>CM020216.1:32516060-33716060 GCA_009819775.1 Phoenicopterus ruber ruber
CACATTTTTCTTGGATATTTAGCTTGTTTCAGTGACTCCAGTATTATTGGGAAGCAGATGGAACTTCTCTCCTGGTATCTTGCCATCCTGACAGAATGATGGATGTAAGCACTTGAAAAATCTTTATCTTATTCTACATTGCTCTTAGATGTTTTCTAGCTCCTGCTTTGAAACTGACACACAGCTTGGCTTACGCTTTTTATGGTTCTTCCGTGCTTTGTGCTTTCATCGGGTTGAACATTGCACATATTCATTCAGCTACTACATCTCACTTTGTTTCTTACTTTTTTCCCTGTACTTATACATAATATAGTACATATGTACATATCAGAGCCCCAAGACTGCTGTAGAAAAAATGCCTTTTTTGGCTTGAACATACTAATCAAACTTTTCACATACACACGCTACTGTCAAACACTCCTTTTCAACTTAGTGTATCATTTTCCTTCCAATGGGTAAACTGCCTTCTGATTGCTGCCTGTGATAAAACAACTAGATTTGTAGATGAGGAGAGAGCAGTGGATGTCATGCTCAACTTCAGCAAGGTTTTGAACACTGTCTACCCCAGCATTCTTGTATCCAAGTTGGGATATTATGGTCTTGATTGGTGGAAAATAGCGTAAAAAAAAAAAAGCCTGGCTGGATGAGCTGGCTCACAGGCTAGAAGAGAAGGCTTCAGGGAGATCTAATAGCAGCCTGCAAGTACCTGTAAGGATGACACAGCCAGGGTCTTCACAGTGGCACATAACGGGAGGATGGGAGACAAAGAACGTAAGTTGAAACAAGAGAGATTCAGACTGGATATAAGGAGAAACATCTTCATCATAAGGACAGTCAAGCACCAGAACAGGCTGCCCAGAGACATTGTGCCATCTCCATCCTTGGAGTTTTTTAAGACCCAACTGGATAAAGCCTTGAGCAATGTGACCTGCTCTCATAGCTGACCCTGCTTAGAACAGGAGATTAGATTAATGACTTCCTTCGATCCCTTCCAACTTGAATTATGGTCCTAAAGCAGTAAAAGCCCCATGTCAAGCACAATTTTATTGAGTTTTACTCCTCTGGCCTTTCTAAGTATACATTCAGATTGTTTGCTGTCAAATACAATTTCTGCCATACTGTTACAAAATTCATACAGCAAGTTCTATTCATATCGGATTAGAGACTGTGCTTATTATTTGGCATGAATCTATGAGGCAATGTGCAATATGTTGTACGTTACCATTAGTTTTCACAGTGCCTTGGAGAAATGTAAAAATTGAAAGAGAGTGTAATTCAATTAAGTGTAACTTTCTGCATGTAAGTAGAAAGAATCACCTATGAAAAACCCAAATGAGATATGAAGTAGTGGTTCTTCAGAATAGTATCTGAAATTAACAATGAATCACAAGTCAAACATGAATAAAGAAATTCATGCTAATATTAAGAAGGCTAATTTTTCTTAATAAAAGTATCCTCTGCAAGACAGGAATTAATTCCTCTTTTCCACTCAGTGCTGATAAGACACCAAATGCAGCATTGTGTCTAATTGGGAGTACTATGGTTCCAGCGAGATACGGACCAAAGGGAGTAATTGGATTGAATTCTCATGTTTTATCTGAACACAGATAAAAAAGACACATATGATCAGATGTCTAGAAAACATTTTCTGTGAGGAAAGGTTGAAGAAATTGGAGATAGAAAGGCTACAGAACACAAGACTAAGGGATGATCTGATAGACCTTCTAGTAGGTAATAAGTAGTTTATCAGAGGTATGGAATAATTTGTTTTCCTTCTCCACTGTGTACAGGACAAAATTACCTGGGCCCAGACTACACCGAGACTATTCAGGTTAAATACGACAAAGAAATTTCAGAGTAAGGACAACAAAGTATTATAGTAGGTCATCACAGGCAAATTTCCTTTATTGGGAATTTCTAGAGACAAACTGGATAAACACCTGTCAGGAATTAGGGAAGTGCCACTGAAGCTACCTTAGGGAAAGGAATGGATAGATGACTCAGTGATTTTCTATGGTTCTATGAACAACATAATCTATGATATCAATCCTTTTGGTTTCTCTTAATATAACATTGTGGTGGCACTAGTATTTTTTTTGCTATAGGCTTAACTCCAGTTACGTTCTTGGGTATCAGCAGCTACGGACTGCTGTGCAACATGGTGGTAGACTGTTGCTTCCCAATTCAGTACTTGCCAAAGTTTGTATTAGGCATCACATACGCAATTTTGCTTTTATGAAATTAGGTTTACTTTAGTTGTAGCCAAGTTTGAGTACCTCATCTATTTACACAGACAAACATTTTGCCTGCCTTTTCAAGAGTTATTATGAATGCTACCTAATATACAAATTACACAATTTTAGCAAGTCTAAAATCCAATTTCTGATTTTCTCCATTTGCTTTGTCTTATTCACACCAACGAAACTGAGAAGCAGGCATTTTATGTACTTCCACTTATGACAAACTTGGCAGATCATACTCCTTCAAAAATGTGATTTTACAATTTTAGAAGCTTTTCTCAATGCAACATATTGTATTGTCCATTCCTGGTATAATTTTCTGGTGCTCACATTTCTATTATGTGAAGAATCGTAAGTTTAGTGTTATTAAATTCATGAATTTAAAGTTTTTAACTGAAAACTGAGTCTTTTGGTTGTCCATGGAGCTTGGTGTATAGAGTAGAGCCTGCTATTTTCCTGCAGTATTCTACAAGTAATTTACATTGTCCTTAATATTATTACGATCTTGCCACTGTATAATTTCAGTTCAACTTTTTTCTTGAATGCAATTCCATTTTCTTCCCTTGAAAAATGCTAAAGGATTCTTTGAAGCCTAGCACATTCACAGATGTCCCAATATCTACTTGGCATTCAATTTCCTGTTTCTGTGCTGTCTTTACATGTGGTGGTACTCTACATTTTAGAAACCATTTAAATTGCACTGTATTAATATATAGGTGTAAAATCTCATCCCTCCTCCCTCTCACTTCTTGCTTTCTTTCTCAGTATAAGACATTTATTTTCCTTCTTCATCTATGAGCTTTAGCATCAATATACCCTTTTGAGAAAGTCACTCAATATGTCCCCCTGTGCCGGGCATTTTTTGTTATCATGGTATTTTTTTCCTGTAACCAAAGATTTTCCTTTGCACTTTCTCTCCTATTTATGAACTTAATTTTGCACTAGTTTTGGTGCACGTACTTTGCATTTATGTACTTTTATAAACGAATTTCTGTTATTTCTGTTGCATTTAGTTGTTCTCTGCACTTGCTTTGAAGCAGGCTAAAATCCAAACTACATAAGCAAAAAAACCTCAACAACAATTTCTTATTACTTAAATATCTTAACCTTGGGGAGATCTGATTAGTTATTTTTTCAGCATTTAGGACTACACAGTACAGGAAGCCAAGGAATGTTTTTAAGGAATAGACTGTCTCTGCATGTTGCTGATAGACACTATATAAAAATTACAGAATTGCAATTAATATGTAAAAATTTAATCAATCACTTAAAGTTGAAGCAGAACCTTGTTGATGTTGAAGCACAGTGATCAAACAAACTAAGCACACATCCTTAATTTCTTTAGATTTACAATGTTGTATGTTGTACTTCCCATTAAAACACTTTTCTGTAGCATTTTGAAATACTGGATTGTAGAATTAGATACCCTGTAAAAGTGGATTTTGATTTTTCTTAAAAAATAATATACAGATTCATGCAATGTATGTGGAACAAGTTGATTTCAGAACAGCTAGCGCTAGCTATTGGAGGGCATGTTCTCAAGTTAATTAGACTTCATTTGTGTTCGAGTTAGAAATCTTATTTATGAACTATTCAATCTGTGAAATTTGGACCTCATCATGGTCCCCCTCCTGCTTGTGTTTGAAAGTATATCCAAAGCAAAAGGCTGAACAGTCAGACTGGACATGCCTAATTCCCCTCATATATGCAGTGTGGATAGCAGCCATAATGGGAAACCATAGAGAAGCACAAGCCGGAGATGCAGTTCCTAGGACACGAAGAGCTTCTTAAACCCCTCATAATTTATTCTAACTGTGAATATCCCCATAAGACAGAACCAAGAAGACGCTTGTGGGGTTTTCTAATATTATTATTTTATTATTTAAAACTGCCCTGAAGAAACAAAGAATGCCACTACTCTTTTAAACAGTTCTGATTATGTGAATACTAACGGAAAAGGTTACTTAGAGTTCTTACTAAGTGATTAGTTTTCCTTTATATTTTCATAGGACTTTCATAATGACAATATCTATTTAGCGCTATGGCTGCTCATAAACCATTAGGAACAACACAAATATCTTCTTTATAGATGGGAAGGTAGAAGGTTCTGAAAAATAATTCTGGTTTGAATGTGTGGAAGTAAATTTATGTAAATTGCTGTCAGTCATCTATGTATTCATTTCACTAGCAAAATAACATTATAAATGATCTGTAGCGAACAATTCTTCATGCAAATATTTATTCAAAACAGAAAATCACTTAAGGATAAGCATAAGTCTTACCACACCAATAGAAAAGTAGTTATTGATGATGTTGTAAGGCACTGGGTCTCCTTTCTCATCTTTATCATTGGGTATTACTTCGAATTTCCACCTGTCCAGCAAAATCTCTGAGCTGTTCTCAATGTCTTTTAAGATCTTCATCAAATTCTCACCTTCATAACCTAGCAAAACATGAATACAGTTATTAAATCAAGCATAATAAAGTTTCATTTCATTTTCTTTCTCTTTCTAGATGACTGGTTGGATGGGGCTCTAAGCAAGCTGACCTAGTTGAAGATGTCCCTGCTCACTGCAGGTGGGTTGGACTAGATGACCTTTAAAGGTCCCTTCCAACCCAAACTGTTTATGATTCTACGACTGGAAAAATGAAAACTATGCATATAAGACCTGAAAAGCAGGACTGTGTTTGAAGTATTGACAATTTTCCAGCACCTGTGATTAAAAGGAGCACAAATACAAAGCTGATTTCTGCACTCAGCTAAGTTAATGTAAATGTAGATTAATTCTACAGATTTCACTGGGCATCAGATTTATACTGGAGAAAATAATTTGATCTTCAAAACTTGCCAATTCCTTGAATTTTCCAAACGATTATAGCAGTTATCCAAAAAGCTAACGTTATGTTCTTGCTATGAAATTAATCCTAGTATGTAAATTCCTTTGATTTCAAAATTTATGAAAAAAAGACATAGAGTACATAGTCTACTATTTTTTTGTCAATTGTTTCAATGTGGTTTAGCATAACAAATGCAAAATTTGAAATCCATAACTGATGACTTATCGGCAGAACTAACATTTTTCCTTCTTTCAACAACTTCTTTATGAGCCTCATTCTGCTCTGTAGAAAGATCTTACTCTTACTTGCCAAGAAGCCCTCACATGTCTTTAGGTAATTCACTAGTAGTAGTAGTTCACTACACTGTATACTAAACTGAGTAGAAAACTTGTTTACACACGCCTGAGTATGCAGAACATACAGTACGCATGTGTGCACACATAGAGTGTGGGGATTTTACTAAGTGACATTATCAACTCTGACTACTATTCAGACCAAATGACTTTGTAATAGATAACTAAGATCTGTGGATTCATTCCTTCTCTAAATCAGAAATAAATTTTCATATTCAAGCAATATATACTTCCTGTGTCATTAACAGTTTCAGCAAGCAAAGCCGTTCAAAGCCTCCCTGCTCAAAACCCATTGCTGATGTATTTCTTTATGGTTATATAGTACGTTTTTGTTAGTTACTGCCAGCCACCGCATAACAGCAGCATGCACAATTCCATTTGTCTGGATCCTTGAGATCACTCACCAGCTATTTAGTTTCTGGAAGCCCTGTCTCCTCTCCCATTTATGGAAGTTCCAGAAAATCTGTGTTATGGCATTGTCTACCACAAAGCAAATGGGCAAAGAATGATGAAAGCCAGAATATTTTCATACTGTCTTTTTCTACTTTAGTCCAGATGGAATCAAAACAGAAGGTAAATAAATAGAAGTGAATGGAAGGACAGGTCCTGATTAATGTAATCAAATGCTCTCGTAGCTGACCTTGCTTCCAACAGGAGATTGGACTAGCGACTTCCTTCAACCCCTTCCGACCTCAATTATTCCATGACTCTGCTCTATGAACTGTTCAGAAAGTGACAATGGGCTGATTTGATTGGGGTTTGGGTTGTTTTTTTTTTCTTTTTTTTTCCCTAAGACTATGCAAATAAACAATCACCAGTCATGACAGAGAAAATAAGGGAGGTCATCAAAAGATTTGACAGAACATCATGGTTAACAGAAGTTCTATAGCACAGAAACTATTGAGAATTTGCTAGAGACTATCATCTGGTAACAAGGCAGACATTTGGAAAGGAAACTGGCCATGATGAGACAGAAGAAGGAAGAGATATCTACAAAGGCTGAGAAGTTCCAAATAAACAGGAAAGTTCCAAATACACAACATCTCGACTGAAACAACTGAGACCTGAAATAGAACTGACTGTGAGCCCATTAGCTGACATGCTTTCACCAGACACTGAGTCTTGCCTAAGACTTTCTTCTCTGTGTCTCCTTCAAGTTATCCTGTAATGCAAATCCTGAATGGAAATAAGTTATTGGAGGAGCTGAGAGTAAGGCTCCATACATCCAGGAAAGGATGCAAAGGGTATTAAAGGTTTGACTTTACATATATTCTCCTTTCAGCATTCTTTGCCTTCTCATTTCCTGATAAATAGCACCACACCACTTACTGTCTGGAGTCCTCTGTAGCAGAAGAGAAGGGGAGCGGATCAAAGGAACTAGTCTGAGGCTGAGACACATTTTTCATTTAATATTTATGAATATTAAAAAAGACGAAACCACTCCAAACCCATTATTAGCTGTTTTCAGTAACCCTTTCAGAACAGCCCCAATTAAAATCCATTTAAGAATACTCCCTTTATAAGGTATTGATCAAAGAAATAACTGCAATACAGACAGTAAAAAGCTAACCAAATCGCTATATACTACTCTCATTGCACCTTGGAGCCTTTCTGGTGTCAGCAGAAGCTACAAACAAGGTATGAAGAGTGATTACAACCTTTAATATCTATAAAATCATTTATATAACATTTACAGACAGCTAATTCCAAAAAGAAGAAAAGTGATACAGTTCTTTGTATACAACATAAAAAAGAAATCCAAATGTTGAGAGTAGACTTTGATGCCAAAGTTATTTTTTTACTTTTAATTACATAATGCATTGTATTTTAATTTGTGTTTACCTCCTCCCCATCTCAGACACCTTGCTAAATCATTGCCAGTCCCAAGAGGCAGGATAGCAACTGGAGGATGCTTAATCAAGTTTGCTTTCTCTGTGGATAAAGAAGGAAAAACATAACTAAGGAACAAAAAAAAAATCTGTATGGTACTGATACAGTAACTGTGTTAGGTTGTGTTTCAGTGAAAGACAGTGACACGTTTTGTATATGAGATTATGCTGCCTGCTCAGCAACAAGCATTTCACCAAGCCACTCCATTGTGCAGCCTCTTCTCCAGTCAATATTCAATCCTTAATCCTGATTTACTCGACTGTTATCACAAGGACTTTTGTAACCCATAGATGTGATAAACATTCATAAACAATGATACTTAAGATCCTTCCAAGACTGAACATGTTGCGCTCTCTGTTGCTCTCAGCTCTGCCATTCCAAGCTACAAATGCAGAAGAGTAACAGTTAAGGGCGTGAATAATGAGATGAATCTTGTATTTTTTCATCTGGGTGCCCAAATTTGTGTTTAACTGTGTATTCCCTTGGATTCATGTCTATCCATGAGCATGATTACCAAGAACTCCCTGGAACCAACACCAGGGGTTTGCCCATCAGGAATTAAACCTGCTATTCAAAATGAGCAATGATCTATCTGATCAAGTCTCTAAGTCAATATTTTGTATTTAATAAGTAATGTTTTCAAATGTATGAACTTACGGTGTCTTTTGACTCTTTACTGGTACTTTTCTAGCATTTCAAGCAAAAGGATGCCTGTTCAAAATCCAATGGGAAAACCCTTGTCAAGAAATACAGCCTTTCTGAAAGCTGGAAGTGCGGCAGCTATCCTCCAAGTACAATATATCAAATATACAGTTTGTCAAATTCCCCATTTAATCGGAATGAGTAGCATGTCTAGTTTAAAAGTTATACTTGAATAGTTAAACAATCAGCTATTTTGTTCATATAATTATGCACAATTATCAGTAATTGTCAGCAGGGCTTTAGATATCCAATGGATGTGGTAGGGATATCTTGTTATTTATCAATTTCTCTCATCAATACTTTAGGAAGATTTAACATTCACAATACCAGTGTACTGCAAATCTTTAAGAGAATTTAATAGCATAATAACTAAAAAATGTTTAAAAGTCTCAAACTGAGGATAAAAAAGTTTGGTGGTTTTTTTTTTCCTTTTTTGTGGTTTTTTTTTCCTTTTCTTTCCTTTTTTTGTTCTTAAACTTTATTTGCCAAAGAGCTTTTGTTCACTAAAAGGCAGCATTAAAAATCTTCCTGCACCTATGAAACAAATGGATCCTGGATCCCCCAAATAATTTCTTAGTTCTGTACCCCAAAAATGGCTGCAGAAGATAGTATTTTACTAAGACAAAATGCAGTCTTATTTTGAAATAATGCCACTGAAAGAGAAAGTAACTGTATGACATTTTAGACCTCATGAAAAAAGTGATGACACAATCAACAGCTGCAAAACTTCACCCCTTCCAAGTTTAGGCAATACACTTGATACTTATGTACAGTGATTTATGACTTTGAAAGCTATTTAAGAGTTACAATCAATAGCTTGCATTTGCAAAAAGATTTTTTTTTTTTTTCAAACCAAGATTAGAAATATGCATTTGCTATCATCCATTCTTTAATGACATCATTTTTACTTTTCACTGAGCTTTAAAAGGTTTTCTGGTCCCCACCTCCCACAAAGCACACACTTTTAAACATTCTCCATCTAAACTTTCAGTTGAGTCTTTTGACCTTTCTTCATTCCCTTCCTAACTTCCATTGTCACACATTTCCTTTTTTTTTCTCTGTAGCCGCTCTAACGCCAAATAAACAATCATGTGGTGTGGAAGATATTCTCCCTATAATAAGCTTTGAGAAGTTTAAGTCTGTAATATCTTGACTTCTGGGCCTTCCTAATGATTTGTACAGAGGACTTTACGACCAATTGACTGAAAGAACTCCAAAACTGAAATGGCTGTTAGCCCATTATCTCCACTATGGGATAATGGAGCATAAACAAAAATTTGGTAACTGAAAAAGCAAATGAGCTAAAGTAAATGGTCTTAAAAGAAACAATGTAGATTTGATTCAGTTTGGGGAATAGACTTGGAACTGAAATTAAAATTGATTCAAATTTCTTGCTTTCTGGAAATCCAGAGGACTACAAACACTGGACTTGTCTATGGATTTTGAATATCCTTTGCAATGTAAATATCCTTAGAAATAATTATGTCCCAAACGAATACATTTCAAAAATTTAAATGAACAAGATCTTGTTTGAAATAGCTGTATCCATACTTTGGTATATAGGGAAGAGCAGTAAAATGAAAAACATGAGTCAAGCAAAACTATGTAAACACTACTGATTACCTATGCAATCCAAAATCCAGCCTACTGTTCCATCTCCACCACATGCTAGTACTCTGAACTCAGGAACATCTCGGAAAAAATTTAACCTAGAAACAGTAAATGAAGATATCTATTTAATTATCATAAATGCAATGTGCATTATGCAAACATTTTATGGCTTAAGACATTTCATTTAATAGTAAATGGCAAGTGAACACTTGAAATAATAACCACCTCTGTTCGTGTATTCATTTTTTAGACAAATACAATCCAACATTGTATTGGATCCATCTGAAAAATTTAATATGAAATTGTTAATTCAAGGGTTATTATGGTACACTAATACTAGAAATAGCTTGGACCTGATGGTTAATTCAAATCTTTGTCTCAGTTCAAATCTTGTTTGAGAAAACATTATCTGTTTACCTAGTTGTAAATGGATATGTAGTCTCTCAAGACAGAAAAGTCTAAGGTGGCTAAATGTATTAGCCACAACATTTCCTTGTGAGGTGCTAGCTATAAAAGCATATGAAAACAGCATATTTCTGATAGTACACTAATACATAATAAGCTGAGCATTTTGTGGTTCATAAAAACAACTTTGCACCATGGTTTAATACAAAATGAGTAAGCATCAGATTGAATGCACCCATTCCGTCATCCTACAAACCATATTTTAAAAGTGAAACATCTTTGGTAATATTTGCCTGGCTATTTCTGCTTCCATATCCACCGAGTGCTGGAGAGTATCGCCACCTCCTTATCCACTTCATTCAATACCAATGTTGCATAATGCTGCAAAGTGAGGATATATTAAAACAATTCTAAGTTGCACTATTTTAAATTTAAAAGCATCTTTTTAGGATAGCTTTTGACACATACTGAAACTAGTCCTTACACACAAATTGTGACTAGACAAAAACCTTCCAGTAATTTTGCTGAATTACTACATATATATCTATCAATACGTGTGTGTATGAGTGTACGTACATTCATTTATATTCTACTCATTAGTGTGACAGACATCTTAATGCATATTCTATATGCTAGTGACCAGACCTGATTTCCAGTTTGCAATCTCCTAATAAATGCACTATTAGTACATTGCACTCAAATTCTTAAATACAAATAAATATACATAGTAACTTGCAAGTGTTTAATTCAAGCTATTTTCCATATGTAACTTCAATGCTGCACAGAGAATCACATTCCTGTCCCTAAAAAGTTTTAAAAATTCTTTTGGACCTCTTGATAAAATCAAGAACACATGAAAAACTACAGAGTAAAAGAAAGAGCATGGGAGAAGAAAATGAAAAGCACAATGCTCAAAAAATGTTATTTAAGATGTAGAAGACGACAGGACAACTTCTTGTTCTATTAGTTTTAGACCAGAATTTCAAGGTTAGCAAAGCCACATAGAATGAAGCCCATCACACTGTTGGCCCAGTCCCTCTAATTTTCTCTTCTCAGAAGAGCTCTTAGACAATTTCAAGTGTCAAGTACAATATCTGAAGGATGCTTACTCATTTTGTATTAAACCCTGCTTTGCTCTTCTCACCCCTTACATTCTACTTCACATATCCGCAGGCCAAGTCTGTAGGATCTCTTCTGATCCAAAACGTCATGTGCCAAATCTGACTGGGTACACTTGAGGAACACATCTTCTAATAAGCCTATGTGCTGAAAGACCCTCTGCTGGAAGTCACCTCCCACCACTGTAAGAGTGGGCACTGAGATACGCCCTGGCCCACAGCTGTGCATCTCTGTCACTTCACGAGACCTGGCAGAGACAAACGCCTCCCATCACCAGCGTTCCCACTTCGACCCAATGTGTTGGCTCGGTAGAAAGTTAGCAGATTTAATAATATTGCTTCTAGTACTGAGGGTATTGCAGATTAATTTATAATCAAATTGTAGCCCAGAGGTGATGGCAGGGTACTAACTTCTATAAATATTTAAGCATTTCTACCACATGTAACAGATGTCAAAAAGAAAGTCTGGAAAAAACAAATAAACAAACAAACAAAAAAGCCAACACCAAAAGTACAGGGTTGATGCTAGCATTAATCCAGATAGGCAGAATGTAGACCTAAACCTCCGTCTCCCATTTTATGAAACAAGCATCCTCACCATATGGCTATCAAACATTCTTTTTGTTTTGACTGTATATTTAATCTTCATCAAAAAAGTATAACTTCCCAAGAAAGTGGGGGATTGAAGAATCTGACAAAACCATATTGTCAAAAAAATTCTCAATAAGCTTCATTCATATTTCCCCTGGAGCATTTTATACTCATACATAGTGAATTTTCCAAACAATTTCATAGTACAGCATTAAGTTCATGTGACTTTTTCTTTTTATAAATTTAAATATAAAAATGATACATACATTATATAAATATATAATACATAAAATACATGAGGTACAATATACTTTACATTGTATATTTGTGTACATAAATGTAGTGTATATAAATATACTATAACAAATATAAATATTTATAAAATCAAATTAATTTATAAAATTAAATATAGTTATATAATTATATATGTAAATAAATCTCATTCGTTGAATTAGAATGTGCAGCCTACATTAAGAGTTGGGAAGGGAACATGGTTTTCTGTTTATAAGGTTTCATTCAAACTCAGTAAGTGTTATAATTGTAAAGAAAGAATTTGACAGATTTCTTAATAGAACTTAAGGTAAAAAGTAAGTATTGCCTATCAAAATAGCTTTAGTCAATTAGTGCTTTAATAGCACCTGTTACTTCTTATCCACAGAACATTTTTATACAGTTTGAAAAAAAAAAAAAAATTGTTGGAGCAGAACTTAGTAAAAGTGGTTTGAAGTGGAAATAAAAAAAATGGAAGTCATTGTAAAGGCTTTATGCACAGTCAGACTAAGGTAAAGGACCAGAATAGAATACGTAGTCCTATTTTCTTGAACTGATCTATAAAACTATACAAGAATTCTAGGTATATATAACAAACATCGAATAACATAAAAATATAAACCAGTACTTACAACGGGTCTCTTCTCCAAAAGTTTTATCTCTACTTTTTAAAAAATTATTACTATTATTATTTATTTTTTAACAATTTAAACGATTACTCTGTACATAGCACAATATGACAAGTATGACATTAAGTACAAAGGACAAATGTCCATTACATCAATAACCTTTACAGAAACTATGTCAATAACCTTGACAGAAATTAAATAGGATATGAGAAACAGGTAAATCAAAAGCTTCAAAACATGTATTTTATTGGTATCAAATTAATGTGTACTATAATTCACACAGAATCATTTAATACAACACATTATTTTGATATTGTTTTTTTTCAATAAAGAAAAATATTGCCACTAAAAAAAAATCCGCCTTTATTTATGGATATGAGAATAGGTAGATATTCTTTTATACAGATTTGAATTTTATAGACATTATAGTAAAAAGGTTTCCTACATCACTTAACATAAGTCAGCAGAGCTGAAATGGTACATAAGAACATTAGACTGGTATAGACTGTAACCCAAGTCACATCTATTCTTCAAACTCTGGCAAAAAGGCAACAAGAAAGTTCAGTAGAACTTCTAGTAACATCTCCTACCACAGGACAAATAAAACTCCTGATACATTTGGGAATAAAAGATGTAAAGACACAACTATAATAATCCACAGGAAGACAAAAAAAAATGTATGGCTGCATACTAAGGCCTTAAAACAGCAGGATATTTTTGCTAGGTGAATTGTTAGATGATTCTGAAAATGAACCATTTTTCTTTCTACTGAGAAAGGTCCATACAACCAATCCCTAAATGTGGATTACAGCAGATTATTATATTTCATTGTATTTCTATCATCAAAATTGACAAGATCATCTAATTCTTGCCTGATGATCAAATTCTTATATCATTAAACTGCAGCTTCCTTTTTTTTACAATATCTCCCAACTTTTCACATTCTGCAAATTTCATAAGCACACACATAGTTCTTAGTCCATGGTCAATAATTAACATAGTAAATGGGCTCAGTCATAAGACTGAGCTGAAAAACCTATCAATAGATATCTTCATCTTGATAGCTCCCTTGTAAATTGACCTGTTTTAGTCTTCCCTAATCCAGTTTCCTATCTGCTGGAAGTAAACCAAATAAATTTAAACCATTGAAGGTGTTTGATACCAGCCTATTTTGATTTTATTTTGCCAGACACAAGGATCACACACAGAGGTAATTATTTTCTGTTGAGAAATTAGTAATTTCCACCTGAAAAATAGCAACTGTTTCAACTACCTATATTATAATTCAGTTTCTCATAATCACCTCATCAAATCCGTATAAATGCAGAGAAACCATTTATGAATAAAACACCAATGCTAGAGGGCTTAACTATTTGCTGTTGAATCATGCATTTAATTGATTTATGCATAGATAGCACCCCCCTGCACACCACTACCTCCCCCCCTTATTCTTATAGAACTGTTTTAGGAAATCCTGTCCCACTCACAGTAAAACTATTTTAAAACATAAGTTGCAATGCTTTCCAGTTAGGTACCTGCACATGACTTTGTCTCTCATACCCAGAAGCAGTGCACTACGCAGAGATTTCAGGTGCTCAGCCACAAGAGGTGGCATAACAACAGAACTGTGTGAAATTGTTCAGCCAGTCTTCTTCACTCACAGCGGAAGCAAAAATTAAAATTGTCAATAGCCCAAGCAAAGAATAATCCACTGATACTGGTATCTTAGGATAGGTATCAGCTAAACGTAAGGTAAATTGCAAATTATCAGTGGATATAAAAATACTATTTAATTTGGTAAATTTCTCCACTGCAGAGAAGATCTAAGTGCAAAAAAAGGGAACAGAACTTAGTATCTGTCTCCATTAGAGAAATTTGACCTCAAATACTCTAAATGGCATTAGAGCTACTTCAGCTCTTGTGGCTTAAACTCATGTTTTTACTGAGCCGCTTTTACAGTTACCCCTGAGTAATTTGGATTCAGTTTTTGGAGAAGGAGAGTAATTTAGAAATAGATGATCAATAAAATTTTTAAATACTTTTGTCTTATAGTTTCTCAGCCAATATTACTATACACGGTACGTGAACTTTGCCAATCACAACACTTGCATCTAATTGTAATCAGCTGCAAGATAGAGGACTTCAGAAGCTCTGTATTACGATTCACAGAGAAACTGTATTAAAAGTTATTTGTTACGACTTGTGTTTCAAAACTTCTATATTCACAGTAATAAAGTAGGTTGGCCTTAAAGGTATTGAGGCAATAATATTGAACCAATAAATATGTAAAATCATTAAATTCAATAAATATTTATTTTTCATAAAGTATGGCATAAACCAAATACAGTAATATTATCAAAATTTTCTTGAATGGCATCTGTAACTTATCAGTTTGATAATTACAAGTGAACTAGTACAACACTTGCATACTGAAATAGAACTTCTGCTGTGTGTGAATGGAAGTGAATGAAAGATAAACATTCACCCTAAATATCACCAGCTCCAAGCAAATTAGAGCCTGCTAAACCTTCATTAACAGATTTATGTTGAGAAAGGACAGATCTGATGGATATCTCACACTTCCAGGTGAACTCTGTAACTTAGAAACTTTGTCCACTTGTGAATTCACAATGCTGGGTTTAATCTAGCAATTTCACTAATTTAGATGTTCAGCTTGCCACTGATTCTTCTTAAACTAACTGTCCATAGGAAAGTGCCAAGTTGAGAGACAAAGCAATTTCGTTGTTGCAATGTTTACTCCTTTATTGTAATGACCGTATTGCTGTCATTTTACTAAACAAAGCAAATACAATCCCTGACAAATGGTTACTTACTTGAGAGTATGAATGAAAACTAAACAGTTTTTCCTCTTCTAGACTGCCAAGCTGAGCTGGCCATGTAACTGGACAACATACAGACTTTAACCTCATTACAACTCTAAGTTGCAGTTTTCTGTATACTGTAATGACATGAGATGGTAATTCCAGTAAATCACTCTAATAAAAATAGTTTCAATAAATCCAGTTTATCATTGCATGGGCCAATATATTCCTCTCCTGGAATGGCATTTTGATGTGCAAAAGTTAATTGGTAGATGCGTATATTGCAGCTGAAAATATTGTTTTCAGTTCGTGCTTTATCTAAAGATTAAGGTGGATGCCAATTTCAAATCACAGGCTGGCTAAAACCCATGACGGCACATTTAGAAAAACAAGATTCCGGTCCTTCAGTGTGCGATCACATGGGATATTGAGGTGCTCCACAAATATAGGGAACATTTTACTGTCAGGTACCCAACACTGAAAACATTGGTCCATATGATATACTTCACACTCAAAAATACCATTAATATCATAGAATTATAGAATGGTTCGGGTTGGAAGGTACCTTTAAAGATCATTAGTCCAATGCCCCTGCCATGGGGAGGGGCGTTTTTCACTAGATTAGGTTGCTCAAAGCCCTGTCCAACCAAAACTTGGGTTTTCCTTAACTATTGCTTAAGATGCATACCAACCTACTTTTACAGTATAGCATTATAGTCAGTAGATGGCCCCAAATCATTGTGATACAGATATTGAACAATAATGATAGTGTGAAACCTGTGATCCCTGCAAGAACAAAATTTGCTTTATCTGCATAATACCCTTAAGATGGATAGCAGCCTTGTAGATTTGGGAGAGATATATGCCAGTCAGAAGAAGAAATACAGAAGCATTTGTGGGAAAAGTGAATCAATATATGCTGGGTAGTGGATGGAGTAAAGATGCTGGATGTCATATGTTCAGAAGTAACTTAACTGTAAGAGTCAAAAGCTTATTTTGGAGTGACCGAGAAAAGAGAACCAGTTCAAGAATGTGAGAAGAGCAAACTAATAAGGAGGCTAAACGATGTGGCAGAGGCTTTTAAAATATATTTCACACAAAGGCTGTGTGGTGGATTGACCTTGGCTGGATGCCAGGTGCCCACCAAGCCGCTCTATCACTCCCCTCCTCAGCAGGACAGGGGGGAGAGAAAAATAAGATGGAAAAAAACCTCGTGGGTCAAGATAAAGGCAGTTAATAAAGCAAAAGCAAAGGCCACATGCAGAAGCAAAGGAAAACAAAAGATTTATTCTCTGCTTCCCATTAGCAGGCGATGTCCAGCCATTTCCAGGGAAGTAGGGCTTCAGTACACATAGTGGTTGCTCCAGAAGACAAACATCGTAATAATGAATGCCCCCCCTTCTCTTAGTTTTTATTGCTGAGCAGATGTCATATGGTATGGAATATCCCTTTGGCCAGTTTGGGTCAGCTGCCCTGGCTGTGTCTCCTCCCAAGATCTTGCCCACCCCCAGCCTGCTGGTGAGGGGGGAACGTTGGAGAGACAGCCTTGATGCTGTGGGAGCACTGCTCAGCAGTAGCCAAAGCAGTGCTGTGTTATCAGCACCTTTCTACCTACCAACACAAAGCACAGCGCTATGGGGGCTGCTATGGGGAAAATTAACTCCATCTCAGCCAGACCCAATACAGGCTGTAAGTGCATGGCAAACTCACTACTGAACAATTACAATGGTTAAGAGAGAGGTGAATGAATCTGGCTCACAACTTTGGAAGTCTAGACCAAGATAGGAGTGGAAATTTACAATATTTAAAGATTGTGCTATGTATGCAGCAAATACCACAGATGTCATACAAGTAAAAATATTGTTAAACAGCTCTTTAAAATATATCTCTAAATCCAAGGTTTAAGTTTCACGTGTGAAGACTTACTGAGTTCTAAGTAATGCTGATTTATGGTCCACAACAGTAATTTTAATCATTAGAGTACAACCAACCCACCATGGTTTGCTTTGCCACTCTCTGGCAAAAATGTAATTCTTCCAAAGAAATATGGACCAAGTTCAAGGTTTTGTTCAGGAGAAAATAACTATGCAGTTATTATATTCTAAAAATATTCTTGGTGTATATGTCTTCCCAGAATACTCTGGATATTCCAAATGTCCAACAGCAAAGAAATGCTCTAGCAATCAATTCCAATCATCAGGGAAAATAGTGTAATTTTCAAAACAGGCCTATTGCTTTGTGAAGTTATAAAGGCCCAGGTGCTGTAGATTCCCAACTAAATTACAGAGTAAGTTGTAGGGATTCAGTTTGGCTGTCTTGGGCATCTTTTAAGTGGACAGAATTTAAGATTTAAAAAGGCCTGTTGAGGTAAACTTGCGGATAGAATTTAAAAATACATGCTCTTCAAATTAAACGCTTAAGGGAGTTACAAAGAAATACAACTTTTGTAGACATAATTTCTATTATAGAGTATAAAAATAACATAAATTAGACATTTTAAATAACAGACTTAAGGGAACGGGAGCCTTTTCAGAGGGACAAAGCCTTTGTGAAACGGTGACCTCTCTACAGAGCCATGTGGGTCTGTGGCTCGACTGCTATTCATCCAGCTATTATTTACCTCTCTGTGAGGTGAACAATAACTGAATTTCAGATTCTTCAAGATCATTAAATCCACAATAACAGTTGTTGTCAGAAGTAGAAGACTCCTATAGAGATATAACAACCAAACAGGGAAACTCTTTTCAAGGCTAAAAACACAGGTGCTAGGCACAAATTACACAATGTATCAGCCTGGCAATTTTCACGTCACTTTGTTAACTGTGGCAGTCTATAACCGCGGAGTACCTTTTATGCCTGTGTTCAGCTGCAGATCTTACAGGGTTTCTCCAGCTCACCCGTATCTCCCTACTCCCAGATAAAGAATGTCTAAACCATTAATTACTATACTAGTGTTTAAAGTGTACTGTTGCCCTTTGGCTGAGAGCTCCTTGATTTTCAGGCCTCGCAGCAGGTCAGTTTCTGTTGTTGGAAAGGAATCAATGTCAGAGAGTTGGCCGCCGTGTCTTTTATTTGCCTCATGTACATATTTTTATATAGATTATGTACATGAGTCTTGACATAAACAGCTCCGACAACCTTAGCTTAGGCGTGCTAAGAAGCTACAAGAAAAGTCTTTGTTGCTGTCCCTGCAGTTCTCCAAGTACCATCCCTTCTATTATGGAAGTAGGTGACACATCCACTTGGGTAATTGCACATTCAGATAGCAATACTAAAATTCACTGTCAACTTGTTCAAAATATTTTTCTGTTGACCTGCTACATGCCAGCATATTTATAAAAAATGCACAATAACTGATATTAGGAAAGGGGAGTGTGGTGGTATTGTTTGGGTTTTCTTTTTTTAAGCGAGAGGATTGAAAGGGAAAATGAAATGTATTATTTCCAGATTTCAAAGAAATTCAAATATGGGACTCCACTAGCGGCCCTTCTTCCTCTGAACAAAGATTATTTTAACCCTGTTGCAGCTCAGGTCTGCTAAGGAGCCCTTTATTCCAACACATTTCGTGAAAGAACATGGTTATCGCACTGAAGAGCAAGAACGAAAGACCTAGTGATTGAATTGTTGACTTTTTAAAAAAAAAAATACAGCGATTTCACAGTCCCCCAAAGATTTAGGATTTTATTGGTCTCCTAGTTCTCTTGTCTTTCTCCTTCTTATCTAAACAGGACATACTTAGATCTTCAATGGAAATGAACTGGAAACATTTTCATGTTAGCCACAGATGTTTGGAACTCAGTTAGAAAACTTGTGAATGTTGTCTTCTTGGTTGATGACAGTAGCCCATGAGAAAAATACCATCATAAATAGAAAACTTTGACTTGTGGGTTAAAGTAGACAGCTTGGCTCTACCAAAACCATGGAAATTCTACCCTAATACTATAAACATTCTACAGGTAGAGTAAACATGTCTGAAATTAGTATTCAAAAGAAAAAAAAAATCTCAAAATAGAATCAATTAAAATGTATTACAATAATCATAAATGCTTTAAAATAAATATACATTATGTTTACTCCTTTCTACTAAGTAACAGTAATCGGCATGAAGAGTACACTTTTGTTTTTCTCTGTGCTGTACAATCCCCCACTCTGTTCCATTTCAATCTAAATGACACATATGACAATATTAAATAAATGTAACATTTTGATTGACAATCCAGTATAACTGGCATTATAGAGATGGATGAGTGAGTGGATGGATGGATGGATGGGCAGGTTTTATCAGGCAATCCAGCCCTCGCAGAAAGGGAAACAAGAACCGGTAAGTGAAACACAGAGTTTATTCAACTCCTCACTTAAGGGACAAATTATATGCAGCCTACATAGTATTGCCAGGGGCAAGAAGTGATGGCAGGAGATAAACTGGAAATTTAGGATTATTCATTTCTGTGGAATGAATAAAAATATACCAAAACAAGCTTAATAAAATGCAGTGTCTGTTTGAAAATTAATTAGAAACTTCTTCAAAGTGACTCTGAAGTAAAACTATTTCAATTCCTAATAGGAGAAGAAATTGAAAATATTTTCTAAAAAACACTGTCCTGGTTCAAAAGACTAAAGTTTAAATCGCTTCGGTGCAGGGTTTCAGTTTGAACTTAACACTGCCCTCTTGTGCTTCTGCCTTAAAATACATTTTCCTTTACATCACGAAATACATGAAAACCAGAAGTCAGTAATGGACAGGAATGCAGTCAGTAAGTGGGGTTTGATTTTTTTTTTTTAGCTTGATTTTTTTTAAAAAAGGTCCAATGAAATAAGATGAATTTGAATAAAAATATTTCAGTTGTTTTAAAAGTCACCATCTCAGTCTTTAGTATGTTATTTCTATTAGACTGTATGTAAAACCATATTGGTTACTAGTTTTGTCTCAGTTAAAATTTCTTATAAATTCCTGAAATAAGTTTCTGCGATTTTTCTAGTCTACTTACTCTTTGGACTAAGATTACTTAAATTTTCCATATGTGTCAAGACTAGCACAACAAAACACAAACAACAAATACCATTTGAGTGATAAAACAGCACTAGCATTCAGGTATAGGATAAAATTACAGGCCTGAAAGAAATCATGAATGTCATTATTTCCATTTTTGAGCAGGTTTTGCACCATTCTGCAGGTTGCACATTAGCTACACTGTAGTGCAAGACATCCTGAGAATCTTAACTTCAAAAAGGATTGGACCCAATCCACTTTTTACTTTCATCAATGCTATACACATCCCAAGTCTAACACAATAGATGAACAGACAGCTGATGTAGAATGGTTTTGAGAGAGAATAGCTTCCTATATATTTGGCCTTAAAACCAGAAGTGCTGGCAGAAACTGTCAGAGTATAGTCTTTCCAGTAATGTATCTGTGACAACTGAAATATAACTCTGCAAGGCACAAACCACGTACATGTCCCCTTCACCTTATTTTCCTCCAACTTAAAAGAAAAAAAAGTCTAAACAAATAAACACCTCCAAGATTTAAAAAAAAAAAAAAAAAAAAAGCATTCAAACAACAGTGTAAACTTCAGGTCAGTAAACACGTATCTCCTAATATCCTTCTGCAACTCTTCTCACTGATGTAAAATTTCATGTATCAGTGACATAACTAACATCCAATACATACAAAATGATACACAGACCAGATGTTCAGTGCTGGTCTGTCTGTTTTCTTCTACCACAGTACCCACTACTTAAAAAAGAGACAATTTCAGGTGGCAAAAGCTGGTATTTGATATACTGCAATTCTCCTGTCTTCACACGAATGCAAAATAGGACGAATCATGGAAGCAGCATGTGAGGTGAGTGACTGCAACACCACCTGGTTCAGCTAACACTTCAGTCCTCGTAAAAAGTCACTGCCAGCGTAATCTAGCCTGTCCAGTTGTCATCTGCCCACCACATCCCCAAGATTATGGAATGGATAAGGAGCGTGCAGCCACTGTAATCTGAAACAATATTCTGTATCTGACATGCATAAGAATATATACATAGGTACACTATGTATATATTACACAGACACATACGTATGTTCACGTATGTGTTTATGCAAAAGAAATGTATGTCCTGCAGGTCAGTGTTTGAGGCTGCTTGATGTTTGTAACATAAAAGTAACCCTCACATGAACTGCGGTTGCTGACATAGCAGCAAAAACTGCAAATAGAATGAAATTTACCCCACGGTTCTTATAGAATACTGTATGGTTATCAGTAAAACATATGATATTTAGTTTTTATTTGTACATGTAACCACATAATACCTGTAAATTTCTGCTGCCATTCAGAGGTCTGTAGTGTTGATACATTCAAAACATGCTATATGTGCCTCAGTCTGTTCATTTGATTATGTAGCATTTTATTAAATGAGTTCCTGGTAATAATATTAACTGTAGACTTACCCTGGCATCGGTCCATTTCCAGAAAGACTATAAACTTGACGAGGATTTAAAAGGTACTGAAATTTTCTATAGATTCTGAAGAGGTAAAAGAGACAAGGGGAAAATATTTACTTACATGTTTGGAATGTTTTTTTAAACCTATCAAACAAAAGAATTAAAGAAGTTAACACATACTAGAATTATTTGAATTGCAAGATCTCATTTATACAAAAAAATCAAATATTTGAACACAGCAATTATAATTCATACATACAGTGTATTGTGGGCATAAAATTGAGACAGAAGTGCTACAAGCTATCTACAATTCAAATGCTGTATATAGACAAAAAAAACAGAATGAGGAGGTATAATGACACAAGAAAAGGCAAGTCAAAAAAGCATTTGGAAAAGCATATTGGTTCCTATTAAAGTAACTCCATGGTAAAGAAGACATTTATTCCTGAAACTTATTGCTAGCACAAAATTACAAGTATAATTAATTGCAAAAGCAAATTGTCTTTGCCACCCACCAAAAATGTCCCCAGAGGTTGAATAACATTCTGAGAAAGCAAATCTGTTGTCAACTACATCTCCTTTGGATTATATTTGAATGGGAAGAAAATTAAAAAGATTCAAACCCATCGTTTTACTTAAATTACACATATTTCAAAATTATCTGAATAATAGGAAGCAATTCATTGATACAGCATGAAAAGCGTTGTACTGCCCCATAAGGGACACCATTTGCTGTCCCACCCCCCCAGCAAACATTTCTTTAAACGGCAGAATATTTCAAAAACTGTACCTTTATAAAATTTGAGGTTACTTGCCCTAAAAGTATGACAAACGTTTTGTTTCTTCATTATAAATATTCAAAATGTAATTTCCTACATTGACTACAATGTGGTAACTGCTTCATTTCTTACGTAGAAACAAGTAAGCACATGAAAGAGTTGGAGCTCAGAATGAATAAATACATACCTGGAATCCATGGCAATAGTTTAAATTATAAACCCCTGTTTCTTGCTTTTAATTTTAATGCTTATGTCCCCAAGCTAATTAATTTTTTAATGTTTTTAAGAAAACATTTATTTTCCCACTGAAATATCTCTTCCTTTCTTTTTACTGCCTTAAATAAAATAGAAGCATAATAAGAGCTGAATTTTAAGTGAAAATGTCCACGTTTTCAAATTCAGCAAAATAAAACTGTCTAGACACAATCTATGTGCACTTGAGGGATTTTTTTATTTTATTTTCTTAATAGCAATGCATAATTTATCAGGCTAGGTGGAAGACAAGGGTGTAAGAATACTGAATACAAACAAATTTATAATTATCTCTAAAATTGCCAAATTGGAACATTTTCTTAACTTCTCAATTTATTTAGCAATATCAGCTTCTTCATAAAGCATTGTATTCAAACACACTCACACAATCTATTCCTGATGCCATTCCTGACAGAAAAAGTCAATGTGAAATGACTGGTTTCACTTTGCAAGCATGCACACATCATTGTCAACAGCTGTGATGACGACTAAATCAGACATTTGACAGTGGATTTACAACACAGTATATTTCCATTTCATTTGCAGCATCTTACCATTGTAAAAGGATCCTATTTTTAATTTTCTAGTTAGTATTTGCAAGTTGCTTCTCAGTGACGTATAGGATTTAACCTGGTCAAAGGTGCT
Source organism: Phoenicopterus ruber ruber (assembly GCA_009819775.1). Taxonomy (NCBI): domain Eukaryota; kingdom Metazoa; phylum Chordata; class Aves; order Phoenicopteriformes; family Phoenicopteridae; genus Phoenicopterus; species Phoenicopterus ruber. The sequence goes on from CM020216.1 coordinate 32,539,642, forward strand.
GCTAACTTAATTTGTGTAGCTGACCATAAGAAGTTCATGAACAGTATTGTTATGAAGTCCCAAAGGCTTAAGAGTTATTTGCCCAGAAGTTTGGTGCAACAAAACATACTAGCCATTACCTACACTCAGGTATCAGTGAAATGCTATAAAAGCCTTCATAATAAAGAGGGAGCTAGGTATCTCTAGCCAAAACCCAGAAGCCCACCTGCAATAATGAAGAGATTACACTGAATCATACTTGATTCAGTGCATACCATTCATAAGTACTAGTCGAACATCAATACCAGATAATCGCTCCGTAATGACTCACTGCAAATGACACATCATGCTTTAAGTTATTATAACATATTTATGCATGCTAGTCTGTGTAAAATTCATAAATTGACGGTTCATTTCCATTCATACATTCTTCAAAAAAGAAGAAGAAACTGTCTATAAACGTTTGCCTTCACACTAAGCTGTAACTAGACCTAACAGTGTGACACATACAAGATGAGGAAATGGACAGTAATTTACCCTTCCACTTTTATACCTCCAGTACCAAACAGCCTACCGATACTGACATATCTCTGAACGTCTTGCTTCTGCATGTAAGGAAGGAATTGGACACGGTTTCCTTGTGACTGGAGATTTGTGCTGACAAAGACGTGAGGCAGGGTAGTGGGTAATGCCCCAAAAGACAGCTTTTTGTGGAGTGCAATTTCATGAACAAAGCCAGTTCATGAAATTACCACTTGTCACCACCACCCCCAGCTGGTTCTAACCCCACGACACAGTTTATCAACAAACAGTTGTGCTTCCGTAGCCGTTTATGGGGTTATTCTGTCATCTGGAAAAACTAAACAGATTCCATTTACAATACAAATCCTCAGAAAAATTTCTCTGTTGTCATTTTTTCCCTTCACTTAAACCACGTCCGTGATCTCATATGAACCTCAAAATAGCTGCACTAGCATAACTGAGGTGGCAGAAAATTACAGCAGGCATGGCCAAGAGGGCTGCAATCATCTTTAAACAGCTCTGCTGCTGAAGAAAATACTCTTGAGTGCACCTTGGGCTGAGTTAGACTGAGCTATCTTCTGAAGTCATAAGATCATTCATTTAGAAAGAGAAAAGAAAGAGATAGACAGAAACCCGTTGGCAATTCAAACCTGGCAGTAAAGTGGACTACGCTGGGGAAAAAGCTGGCCATAGCAGTGCCTTGTGCCAACTGGGGGACGCATCTTCAGTCATCTAGGGGGTGACTATTCAAGATGTGGTCAATATAGGCTTAATTTAACCCTAATGGCAGAGAAGAAAGAAGCCAAGGACTCCTCCCCAAAATTAAAAGAATGCTAGTGATCTTCTCTCCCAGACATCCAACATTTGAAAAAGATCATTTGAAACTGCTTCATTTTGTCTCAATGCTAAATGAAAGCTTAGAAAGCCAGATTAATCAGAAGGTAGGAGGGAAGAGCTACTATGAACCAAAGTTATTTGAAAACAACAAAGGTCAAAGATATCATCAACCTGTACTGCACAGACGCTGAACGTGGAGTCAGCAGGAAACGTCAGTGTACGGAAGCTGATCTCCAGTGCATCCAACCGAACATTTGTCAAGGAAACAATTGTTTAAACTCACCTGCTGGTCAGGCAAATAAATTGGAAAATGGGGAAGTGGAAAACAAAGTAATGAGTATGGCAAAACAACAGCATGATTTAGAAGGACTCTTATGTGAGGAAGCATTGCCCTTAACAACAGTCTTTAGAAGCACTACATACTTGTATATTCTTTCTGCTCAAATAAACTATTTTGTCCATGATGTACTAAATGTATACATTCTGTTCACAGATTATTGAAAGCTGTTGTCTTGATTAGTCAGACCTTAAATGCAGACATACAGGACTGTTAGCCCTAGGATGAAATGGACGTACTGCAATTTTTTTCTTATGAAATTAACCACACCCATCCATTTTATGCACAATCACTGAAAACATGTTACAGTGTGATATAGCCTGAGGAAGACACTTGACTGGGTTTGCTGAATTCCTATCCAATCTCATGCTTAGTTAAAATCTTTTTGGTGTGTGAAAGGCTTAAACTCATCAACTTTAATTTTAATTTGCTACTTTCTTCTTAAGAAACACTGAATTATAGTTTTGTTCTATTTTATAATAAACATATGTAATATCATCATTTGAGTCCAAATAACTGTAAATGCATTTGTTTTTCAGGTGATGGGCAATAAAGATTAATCTCTCCATTAAGAAGAAAGTATAACTGGGTTATTTTCATAGTTCTGTATTTTGCAATTATATCTGAAAGTCGCATTGTTTTTTAAAAGAGAGACCTATTCAAGAAGAACATGATATTTACCACTATACATTTTGCAAAACTCTGGCTTTCTAACAGAATCAAAGTTTTAAAACATATCAATAAGGTAATTAGATATGGTTGTAGAGAAAGTATGTTTGTGTTCTGAATGCACTGTTTCTACATATCCGTTTGTTTCCCACCACCTCTCTGTTCCAACACTCAAAACCCAAAGCTAAAGCACCTAACTTTTTTTACCACAAAGTGATTCTCAGTTCTTTTCCTTTGCATTTGAGAGATTTGAAAAAAATTGCAAAATACAAAAGGAAATGACTATTACTGGGGGAGTGCATTTATTCAACTGGTTGTCAGATGGATGCATACACACTCTCCAAGTCTAAGGGCAATGAAATGGGCTGGGTTACCATATGGCAAGGCATAAAATCTCATATGGGGAACTGTGGGAACACTGGAGTCTTGACAGTATCTGCAATAACCTTTCTGTGTTCAATGAAAGTCAATTAGAAATCATAACTTCATTCATCGTGATCTCTAAAATATAGAAAATCCTAAGTAAAGACTGAAGAATAGCTTTCAGTAAAAGATCACCTTAATCTGAATGAGTCAAGATAATGAAATTCTCATCTACAAAAATTAGTAGGTTGTGGTGGGTTTCCCCCCCACCCCCCCTTCACAGCTGTGGAAATCTTACTTTTGTTACAGCCTATCCTCTACTCCTAGCCTATCAATACCTGACCAAATTACAAACTTGCTATAATCAAAAAGCCTGACTTGAATCACCATAGCTATGCATTTTGGAAAGCTATTTATGTCTTCAGATGTCCTATGATTTTACTTTTCACAACATATAACTACCACAAAATTGGAGGGGGGGCAGGGAATACGGCATTCTTCTCTTTCTGGTTACTAACTGTAGAGCAGCCAGATAAAAATCAAGAAAAGTAAAAAAGTTAAATACTATTGTTCCTTGAAAATGTTTTCATCCCTTAGATTAAATCTTCAAGCTAATATGCACTCTTAACATCCTTACTTTATAATTTTATTATGTTACTGGTATTGATATGAAACATTAACACCTAAAAGGCAGAGGCAAACCCCTTCTCATCAAATAGTCCATATGTGGAGTTTTTTAACCTTTTTGAATCTAGTTTTAGATCTAACCATCAGATACTATCTCCTGCTGGTGAATGAATTCAGCTATGTTTACATGACTATGCAGTTGACCTTTTGACGTGCTACTCCTAACAGAAATATTGAGTGCAACCTTGACACATTATTATGCAATTTAACATTTTATTTTGTGTGGTATCACAGCCAATTTAAGAGGTTCTCATACTTCACTATACTCAGCTGCTGGTGGCTGCCCTCATGCTATACACTTCATCGTGTAATGACACTTGTAGGTAATGGTGTTAGTGAACGAAGCGTGTATAAGGCATTCGTTTTTTAAATTCAAATCATTCCTGTGCTCTGCTTGGCCTCAGTAACAGTTGCATTAACATAAACTGAGAAGTGTCAGACTGCAATACGTGAATGGGAATAGGAGCTTGGGAAGGGGATCAGGTTTTAAACTTGCTTTTACCCTGGAGACTATCTAACATTAAATGACATCCCTCATGCATTAAGCCCATTCAGATAGTAACACTTGAGACCAATTATGAGCTGGGAACTGAAAGCTGTGAAACAGCATTTCATTAAATTGTTTCTAGGTTATAACTAACTATATGTGAAGTTCTCTAACCTGTTTCTCACCTACATAATTCCAGACTGGATCCCTATCTACTCACTTCATATCAATATTATAAAAAAGTCAAGCTGAGTGCTAGTGCATTACCTTCCACGATGCCCCTGACTGCACTGAAGACCAGGGCTACCTCACACTGCTACTGTGTCTGAAACATGACTACTCAGGATGGCTCATATTATTTTGTTACGATTGCAAAGGCATGTTCCTGAAACTGTTTAGAATGAATCTTTTAGATCATTAACTGCCTTTGACACAACTAGTGTTGTTGGCATTGCTGATATCTAGGTATACCAGTCCAGGGATTACATAATAAACTCCTAAATGATAACCTGTTCTCTCAGAGGTCTGCGAATGAAGTTTTCGTTAAACGTTCTTCAGCTCTGAGAATTCCCCTAACAGCTACTCTGCAGGATTTTGTCCCTTTTGCCAGTTTACTTTAAGGGACACTGTTTGAAAAAAGGGATCTAACGGAGGCAGTGGGGAAGAGGTAGGGAAAGCTGACCCACTTAGAATCATAGAATCATTTAGGTTGAAAGAGACCTTTAAGATCATCGAGTCCAACTGTTAACCAGTGCCTGATAACCCCTTCAGTGAAGAAATGTTTCCTAACATCCAATCTAAACCTCCCCTGGCGCAGCTTGAGGCCATTTCCTCTTGCCCTGTCGCTTGTTACTTGGGAGAAGAGACTGACACCCACCTCTCAACAACCTCCTTTCAGGTAGTTGTATAGAGCGATAAGGTCTCCCGTCAGCCTCCTTTTCTCCAGGCTAAACAACCCCAGTTCTCTCAGCCACTCCTCACAGGACTTGTGCTCTAGATCCTTCACCAGCTTCATTGCCCTTCTTTGGACATGCAAAAAAAATAACGACCCTTCCACTTGCAGTTTACTTGCTTGGTTCCAAGCTTTAGAATCACACTGGATCCCTCCTTTTGTGCTTTTGGGTACCCAAATCACTCAATATCCATAGGTGTCATCTTCAGCCTGATCTTGGCCAAAAGACCGTAATCCCTGGGGCAGGGACAGGTGGCAGACCTGCCTTGAAAAGGTGTGCCCAGGTGGAGGACCTCCTGCAGCAGGTGGCTGAGCTGCAGGAGTGGTGAGAAGGCTGCGTAACATCAGGGAGGCTGAGAAGGAGTTAGATAGCTGGTTCCAAGTACAGTCTGCAGTGGACTCACAGCACATGGCCAAACAGCCAAAAACTCCCCCACCAGCACACACAGAAGGGAGAGGGGCCAACAATGCAGAATGGAAGTTTGCAATGGCAAGGACCAGCAGGAAGAAGAGAATTCCCCCAAAACCTGAGGTGCCCTTGCAGAACCGCTTCACTGCTCTGCAGACTGAAGAGGAAAGACCCATCCCATCAGGAGAGACGCTGGAGCTGAGTAAGGCAGCCCTATCTGCTCCCTGTACAACAACCAGCACAACTAAGAAAAGGCGAAGGGTGATAGTAGTGGGCAACTCTTTTCTGAGAGCTACGGAGGCACCATTGACCTGACGCACTCTCTAGAGAGGTGTGCTGCTTCCCTAGGGTTTGTATCAGGGATGTCACCCAAAGACTACCAAGCCTCGTACAGTTCTCTGACTATTATCCGCTGCTGTTGTTTCATGTGGGCACCAGTGATACAGCCAGCAGCAGTCTGAGGAGTATCGAGAAGGATTACAGAGCCCTGGGAGTGGCAGTAAGGGACTCTGCAGTTCAGGTAGTTTTTTCATCAGTCCTCCTGGAAAAAGGGAAGGGGTTTGAAAGGGCCAGCTGAATCTGGTGAATCAACAAATGGTTACAGGACTGGTGCCAGAGCCAGGGGTTCAGCTACTTAGACCATGGGATTTGCTTCAAGAAACCTGGTCTACTGGGGGCTGATGGGGTCCATCTGTCAGAGAAGGGGAAGAGCATCTTTGGTCATAGGCTTGCCAAGCTGGTGAAGAGGGTTTTAAATTGAAGTTGCCAGGGGAGGGGAACCTCAATCCATCCCACTCCTACCAGTTTGATGCCAGTGCCAGCAATAAGATGCCCAGAGCCTGGAGAAGGGTCACAGGTCAGCAGGAGAGCACCTGAAGAGCAGCACAAAGGAATTCCAGCCGCTCCAGCCAGTAAGTCAGCTTCATCGGGGGCCCAACTTAAATGACTATACAAACACACGTAGCATGGGGAACAAACAACATGAGTTAGAGACGTGCACACACCAGCAGGGCTATGATCTTATTGGCATCATGGAGATGTGGTGGGATGGCTCCTATGACTGGAGTGTTGGAATGGAAGGATATAGGCTCTTTAGGAAGGACAGATGGGGGAGACAAGGAGGGGGTGTCATGCTCTATGTCAATGACCAGCTAGAGCGCATGGAGCTCTGCCTGGGGATGGTTGAGGAGCCAACCAAGAGCTTATGGGCCAGGATTAAAGTGAGGGCAGGGATAGGTGACATTATAGTGTGGGTCTCCTATATGCCACCTGACCAGGAAGATCGAGTGAATGAGGCCCTCTATAGACAGATGGAAGCAGCCTCACATTCACAAGCCCTGGTCCTCGTGGGGGACTTCAACCACCCCGATATTTGTTGGAGGGACAACACAGCTGGGCATAAGCAATCCAGGAGGTTCCTGGAATGCGTCGATGATAAATTCCTTCTCCAAATGATAGAGGAGCCAATGAGGAGAGATGCTATGCTGGACCTTGTTCTCACCAACATGTAGGGGCTGGTGGGGAATGTGAAGCTCAAGGGCAGCCTTGGCTGCAGTGACCATGAAATGGTGGAGTTCAAGATCCTTAGGGCAGCAAGGAGGGTGCACAGCAAACACACCCTGGACTTCAGGAGAGCTGACTTTGGCCTCTTCAGGGATCTGCTTAGTAGAGTACCATGGGATAAAGCCCTGGAGGGAAGAGGGGCCCAAGAAAGCTGGTTAGTATTCAAGGATCACCTCCTCCAAGCTCAGGAGCGATGCATCCCATCAAAGAGAAAGTCAGGCAAAAACACCAGGAGGCCTGCATGGATGAACAAGGAGCTCCTGGACAAACTCAAACACAAAAAGGAAGCCTACAGAGGGTGGAAGCAAGGACAGGCAGCCTGGGAGGAATACAGAGAAATTGTCCGAGCAGCCAGGGATCAGGTTAGGAAAGATAAAGCGCTGACAGAATTAAATCTGGCCAGGGACATCAAAGGCAACAAGAAAAGCTTCTATAGCTATGTTGCTGATAAAGGGAAGAATAGGGAAAATGTGGGCCCTCCCTGGAAGGAAATGAGAGACCTGACTACCTGGGATATGGAGAAGGCTGAAATACTCAATGACTTTTTTGCCTCAGTCTTCACCAGCAAGTGCTCTAGCCACACCACCCAAGTTGGAGAAGGCAAGGGCAGGGACTGGGAGAATGAAGAACCGCCCACTGTAGGAGAAGATCAGGTTCGAGACCACCTAAGGAACCTGAAGGTGCCCAAGTCCATGGGACCTGATGAGATGCATCCGCGGGTCCTGAGGGAACTGGTGGATGAAGTTGCTAAGCCACTATCCATCATGTTTGAGAAGTCATGGCAGTCCAGTGAAGTTCCCACTGACTGGAAAAGGGGAAACATAATCCCCATTTTTAAAAAGAGAAAAAAGGAAGATCCAGGGAACTACAGGTCAGTCAGTCTCACCTCTGTACCCGGCAAGATCATGGAGCAGACCCTCCTGGAAACTATGCTAAGGCACATGGAAAATGAGGAGGTGATTGGTGACAGCCAACACGGCTTCACTAAGGGCAAATCGTGCCTGACAAATCTGTTAGCCCTCTACAACGGAGTTACAGCACTGGTGAATAAGGGAAGAGCAAGTGATGTCATCTACCTGGACTTATGCAAACCATTTGACACTGTCCCACACGACATCCTTGTCTCTAAATTGGAGAGATATGGATTTGACAGATGGATCACTTGGTGGATAAAGAATTAGCTGGATGGTCACACTCAAAGAGTTGCAGTCAACAGCTCGATGTCCAAGTGGAGACCAGTGATGAGTGGCATTCCTCAGGGGTCAGTATTGGGACTGGCGCTAACATCTTTGTCGGCAACATGGGCAGTGGGATTGAGTGCACCCTCAGCAAGTTTGCCGACAACACCAAGCTGTGTGGTATGGTCGACATGCTGGAGGGAAAGGATGCCATCCAGAGAGACCTTGACAGGCTTGAGAGGTGGGCCTATGCAAACCTCATGAAGTTCAACAAGGCCCAGTTCAAGGTCCTGCACATGGCTCGGGGCAATCCTGAGTACAAATACAGGCTAGGCAGAGAATGGATTGAGAGCAGCCCTGAGCAGAAGCACGTGGGGGTGTTGGTTGATGAAAAGCTCAACCTGACCCAACAATGTGCGCTTGCAGCCCAGAAAGCCAACCGTATCCTGGGCTGCATCAAAAGAAGTGTGGCCAGGAGGTCGAGGGAGGTGATTCTGCCCCTCTATTCCGCTCTGGTGAGACTCCACTTGGAGTACTGTGTTCAGCTCTGGAGCTCCCAACACAAGAAGGACATGGACTTGTTGGAGCGAGTCCAGAGGAGGGCCACAAAGATGATCAGAGGGCTGGAGCACCTCTCCTATGAAGACAGACTGAGAGAGTTGGGCTTGTTCAGCCTGGAGAAGAAAAGACTCCAGGGAGACCTTCTAGCAGCCTTCCAGTACCTAAAGGGGGCCTACAAGAAAGCTGGAGAGGGACTTTTGACAAGGGCATGTAGTGACAGGACAAGGGGTAATGGCTTTAAACTGAAAGAGGGTAGATTTAGATTAGATATTAGGATGAAATTCTTCACTGTGAGGGTGGTGAGGCACTGGAACAGGTTGCCCAGAGAAGCTGTGGATGCCCCATCCCTGGAAGCGTTCAAGGCCAGGCTGGATGGGGCTTTGAGCAACCTGGTCTAGTGGAAGGTGTCCCTGCCCATGGCAGGGGGGTTGGCACTAGATGATCTTTAAGGTCCCTTCCAACCCAAACCATTCTATGATTCTATGAACCTTTTTCAAGACTTGAAGGATAAATTAGAGCACTGACATGGTAAGCTAAGCTATAAAAATTTGGAGATTTATGTGACGATCAAAAATGGCCATATTGTTAGCACTTGTGATTCTGAAATACACTGAAAAATCTGCTCGGGGGTAACTAATTCAGCATTTCTGCCTGAGTTTGATGAATAGAGTAGGAGGAGAATGCTCCTTACCTCTGTTTTATCATGCCTCTGATACACTAACATTTAAACATAAACTTAGGCATTGTGAATTTAAATCGATGTAATTACTGACATATATAAAATTAAGCATGTCTTTAAAGTTTGTGTGATTGGACTTCAATACTTTAACTGGATTGTTAAAATGCTTCCTATCTACAGAAATCAAAAGGTTTCTTTGTAGGAAATCTTACGGAGAGGCTGGAAAGTCTACTCACTAAATCTTTGAAAGGCAAGTCATACATTAGAAAATGGAATACTGTTTCCAACTTAAATTATTGGCCTGTCTGCATAATTATTACAGAGATTAAAAGAAAACTGTTAGATCTTCAAAGTTTCAATGCAATAGCAACTCATATCTTCATGTAAATCACACAAAACCATACAGCGAACATAGCTACTTTTTCTGATGTGAAATGAAACTGTTGTATAGAACTCATTCTAGTTTTTAACTGCAGAATTTATAACTATATGCTAGTGTGCACCTCTTCTAAACAGGGCAATGGGATGTTCAAATGTGAGGCATAACAGTATAAAATGTTGGATTTCTTTTCATATACAAACTTTTCATCTTCATTTTTTAAACATATCACAAAGATCAGAATAGAGAAAGAGAGGGGAAAAAAAAAAGAGAGAGAAAATAAACCTTACCTTTCTCCTTGTTTCCCACCACTTTTAGGATTGACAAAAACTAAAAGTGGATGAGTGCCTGGAACTGGAGTGATCTAAAAGAAGGGAATAACACAGCCACTCATTAATGCTGTGTGTTGCATTCATTTTTTCCTATAGTAGACAGAAAACAAAAAGCTTAATGCAAACTCTATGTTATGCTATGTAATCCAGCTGGAAGCAATTCCATAATTTGCAACAATCCTTACTTCATTAATTTGATACAAATTGCAAATGACTTTTTTTTAATGCTGTCTGTCTTACAGCTGCGATGCCATTTTAACCTATAATTCCATTGAAATATTGATATATATATGTTACATCCGCCAACAGAGAAGAAAACTTTAAATCCAAGAAAAGCATGACTGATTCTGACAGTAATATCCTATGGAAAAAGCTATGAAGAACCTGTATTTTGCAGTGAGAAATCACACTATACCATAAAGGTCAAATATAGCTATATGAAATTTTAAACTTGGTGGAATAATTTTTATTTTTGTTTAAATTACAGAAACCTGCAGTATTTGATATGATATGAAATCACACACTTTTTAAAATGTAACAGCCATAACAATAATGAGTTCCTATAAACAACTTGGAAAGCTGGAAAACTTAAAAAAGTAGAGGAGAACACATGTGGAACAAGAGCAAACCTGAAGAAAAGAATGGAGAGGATGATATACTGAGGGAAACAATGACTTCTACTGGGGCTTTTAATTCTTTTGTGGATGTTTAGCTTTACAGACTAACCCCTTCCTTCTAAGTAATACTGTTAGTCTGCATTTTCAGATACTGTAAGATGTGAGTGTTCACAGCCTTTGCTCCATAGACTTGAAGAATATAAAAAAATTAGATCAGATGCTCTCTCTCTCTCTAATGTTTTTAAACCATAAAGCTAGACTATTCATATTTAAAATTATCACTTTTAGACATATGTCAATTCTAGAACGTTTAAAAGCATATTAAGAGTTTAAAGTCAACATCTCCAAAGTCATGCACTAACAACTTTAGAGATGAAGCTTAGACTGTTTCTGTTTCAGAATGGTACATTGAAAGCTCTTGCTCCATATACTTATTCATAATTCCTGAAATAACAAAATTTTTCAGCTGAAGATCTCATAAAATTTAAGGCAGAACCCAAGAAACATGATAGCTAAGGAGTCTTACAGGCATCCTACAGACGTAGGCATATAATCCTATAGGCATCTAAAAGCACTTTTCTTCTAGTAGAAAGTGTTAGGCACTAGGGTGTCAACTCCATCCGTAACTTCACAAACAATGGATCCAAATCTGTTCCAATATATACAACAAGTAATGAAAAACTCCAGCAAACTCAGTGGAATTAAATCTAGCATAAAACCAAGCCAGTATCACATTCTGGCACAGTATGTTGTTACAGTAAAGTGCTGTATGTTGAGACATATATCAAATTGCAGGATATAGTGAAGTTTGTCATATATTTAATTTTTATCCACTGTTTTAATCAATTTTAGTTATTTAGCCAATTCCCATGATGTTTGTTCCTGTGAACTAAGTGTAAACCAATGGTGCTCATTGTGACAGAGATGGACTACCTACTGAAATCCCTTAGGACGCAGGTTAATTAATGAGACTCATCCTAAGGTTATACATGATCTATTACTTCCTCTAATTAGAAATAATAATCCTGATCATTATGCTGGTTAGCTAGAAAGAAGCAAGATGAATGTGCTTAACTATGATTAATTGTCTTTAAGTCGTGCAGATCTCCACTGCCACTAAGTTATCTGCTCACTGCTGTCTGATGGAAGGAAGGTTTGGTCTTGATACTTTTCTCAACAAAAGCTAAATCATGAACTTATTTCTATTTTAAATCTTTTATTTCAAAACTTAACCATATTATTACAAGTAGAAGGTTTAGGACCATCAAAAAAAAAAATCTAAGAACCAGTTTGTATTCCACTCAATTCTAAAATAAGGTCTCTTTTAATTAATTTCTTACAGCTTTTCCAAATTACTTTTCTAGATACTGTAGATCTTTCCATATAATAAACAATGCAACTAAAGATTTAGACCAAATTGGTGAATATTTTCAAGCCTTAATCTAGCATGATTTAAAGGCAATCTCCACGAAGTTATGGGACAAGTGACTTAAAGTTTGTTTTTTTTTTTTTTAAAAAAGTGGTGGACCAATTATATATAGCTTCTTCCATATTGAAAACAGAGGTCTAACAGGAGTAGTATGAAGATTTGCTGGGTATCTTTGGTAAATCATAAACAAATGCAATTAACATAACCATCAAGTTTTCTGAATAAAAAACGTTCCAAAAAAAGTTACAAAAATCCTTTTCTTGTTCACTGAAAATCATGTTAAAATGACACCATGCCAGTATTAGAGTAAGAGTAGCATGCTTTGGCCAAATATGGGAGAATTAGAGCAGTACACTTTGATCAGTTACAAAATTTTTTTGCTCCAGACCATCTTTAGGCAAAATACTAACATTAATTACCAGTTATATTGATGGAATCTTACATCTTTGTGGAAATTGTTCCAAAACTATACAATTTGTAACTGAAAAAAAAAAACCCTGACATTCTCACTGATCCCAGCCTTTCACTATGGTATCCTTCGAGATCCACTCAGCCTTCACAATGATCAGGTTATCATTATTGATATTGATCAAAAATATAATAGTTGATGCTAAGATGGATTCCTGTTAGTCAAAACTAATTTTACCCAACAGAGAAAAACAAAGACCATAGTATAATCAGCAAATTAGGGTCATCACTGCAGAACTATTTCTAATGTTATCACCATGAGTACCGGTATTACATCATGCACTACATCATAGATATGGCATTAAGGAACAATACCAAGCACTTCAGAAAACACCTTAAATCCATTCAATAATTATTCTACCATCTTAGTCCTCACTCCTTCTTTCTCGCCTTCTCAAGTGATAATAAATAAAAGCAATGATGAATCCTAGGCTTTGGATTCATCATGGAAAGAAGACAGAACATAAGGTTTGGATCATACTAACGAACTTACAGAAAATCTTATGCCCTAATTACCTGAAAGCAGAAGTTTTAATAATTTAAGGTTGTGTGTGCAAGAGTCAGTGGTGTTGGGAGTTCGCTATTTTGAACAGACCAGGTACTATATGCCAGGCACTGTATCGCATGAGTGGGAAATAGAGACTTGAAAAATACCTGAAAATATACTAGGAGCATAAGCAATCTAATGCTTGGAGTAAAACCAAAATTCGTAATGATACTTGGAACTGCTACCAAAAGGAGATGCCAAAGATGCTCCTCTATCTAGAGCAGCTAGGCTCACTGGAATTGCACGAATATCACCCAAAAGTTAGAAAACTGTGTATGCTTCCTTTAGCACCAGTTTATTAGTCACACTGTGACTGACTAGACAGAACTTGAGCTTTCTGTCAATGAATACTCTAGCCTTTTTGGTAGAGTATTTGCTCTCTAGTATTGCTTTTGCTTCATGCTCTGTCACAGACGATCTGGATAGCAATGCAGCCTGTAAGGATAGCAAGTGCAGGAAGAAAGCCTTGAAAGCCATGGATAATGATGGCTGTACTATCCTACTAGACCATCAACGGAGCAGCCATGTGACTGCACAGGTTTTAGGGTTTAGGTTTTGGTGTTTGGTTGTTTTTTTTTTTTTCCCCTTTTCTTTGGGTTGTCATAACAAGAATGTTTCACTAACCTAAAAAGATGAAACAATAAAATAAGCCTTTCTATTCTGACACAATAAGGTATATCATGAAATAATTATGAGGTATACAGCATTTGATATATGGTAATGGAATCCTTTACATTTTATGAACCTCAATTGCAACACACCAGAAGATACAGAGAACAGTCAACCATGTATATTAAATGATTATCACATTGTTATCATGATGTTCATTTAATTCTTGAGAAAATAAAGAAGGAGCATCATACATGTGGACATTGATTTCACTCAAAACTACTCATATCTCAAGGGAAAGAAGTCAAGCAGTTCAGGAAGAACTTCTGGTATGCATCTAAGTAACCTCCCTAAAATAACTAACTCATAACATACACAAGTTTTTCTTTCAAGTAGAAAAAACTTCCATTTCTATTCTAGATATCGCTATTACTGAAACCACTTTGCTTAATTTTCATGTGCCAAATACTCTACTTGGAAATACCTGGACAAATAATATCCTTGAAGTTTACTCCATCCATCTATTAATTAACAGGTCCAAATGAGAACAGTGAACAGTTATCAAGACATAGACTCAGATTTATAATGTAAATTCACACAATGCTGCATGACAGATAGTAAAACAATCAAGTTCAGCCTAACCCCACAATGTAAGTGTTTTACAGGTAGTTTTCCGTCTCCCTTAATGTCTTAGGAAATCCTACCAATCATATGAGAAGCAGATTTGCACCGCAGGATTCCTGTACAGATGGAAGAATTTACCTATTGTATTTTTAAATATGTAAGAGTGAAATATTACAAGAGTGAATGCATAGGAAATATTTCACTTTAAAGATTGCTCACTCTATCATTGTCTTCAAACCTACAAATATCTCCTTAAAATTAGAATAACAATAATCACACCTGAAGACCTTGTCCATCTACGGTGACGGAATTTGCTCTTTGCATTTTGTTCCGTTCTCCCAGTTTGTTCATTTGCTGGGGGCAACTCTTCTCTTTTTTCACTGTTGCCTGTCTTTCCTTGAAAAAGAAGACAAAAGGAGAAAATGGAACATTTTAACACATTATATAATGCTGTACAACTGTAACCAAGACTGTGCCTCCACAAAGTTGTTTTTTGACTAGAGAGTAATGTCAGATTCTGCTTTAATGAAAATGAGATCTCAGTCAAGTTATTACACAATGTCTGGCCACTTCACATAACATCTATCTATGTGCCTGGACATTCCATAATGACTAGGCAATAGATAGATGAAAAGTGTGCAGTCACAACACAAATTAATGCAATGATGTGAAAAGATAATCTGACGTTGCCAGGATGGCATTCTGAAACTTGAAAGCCAATCATACAATATACTTGATTGTTTAATAAGCACATTAATAAGAGATCAGTAACTTATCAAAATTTCATCCTAACTGCTAGCAAAGGTTGGATGCTTCAAGAGTACTTTACCACTTTGGCAAAATATACCTGTTCTAAATGTACCACAATCAATTGGCTGAGTGGCTTTTTATAAAATATACATTTTGTATCAGAAAGAAACCAGAATCTACATCAGATTCTAAGCTGTTGGCAACTTTTGATGCTGCTACACCGCACAATCTGATGGTTATTTGAAAGACGAAAGCTCACAAGTGTGTTGCTGTAATCACATTTTCAACTGTTGTCAGGTCATTTCAGAGAACTCTGAATGGAAAAAAAAAAAAAAAAAAAGTCCTTTCTCTTTGTATCTCATTTATCTTATTTATAAACTGCACCCAGCATGTCCTTTTAGGTTGTCCAAAAATGCACCACAAATTAAGACAGCAGATGTTTATCAAACAGAATCAGTGTCCCCAATCCCAACTGCACCCCAGTCACTTTCCTCACTTTCCAAGTGCAAGGAAGCTTTAAACTAGTCAGGGGAATGGGCTGGCACAAAGCTGCTGCAGTAGAAAGGAGCATGAAGGACACTTGCACCCCCTGCAACTGCACTCGGTAAGCGGTTCATTAAATGTTACCATTTACGTTCCATAGGCCAAACCCATCTCTGCGCTACCTCTGATGAAGCCTTAGGGATTGCACTAGCAATTAATCCATGCCACTCTTTCTGGAGCAGTTTAAACTGGTAAGAAACGTTGACACAGATTCTCTGGCAGGAAGGGAATAACTCCCAGCTTAATACAGTGCCTTCTAACACAGATGTGGACCATCACTGGTTTTACATCATCTTTAGTTTCCTTAAATTTGGAGACTGACACGGCCTCCATCTAGTCCTGATGCAAATGGTGGTTCAAATCATCCCAGGCTGCTATGGGTAGCCAAGCGCTTTGAGGAACTGTGGCAATCTGATCACACTTCCTGTAAAGGGACTGACAAACCTATGGCACAGAAAAAAAACAGGGGTCTACACTGTTTCCCATATGCAGTGAGATTCCTAAGAGGTTAGTTAACTGAGCTCTTGGATGCTTTAAGTAAGTTGATCAGTTCAAGAGGAGGTCCAAGAGTCTAGACTACAATATCATTGCTTTAAAGAGAAGATAGTAAAAGCAATTAGAGCTATTCATCTCAGCCCTATCCTTCAAAACACAGACAAACACTGTCCATATCACTGCCTAAGAAATCACCAACTCTGCACTTACTTATTTGATGATTTTTTAGAAACTAGAACTAGGATGAGGCATCCAAACAGAGTAACGTTTGTGAACTAACACAAAATATTCATGTACAATGGTATTGGTTACTGCCAAGGATAGTGAGTAAGAAACTTCAGTATGAAGGAAGTTTCACACTTCATTACATATATAAGCAGCAGCTTTGGGGTTTTAAACAACTTTATGAATAACTGCCCTTAAAAGTCACTACATTTTATAAAAAGTAAGCATACCATGTTAAACAGGATTTTATATTATGGCCAAATCTAGCTCTTGGATATTGCAACACCTTCAAAAAATCAAATCAGATGTCAGTAATGCAGACACAAAGCTAGTAAAAAACTCTGATTTCTAACAAAAATCAGAGATGGAGAGCAAATTTTAAAAAGTCTAGAAAAATGTTAAGCTAAACAACATATTTGTGATAGTTCAAAGAAAAAGGTAACAGAAAGGAACAGATCCAGCACACCGAGTATGTGCATTTAAAGGTTGAAAAAATACCGTTCAAAAGAGGCCTACTTATAAAGTGTGGCACTAAAAATCTTCTTGCATATATCATGCTATTACTTAGAGGAAAAGTATTTATACACTGCTGAGAACCGTCTTTACATAAAGGATGCTTACCACAGTGCCCAAACCTGCTGTTATCAATCACTCACAAGCAAAATGCAGTAACAATTACCTCAAGCAAAGTTTTGGATATTGCTTTTTTTTTGTTCCAGTATGATACATATAGAAGCAAATACCCTCAGCTGGCCTTGGCCCTATGACTGCTGCATTAGCAACATTCCTTCTCCAATTTATATTACTTGTCCCACAAGCAAAACAATTGCTTGACTCACAGACAAAGACAGCTTCTCCCAAGCAGTGACTACAGAAGATTAGGCCATACACCTCACACGATATAAAGGAAGAAGTATAGTCATGATACAGAATTGTCTAGAGTGTCAATAAAAAAATCAAATATGGAAACCTGACCTCATTATCATTGAAGGTCTGCTTCCTTCAATAACGATTTTTGAAGAAAGTAGAAATAAAGTATTTCATATCACCCATCTTATACGCATATGATACCACCATACATGTCACCACATGTACCAACAGTGCTCTCTGAAAAACATTTCTGAAAAAGCTGATAGGAGATTCCAGATTTCCTAGAGTTATATATCCTATAATTTTTAGATATGTGTCATACTAGTGAGGATCTGACTCACAGTTTATATGAAATAATATAATAATGTGTATCTTAATTCTACTGAATAAATCTATTAATGGAACACAACAAGACTTACCATTTCATTAAAAAAATCTCTTTTAAATATTCTTGTACAGATACTTTGTTCTATATATGAAGTAGAAACCTGGCTTTCTAATCCATTTGCACATGACTGTTGGAATAACTTTCTTTCATGAACTACAACATTACTATAATATTACTAAGCTATCTGAGAGTGTCAGGAATTAAATAGTGTCATTTTTTAATGAGACAATAACAGTTTAATAAAATCATCTGTGGATAATAGCCTACAAATTCTAGCAATGTTAAGACAAATTTGACATGCATTGAATAAATGGTTTTACAAAACGCAAAAATTTATTTTTCAAGGTAAGAAATGTTTCTACAACAGTTCTGCTGTATTTAATATTTTGCTAATTAAAGCATACAAAATGATTAATGTATCTGTGAACCATTTTGTTTAGTGGACATGCATGAGGTTGATAGAAATGCTGAATACAGCATTTTAAAAGCTATTGTACATTTTGATGGCTCAAAGAATCAAGCTTTTCTGTTCTTTTGGTATGTGCCAGAGCACATAACTTTCAAAATACTACTTACTACAACAAAAATTTTTTTCCACCCATTTTTGCACCTCTTATGCCTCCTTTTCTCCCCTTGAACTCCCACTTTGAAGTCAATATCCATTAACTGGAGCTTCTACCATTCAGTATTGCTCCAGAGAGATCACTGTCAGATAAGAACCACTCAATTGTGTCTATCCCTTATTCATCCAAATAAGAAAGAAGAACTGATAAATAAGACAGGGCCTTTCAAATGATAGCACAGAATATCATGTCTAGATTTTTAGTTCAGCCGCAAAATGCACTTCATAGCAAAAAGAATGTACAATATCATGATCCGTTAGTACTCGTGCGTACATGGATGCCTCCCGTTACGCACCTCAGGGAGCAAACCTCCTAAAGTGGGTAGCGTCTGTTGGAAAAAGAGAATGTTAGGCTGCAACACCGAACAGCTGGGATGGCAAGGGGCACGGAGGGAGTGCTCACGAGGAATGTTACCTTGCAGCGGTTGTACTTAACAACAAACGTACGCGGCGCTTTTTTACACATTTGCACAACTGTACTTCCCCAATGTTTTGGCTGTCATATTATATAATGTATATTCTGGGAAGTATGAGTGGGATCATTTTAGCACCAAAAATATTAGAAAACCTGAGGACTTTATTCTTTTGAATAGTAAAAATAAATACTTGGTACCTGGAGAGTATTCTTTTTATTTTATCTTCCAAGTCTTTGAATCCTCATCCAAAGCGAGGAATCTTACTTAAAAAGCTTTCTTCTACTGCAATGGACAAGCTATACAACATTAATCCTCAAACAGTATTTCTACTCTTTCTTTATATAGAGGTACAGTCTTTTCCTTTATACAAAACACTAACATTTAGAAATAACATACTCTATCATAGCCGTTACAAGAAACCAGATGAATAGTAACGAATGGCTTACTGAATAGTTACCTCTTTACATTTTAACTGCTGACACAGAAACCAGTGCCAATGCAGCAAAAATTGCTTTTTCTCACCTTGTCTCTCAATCAGTAAGTACAAATCTATTTTTCTGGATTATTTCATACACAGCTGAGATTATTATAACAATTTATTTTATACATTAAACAATGATTGATTTATACATTAAATAGGATTGTAAAGCCATTAGTGAGTGGTTAATACCATTACACAGTTTGTCAAGTAACTACTGAAAACTTGAGATTCCTTCTGTGTGATAATTACTTGTTATATACTATATGCCTTCAGATGAAGCATATACTCTAAAATTCAACTTAGGGATGAGGGTGCGTAAGAAGAGAACCAAATTCTACATTAATATGCATAAACTGAAACAGTTATTAAAAAACATAATCTTATTTTAGAACTCTGAAACTTGAACTTGAAAGATACTGATCAGGGGAATTTGGTCATAGAAGATCAGATGGAATGCATAGAATACCATGTAAAGGTATCCTTAAATGTCTGCAGGATGAAGGCCATGGAAGTTTAAATATGTGACTTGAATACCAAACTGATGCTTTGGGTTTTTTTAAGGAACTTGGAGGAAGGTTCCTCCACAATTCCTTAGAGCTATTGTTTTGTTTAATGACATGGGAATCTCCAAGGGATGCAAAACCTGTACTTTAATATGCAATGAAATATTAGAATAGGTACTCCTAAACTGTCACTTTGTAAACCTATGTGGTATTCAAGACCCTGCTTACAAAAATTCCATTCCATGCAATTTCTGTCCATAGTTACACAATAACGGAAGAGAATCAAAGATTCAGACACCCTGAAAACTGCAAAAACCGCACCACTACTACCCCAAAAGCCTGGGGAGCAATCTATCTGTAATATCTATTAGATATCACATCCAACTAACTATGATTTAGATGTGCTAAAATATTTTGAAATTTACTTTATAAAATTTTGTCCACATTTCCAGCTCTAACCCTGTGTACATACTAATCAGAAGGGCCAGTATTAGGACACCACATCATGCTGCCTTGAAAGTTCATAGAGCTGTAGCACAATGCCCAGCTCTGCAGCCATGGGCTGAAGGTAAAAGTCATCCTGTGGATAAGATTAGCAACAAATTCACTAGCAAAAATACTGGCCAGTGAGCTGCACGTGCCCATACTATAAAGGAAAGGTAAGGCTTCTAATTTGTCTGAGAGCTGTCTTGATAGAAACATTTGCAGCTAAGAAAAAAATTTTTTTAAAAATCACGTTATGTCAATCAGAAGGACGTATTTTGTCACCCATAATGCTAGTAGCCAAAATACATGGAAAAAGACAAGGCTGGAACAGAGACGATGTCATTTAAGAACACCTTCCAAAATAGCTGACCGCAAGACTGTTCTGAACAAGGAATCGCTACATGATAACTTTATATATATGCTTTGTGTTGCTTGTTTAATATATCTTAATAAAGATGTAAAGAATTACACATCAAAATCACAATCAAGTATTTCTTATTTAGCATGGTGGCCTTAGTTCATTCAGTTGGCTGAAGATAACTTGCCTTACATCTCTTGCACCCCTTCAACTTATGCATCAACAGTAGGGTCCAAGACTTTTAATTTAATTCGCAACCTAAAAAGAATATGGGCTACAGTAGGCAATTACATACACTGTCCAAGAAACAGAAGAAAGTTGGAAGAGAATTTTGAAAATAAAAACATGTTAAACTCCAATGGGAGAGCACGTAAGGAGTAAACTTAGGGACAGAGAGTAGTGATGAGTTGTGGGCAGGCAACTAGATATAACTTAAAATGATTGAATGGCTGCCATTTCAGTTTATCAGCATCTTATTATTTTAACATTGAACTGTGTTTGCTGAACAGATAATTAGTTAGGAAGATACATTTTCCTCCAGGGCAATTATTAATTTCCTTCTGACTTCAAAGAAATGAAAAAGCTCTTAGTGTAGATAAGCACACCATTATATTTCAAGTCTGGTTTAGATTCTCAGAGAACTGAATCTGCAATATGATACGGAATTGAAAAGGAAAAAAAGTGTTGTTTTGTTTTTTAAATCTATTTCAATTGCTATGCCATTACTTAATAGTCAACAAGCAGATTTAAATTCCCCCCTCCATGGAAGCATATATATTCAAATAACTGGTTTTTTGTAGTATCTTTGTTCAGAAACTCAGAATAAGGCTAGTACTCAACTTCAAAGGATCGGATGGCTCATAAAGATGCTTACACACTGCACTGACTTTCTGTGTTCCATGTTGAGCTTGGATTCAACTAAGTTAAAACTGATCTCTACTATAATAAAAAGAGAAGAATCATTTTAGGATTAAAAACTGGAAAAGGGATTAAGAAAGCTCATTCTTCAACCAGCAACTGCTAATTCCCTTTTTTCTCTCTACATCTCTTCTTTCCTCTGTGAGTAATGTTTACCTACCTCACAGGAAAACAGTATTAGTAAAACATTATCAGACATGGAAAAAATATCTATTGAACTATGTTGCAATTATAACACAGTCATTAGCTGTTTTATCTAGTCTCTCTGAATACTGGTAGTCAAAGAAAATTCTTGTACAAGATTTTCAACTTTAATTCTGTCTTACTTTTTGCCAGCATCTGAACACACTTGCTTTATTTACACAAAAGTTTGAAGCTGCAGATCAATGTATATTGTTTGGTTGCACAAGTCACATTTCTTAGCTAAAACATTCGTAATCTGCTGTGTATGTTGTTTTACATACCTAAATAGAACTAGTTATAAACAGAAGATTTTTGAACATTTATGTTCTTGTACAATAAAATGCCAAACCAACCCAAACCCAAATCAGATACATCTGTTTCCTCCACCAAAATATACAGCTGTTTATATTTTAAAATAAAAGGTCAAGTGAATTTGATTTATGATGGTATTTTATATTAGGTGTATATAAACAAATTTACTCTATGATGTACAAAAATTCTCTATATATTCTATATATACCAAATTCTCTCTCTATATATATATATTTTCTATATTTATATAAATGGAATTTATGCTTAAATGATTTTGTCCTAAAATGTTATAAGCACCTTCACTAGACAAAAGAAAAGCCAAATTCATTCATAAGAGAAAAGAAACAAAAAGTGAGTTGTTCCAAACTTTTTATCATGATGACCAATTTGTCCCAGAATGCTGAACAATGAAGTTGAAAATTGAACACAAGGAAATGTATACAATTCTAAATTTTATTTCTTTCACACTTCTTATCTTCACTATTATACCAGACCCTCCCCCTTTGAAATAAACTGGTTACTATGGAGACAGTAATAACTGCCATATAGTAATGCTCATACAGCAATCAGGGTACCTTATGTTTTACAATTTATTCCATAATTTTCTTTTTATTCCACGATTAACAGTTTTAATTATAGTTTTCAAAACCAATGTTAAAAATTAAGTAAAAAATAATTAATTGTAAAACTCACATAAACAATAGGAGAATCAAAAACATCATACATTATGAAATAAATATATATTTATTAAATAGTAGGCTTTTATTGGTTGATTTGTCATTACCCAAGGCTATATCTATTTTGGTGGGAAATAAAAAAATTCAATTACTTTTCTGCAAACATAAATACGAATTAGAACATCCTATGTGTTCATCAATAAACGGAGCAAAGTAAAAGGCAGGCAAGAAATGAAGAAGCCAAAATGTATGTTAGCATTTTTCCCTTTCTGCCTCATAAAGGGGCGGGGGGAGAGAAGCTGTATCGTAAGGAGAGACCAATCTTTTTTTCTTCACTACTCACTCATCTCATTCCAATACCCAGTTTTTAACCTGGTTATGATCTAATTCTGTGCTCTTGGTAGGCTAGGATTCAATTGAGTTAAAGATTTTTAAACTCACTGCCAGTCAACCTTATCATGAACTTTCATTATGTGCATGTAATTAATTGGGTCCAATGAACAATATCAGCACTGAGTTATAGACTTTTTCCCCCCACCATATAATTAGAATATAATTACCCACAGGATATCAGAATGATGCAAAACCTTTCCTCTAAATGTGCCCTCATTAGGAAACAAGTCTCAATGTACATTTATTCAATCAGTATGAATTAATTAAAACGTTACCGAAATAAAAGAGAGTAACATTAAAGTGTATCTGACATCTATTAAAAGACTATCACTTGAGATCTGCACACACAGTTTATAACAAAACTCATTTAACTTGAACAAAAAACTTCACCACACAGCAAGCCTTATATATGGTAAACAGAAACATAAAAAGGACTAGTTTTAAAGTTGACAGACCGCATTTTACTAAAACATTTAAAAGTATGACATTGAATCTAAACAGATATGTGATTCTTTCATGATACACATAGTATCAACTGTGTGAGTTTCCCCATGGTTTCTTTTTCAGCTGAGAATGTAGCTCATCACGTTTACGAATAACATTTGACAAGTTCCATTTTGTGCGGTTTTGAAGATGGGAGCCCTATTTAACTTAGACCAGCCACCTTTCAGATGACCAGGCATTTAGGTTCTCTCTCCAGCCGTTACGAGAAGGGACAGTATGAGAGGATCATGCCAGTCACTCTATTTTAGAATCTCTCTTGTGTCTAGGGACCCTAAACGAGTCATGTAGAACAGTCACCTGAGCTGAGATGCCTATGTTTAGAGGGAAGAGAAATGTCACCCTCTGTGGTATTACAATCAGGAAGGGTAGGTTTTTTGTTTATCCTTCACAGTTGCAGCAGTGATTTTGGACATCAGTGGATACCTGCAACAAATTGCAGCTGAGACACCAGTTTGGTAGCTCTGGTATAACACATGGTGCCGTGAAATGCAATTTATGGAAAAAAATCTCTTTATCTCTGCAGAAAGAGTCAAGGCTGGAGTTCAGAAGAACTGAAGAAATGAGACAGGTAAAAATATGAGTGTCCTTCATTCCGCAAAAGAGAAAAGATGAGAAGGGATTTAGCCTGTACTCTTGAAGGAAAACTTATGAGAAGGCATCTTCGTCTGAGATGAACTCTGACAGTTTTCTGGAAGAAGTATGGACTTCCAAAGTTACAGACGGAAGGGAGCGCCAAAACTTCTGGGAGATCAAAGACACAAGATTTTTCAACTTGCTACTTTCTCACAACTCCTATAACTTATTCTATGGGAGAAGGAGATACATTCTTCTCTGATACCTCAAAATACTCAAGGATAAACCTGGTACAGAAAGCATTGTGGTTATATCTGCTTTTCTTATGTAGCATTGCAAGAATATTATTGCTCAGCTGATCATTGAAGCTAAATGTGTGTCCTAGGTGAAAGACCCTTCCACTGTCAGGTGTATCAGATTTGATACATCTGAACGCATCATTTCTATTAACAGACACACTTACTATTGTATCTTTAGACAATTTTGACATGGATATATTCACTGTTTTTGCTGTCATTATTGAGAGTGCTGGTTTCACATACACTCAAGTATTATGTTTCTCAAAAGGAATCCCCGTAACAGGAAATGGGAGAAACTAATTAAAAAATTACTAAGATAAATAATATGTACACTGTAATCAACCGTTTCTAGGAGGAATTCCTATTAGCTAGGTCACTGATGTATTATTTATAATGTAAGTATACTCAGGATTTTAATGCATTTTTGGAAGAAACTACTACATGAACAAATACACTACAAAATTATAAAGTGTTTTTTTTCCCATTCTTAACAATATACATTGTGTTGAAATACATGTTTTATGTTACATTATTAGTATGTAATACTGAAACATGATTCTGATACAGGAAAACAGATTTACTTCTGCTTATGCCTTCAAAATTTGCAGATAAAACAAACCTATTCAAGGGTGATTTGACTCTAGAGTGGTTTTATATATCCTCTAAACAACTTAACTAAACTCCAATTGTGGAATGAAAAATCTTAATTCCTCTATCCCTCTTCCTCTCCTGAAAAGAAAATGGAGTTACGCAAATATAATTGAAGCTGAAATTTCATGCTGAGGCTTTATTCAGTTTATAAGAATGCCAAACAATAAATAACAATAAACTGAAAACAGTCCAATAACAAAATCATAATTTCTACATTTTAACTTTTAAAGTATGACCTAAAATCCTGAAAATTAAATAATGTAATGCAGAATGTAATCATCCAACAAACTTAAAATAATATTTTACAATTATTATTCAGAACTTGTCCAGGTAATATCAAAATACTATTACAAACAAGCTACAAAACTACTCTTATGACTTTTCAAAAATA
Source organism: Phoenicopterus ruber ruber (assembly GCA_009819775.1). Classification (NCBI taxonomy): domain Eukaryota; kingdom Metazoa; phylum Chordata; class Aves; order Phoenicopteriformes; family Phoenicopteridae; genus Phoenicopterus; species Phoenicopterus ruber. Next base: position 32,564,908 of record CM020216.1, read on the forward strand.
TTAAAAAATATTTCATAAATATTAAAGCCAGCTTTCCATTGCTTTACCTTCATTGACAGCAATGGAATAGTCCCAGTTTACTCAAGTAGAGGGCCAAAGTCTAGCATCCATCCCTTAGCAGATTTATAAACAAACAGCCAAAAGGATTAATCAGAAAACAAGTAATTTACAATAGGCATGAATATTATTCTTAATGATCAGAAACAGGTTTAAGATCAGAAGGCTATTTTCTTGGTTTTCCTCCCTGCAATAAATCATTCTTAAGTTCAAGCATTTCTTACTGTTATTATGAAATATATTTAAAGTAAGAGGACCACACATCTGTTCTGTTATGAATATGATGATGCTATGACTTTCATCAGCATAAACCATCCAATTTAATATATGAATACTTAAGTTAATTCCGAAGCTCTTTTTTCATGATAAACTGGTCAGCTCTTTTCTATACAACCTACACATAGCATGCATTTTTATTTTCATTGAATTGAGTTATTGTTTTTGTGGACAGAGAAATTTACTGTCCACGACTGCAGAATAAAATATACCGTAATGTTGATGCATAGCTTACTGCAAGACCAGTGTCATCATTCTAGGTAACCTCCGGCTTAGATCAGAGACCTCAGCATTGCAGATATACAATATGCATCCCAAGCAAAAACTGTCCATAAGAATAACTTCATTATTCTGGGAAGTTGGATCTATAAAAGATGTAAAATGTAGAAGTGTTCTGCCTATACAGTTTCTGGTAAGTACAGTCTCTGAGTAAGTGATAAAACCTGAGTCAGCTTCAGTTATAATATGCCCTACAGAAAGTTCATTCTCACATGAAAGAAAGTGCAACATGCAGAGGATAAAGCACGCTTGTGCCTATAAACTCATCAGCCAGAATTACCCATTGTGTTTAAGGTTCACACAGTTCTGTGAATTTAACAAATAGGCTGGCAGTCAGTCCCAGCATCATTTTAGCCTTTACCTATGACAGAGGATTACATCTGAAATAGTAAACATACGGACAACTCACCAATACTACTGGGCAGATTGATGTGGGTGGTAAAATATGGTCCTTCAAAGGTCCACAGTCACATTCAGGTTTTAGATGTGAAGCACATTTGTTATGCAACTATGGGAAGACAGAAAATGAAGATTCAACTTAGACACTTTACTAAGACAGCCTAAAAAAATGGGCATCCCAGAATGGGGTGAGTTTAATTAATCTAATTATTACTAGAGTACAAGGAAAATGAAACACACTGCAGTGGAAAGCCTCTCAGGATTGACAAAACAAATCAATTTATATTGAAGCAAAGAACAGTGGATCAAAGTATTTTCCAGTTTGGAAATTGCACATGTGGTCCAGCACACAAAATGAGAACATTGCATGGCAATACAGTAACATCAGCGTAGTGTTATTGGTGATCAAAATGTTCATTTCAGAAGACAGCTTCTTGCACTGAGCCAGGAACTTCTGTTCTACTATTAGTGGGCAATCTGGGGTAATTCAGGGCAGCCTTTGGCATTATTGGTATAACTCTGCTCCCTACCTGAAGCTGATAAAGTCATTACCAATTCAATTGTGATGCTGCAATATCTATGAAAATATACATGACATATAAGAGAATAATATAGGAATATCTAACAGCTTTAAGTTATATTGGGGAAATTTTGGTCTTGATTGAATCAATGTTCAGGCTTCCATTGACTGCTGAGGCACTTGAATTACTCTCCTTTTTTCTACTTTATTCTTAGCATTCATCCCGTTTTCCTGAAAGCAATGGGAAGAGTTCTACTCTGAAAACGTGGAAAGAATATCCTCACGTCTGCCGACAGAAAGAGCATTGGCGTACTTCTGTATTGTTAAAAAGGTGGAAGGGAATAACACCAACATAAAATGCCAACGAATAATGATATACTTATTGAAATATTTTGCATTAGCAATCAAGAGTTCTTGTTGGTATTTTAGGATTTAACTCAATTCAATGTCTCTAAATAGAATATTTCAACATATATATCCAGCCACACAGTAGAAAGGCACAGTTGTGTGCCTGGATCATGCAAAGCATTCACATGTAATTGGTATACTTCACAATATTGTTAGCGATAGCCACAATAAAATACAACTTCATATCATGAAATTTGGTGAAAGTTTATTATTTTTGACCTGATGATCTTAAAGGTCTTTTCCAATCTAAATGACGCTATGATTCTATTTCTGCATTGATTTAATAAACTGTGCATTAAGTTCTTCAGATAACATGCATTTCCCATAGAGATGAATATTTTATTTTTTGAGAAGACATGTATATTTGCATTAAAGAAAAATAATCAGGATAATAAATATCAGAAATTTTGAAGTACAAATCTTATTTAACAAGTGATTTAACTAGTATAATAGACAGCATACAGCATTAGTTCAACAGGTTCAATAGCTGTTACAAAATCTGTAGTTCCAATGTCTGCATCTGTAAATCACGTTTTTCCAATGACTGATTCACTTTCCCTTAGATGATTTAACTATGTCAGTATGAACTCTATTAAAATTACAATAAAATTGTACCAGTTGCTGATGTATATAAGCTTTACCAGTAATATGGTCTTCATAAAGTTATCTGGTACAGTTAATGTTGACATAACATTTCTGAATTTTGAACTGAATGGCACCTAATATTAGCCTTGTCCATATTCATTCATACTGCAAAGTTACCTTTTCAGGCAGTTACTTAGCAACAGAAAATAAAAGTCTAACGAGTTTCGATTTACTCCGAGTATTAAAGCCTCATTGTGAGGGTATTTTGGTAGCCCTGTAATCTAAATCATTTGTCATGCTAATTCTCTGCCTCAGTGGTAAGGCTACTTGTACCATAATTAATGCACACCAGGCCATGTTACATCAAATAAAAGTATCTTCACACATTCAGTGGTAATTAGCAGCTTTGCTACTCGGTGGCATGCAAACTTATCTACGAAAAAACCAGCTTAATCTTCTTATTAGTCTCTGCTGATCTTTGACAACAGAATTGGCGCATAGCAGACAACAGAAATGGTAGAAGATATGTAGCTTTAAAATAACACTTTGAGACAATGAAATAAAATAATATGCTTCTCTTCTCAAAAAAATGTTTTAGCAGATTTTAAATACATTTCCCCGAAATTCCCTTAGCCCAAACCTAGGTCCTGTAGAATATATTACCTCCCTCACAACCAGATGTCTGCAAAGTAGGAAAAACTATATTTGCTGGAGCGAAAACGAGGAAAAAAACATTTACAAGACTGCGGTAGAGAACTACACAGTATATGGAAGAAGGAATCATGGGCCTGGCTGAGAACTCAGTATAACAATCCTCCTTAGTGAAAAACATCTCTAAATGTCAGGATTTGATTCAGTTATTTGACATTAGAAGTGACCCTGTTAAGCTGTAAGAAGGAGAGATATTTAAAATGCATGGAAGAGGCTCAGAATTAGTTGTGTAATAACTAGCATCCTCTTACATTACAAAAATATGTCAGCAACAAGCCCTGAATGTGGTGTTGTACAAGGAGTTGAAAACGTATGAAGGATGTGATGACAATTATATAACTTCAGGATATCCATTCAAAAATCATGCATCTGCTAGAAATTTAAAGTTATTACAATAGAATATATAGAATACACAGACTGCAAGAAAAGTGAATAGGAGATTGAAAAACAAATAATTTGCAGTATTTTTAAAACTTTAAAAATACTCATTTTTCACTTATGTGTCTAATTTACACCCAAAGCCATAAAAATTAAATAAAAAGATTAATAAAGTTATTTTGAAAGTACAACATTACTTTTACAGAAAATAAAAATCTTTAAATTACTGATGGAAATACAATTGCAAAATTGCAAACTTCAGTGCCAACATTTTCAATTTTGGCTGTCAAAAAACATAGGCCCATTTTTAATTGGAATTTTGATAGATATTTAAGCATTTAAATATGCACACAAGCACCTAAGATATTTTCAAAAGCATTTAGCCTCTTCCTTCACAGTGATTTCAATGATAAATCATTCCTCGGTATTACCTCAGTGAATATCCATTCTTATGGAAGTCCTCTAAATCTTGATGTGTATCTTCAAGAAGTAAAAGACCTTTACAAACCTTGTCCAGATTCACATGAAATAATGGGAAAATAATTTTTCTGAGGAGCTACAGAATTTACAACTGCTTTTGACTTTAAGAGGGAGCCTTACATAATATGTATTTCTTGAATGATATACACACGTTACACAGATGTAAACACTTCTATATCTAGAGCGGAACACTCTTATTTATCTATCTAAACACAGATAGCCATTGCCTAAATTTAATTATCTGTATGCGAAAATTTTGGATTGGGTGTTTTACTCTCTACATAAATTATCCAAATTTTGACAGCAATCTGGACTACATATTTGCTTTCTTCTAAAATATTGGTTTTTAAGTAATCATAACAGCTTATCACTGGAAGTATCCTGGATCTATTTTCTTTGGTGATGTTTCATATTTTGTATTCTTGTGTTAAGAAAATATGTCATAAAAAATCCAAACTTGTATGTTGAAAACAAACATTCACTAATGCCTCAGTCTCATATTATTATTTAAAACACTGAACAAACAACTGCTGTTCCATAACAATAACAATAATAATAATAATGATATCAGCAAAAAAGCAAAAACCCTAGAAGAAGGCTGAATCTCTCCCCATTTAGATTTAAATCCTGCTGTGGCTAGGAACAGAAATACTGGCATTGCTCCTTCTAGCATGAAGATCTCACTTATAAAGGCAGTGTTCCTTGAATGTCATTAGTTCCAGTTATTGGTTCCTGCTGAATAAGGAGTGCACAAAAGTTGTATATATTAGACTTGGTGCACAGATTACTATATTATCAAGATGTCTCTGCTATTATTCCCAGACACTCGAAATCACTGTATCCTACCAGATGTCCTCAATTTCATTTGCCTGTCAGTACATCACAAATTAGGATTTTGCCCTAGTGTCACAGTGACCTTGACTTTCCCCGGTACTGAAAACTCTTTTATAATCTTTCTGTAGTGTAGACTGGGAAATCTGCTCTTTAGAATGATGTATATTATTTCCATTTGTATATTGTCTTGAAGCAGAGTACACCTTTAAGCGTATTTGCTTGCAACAATTAAGGATTCCTATGAATATTCTGCATATACCATTTCTTAAACACACACTATCCATTCCTGATGACAAAACTGAATAAGATCTTTTGAATCATGACACTACAAAAAAGTTATGCAGATTTTTGTCTCCCTAAGCTTTGCTAAAGCTTTTATTATAGTATACTCACTGTGATCTGACACCAAACACAGTGAAGTCCAGTCAAGCCTTGGTAACATTTTATAGTTTTGTGACACTTATCACATTTTGTTGGACAATTTCCTTCTACCCAGAAATGGTGCATTACCTGCAAAAGAAAAGTGTGGATATGCATAGAGTTACTAAATTAACAGGTACATGGCAAAGTTAATGCTACTTCAAACTTACATCAGTATTCTTTTTGGACTTCACATATGTTTTGATGCAAGATGCAGGAGCTCTTGAGACACAGCGTTCATGGACTGTATACTTGCAAACTGGAAAAAAAATACATTAATAGATGTTGAGGCAATGGTGTTTCTGACTACATTTTTATGAAACAAATAACGTTACCAGCATGCCTTCTCTATATAATCAATCCAATCAGTCAATGAAAACTCAAACTAGACTGCTTTTTCCATGGAATACAAAAGGCCAATTAGAGCAGGAAATATTATGCAAGTGAGAAATCCAAGAACGCACTATCATTGCATAACAGGAAATGCTTAATTAAATCAGAGCTCACTAAATTTTTTCACAATAATTCCCAAATGACAAAAATATTAAAGACAAATTGATGACTGCCAAATGGTTTGGTGTCATTTGCTAGTGGAAAGAAATCTATATTTTACAAACTATAGGCATGAGAGCAGCTGGCAAGCACAAAAATAAAAGCCAATGAATTTATGTTGTTCCTTCTATCGATTTATAAATCTTAAATGGCTGATTAGTCCATTTTCAGATAGCAATTGCTTTCATGCATTCCACGTAATCACCCCAACTTTAACTCTTAACTTTCCCACATACCAGTTCCTAAGAAGCTTTTTTTTTTTCCCTAACCCCTCCACACCAGTCTTAGGCAACTACTGTTGTTGGTCGGGTCTGTAAAGATCACACTAGCTGTATTTGGAAAACGTACAAATGTCAGGGTACAATGCAAAGCTCTCCTGACTTCAACTATACCACTGTGCCTAGATGAGGAAATAATGCTACAGCTTATACCTGCATTCAGTGGAGTCAACTATTAAAAACTGAGAATGAATTTCTCCCTGCATGGTATATGTCTCACGCTTTTGACCTCGAGAGCAATTAAGCACAAAGTACTTCTAAACACCTTGCTTGCACCTATTACACAAACCCAGTGGGAGGCGCAGCCATTAATCAGACAAACTGCAGGGAGTAACATTGTTGATTGGACCATGGAGGGATGGTGAGGCTCCCTGCAGTTTCCTTTTTTTTTTTAACTCCCACACAATCTAAAATGCAAATAATGAAATCTATAGCAATGAAATTTGAAAATATATGGGAGAAGCAGCTTAGGGAGATAAGGAAATAGTGTAATAGTTTTTTAAGTAGACTCATGCCCCTTGCTGCATGAAGTGACCGAAAGGAGCATGTGGATGTTCTTCAGATACTCTGGGACCATTGTTCTCACCAAATAAATGCCAAACACAATAACAAATAAATTTTAAAGAGGTACACCGCAGCAGAGAAAATTACAGCTCTTGTAAGGCTGGTCTTTTGGGGGCAGTTTATGTAACTTGTCTACATATTTCTGATCACTACTGAAGATGATGATCTACATGATTTGTTCAACAGAATTTTCTCTTTCAAATATGTATGAGTCTTATACTTCCTCACAAGGATTAATTCATATATTTCTGACATAAAAGAATATTAAAGAATGTAACATTTCAAGATCTAATAGTCAATTCAGCATTTTATATATATATATATTTATTCAGCATTTATGTATATTCCAGTCATTCTCATCAGCATTTATTAATCTGAAGTTACGCAACTTCTATTTGTTTGAATTTTAATAAATGTGTATCTCTCATTCCATAGTATTGTGAATAAAACGATGTGAAAACGCATACGTGGAGGATTTACATCTGAATTATGTTTTAAAAAAAGATCTGTGGCCCACAGAGAAGAGAGAAATGGTCGATTCCAAAACCCTCATTCATTCAGACTAATCTCAAATTAAATCAATAGAACTGTACAGACAGAAAGGTCCTGATCAGCTGTGATGGGCTATCTTTCATACCAAAAATGGAGAAAGTAAGTTACACTAAAAAACTGATTAATTTATCAAAAAGAGCAATGAAAGGTGACTTGATACCATCATGAGAAGAATACAGTGGGTACTAAAGATCTCATTAATCTAATGGAGCAGGGCATAACACGAACCAATCACTGGAACCATCTACAAGACATATTCAAATCAGAAAATAGGTCTTAAAAAAAGATGATTAATCATTGGAACACACCACAAAAGAAAGATATGGATCATCCATCTCTTGAAACAGTCAGAGACAAGGTATCTTTCGGCAAGATTTGGTTTCTCAAGATACAGGTTATGAGCTGGTCAAACACAGATTATTAGGAGATACATAGATATAACTCAAGGAATTGGACTGTAGTAACTGCATCTAATAGTCTAATGAAGGTCAAATTAGATGCAGTAGTTTTTCTGTGTTCCTTTACTTCAAAATATATAATCGGTTAACATGTGAAAGGATGGCAAGACTGAGATTTATGATTACAAACCAAGTAAACAAAGAAAACTTCAGAAGTGTTACAGAAACTTGATTTCTGGGAAACCGAGATTTTGACCTTCACAATTAACAAAACAAGAATTCTGTGCAAAATTTGAATAAACAAATATGGGACATAGATGCTAGTCAAGCTGATATCTATTAAAGAATATGAATGATTATTAATAAATATAAAAGAGGAATAACAAAAATATAAGGTTGAAACTTAAGCACGATACTTGCTAAAAGGAAAAAAAAAAAACAAAACACAGAAACAAACCTCCAAAGGCAAGTAACACCAAGAGCTATTATAATACAGAAAACTCCCTCAAACAAGAGCTTTGAAAGCCCAATATCCTGAAAAATTAAAAATGGAACCTTGAGCATTCAAGCATAGAAGACAAAGGGGGAGACACCATTGTGCTGCCAATGGTTTTGTACTGGGAAGCCACTAGTTCTTTGTTATGCAGCAAGCACAACATTTCTAGGAATAGACATGTATGCAAATGGACATTGAAATGCTTATACTCACAAGAACAGCAGAGACCTTGCTTGCCTACTCCGATTAGCATGTTCAAACAAAGATTACAGTAGGCAGGCTTGTTAAAGTGTTTCAGCCTCCATACATGCTGCCCATCATCTTTCACATTCTGCACAAGACATAAAAGAAACAGATTTCACTTAATAAAATAACCAATGAAATACATAAGTGCCAATAAAAATTGGAGATTGACTCAAGAACGTTAAAGACAAGCTGTTACTTTGTTTAATACTCTGCACCAGATCACAGTATAATCATTCTAAATACACAGGCAATGATATAATAAAAAATTCTTCAGAAGCTCATGGACATCCATGTGTTTCAAAAACAACTCAGAAAAAACACCAGGCTGCTGTCACCACTGCAACACAATGCTAGCAATAAATCTAGGCTGATATTAAATTACAACTAGTATTAAAACTAATGAAAGCTTGTTCTAGACTAATTCTAAAAATAAAGGTGCTGCAGGTTAGAAGGTAAAACTCCCCAAAACAAACAACAAAAAGAATTTTTTTAAACTACAGAGATATTCTTAACGACCCTTAGAATTAGGCACATATGTAAAGTGGGAAATCTAACCAAACCACAATAATACCTACTGCCAGCTTTAATTTATGTTAATCTACTGCCCATAGTCTATCAAAAAGCAAGTATTTAAGGGTGAGATTTACATCCTGAATCTCTTCTCCAGAAATTGAATTCCTTACATTTAAGCCCACATTTTTCAGTCAGCTGTAGCACTATACTCAAATCTTGCATGAGTAGACTGATCAACTGACCAGCACTTACAACTCAGGGGCCCACTGTAACTTATGCGTACAACTAAAATATTATCAAATCATTTACATTTATGAAAGTAAACTTTTAGTTGCACAGTTCTCCTCTTCCTTCTTAATGGAATCATTCTGAGACCTCACTGTTATTAGAAGGTTTTTAAAATGATGTGCACTTGGTACAGATGTTAAATTAAATCTGTGCATTCCAGGTTTCTTGGCAAGTGTGGCCATCAGACTTTTTCCTTTTTGCAATCATCAGAGGTTTTGATTTAAAAAAAATTAGATTAACCTAATGTAACATCTCTTGACTTTTTTTAAAATTTTATTTATTTTTTACCAAATATGACTTCCAATGGAACAAAGGCAGTTAACGTCCATCAGCTGGAAATGAGCTGCAGTAATTTGATTCTTCATTGTGTATTACTGAAACACTACAGTCTTCTTGGTCATTTCATTACCAAAAAGAAATTGTCACATGGCTAAAGGAAGCCACATTCTGGTTCTCAGAAGCCACATCAACAGCTGGTTGGTGATCCATCAAGTTTCCATCATCCAGTTCCTGATTTCTCACATCAAACTACTACTACTACTTGTCATCATGTATATACAATATTCCTGACTACATCTTCAATAATATGACAATTTTCACTGATAAGGACAATCAATGTAAGTCAGTGGATATACATTTTAATAAAGATTCAGTTTTGTCCTATATTAGCATATACTGCATGAGTTATGACCTTAAAAAAAAATCAGTATTGCTCTAAGCGTTAGCCGTTAATGACAAGTCAAAGATGATGAAGACTTCTTCAACCTTGTGGGGGGAAAAAAAAATCCTGAAGGAAAAATCAGCATTCCAAGAAATTAAGAATGTTTGGTTCAAAGCCAGGTCCTAGCCAGAACACATCTTTGAATAATTCCTACAAACTACCTAGAAACAAAAGGAACTGAAGTCAGCTGGAATATTTTTTCTGTATTGAGATATCAGGATCAGAGCCTAAGTGGAGTTCCCCCGATATTATCAGCAGGAGTTCAAATGCCATGTCTGACAGCTGGGCTATGTCAGGGTCCCCTTTCTGCAGAAAGAGCAGAGCAGATGCCTAATGTGGGATTCTCAGGCTGGCAAAGAGTGTGGAAGTTTTCCAATTTCCCCTGAAGAAGCAGAAATAGATTCTGCAGCTGTGGAGCACTAGAAGCCTGTCAAGCTCCTTCATGACTGGCAGCTGAATAGGATGTATTTCATTAAATGGAGCTCTGTAACTTCTTTTCTTCTTTCCATCTCACTACCACCACATTCCACGCATTTTTAAAGTATTGTTAAACTACAATATAGTATGTGAGTTTCAAGTCTTCTGAAGGTAGACAATTATTCACTAGACAATAAAGACCATGTAAATCCTTCTGAGAAAAAACAGTAAACAATGTACACGTTCATTTTAACACTACTCAGGTCATCAACAGATACAGTCATAAACCATAAGCACTTAAAATGCAAGCTGACCAGCTTTCCTTAGCAAAATATTTGCTATTTCTGAAAATTAACAAAAATTCATAATTATGCATAAACTTGTCCCTCTTCCACATTAGTTTTGTGTTACTTTTTCATTTTAATTTTATTTTTAAAGAATGGCCATTACATGTGAATATGTCGCTTCTTATTTGAACAGAACATATGGACTAACTTAGCTGGCATTTTCCTTATCAGAAAAACAAACAAGTCTTGATGTGGGTGTTCTGCCAATTAAAACACTTAACTGTGTTACAGACTGCAACTGATGCAAATCCATTACATAAACACAATGCACTTTTGGAAAATAGCACATTAAATTTTTGCTCTTGTGCACTGCCAAAAATAAGCAATAAAGTGCTGCATATGATTATGCATGCACATAACTTTTTAAACCATTGCCAAGAAAAAAAAAAAACATAATGTGAAACAAAGCCCCCTTAATGCAAGTCTTTAAGTATGAATAAAATCCACAATTCTGACACATCAGTGCATTTACTGACATTCACTCATTTTGCTTCCATATCCTGAGAAAGAGTTTAAAAACAAATAGTCATTAAGAAGATCTCAAAGCAGGGCAGGTACAGTAAAAATCTCTTCCTCACTTCATTATACATCACTGCAAATGAAGCCTCCATATGCCATACGCAGACTTTAGCACATAATGACAATAGTAACATTTATTTTGTTAACAACAGTTCTCTTAACTTATGGTCCTGACCCTTCTACCATGGATTTGATTGCCAAAAGGACCTGTCCTTAAAAAGCAAGTCAACCATGAAAGAGCTAGCCTTAGAATTAGTGCAAAATTTTATGTAGTCACAGAATTTAGCTACACATCCCTAATCTGCTTTAATATTAACTTACTTCAGCTTTTTAGACATTTGTAAATAAAGGTAGCCAAAGAGATCTTAAGGTTTCAAGCACAAAACAAGAGACTTAAAAAAAGTAATGAAATCACTGATAAATTTTCATCCTAGCAAGAACCCCCTCTTACGATAGCTACAGTGTCTGAAATACCAGCAGGCTCAGTCTTTCCTATGAGAAGAGTCAGTAACAAGTAATCAAGGGAGAAGGATGTTAGTAAGTCTGCTAAGTTATTCTTTCACTGCCTACTGTTACTTTGTTTTCATTTATTTTAAAAATATTTACATGACTTGAAGACATTTTTATGACTGATCTCTGGGTATTGTTCAGTCAGCGGGAAGGTGAGAAGAGTGTCCACTAAACCACGCAGCACCTCCTTTTAATACAAACGCAATTAAGTTCTATATTCCTTTAGTGGCTCTCAGCAAAGAATTCACGCCAGGTTTTATTTTGTTCAGTTTGGTTTAGGGAGAGGGGGTTCTAAGTCTGTTCTGGTTCAGCTGGAGAGGAAATAACATCATTTAAGAGACATGCTATTCGGGAGGGCTCCTCACTTCTAACTTCTGAGATATTTTGTGTGTGTGTCTGTGTGTATGCTGGAGAAAGCGGGGTGGACACCAACCAAAAAACCCCTGCTTCCCCAGCCTTCATCCATGCACTCACCAGTGTACTACCCTGATCATCCAGAAATGCTTACGCATTAACATGCACATAAGAAAATGACAGTATAGAAAGGGAAGCACAGGAGGGGAAATTAATTTGTTTAAATAAGCTTCATATTAGCCACACTACAAAGTTTCCCTGTCCCTAAATTGGCAGTCACTTGCCATCTGCAGAGACTGAAATGTTGCAGAAATTACATTTTAAATAATGGTAAATTTGTATGTCTGCATGAAATACCATTTATTTTACACCTTATACACAGAACAGGTTAGAGTTACTCCTGACTTCTCCTGGGCTTTTACCAACCTACAGGCAGAAGGAAAAGCAGGACTGCAGTAAGGAAAGGCATTTGCAAACTCCCTGCAAAGAAGCGGGAGCTAGTACGGCATAAAAGCAGACGGCACTGTCAAGAAGAGATGTGCACTTTTTTAGCAGCTCCTGCTATGAAGTCTCACAAAGCATTAACACTACCCCCTCTGCTGGCAATGCCGTGAAATGATACCGGTAAAACAGCTCCTTATCACTTAGCATGAATCTGCTCCCAGCTGGTAAGGAGCTGGCACAAAGAGGGTAAGCTACAGCTTCTTCTAGCAGGGGCTTGGTTTTGCCCTTTGTACATATGGAAATAGCATATGGCTCATCGGCACTTCAGCCTTTTAGAAAACTCACCTGCCAGACTTCAGACAGGACTTACAAAAATATCACTGGGGACAATAAAAGGCCAGTTCGCCCTCATTCCTCGGTGAATGAAAGAAATAATACCTAGGCAGTTTCATAGAATTGTAAACAGTCATTTCAGACTTCAGCCTAAGAGGGACTCCGTATGGTGCAACAGATCCCACACCAGACTTGCAAATGTTTGCAAGTCCCCCGTTTGGTTCCACTTTCACATACTCAGAGCTCAAAAAGTAATCCAACAATAATGTAATATACAACGTAAGAAGCAGTATTTCCCCAGCATGGATTCACACTTGAGTATTCCATCCCATATTTAATCAAAAAGGTTAAAAAAGATTTACCTTTTAAGTTCTTTCAGTGTAATAGCATAATATTTGCTGCTTGAGGATCCAAAATAAAATTGTAAGAGTATTTCCTTCTGATTTAATTGAAGCATAGTCACACTTCAACACAAATGTGTTTGTCCCATTGAGATTTACCTTGATTTAAAAGTTGAAAATTACAATTGGTGACTTAAAGAAAGGCACAGTGGCCTGGTTTCAGATTACTGATGACTTTACGAAGCATTTACTGTTGCTCAATTTCTCTCTCACCTTACAGCAGCTTTTCAGCAACTGTACAGTATCAGATACAGTGCAACTGTGACATCTAGTGGCCAGTGAAGAGGGAATAAAATACTTTCCACTCCTAAAACACACGATTTTTTTTAAACACTAGCACTTGAGAATTTGCAGTTTATACCTACCTTTTGTACAATCACTGACAAAAGTGGTAGTAATGATCCGTTACAAGAGAAGAGAGACCAAAATATCCGGCATGGAATTACTTTAGAAGAGAAATCAAGTGCTTTCATCAGAACAGGGTGGAATAATATTGTACAAGTGAGGAACTCCTAGTAAAGAGCAGAGCACGATGTTCATGGCTGAGAAAAACCCTTAGGAACAAACTGTCATTAAGCGGCTTTTTGTGCCCAGATTACAAGGACATTTTAAGCAATGCTAGGAGAGTCAATGGGGTAACTCTCAAACTTCACTGACAATGTTGATCTACTTAAATTAATGCAGAATGAAATAAAAAGGTCAGAAACTTCGAAGGTTTCTACTGTGGAGGAGTGGCATAAATAGCCTAGTGGCCACTAGTATGCAAAAGGCCACTTTCCAAAAGGGTAATTATCAACCAGAAGGAGTAATGCAGGGACATCTCTGTCCAATCTGTGTTTCGACGGGAGACAAACAAACTATTGCCTTAAGAAGCAAAAATAAATCTGGAAAGTTAATGAGGACTGTGAAAATTGCAGACTGAAGTGTGACACCGCAAAAAACTCTACCTCATACATTTATTATTAAAAATTGCACCACATAAATAACAATTTCCTCTATAGTTACGTAATTATTTTTTTTTCTTCATGAAATTCTCACGTTTCATGAGAGAATTTCTTGGAACAACTTCCATGAAACTGGCGCAACTAAACCTCAGAGCAACTATGTCTCCACCAACTAGCAAAAAGGAAACCTAAGCTTACGGGTTTCTGGAGAATGCATATTCCAAATTACAGTTTGATTGTAAGCCCTCTCTATCAAGTGACACAGAAAAATTATTTCAAATGGGACCCTGAGCAACAACAAGCCTTTGAACAAATTAAACAGGAGGTAGTTCATGCAGTAGCCCTTGGGCCAGTTTGGGCAGGACAAGATGTAAAAAATGTGCCCTACATTGCAGCTGGGGAGAATGGCCCTACCTGGAGTCTCTGGCAGAAAGCACCAGGGGAGACTCAACGTGGACCCCTAGGGTTTTGGAGTCAGGGATACAGAGGATCTGAGGCCCACTACACTCCAACTGAAAAAGAGATCTTGGCAGCATATGAAGGGGTTCGAGCTGCTTCGGAGGTGGTTGGTACTGAAGCACAGCTCCTCCTGGCACCCCGACTGCCAGTGCTGGGCTGGATGTTCAAAGGGAGAGTCCCCTCTGCACATCATGCAACTGATGCTACATGGAGCAAGTGGGTTGCACTGATCACACGGCAGGCTCAAATAGGAAGCCCCAGTCGCCCAGGAACCATGGAATTGATCATGGGCTGGCCAGAAGGCAAAGATTTCAGGACATTGCCAGAGGAGGAAATGACACATGCTGAAGAGGCCCCACCATATAATAAACTGCCAGAAGATGAGAACCGCTATGCCCTGTTCACTGATGGGTACTGTCGTACCGCGGGAAAACACTGAAGGCAGAAAGCTGCCATGTGGAGTCCTACACAACGAGCCACAGAAGCCACTGAAGGAGAAGGTGAATCGAGTCAGTTTGCAGAGACGAAAGCCATCCAGCTGGCTTTGGATATTGCAGAATGAGAAAAATGGCCACTGCTCTACCTCTACGCTGACTCATGGATGGTGGCAAATGCTCTGTGGGGGTGGTTACGGCAATGGAAACAGAGCAACTGACAGCACAGAGGCAAACCCATCTGGGCTGCTGCAGTACGGCAGGATATTGCTGTCCAGATAGAGAACCTGGTTGTTAAAGTACGTCACATAGATGACCACGTACCTAAGTCAGGCCACTGAGGAACATCAAAACAATCAGCAGGTGGATCAGGCTGCTAGGACTGAAATGGCTCAGGTGGGTCTGGACTGGTAACATAAAGGTTAATTATTCCTAGCTCAGTGGGCCCATGATACCTCAGGCCACCAAGGAAGAGATGCAATATATAGCTGGGCTCATGATCAAAGGGTGGACTTAATCATGGACACTATCGCACAGGTTATCCATGAGTGTGAAACATGCACTGCAATCAAGCAAGCCAAGCGGTCAAAGCCTCTCTGGTATAGAGGACGATGGCTGAAATATAAATATGAGGAGGCCTGGCAGATTGATTATATCACACTCCCACAAACCCACCAAGACAAGTGTCATGTGCTTACAATGGTGGAAGCAACCACCGGATGGCTGGAAACATATCCTGTGCCCCATGCCACCGCTCGGAACACTATCCTGGGCCTTGAAAAGCAAGTCTTATGGTGGCATGGCACCCCTGAAAATTGAGTCGGACAGCAGGACCTATTTCCGAAACAACTTCATAGACACCTGGGTCAAAGAGCATGGCATTGAGTGGGTGCATCACATCCCCTATCATGCACCAGCCTTTGGGAAAATCGAACGATACAATGGACTGCTAAAAATTACATGGAGAGCAATGGGTGGTGGGACCTTCAAACACTGGAATAAACATTTAGCAAAAGCCACTTAGTTAACACTAGAGGATCTACCAATCAAACTGGCCCTGCCCAATCAAAACTCCCATGTACTGTAGAAGGGGATAAAGCCCCCGTAGTGTACATGAAGAGTATGTTAGGGAAGATAGTCTGGGTTACTCCTGCCTCGAGCAAAGGCAAACTCATCCGTGAGATTGCTTTTGCTCAGGGACCTGGGTGATTTTGGTGAGAATAGCCAATGACTTGAATTGTATGATGTTAAGTGCTAAATAACCCTGTCACTGTATGTTATCACTACCAGTTCCTATATGCTATATCAATAGTATTATAGTAAGAATTACTCAAATTAATGAAGAATGAACTTTGATAAAACCAAGCAAAATGCAGCAGTGATGGCACCACAACTGGCTTTGGCAACTGGCGCCCAGCAACTTCCTCAAGATTGACATCTTCAACCCGCAGACTGTGGACATGATACACCAGCTTTGTCAGACACACCAACTGCGAGCTCCAGATGCAACAATCCAACACTACATATGATCCTCCCACTGCGTCCAGTGTCACCCACCACACCGCACCAAGACCCGGCCCTGTTTCACCGACTGAGCAAACTCTGCATCATCTCTCCTGCTCTGAGAGACTGTTATGACAGATGGAGCCCGAAGTCATGGACTAAATGAACTCAACAGACGTTCTGAGGGTTTGAAGGGATGGCCCACAGACTAAGGGAATGATGTCTGTGTGTATATATATATATATAAAAAATCTATCTCACAGACAGGAAAGAGGTGGTAGGGATTAATCAGAAAGTGTAGAATCTGGGCATGACGTAGATGGTATAGAGTAAGGGGTGGATAATGTCCTGGTTCCGGCTGGAATAGAGTTAATTTCCACAAGAAGCTGGGAGGAGACATAGCCAGGATAGCTGACCCAAACTGGCCAGGGGGATACTGGATACCTTGTGATGTCATGTTCAGTATACAGAGGGGGGATGGTGCGGGGTGGGGGAGCGGATCGCCACTCAGGAGCGGGCTGGGCATCGGGTTCCGGGTGGTGAACAATTTGTACTGTGAATCACACGCTTAGTATATTCTGTTATTGTTACTGGGTTTTTTCCCTGTTTTCTCTTCCTTTGCTGTCCTGTTAAACTGTTTTTATCCCAACTCATGAGTTTTGCCTTTCTTTTTCCCGGATTCTCCTCCCCATCCCACTGTGGGGGGAGGAGTGAGCAAGCAGCCGCACAGTACTTAGCTGCCAGCTGGGGCTAAACCATGACATTTAGTAACCTCAAATAAATTTGGGAGGGTACTAGAAGTTTCATGAAAGTCTAGAAAAAGGGGGAGGGGGGAGGGGGCAGAGAGAGAGAGAGATCAGAAGGAAAGTCAGGCAGATTTCCTTGTTACTTCTTTTAACTTGGCAACAGCTGGCTGGCTAATATTTGTCATAACAACCTAATATTCCTGTCTCTTTCAGAAGGGGATTACTGATAAAATCAAAGGGCAAAGACCACAAACCTGTGAGAGATTATAAACAGTGGGGTTGAGACAGCCTAAACACTAACTGGTTTATTCTTTTATTTTTGTATAATAGAGTTCCATATTTCACTTAAATGCTGCTTGGAATTTTTTTCAATTATTGTAAAGGAAGCATCTGATATAGTATGTAATAAAAACTGACTGAAAGGCTTTAAATGTAATATAAAACTTTTACATGACATCTGACCTTTTTACATAGCTCTTAAAGGAAACTAAAGATTAAGTACAAACAACGTAGCTGAATTCTGAAGGTACTATGACAAACCTTCAGCTGAAATGAATTATCATAGCTTCACCGATATTAGCATAACAAATTACACCAGCTAAGAATCTTGTATTGTTTGTACAAGCTCTATACAAGAGTCAAGTATATTACAGTAAGTTAATGGACCCCAACCCAAAACAAATTAAAGACTTCACTGGTATCATATTTTTTTTAATATACTACAGTGACAATTCTTTGTCCTATCGTACCAGACAAGCTCTGAAATTGATTTCTTGGATTTAAAACTTCACCATTGCCCGAGTTCAGCATCCAGCCAAAGTGCAATTGGCTAAAGTTAAGAGAAGATGAGAGAATTTTTTGCTTGGTTTGGGGGTTTTTCAACATGTGAAGACTACCTGGACATGTCTGAGCAGCAAAAGTCAGTAGGTTATGCCCTTTTTTTTCCACATACTAATCAGCCTGTGGAAAACTTTAAGGTATCAGAACTTTATTATTTGACTAATGAGTCCAAAAGACTCTTATCATACTTTTCATTATCATAACTAAAAGGAGAGAGAAAGACAGCCAAAAACCAGAGGCCTGGGAAGCTGAGTTTGGAAAACCTAACAACAGCATTCCACTAATGGGAATGATGCACTGGAATGAAGAGCTTGGGTAATGCATTAGATGCTGTAAAACCATCAAAATCATGCCATCAGTTTACACAAAGTAACAATGGACAGGTGTCAGAGTTTTAACTGTTTTGATTTAACTTTTCAATGTTTTAAAATACACTTAGATTTGATCTTTTACAACTGTGTACAAAGAGAAGTAGTAACTTTTTGCTGGTTTGACAGAAAATTTAAAAATCTGGCTTTTCTCTACATATTATGCGAATGGTTAAGAAATTAAGAGCACTTTTAAACATGAAAAGAAAAATGGGAGCCCTCTTAGAGGATGGCATCATTTCTAGTAAATCATCAGCAAATGACTAGCAATTCAGCTTGTACAGTTCTGTAGGTAATAGACTTCATTCACAGTAAAGTAAAATATTAAAAAAGCATTAAAAGCCATCCCATCCATTTTTCTCCAACTTTCAACTAATGAAACTATGCTTATTGATCAAAAAGATATTTTGCATACCATTATAACATTTTTTCACAACTGTACATTTATGTCTCTTCAACACATAAAGTACTGGGAATACTCTTGATGACAGAAACACTGACCCATGCTGATAGTAGGCTACAGAATTTTGATCACTGCTTACTTATTTTTATTATTTCTGTAGTAAAGCTACACACAGCAAGATAAATTATCTAATAACTAGTAAAAATACTCAAAAGGATAAAATGTCTGATAACATACATTTACATAGCTTCTTTCTAATAGCTTTTGCTTTAATATGAAAATAAACCTCTAGGATCTGCATTAATTTATCACGGAATTTAAGAAGTTCTAAACTTAGAAAGCATGAAGTGTAGACACTGAAAAATACTCCCAGAACATCTACACTACCTGTCACGAAAGAAAAATCAGTACTGAAAATGACTACCAGTTATCTGCTATACTGATCGCTTGAGAGCCTTTGCTGCCCTTTGTTTAGAGTAATTCTGTGGAAATAATAGAATTCAGCCTGACAAAGATCTGTTGTTTGATGACAGGGAAGTAATTTAACATTTTTGTTACTCAGTCACACATATAGAATTAGGGAATTAGTACTTACAGTGATCCAAATGTAGTGAAAGGTATCCTGAATTCAGATATTTAGCTGGTAATTTGATTAATAAGATTTTGCAAGAATTTTAGATCTTTTGCTAAACGCACTGTTTTGTTGCTTATTTCCCTGCGGAAAGTCTCAGTCTGACCATTCTTTGTGCAAATAAAATACCATAGAGCAACTACAGCAGTCTAGGTTTAGTTCAGGTTGTAGCAGTATATGGTGAAAGTAAATATTATTTATTATTTCACCTCAATATCTGAAAAATACTTCAGAAAAAAATAAATAAAAATGTTTCCTCTCAAATAACAGAAAAGCATTTGAAACATATGCTAAGATACACGTGCTCAAAATTAGCTCAAATACAGGACAGCAGGTGGCACTGGCAACATTCGAGTGTTAAAACAGCTCTGCTGAACTGGTATAAAATTAATCATATTACATCTTTAATGTGAAGTTGTAAATGTACAGAATATAAGCTTTTCTTTTGTAACACTCTATCCTCTGCTGTAAGTGTTCTCTTTGATATTGCTACAGTTTATTAAGGTAGTTACAGAGACAGAAGAACTACCTTCACAGGGATGTATCATGACAGGATACGAGCCAATGGGCAATAATTGCTGCAGAGGAAATTCCATCTGCGCGTAAGAAAAAGCTCTTTCCCTTGAGAACAAATAACACTGGGAGAGGTTGCCCATAGAACTGGTGGAATCCACCTCGCTGGAATTATTCAGGAATGGGCTTGACAGGGCCCTGGATAACTCAATCTTTAATAAGAGGCTGGATCAGATGATCTCCAGAAGTTCCTGCCAACCTAGATTGTTCTGTGACTCAGTATGGTTAGGCCACACAACACAGCACCATGCTGAGATGCCCAGATACTGCTCCAAGCCAGCTGTAACACACACGTGGGCAGTAAAACATTCCTAACAGATACTACTGCAGCTAGGAATTATGCTGTTAACAGGACAAATTAATCAGCTTTTTACAGCTTCCAGCTCCAGAGCTGGCTCATTTGGTGTTGCTTCAAACATGCTAATGTACCTCTGACTTCAAAGACACACTTCTATTCTTTGCATGTCATTCGGTCATAGTAAAGAAAAGCAAAGAAAGCCATTCTTTATACAGGCCACAGAGGAACTAACCTGAGGGCCACAGCTGACATTCAAGCAGAAACTTGACACTCGTGTTAATACTTACATTCTCTAACCCAAGGAGGACCAAGAGTGGGATTGTTGTCATTCCTCCTTGGATCCACTCTTCTAGAGAAACAGTGCCATCATGATCATAGTCAATTTCTTCCATCATTTCATGAAGGATCTACACAGTTTAATGAAAAATCTCATAAATTTCATATTCGAATATAGCAGCTTCTTGTTAGAACATGTGCAGATCTCCAATTCTGCATCCACAGGCAAAAAGTAAGGAAAATATTATTTGTATGGCACCTGTAGTAAAATGAGTACTGACAGTTCAGAAAATGAAGTGTCATATTCCCCTTTACATTTTATTATCACCTAAAGTTCCCAACCCAAGTTGTGTCCCCTTGTGTACTTACTATGTACAACACAAATAAGAGGTAGTTACTTTTAAGGAATTTTCAGAGACAAACCAGTTTTGTTATAAATGTTAGTTACTACATGCACTGAAGAAAAGCCTTAAACTCTAGCAAGAATGTTTCACAGATCAGATTTAATCAGAAAGAGACTTGTAAAAGTGCTAACTGACAGTGTGATAGTGGAGCACAGACTGTTATTATTTCTATCTTACTAATATAGAGAATCACATGGTGACATGAAGTATCACAAAATTATTAAACACCATCTCTAGCAACATCAGAAATGTGATAAAGTGGATACTTACAGGACTCAGTTCAGTGACATCCCATTCAAGGTATTCTGCAACATGCATCATTTGAGCAATGATATTTTCCAGCTCCTACAGATGAACGAAAAAGAATGATAATATTTAATGCAATATTATAAAGATAAATTCTACTGCAAGCAACTTACAATTCAAACATATTGCGTTCAGTGACACTGTTTCATCAACGTTCCTAATGAAATGTCCTTTACACTAGAAGCTGTCCAATCGTAGGTGAATCCGCTTCACTAGTAAAGCATCAGGTGTGGACCGCAAAGCATGCAGTGAGGTGAAATACAGCCCCACAACCAAAGGACAGCCTCTGGGTTGAAAGTAGTAATAGATCCTTCCTTCCTAGTTGATCATTCAAGCATTAGTTTCATGATCTGAAGTCCACCCTGTGATATAATGATGTAAGGTCCTTTGAACTCCAGCACTCTAACAAACTATTTTTTTGACAGCAATTGGATAATTTACAACTTCCTAATGGAAATAAGGCATAAAGTGGACAGTATAAACTAATACAGAGATATTTTCTTACCATTACAGTGTTGTAATTTCCCTTGATCACATATCACTAGTGCTCTTCCATAGCCATATATACAATTTGGTTTATAAACATGCTCAAATGCTTATCTGGAACCATTCTGAATGCTCATGTGTATTTATTATGCACTAGTTATCTAATTCATATTTTGTATTGCATAAAACTATGATACAGTATTTATATACTCTATTTACTCTATATTATTTACTCTATTTACTAACTTAGCTTCTCTATTCCCCTGTCACTTATGGGAATCACCTCCTCTTCTTTACCAATCCACTCTATGCTGTCTTACTTCAGGGAGATACAAAAGAAGAAGAGAAAAAAAAAAAAGAAAAAAGAAAGCTACCAATAAAATAACTTTTCTGTTAGCTAACAGAAAAAAATAGTTACATTTTTTAAATGATTGCTATATCTCTGATTTTCCTTCAAATATTTGGTTGGGCTACTCCTCAAAACTTTGTCTTTAATATTGTTCCTCTGTTCTTAATAACAACATGGACATTCTGACATCTCTCCACATACATCCACTGTGTGACTCTCACACTTTCCCCTTTTAATGAAATTTTTATAAATAGTGCTTTCATACACATCTCTCAGGAATCATATTAATGTGTACCCTACAGTAATATGATTAAAAATCAGAAGAATATAGAATAGGACTCCACGACAGCAGTGTCAGCATCTGAAAATTTATACAGTTGTAGAAGCAGTAGCTTAATAGAAAACTCAAGACTTACTTTCAAATTGGGTGACTTTTTATCAACTATAGTTTATACTGCTTCTATTAATTCAGGATAAATATAAACTTGATATAGATTCATGTAGTTTTGTGTAGGTATGCCATTATGACATACTCTTACAATGCATTAAAACACAAATAACATTACCGAACTATCCAGGTATCCATTCCCATCTGTATCATATAAGCGAAACATAACTAAAAAGAAAACAAAAAGAGAAGAAAACTCAGTTAGAAAACATAGTAACAACATTATTTCATTAAAAAAACCCCAAACCTCAAACCAAAACACAAACCAACCAAACCTGAGTTTCAAAGAAAGGACAAACATTAGCTTTTTCCTTTAATGATCACACTAACTGTAGACCCACCAAACACTTTCTATTATGCAAGACGTTCACTCAGTGACTGCCCTGCCACAGTGCCTCCAATGAGACATATTAGCAGGACAGCACAATTTCACCTTTTCAACATAATCACTCCAACAGTTAATTTGGTCTGTGAACTTAATTCTGGTTCCTCCTAGCGATGATCTGTATTCATGGTGAATACCACCAAAAGGCCCTTCTCTGTCATCTCGCCAAACATACGATAACACACAATTGGTCTGGCAAACGTTGATAAGCTTGCTTAAGTTACAATGCTATCCTACTCCCTTGGTTGACGCTGTTGCTATTCAACAGTGATATTGCTTTAGAAATGCTTTTTGACCAACTAAATGAAACAGAGGATTATCATTTGAAGTATCTAATCAGCCAAATCCAACAATAAACATTCCTCACAGACTGCCAGCATGGCCCCTCACAGGACTAGACTTGCTTCATCAATTTTAAAATGCATTCCCAACTTTTTGGGGAGCTACCCAGATAAGAGTAACTGCATTTTGACAATATTCAGAAAGAATATATACTTTCAAGTTTGCACCATTACTCGATTCCAGCCACAAGAGCGGGTATGTTCACCATTACCAAGATACTTCAAAGCAGCTTACTCAGCTACTCATATACTGCATCAGAATGCAGAGCAGAAAGCAGCCTGAAGCTTTGGTAGCAATACTGTTAAAAGGCTAAAGATGAAAACCAGAAGCCTATGAATACCTCACTCTTTGTCCCTCCTTTCTGGGACAGTTTGTCAGAGCTCTGACATCTCAACCCCATCCCCTTCAAAAGTGCTCATTTTTTCCCCCTAGATCTATTTTCTAAGGAATAAGAAGAGAGCCCATGTACAGGTGGTTCCAGGACACTGTAACACCTTGACAGATAGCAAAAACCAAGCAATCTGCTTACAAACTGTCTTATCAGATGTCTTTGGAACCATAACACATGACCTATTCAACAGTGACCAATCCCACCACATTGGATCCACAGCAAATGCTGTTAATAAGTTCTGCAAGCAAAGCTTATCACAGTTTTCAGGAAACAATATAATGAGAAGTGAGAGGAAATTCTTAGCAATTAGAAAGTAAAGTTCAGAAAGATTTTGGGTTTTTTTGACTTACAGCAAAACGTATTTTACTGTGGATTAGTTTGCTTCCCTTATATCCCTCATCTTGTTCCCAAGTTGATCACCTAACTATGGGGAAAAAAGGTAAGTACTATACCTCTCTACCACTTCAGCAATTTTTGCCACTACATCGCACTGCTCTTAAGAGCTGTGATATAAGATTGAAGATATTTATTGTAGTACATTGTTTCAAGCTACAAAGGTCCATTATTCATTAGTTATAGGCTAAAAAACCCCATAAAAATATCTTTCTTTGCCTGTGAATTACATAGCAGAAATGTTTCAGTGTAAAACAACAGCTAATGCTAAAAGCCACCAGAGATTGGTACTGTCCCTGTTAGTACGCCTTCTACCAAAGCTGCTCAGAGCGTGACAGCTAATATTATCTGGCAAAGGTACCATTAAGAATTCACAGTTTCCACAGGGATGAATCACTGAATCACTCAGTGATAAAGTTCAAATCATTTGGTTCTCCTTCATCCTCCTCTGTGACTGTAATGCACTGGTTGAAAGAATGTTCTACGGTTATCATGAAAGCAAGTTTTAGCATCTCCCTGATCTTTACCAACTCCAGAGAAGTAGTGCTTACAGGGTTTTTTTTTCCTTTAACATGAATCAGTAGTTCTAATCAGTCATTTAAAAACAGACATTAGCATAATCATAACTGTTTCACCTTTGTAGCAAACAAAGTCTCTCCGATTACATATGTATTGGGTAGTGAAAAGGCTCAATCTGTGCTCTTGGCTAGACTCTGAAAAACTATGCTACTGGTGTGGCATGCAATCTCTTTTCTATTCATACCCTGCTAAATATTCATGTTCTTGCTGATTTACGCACTCTAGGAGAAAAAACAACAACAAAATGATAAAAATGTCTGAACAAAAGTTCTGATGCAAACTACAGAGCCCAAGTCAATCGTTTATATTTCTTTTCCCATCCCCTTACCTGATAGCACCGACTAGCCAATCGATTTCTATTACTAGACTGCATACCTTTGGTAAATAATTTAAAATGTGTTACAGTAAAATTACCAAGATAAGATCAGTTGCTGCACTGCTATACTTTCACCTCCAACCCCTGAACTTCTAATCTTGCATATGACAAAAGGTGGCATCCCGCAAAGTCCGAAAGTTCAAAATCATGTTCTTTTGAGAAGAAATTGGGGAATTCATTCCCAAAAACACACGCACAAACAAGTGCTGAATGCACTTTCGATTTTCACTACCGCATGTACTTTGAAAACCGTAAGGCTTGTCACTCTCCACAGAAGCCTGAGTGTCCGAGAACCGGGTAGCATAGCAAAAAGACAGGCTATAACTATAATACTGCAAAAATACAAAAGAACAGTGTGGCATTCTTGAAGCTTCTGTTGGTATGGAAAGAACAGAAACAGAGTAACCTGGAGAGGGTCTTGATAAGAGCAACCGGCAAAAACACCCACAGCTCATAATTCTTGGAGTTTCTATTCATAACAGTGGAGAGAAGTTTGAGCACTTGTAAGCATATTATGTTTGTAAAGCTATGGCACCTGTGGAGGTCATATGCTTCCTCCACATCATTTATGTCTGATGTCCTTCATACTGCCTCCTGGCATTTCTCTGAACGGTTTCACAAGAGATACATGTCTGGCGTCCATGGTTATACTGATAAAAAACACATACAAATTGAGGAATGAGTTGTGCTGATAAAGCCTCATGTAATTGTGAGCTAAAGTAACTTCTGCTGTTGGGGTCATTAAAGAAAGAAAACTTGAGCTATGAAACACCACTGTTCAGTTCTTAGGAAGTACCCTGCATATTTACAAGGAGTCTGTCTTCACATTCAATAACCACATTGTGGACACCAGCAAGCAAAGCTTGGTACATGTGAAAATAACATGGAGAGCAGAAAATGGTTTCTATGGATGAAGTCTACAGGTTGAGCCACAGAGCATAAAGATATTTAACAATATAGATACACTTTGAACTATTTGCAATATGACATTAAAAAGAGAACTTAAATTCTTCCAATGTATCTCTGCTAGGACAGTTTGGGATATTCTTTATATTCAGGCCATATATAGTTTATGAATAATAGGTACGCTGAGCATGTTAAACAGGTGAGGTTTGCAGTGCTTAAGACCTCTAGAAATACACTGCTAATAGGTTAGAGAATCCATTTATCTGCTGGAATATTTGTAAATCTATGAAAAGTCATAGATCGTATAGATCCAAAACCTAAACACTATTACCTCTTAGTGTATATGAACTAAACAATTCTCCAGCTTATATCAGATTTTATTTGAAAGCACTGCTTCCGTGTTCTGCTTGTCATGAATCAAGTTGCCAAACACTCAGCTATGATTCAGTGTTTCCATTTTTTGTCAACAGAAAAAAAAAAAAAATCGTGATTTGAGATTAGTATTAATATTAATGTTGCCAACTCCGGAATAAGCCATCCTTTCTTTTTTCACTCCACTGCTACTAATTTATAATTTACCTTACAGCCACAGGACCTACTGCTATAAAATTATTTTAAACAAAGAGTTAAATTATACCATTAATTTATACGGACAATTCAACTAAAATCAACAGGGAATTCTGCATACTAATGGCACAGTATAAGCCAAAATTTAGACACTAAAAAGTGACAATACGTGGTATATTTCAACTCTGTATGACAAAGTAGAAAATAAACCCATGTAATAACCATGTCCTTAATTACATGTAGTAAATGCAAATTATCTTGAATATACAAAACATGTAAGTACCGTACATTTATTAGATCAGGCTCTCTCACTCCTAAATCATATGATCATTCAAAGTCTTTTGCTTGTGCAGTTCCTGTTGCAGGAAGTTCATGGAACATCGCCTACACTAAAATCATCACCTGCTCCTCTTGTCTCTCCCCCTTTTCATTGTACCAATTCCTGACACCGGGGGAGGCAACTGATCTCCATTTCATGCTATGGTTTGTGCATAGAGCTCTTCAGAACTCTGATAAGGCTTGCATAACTTGCTGCCATGAAACAGATGTTATATTGTAAGTTGAATTCAATCCTAGGATCTTAGTTTTCCTGTGCTTGTGTTCTGAACGCACATTCACACATACATCCTCATATTCTAATCATATGATACCAAACTGGTATTTGCAAATGTGGGGATGGCTCCTTATAATCTTTCCCGAGGCAAAGGTACCAGTGACCTTACAGTACAAAGTTGCCATCGTAAGCTAACTACAGGTAATGAAACATCAAGATAATTCAACAACATGCAGTCATGTAACCTTGTAACGAATTTCTCATTCTGGCAGACGCAGCCTGATGTTTGCATTTCCTGTCATATTGAGTATTTACTTTCCATACAGTATTAGAGCCTGATCGCACAGTTCTTTTATAGACAGACCAGCTGTGTATCAAAGTATATTTGGTCTCAGTAAGGACCATATGATTGGATTGACCGTTTATCTATCTGGAAAACTGGCTTCTAAAATTCCATATGAGGAAACACACTGTTTCTTTCTTTTTTTCTCCGATTCGCAGATCAAACTCTCAGTTATTTTTTGAACAGGTAGAGGTGTTGGGCTTTAATGAATCAGGCCCCTAGATAAAAAAAAAATCAAGTAATTTCTAACTTCCAGTGTCAAACACTCATTCCCAACAGTGGTGCAAACTTGGATCATTCTTGGCTTTTCTGTATTCACTAATATTATAGAGCCCACAGCCTATATTAACAACTATTCTTTGTTTGAATTAGCTTGTTTTCTACAGATTATTCACCACTTCTATATATCTCTAAGCATGCTCAGTATATTTCATTTGTTTTTCTCAGATCTGATACTAATCAAGAGATGACAGTATAGAAAGGATTACTTTAACTCTAGAATGTACGATCCTTACTCCCCATCTTAGTATGTGCTAGATAGAAAGAATTTAGTTAAAATCTCATCAAATTAATATTATTAGAAGAATAAAAGATCATTTCTGCAATAATGGTCATCTAGAACCATATTTTTACAATACAGCTACTCAAAACTGAGTCTTAAACTCAGAAAATTTAGTAACAGAATTTTTGATGACTTACTGAAATAAATATATAAAATTAACTTAAAAAAAAGAACATACATTCCAGCTTGTCTTCAGGTCTTCCTCTTTCTAGCAGTGACAAATAGCAAACAATATCTTTCAGCTGGATCATGTCTGGTAAATGTAAGTTGGCAGGAGTAGGAGGTCGGGATGTAGAGGTACCTTTGTTAAGTCTCAGACCTGGAAATAACACATAGCCTTTGTTACTCTTAATATATGATATAAGCAGAAAATAAAAACGTAACTCTTACATACATGCATCTTCGTTTTGTGAGAGTCTCAGATGACTTCTTAATTTAAATATAAATGTGAAGTTTTAAACAATACGTGTTCATAGTTTATCCAGCAAAGGCAGAATTAAAATGATAGCAAGGTTTTAAAATATACGGATAAAGCAAACTACTGGGAAAAAAAAAATCAGTTATGGAAATGGCATAACCCCTTTTTTTGTTTGTGTTGATCTGATGTCATTTGACTACAAAAAGTTTGATGAATATTTTTATTCTACTACATTACATGTTAATTTAAGTATTGAAACAATCCTTGCCCAACACTGCATCCACTTTCTCGTGCTTGTAGAACCTTCATCTAACTTATAGATTGACACCAGCTACACTAATTGAAGATGGTTTAGTGTCAAAGAAAACTCTGATAATACCCAAGAGTGTAGTCTTCCCAAAAACACAACCAGATGTATGTCAGAGCAACACATATTTAAAACACGGAAGCCTTGGCCACAGAATACTATGAAAATAAACAAAGAATTTAAATAATAGTCATAATAATTGCTCAAACATTGTGACCAAGAGCAGTTCCAGTGTATCACATGGAATACAAGTTTCAATATTGTCAAAATTTTTGTTTCAAGAGAACATTAATATGACCAGTCCTAATGATATTACTGGAATCTGCAGGACCAATAAATAGAGGAAAAAAAGGGGAAGGACAGGAGAACACAGAGAAAGCAGTAATAAAACTTTCTTTACAAGTTTGTTACATTTCTCACTGACTTTAGTGATGCTAAAGATGAAACTTTACAAAAGGATTTTCTGCTCTTAAATATTTTCTATAACTAATTCAGAACAGATTCATCTTTGCTCACATAACCTGCATACATAACTTCTCTCATCCATTTGTCTTGGACAAGTAAATTACTGTAGCAAATGGAAACAGAATTCTGGTGGGGGGTTTTTTCCCCCCTATTTTTGTCTTGAAAAACTTCATTACAATCTGAAGATATTTTCAATGGTCTACTGAGGTACGCGTTAAAAAAAAAAAAAAAAAAAAAAAAAATCAGTAAATAAGAGTAAATTGGCATGCTGAAAATATATCTTTGAATCAAGTTCATGTTCATGGTTTCAGGCAGATAATAAACACTGAAAGTAAATATTTAAATGAATAAAAAGATTTAATAGGGCAATATTCTACCAAATAAGCTTGCGTGTCAGTTAAGTGCCCTTAAAATTAAGACATTATCAAATGTTAGTCAATTAAGATGCTAGTTTTAATCACACAATTTACACAAATAGTTCATATTCCAGCCTTACGTCAATCTTATGCACAGAACAGAAAGTATTATAAAACTTGGGTAAATCATCTCAAAATGTATAGTTCTGAAATCCAAATGAAAAGGCATACAATTTTTAAGGTATTTAGCTCATCATCAGCTGCAAGGTACAGGTTAAACTATTACTTCTTAATCAGAGGTGGGAGAGGGGTGGCTGCAATGTGCTGACTTACAGATGACTTACAGTGCTGCTGCTTACCTGGCATCTGTTTCCATCTCTCTTCAGACACCTTAACTGAAAATACAATTTATAAACAGACGTGAGTGGACCAAGAGACACTAAGTAAAAAACAGACACACACCAGAGAGATTTACAAACCCTGCTACTCTCCTTGTGATCTTCTCTAGCTCTCATGTACCTTTCCATTTTCCAGAAGAATGTCAAATGTTTCTGACAAATTTATTTCCCAGTATGGGCAGGTTTTTTCACTATTGGTAACATTTAAAAATTACTAGATAGCCTAAAACAAAGGTTTCCGTAATTTTCATTTGCACATCAAAATGTACCAATGCACACTTTCCCCCTTTAAATGCTACAAATTATAAAGATGTAACATCCAGTTTAAATCTCATGAAATCGAATTACAATACGAACAGCATATTTTCAAGTACAAATAACTCTTGCATGAGGTGAACTGAATTCTCTCTCTAAACATGCTTTGGACATAACAATTTATCAAACAGTCCTTCTGGTATTACACTAAATACATATGGTCTCACATTACATTATTTCTAAAGTCTTTACTAACAGGAACAGATGAAAATTAACTACAAACTGGGAAAAGTGAGTGAAAGAAAAGAAAATTTTAGGAGGTAGCATTACAGTAAGAAACTTAGCATACTGTTTAAACAACATCAATAATAATAACAACAACAACCGTAATAATGAGGAATATTATTATTATTACTACTACTACTATTACTATTATTTTACCACACATAAGAATAAAATCTATCAGAGAGAATTATAGTGAAAGTGAGGAAAGCTGAGTACGGCCTATACTGGGCAGAAGTTAGCTGTAAATCTGGCAATGACCTAAAGTCAGCTGTTATCATTTCTACATATGAAGTATCAAAACTATAGAAATACAATACCAGAATGATAAAAGATGACTTTTTGAAATAATAATAGTCAGACAACATATGTAAAAACACAGCACAATAAATAACTATGCACCACAAAATGGCAGCTGCTATTGGAGTTATCGGGCAAAAAGTGTTAAGTGTAAAAGATTACAAATTTTGGTGGCACAAATTTTGGTGGTACAATGCATAGTCTACACCATAGTCTACTAAGCCTACTGCTCTGCACACGGAACCAGTCTAGATAACCAACAACAAAAGCCCAAGAAGTTGGAAATTTACTGTCTACACAGCAGATATTTGTGGAAGGAGATGTGTCCATGGCAGTTCTGATTAGAAAGGATAAAAAAAAATACCTGAAGAATTCCATTCGAATGAAAAAAGAAAAATATATGAAGAATCATACCCTCAATGTGGTAAGCAAGCTTTGCTAGCAGAAAAAAGTTTTTTCAGTTAAGTCTAATTACAGTTAATGACTATTTTTTATATATATATACACTTTATAATATAATAGAAAAAGATAATGTAATATGTTTTTTTAATTTTGTTTGTTTGGAGTTTTTTTGCCAGGATACATAAAGCTAAGAAGTAGAAATAACAGGTAACTTAAATAAAGAAAAATAACTGAAATCCATCTATTTAACATAGTTGAGAACGGCATGCACTAAAAAGAAAAACCAGGTCAGACTCAAAGGGTGATATCTGAAAGCCTATGATTAGTATCGGACACTGAGGCATCTATGGAAATCTGGTGCTTGGTATCTGCAAGAAAAGCTAACATGTCAGCTAGCAGCACTTGTACCAAATTCACAACTTCTGGATGAGTTGCTATTTGAAGACACCCAATCTTCATATAAAGAATTCAAGCAATTAAGTACCCATCAAACCATTTGGTAACGTGCTCTAAGCACTTGATTATCCCCGCTGTTCAAAACATGCAATTTATTTCATTAAATTAGTTAAGCTTCTGCTTCTAGCTACTGGATTTTGATAGAGTTCCCAAATTGTTGAAGTGCTGAACCAAATATTTCAAGTTAGGAAGGTAACCTTAAATTTCTTCTGCAATTTTTCTTTAGAAGTTCTTTAGAATTTTGTAAGTTGACAGTTTTTAACACTATTTTGCATGGATGTATCTTAATATGTTATGTCCTCTGAAGTCAAAATCACTTTTAATAAAAATATTCAGTTTAGCATGAAAATTTCAAACTGCATTGAAGAAGATCCTTACATTGAGAAAAGAAATACTGCTAACACTTATAGGACATTTAAAATACCAGTAGCTGATAAGTATGTAGGATTAGTAATAGCAGTATCACACCTAGACAATTAGGAGAAGCAGCAGTAACTGGGCACAGAAACTGTGGAGCACCAGCAGGAGCCTCCTGCATGAAGCTCTGAAGGTTTCTAAGTGTTTATACAGTAGAGTAGGCAGCAAGATCGTGTAACCATAGCAATCTGATTAGCATTAACAAGACAAAGTCTGTCCACTTGGTGTCTCAGCTGCATCATTATTGTGAATTAAAAAGACAAAACCATTTATTTTCCATTTCTTTTCACAATATTTCTTGTTCATGATTGAGTTAGTTTCTCCAATTTCACAAATACCGAAACAAAAAAAAGAAATACATATAGTTTAGAATTCCATATATTTATAGGTATTAGAAGTAAAATAGCAGGAGGAGGGAACCTTCAGCTCTTTTATTACTGTGATTTTATTACTTACCTCCAGAAAGGTGCTGGGGTTTGTTTTTTATTAACGGGCTGCAGTGAGAGATTTTGTTGCTAAATGATGTAAAAAGATGCTCAATAAAATCATCTGGTAACTCTGCCTCCAGAAAAGTCTTCATGAACAGCTTGAACCCCTCTAAATCAATTGTCTACAGTGAAAGGAAAAAAGAAAAAAAAAAAAAAAGTATTTTGAATTGTTCATTTTGCAAAAACTTTCACACTAATCCATCAAATAATATTCTGTTAACAAAAACTTTAGACTGCCTTTGAAAATACTGATTTCTGAAGATATAGCCTGGCAAATCTATTCTTGAAAGTGACTTATTATTGAATTAAGTATTACTTTGAAAACTCACAGTATTGCTACCATAGCCCAGAGTAAATTCAGAGCACTTGTATCAGGAACCTGAAACTAAGTTCCATGTTCTCTAGTTTCTTGATTAGAATATGGCTTAACAGCACATACAAAACTGCAACCAAAAGCACCTACAGACCTCACAGGGATATACCTAGCAAGTCTTAGCTTTTCCCACAATTAGGCAAACAACAAGCAGGGATTTTTTGGATGGCTAATTCAGGGAATTGAAGGCCTCCTGTCTTTTCCTAGGTGGGAACACGTTTTGCTGGTATTTGTCAAAGAGAAACTAATCACCCTGTCTTAAAAAGGTTCTAATAGTGAAATGAGAGTGCTGAGACACGCAACATTACTTACAGGGAAAAAAAGTTGTTGATCTGAAACATTTGTCATTTAGTTTGATTTGCTTTTGCCAGCAAGGTAAGAGCTGATTAATGAAACTTCATTGATGATTTCTCTTGGTAAGACAGCACTGTTTGAGTAATAAAATGAATCATAGAATGTCTCAAGTTGGAAGGGACCCATAAGGATGATTGAGTCCAACTCCCTGCTCCTCGCAGGATTACCTAAAACTAAACCATATGACTAAGAGCATCGTCCAGACGCTCCTTGAACTCTGACAGGCTTGGTGCTGTGCCCACTCTCCTGGGGACTCTGTTCCAGTGACCGACCAGCCTCTCGGTAAAGAAACTTTTCCTAATGTCAAATTTGAGCTTCCCCTGATGCAGTTTCATTCCATTTCCTCATGTCCTGTTGCTGGTCACCAGAGAGGAGATCAGCGCCATCAGCACCTCCCCCTTCGCTGCCCCCCTGAGGAAGGTGTAGACTGTGATGACGTCACAGCAATGTAAAGCATTATGATCTCATTTTATTCTGCTAATGTAGAACCACTAAAGATAATAGTGTCCTGACACATATCGAGAGAACTTAGGACAATTTCAGTTTTATCTCAGAAATAACTGTGACACAACAACTGTATACTTACCAATGATGCCACTCAGTTACGTATGTGATTTTAAAACAGCTTATCAATCACTAATCTGTAAAACATAGTGTTGCTGTCTTTGTTTCTAAATCAAACAGGACAGCAACTTTTCACCATTAAATAACGAAGGGATAAAGCCACATTATGCCACAAAATGGACTTGGAGAAATTTCCCCATGCTTCAGGAAGACTCCATTTCTCCATAAAAAACTCTAGTGCAACTCCTTTAGTTCAGCACAGTGAATGCAGTATTAGGAGGGAAAAGACTAGCGAGAAATCAGCTTGAAACCATGCCAGAAAAAGAAAGTTGAAACGAAATTTTTGAAGTGCTTCAGTGACTTTTGAATCTGAGTCACAGCATAAATAATTTTTACAATGACTTTAATATCGTTTCAACACTTTGGAGCAGGGATTTCTCTCCCCCTGCCTTTTTTTTTTTTTAATTATTGTTTATGCAATGTAGAAATTTTATGTTCACATGAAATAAGGTGTTTCCCATTAAGGCCAAGACCTAGCTGCACCAGGGTAATGTTTTAAATGTGTATCACTGTCCTTACAAGGGACCAACAACACAGATGGCAAAATTTGACTGATCTTGCGCAAGTCATTATTATTAGGAATGCAAACTTGGCAAGAAGGTATCTACGCTGAGCTTCTAATCCAGAACACCTCATTTGAGAAAGAAGTTCAGTGAAACCAATAAAACTCTTGCCTATTCAACACAAACAGCAGAGACTGAAAAAAAAAATTGCCTCCACAAGGCTCAAGCTGGGTGTAAAATGGAAATAATCAACTTGGACATAGGCTCACTGTATTTCCAACTTGGACACAGACTCACTATATTTGTCTCATCATAGAGTTTCAACCACTCTCTTCCACGTTGGCAAGTCATACACTGTTCCACTCATGCTACAAACCTTATGTTTTTCCCTCAACAATAAAGTCACTGACATTTAATTCACTGTTTATAAACTATGAAACCACAATGGCAAAAGAATTTGTATCAGCATCCAAGTAAATCGGTCATCAGTTTACACTGTATAAATGTATTTTTTATCTGCAAGCATAACAAATACATTAATCGCTAAATCAACTGACTTTAACAATGTGAAATTGCTTTGTTAAATTGTTCATTAATGAAATGTGTCTTAGGTATTTCACTAAATTACATGCAAAGAAGAATAACCAAGTGACAAAGGAAAACAGAAAAACAAATTACAATCCCATTTAAGTTAAGGTTTATGGATGGACATGTAACATATCTCTGTATTACATAAAGCTTTTTTATTTACCTTGTCTGTGGATTTTATGTATATACTGCTAAAAATATTCCTTGAGTTTACAGCTATCATAGATTTTTAAACTGCTGTCTGAATGACATTGGTCCACCAAGCTGCCAGCAATAACTAAATCCCTAATGCTACATTTTTTCCATTTATGGGCTCAGAATTATGCCTGGGTAAAGATTTGGATTAATAAATAAGGTTAAAATTATGTGTTTGTTTCTTCTTGATGACTCTTTCTCAAAGATGTTCAAACTTTTCAGTATTTTCTAAAGATGGTCAGATTATCATTTACATGAGTGTCCTCCAAAGCAAGTGTCCCAAACTGCCTTCTGTTCTCTGGCCAGAAAAGACAACAGATATCCAAGTAATACATGACTTGGCTGCCGTGTCCATTTATTATATTTGACACCCTGACTGCCACTGATTAGGGTGCTCAGTAAAGCAAAAAAGAAAGTGGGTGGCTGTTCTATAAGGTTGTTCTACAGTCAGATTTCTTCAGCTGAAAGTGCTTTATCCTCTGCTCTAACACGCTCTGTGACCTGTATTCCCCCAGGGAAGCAGCAACCTTCATACAACCAGAGTTCAGACATTGCACATCCAAAAGCTTTCAAATGATGCTGAAAGTTAATTAGGAGCTGTTAAGTGACTTGAATACACATCAGAAATGTTTATAAACGCAGATGCAAAACCACATGGTGTATTTAAAAGAATGTGCAACCACAATCTTGCCTAAAGGAGATCTATGTGTAGAGCCCTGTGATTAGGTTCTTGCCTATATGAAAAACCCCACAAAATCTGTGATTCTAATACTCCATAGCTGAAAAACATTTTCAAGAGGACCTAACATACTTGGTGTAGATTATCCTATTAGAACTGAGCTCTAAAGTAATGCAGTCATTTCTGGAAATTTGTTTTTGTAAATGTATATACAGTAAATAGCAGAACTGAGATAGACTACAGCAGATCTAGGAGTAGTTTATCCATCTAGCTTTCCAATGAAAAAGGAGTGAGCTTTCAAAAAAAGGCTCGCTTTAAATTACTTTCAGTGCTTTCTCTATCATCTCTCTCTCATTGTAATATACCTAAGCCATTACACAACTGTAGAAAAATGGAATAATTTCTTAAAAGAAATCCTGTGAGGACCACTATAGAAGACTTATAGGTGTTAGAGTATTATCACCAAGTAGAGGTTTTAGTACTGAGTATGCTTCATTTACAACAGAACACTTAAAGATGCAAAACATTTACTCATCTTAATTTAAAATAACTTTCACAGAAGAGAGAACAACATACAATATTAGGAGCATTTCTCTATTTTGCAATTATACAGTATTTTTGGTTTTTTCTTCATGGAACTTTACCCTTCTAAAATATGAAAATGCTTCAGTAAGTAACTACCCTTCCGCTAATTACTAGCACTTCCACCCAACTCCAGCTACTTTTCAAAGGAACCACACAATGTTTTAGTAACCAAAAAGACAAGAAAAAGGAAAGCAGAGGATATTAATTTTCCACACTAAAATGGATCATGCTTACTCTGCTATGTAAACCACAATATCTTCCTTTTAAATCTCACTGTCACATCAGAATTTCTCAGATGAAAAGTTCAATAAATTTGGGTATGGTTTGAAAATAATTTATTTCTGTTAATGAATTTGCAAGCATTAATTAAACAGTTCAGACTAATAATATCAGATTAATATATAAGACATAATGGTGGATGTCGTTTTCTTAAGCATGCAGGCAAATTGCTTAATTTTCAACAGTTGCTTGGCTTCCAGAAGCTCCAGTTGCATTCAAATGAACCTGAGAAAGAAGGATTTAGCATTTCATAAGGCATTTTCCATGACGTTTCCCAAGTGAGGGGATGACAGCGTGAGAGGATGTACCAAACTGACTACAATTAACCTGGCACATGAATTAATTCATTCCATTTCACAAGAGACTATCAGGGCATAGGGAGATTATGACCACAAGTTTAGGGATCTCAGGAAAACTTTCAACATAACAAGGAGATACATAAGGACATAGTTGAAGCAGTCAATAGTTATTCAGAGGAACATGAAAGAACTTGCAAATCATTTGGCCTAAATCTTCTGAGGAGAGAGGGGCGGAAAAAAAGAATAAAAATCTGTACCGTTTTAGCTTTGATTCAAATAAAAATGGTACCAAAAGCATTGCCTGTAGGTCACAGAAAGGTAGTTGGTTTTATATTAATCATATAACACATATAACTGAATTCTTCTTTTTAAACAACTGATTCACTAAGTTTACTGGAGCTCCTTTTCTTATGTCTTACAAAAATAAACTTTACAAAATAAGACCTTATAAATCTTTATAATCTTCTATATTATTGGGTAATAAAACTTCATTTGGTAATGAAACATTTTGATATAAGCCCAGAGAAGCCCACATTCAAAAACAGCAAAGAGTTTCAGCTAACTTAAACCATAACATCCATATAAAATTGATTTTACTACTATTTTTAGAAGCAGTTCTTAATATTATCATTTCCCATTTATAGATTTTATCAATGTTTCCAATTATCTGAAATTTAAAAAAAAAGGTATATATCCACCTTGGAGAAAAGGAAGGGAGAAAGGACAGAAGGCAGAAGCAAAACTGCACAGTTTTAACTTTTAAATTCTTTTTAGCAAATAAAATGTGTCAACCATTAAACATTTTTTATCTTTTCTGAAAGCAAACATGAAACTGGACTCACTATGACTCAATGCAGAGGAAAATTAAAAATATGCATCTTTTTTTACATGATAAATTGTCAGGGAAAATCCATAACAGTTAATTAACCATCCACAAAATTTCAAAATTAATCCCAGCGCTAAACAGCCAACAAGAATTTAATCCATAAGTATTGTTTTTCTGTAAGCTCCCCCCAAACAGATCCATACAATAAGCTGAAAAAGAAGAAACGGAACAAAGTTTATAATGAGTTCTAAATGATTGACTGACCACAGAAAGAAGGTTCTGGATTTGCCCCACTGCATCCAACTACATAACACAACAGATTTACAGAGAAAAGCATCCCAGGGTGTCTTTTATGCCTGTATTAGCTGTGTTTATTCATTAATACACTGTGATAAGGCATGACTTTTACTTCACAACACTGTGCAGACTAAGAAACCTCTTATTCGATTTCATAACTGTAAAACCAAGCAGCTAATTACAGTCTAATGAGAACAATATGGGCCAGTTCAGAAAAGGAACGAAGATGTCTAAAGCTGGACATTGGTATTATATTGATGCCCTTATTCATACTGGGATCTTGAAGGACTCTCTCGAGTGCTACTAATCCATAAAGCACTTATGAACCTTTTAGGTTTTTTACTTTAGCTTCCTAAGGTATCCACACACTTTTTTCTGAACATGAATAAAAATGTTACAGTCTTCACTGGACTGAAGATTTTGTCATTTGCCTCACATCTACTACAACTAGGGTGTATAAATCTGTGTTATCAGGTCTCACTATACATGTTCACAAAAAAAAAAATCTAAAAAAAAAAAAAAATGGCACTGTGCACCAAGTGCAATGGAGTCCACCATTTCCTTCTGAAAACACAGAAAAAGTGACAGATTTTCCCACCTTTTGGAAACAAAAAATCTCCTGGTAAAGACACCTTAGTGCAGGTTACCTTGGCTGAATTCCCTTGTTTTCCTGGGGAAATTCAAACTTGTATCTCTTTTTCTAGAGAGTATCCAAATATCAGAAAAGAGCTGAAGATTCACTGAGGGAAAAAGAGGTTTCTGTATGTCTATGCCAACAAAATGATTAAATATTTACTTGTAAAAAGGTTACTGAACAAATTACTGAAATAGTCCTTTGAATGAGGAGGCGATCTGAACATGTTTAAGGCTAATCAAGGAGACGTGCCAAAACAGATACCAAAATGTTTCAGCTGTTAAGGCAGTACTTCTGGACACATGAAAGAATTTAAGGTGCTTAGGTAAATTTTATAGAAAATGGCTGAGACAACTTTTTTATTTCTTTTCTTTTCTAATTGCCATACCAGAGTTGGATGCTAACTTCACTCAGAGTGGAAGTAACCCATTTTGGATCTAAGCCTATGCTAAAAGAAACAGAACAAATTTATGTATTGCATATTTATAAATAAATATTCATTTATACATACTATTATATACAGTATTATTTATTAAACGAAGCAGCAAACAGCAATTATAGATTGTTCAGAGAGGCCATTCAGTGCCTCTGGGACTATAATACATCATCTCACATGCTGCATATATTTTACAATTAAATTTTGGCAAATATGCATTAGTCCAAAACACTTAACAGGTTTTTTTTAATGTTAATGCCATGAACAGATTACATACAAAAAGTCCCATCAGTGCAAATAACTTGCTATTACCTTCTTATGTTTAAGAATAGCAGAAGCAGTTTTTGTAACAGTGAAACAAGACAGACTAATCTGTCTTATTTCCAGATACTATGAGAACATTTCTGTTGTGATGTCTTACTAAGCAAATATAGACAGATTTGCCCAGATGTTCAGTTTCGGCCAAATTCATCTTGTTAAAGAACCCATATCCAACCAATGTGATGTGGTGGAAATTTTTCTGAAGCTTATGGCATCCTTCACTTTACTAGTAAGCTACGAACACAATTAGGATTTGCTCTGCCAACTCCCATTACTTTGAAGATAATTCCTTCCCTCAAATAGCCCTTTAAGAAATAGGATAAAATAGAAATAATTAGGCCAAGAATTATCCTCATAATAATATTCTTGGAATAAGATAATAAAAACCAGTTACTCAAGGAACTGAGTTACAATGTCTTACAGATATTGTTAAATACAAGAGTATAAAACTAAAACAACACTAGCTATAGGGACATACAAAGTGGCAGCTACAAAAGGAGAGAGAGAATATGCCATTTATGGAGAGACTGGAGCATGTGGGGAGGTAACATCTCAGCCAGGCAGG
Source organism: Phoenicopterus ruber ruber (assembly GCA_009819775.1). NCBI lineage: Eukaryota > Metazoa > Chordata > Aves > Phoenicopteriformes > Phoenicopteridae > Phoenicopterus > Phoenicopterus ruber. The sequence continues at coordinate 32,605,155 of CM020216.1, forward strand.
CACAGGGGGAAACAGCAGTGACTATCAATCTGACTTCCAAACTTGTTAGCACCTCTGTCTCCGTTGCACCTCTGCTCCTTAATTCTTTTCCTCCATTGTGGCAGCAGCCAAGGAGGCATCACTGGGTAAGTGTGCATGGGGTAGAGGGGAAGGCTGGAAATGAGCTACAGACCCCAGATTTGGACTCTTGAGAGATTTTAACCACATCTAAAGGCAACCTACTTGCAGCAGCTGCCAGACACTATTAAGGAAAATGGTGATGAAGCAGACAAGAGGAGGGTTTTTTGAGTTATAAGGAATACCCTGCACTTAGTGGAAGAACTGAGGTAAGATCTAAAAGAAAGTCCCTCCATAGAACATTGTATTTCACTCTTCTCTAGATCCTAAAAGCTCCTAGGAAACTCCTTAATGGCTTTGGCCAAGCATTCTGAGATGTCTTCCTATTTTTCTATCATAATACATTTAAAAAGCCAATTCTGTAGAAAATTCTTTAGCCTGGGCTTTTATTCTCCTTCTCCACCTCAGGAATCTGATCACTAGTGTATCCTTTTCAACATACCACAGGAAATCCTATGACAGAACAGCAAGCACACATAAAAAGACACATACAAACAAATGACAATCATTGAACTAGAAAAAAAACGTTACTGAGGAATCTTGACTGCAAGGAGTTGAAAGTCACCAAGAGATTAAAGTCTTGGCAAGTGACAAGATAAATAAATTACAGTTTTCAGGATAAACTACATTTTTCAAGAGAGTTTCCAGGATGACATTGGTCACATTGAATAAAGAATTCTCAACTCTGAAGAAACAAAAATATTAAAATTAGTTTTGGATTTTTATAGGTATTAAAAATCTCACTTTATTCACGTTTAACACAGTAGTCTGGAATTTTATTCTCCTGTTGCTGCACAGAATAGTACAAAACTGACAATAAAGCGACCACTATTTTCCATAGTGCTACCATGACCGTATGCACATTTCTTTGCAGTTACCCCATATATCTCATAGATATGTGATGAGAAGCTTTTTACCTTACTAATACCACTAAAGAATGTATGTATCTTACTTCTCTTTCTACTCTACACCAATGGCATAAAGCAGAGCTCTTACTTCCCACTCTTCAGTTTCTTTTGAATCCCAAATTCCCAGAATATGTGGGACTCCAAGGAAAAAGAAATGGAGGTCAGTCTATGCTTAATATGCTTAAAAAAATCTCCAATTAGTATGCTAAGAGTTCTGTTTCTTCTCAAGCACTCACTGATAAGTACATTACACTAATTTAGTGCTAGTTCATAGAGGATGAGTCTCTAAATCTCAAGAAAAACAAGAACTGAAGGACTGGTTTCCAAGTAGCAGCTACGACCGTGCCTGGCAAAATAACAGACAATCTCAGGCGTCTTCTAATTTTGTATCAGACATATATAGACCAATACTCAACTAAAAATACAGGGCCTGTTCAGGTCTCTGATCTTCTGATTATGGCTACAACAGGCTACGGAGGTGCCTTAAAATACCTGATTCTGTCCAGACAGCAGAATGGCCTCTAACACCTTGTACGCCAGAGAAAAAGAGGCTGAACTCCATCTGCATTGCCAGGTTAGTAGGTTGTAAAATCTGCCTTAAAAGATCCAATCACAGCTAACTAAAAGCATAGGATCACCTCTATGGATTCCAGTGTCTTTGCAGAGAACAGAAACCTGTCCTTCCACAATCCAGAGCAAATGTACTATGTTCTGCTCTCTGCCCATTACATATTGGACAGGACTGATCTCAGGTGACTGGTGGTGTACAACAATGTTGCTTTCTACTTTCTTAAAATTGGCGATATCACAAAATTTCCCACAATTTCTGTTTTGTAGAAAAAAATCTGCATTGGTGGGAGCTGAGGAATCGTGCACGAGACCCATAGGAATCATAAGCAAGAACACACAGGAAGCTACAAGCCAACAATATCTGACCCACTGTCAGCAATTTTCACTGGCCTCTCACTTCTTACAAGATACGAAGCATTCATACAGCTTTTGGATCCCCCACACCAATCAAGTGTTTTCCCCTCCTGTGGTAAGCAGAAGATAATATTCCTTAAATTATGCATTTCAGGCTGCTGTGTCCCTAACTATGAGTGTGATTATAGGTAAGGCAAACCAGCTACAGGGACTCATCCCTTGTTCCTCCATCTCGCAGAGCAGAACTGACGCGTGGGGCAGGGGGGAGAAGTGGGGAACTAGTGAAAAAAAGGAAATGCTATACTGTGAGTATTTGACTTCTTCCTTTCTCCTACTGCAGTTAGGCTGTGCAATTTCATAATTTGCTCTTCTGCTTTACTGATGGTACACAGAAATGTAAGATCAAGAAAAAGCCAAGTATGCATATTGTGAAGACTTATGCATTTATGTGTATGTTCTGCACCAACATACACAGAACTCTACATGGTATAAGCATCACAACTCGGTATATCCTGATACTGAGAATACACAAAACATGGTTTCTCAGTGAAAAATAGGATATATACAAGTAAAGCAAATTTTGCATCCTTTATTGTATTACAAAGAAAACTATTCAGAGGTTTTAACTATGCTATGTAATATTTTAACTCCTACCGTATTAAGACTTTTGAAGATAACAAATAATTTAGTCAGAAAAAATTGACAGCTTTTGACTCAACATCTACCCTAACACCAAACTGCAATAGAAGAGATCTAACTGCCTCCTATATTTTCCTAGCTGGTATAAATGTAACAACCAGTTCTGCTGGATGACATGTAGAAGGAAGGAAGAGAAGCTGTATCACTCTACTTTCTTTCTCCTCAGAAGACACAAAAAAGCAACTTATTAATAGTCTCTTGACAAAAGAGTTGCCATTGTGGATGGGTCAGAGCAGGGAGGGGTAGAATAATAACTCCTTTTATTCCTCCCCACTACATCGGCCACATAAATGGGAACAAGACATGATTTAGTGTTTGGAATTAATCTCCACCCATAAATTCTTTTAAAATACCACATTCTCTTTGGTCTTTTTCTTCTTTTAAATTTGTACAAAATATTTCAACATAAGCCACTGTTTTCATCATCCAAAAAAACAGAATGTAAGGGGGGGAAGAAGAGAAATTGTTCATTCCAGCAGACTTCCATGAAATATGGTTTTCACTTATTAAAGAGAACATTTCAGAGATAATGGAAAGAGAATCATGTGGAAATGTAATTTTCAATTAATTACTTTTTAAATTATGTTGCCCGATTTCCAAATGGTGCCAAAAATGTAGAGTATAATCAGCTTTCATCTACTGACAGTAATAGCTCTGGGTTATTTTTGTTTGTGGGTAGGTCCCCTTAATTGATTATTTCTTTTTAAACAATTTATATTGACCCAATATCTGAAAAATGAGCTGTTGAAAAAGGAGTAGATGTTACAGGGCCTTGATTCACACATAATGCTATGACAACAATCATACACATTAATGCCAGTGCATTAGTGACAATTACATGATTAGCTGTGAAAAGCAATGCTAAAGCATCCCCAGTAAAAGTCCAAGTATTGAAGATTCATTGATTCTGACAATATTTCAAAACCTGACTTTTGCCAACATATATGGGAAAAAAGTTGAGATTATATAGAGAGGGTTAGTAATCTAGAAAACATGAATTACATAAGAATGCCTAAGTTTCTGGTGTATACAATGTATTTCTAATATTCATATGGCAGAAATTGAAATTAAATTTGCAGTTCCTCATGGAGATTGCCTTTGTGCATCAGGGTAAAGTTTGGTTTAAACTAAAAGTCCTTAGCATTTTCTGATCTAAGCATTTGATTTAATGCATTTTTTATGTAATTCATTTTGAAAGTTCTAGTAATCAAATAAAATTATTTCTTAGATAAAGCAACATCCAAATTCTCATCTACTGAGATGAAAGTTTACAGACAACCAAAAAAAAAAAAAAAAAAAAAAAAAATCACATGCTCTCACAGGCTGCTCCTGCCAAATACTCCATATGGCCAAATAATATTTGGATATTATCAATACTACAGACATATATAACTGCCAAAATTTTCCCTCAGCTAGCATGTCTCTTCAAAGAAGCAAACTCAACAAAACATCCAAAATGGAAATGAGAAGACTCCATTTTTACGCAATAACTAGATTTTTAAGCATAACCTTGTACTACATTCTCATGTTATTAAAATAAATGGATGCTAAATAATAAAATAAATTTGCAGTCTCATCCCAGTCTTACACACAGGTAAGAAAAAATAAAACTTTACTACCAGCAGATTTTATTTAGTACATGATTATATGTGAGTAAGTTTGTATATCCGTAAGTACTACGCACATAAATACATATATTTAATACAGAAATTTAGTAAATATGCTGTATTTACTATACAAAGGTGGGGTTTTTTTAAGAAGAAAGAGTGCTAAGGCACATACTTTTACAAGGATCTTGTAGCAGATTATCACTCAGGGTCTATTTCACATGTATTACTAATAAAGAACATTAGATGAAATATCCATAAATTATTACATACTAAACAAAGTGAAGAGTAGATAGCTTGCATTCTGTCCCAGCAGAATTGGTCATCTGAAAATTACAATTACTACAGAAGTTAGGAAAAATGGGGTAGGTGGCATGTTTCAGACTAAAACCAAATAAAAGAGCAAAATGAATGAATCCCTGAAAAAAGTCAGTTATGACAAAAGTTTGTTTGAATCAAAGAATTTATCTGCTTGTGAAGATTGTGCAAAAACCCATGTACAGACAAACATGGCTGAACTGTCATTTTCATATTGTGGTTAAAATTAAGAAGAATCATTTTTCTATACGCATTCTATATGAGTAGCATTCTCACATATTTTAACTGTAATCGTCTCTGTCCATTGCAAACTTTTGCAGAGATTATTTTAGCTACATTTATTAAAAATATTTGCTACAACACTTTTAGTAAGAAAAATAATATGTAAAGACATTCTGTGAATAGTCATTGTTCACCCCTCCTTTAAAAGCTTTGAAGCATACAAATTGACAAACTGTCATAACTGTTTCAATTCATAAATGAACTATTTGCTGAGATTTAACATAATCTGAGCCTGACTCACTGGATCTTTCACTTGGAATAGTCACTCATACCAATACAAGACGACTTTAAAATGTCCCATTCCACTTGGCAACAATTTACATCCACTTTGCACTGAGCTGTGCTAACTGAACTAAGTTGGAGTTTGTCCTCACCAGAACTTAAAAGTATAGCTTAGAAAGCGACAAAAAGATATGAGCAGTGTCATCTGCTCAATTATATATGCTTACAGGCCAACGCTAGCAATAGTAACTGTATTGCACAAGAGGACTTCAAGCCATTCTCCTGCAATAAATTATGATTAAAAGGTTTTTTTCTACATTTTGTTTCTCCATGCAGTTTCATAAACAGTATCTAGATGCCACCATGCAGGTGACTCAATTGTAACTGTAGCCATCATCATAAAACCACACCACAATAGAATATATTGTTCTTCAAAATGAAAACAAACAAGCAAACAAACCAACCAAACACCACACAAAAAAACCGACCAGACGCCACAGTCATAATTAAATACTCTGGGTAAAACACTTCAACCTGTTGTTCCTAATTCAGCCTAAGTTAAATGTGTTTAGAGATATAAACCAGAAACTAATGAAAATCAGGCTGTTCTAAAGCCTCTCATTGCCTGCAATCTCTAGATAATACCCTTTGTAGGTAAATACAATAGACCTGCCCTGTGTCTGACCAGGTAACATAAACACCTGTAGAACTGCTTACAAGTACCACATAGTCCATAACCCAACTGTTACAAATACGATGTAAACCAAAAAACACTGTAGCACCAACACAACGCTCATTTGACGGCTTCAGAATTCTGTTATAAAATAAACACAATTTCAACATTAAATGCTGTTCTCTTAAGAAAATGTCTTTATTTGGTTTTGTTTCGCAGAATCCAAATATCCATTAGCCAAATACCTCTCCCCTGTTATTTCTTTTGCGGTATTAATTCAGACATGTAGTGATCAAATGAAGGCATAGGGTAATACAATTAAAATTACAACCATTTAAAAACACAGAAAGATACTTTTCCATAGATGTTAAACACATCTTAGTAGTTAAATATTATGAAATCTATCACCAATGACTAGCCGAATAAATAGTTGTAACTCTTAACTTTGCATAAACATTGCACCATTGCATGTATACTTGAGCTGAAATGCATCAATTTTAAATATTCATTAATGGCAACATAAAAACCAAAATATACACGAAATGTATCTTTTCTGAAGGAATTTATTTCTGTGTTTATTTCACTTTAAGAAAAGAACTTAGCTGATATTTCAAATTAATATGAAAATATGAGGATAGCATTTTTCATACAACTCAGTCCCATAATTGGTACCATATTTATACTGTTTTCATGCTGTTAGAGAAGCTGAAATGTTGTCAGAGTAGTCTGTCGCTCTTCAAATAAAATACGTTAAAAATAAAACAGACACCAGTGTGATCTTCCACTTTTTTGTTTGTCTATTTTCCTTTAAAAATGGTGTAGGTTTAAGCAGTATATTCTTTGAAACAGAATGGTCCCTCTGGCCTGAATATCAAGACAGCTTAAAATTCTCTATGAACTTCTATCTAAATACTGATGGTGGTACCCCAATAAACTAAAAAATAAACTCTTTTTCTTTTAAAATACTTTGAAACAGTATCTAAACTCTTTTTCTTTTAAAATACTTTGAAACAGTATCTAGTGCACATCAGAACTAGAAAATAGTCCTTGAGTTAGCCATTTAACAAACCAGGAGAATGAAACAGGTAATATGTAAATGAAAGCAGTATGAGGCTCATAAAGCTTAAACATAAGGTCCTGGGCAATGCAAAAATAGTAGAGAAAAAAAAGGATAAAAATGGGATCTTAAGGCAGAGAGGGGAAGTATCTAAAGGGAAGGAAGGTATCAAGGAGGGAGAGATGTTAGCACAGACTGAGGAAAGGATACAGAGGGACCACTAAAGATCATCAAAAATGTTCAAAACTGAACAGTTTTGCAGCAGAAATTGACTATCAAACATTTTACACCTCGGTGCCCTCAACACTTCCCACAGAAAGCAGGCTCACAGCCAGACCGCCAACATCTCTGCCTGGAAGGCTTCCCAACTCTCTAGGTATCCAGGAAGCTGTTTCCCTAGAAATTCTGCCCAGAGAGCCAAAAAAACACTGAGTGCCTAGTGTCTGAAGGGTAAAGTTTCCTGCTGGTGATACTCACAAGTTGCTAAATTTTTCTCTTTTGTAGCTAGAAAGATACAACATCCTTTCTTAGTCCTCAGTTTCTTACATGGGAGGGACGGGCTTCTCCTACATAATAGATATGCTATAATTCTCCACATCCTACTAACCCTTCCATAAATTAGTTCCAATTTGAGTTCACTTTGTCCCATTATTTGGTCAAAAAGCAGAAAGATGTGATTTCTGCAGTACTTTTTCATAGAAAATTAAATCTTCCTATCTGTAGTAGAAATACTTCACTTTATATATTATAATAAGGCAAGGTCTTTACCGTAAATTAGTATCTTCTGTCAGATCAAAGAATGTAGCTGATGGAAGCAGCACAAAAATCCTTCTTTCAATTGCTGTTTCTGTGTGCTTGAAATTTTAGCTAGTTTTCCACTTATGTCAATGGGCCTAAGACACTACCTTTTCTTGGAAGTCTTGTCGTGTTCTCAGACCACCGTGGCCCCAGGAATACTATTACAATGTCCTAGTAATATATTTCTCTTCTTCATGACCAAACCACAATGATGCTTTGCAATCATCTTGTGATCAACTACCATACACAGCAATTTATCTAACAATGCCACTAGTCCCAGGGGACACCACACTGCACTCTGCACTAGTGCATTTCATTCCATTTCCATTTACTATAGTCCATAACGTCATCAAGCTTTTCCAGTATAATATTCAGATTTTTCTCCATTTTAGCAACAATTCCCAAATTTGGTTTAGTGAGTTGATTCTATTAGTATTCATCTACTTATTTTGACAAGGTTATTAGCAAAAATACTAATGAGATTAGTCTCAAGACTGGTCCTAGCCACACTGCTTTAACCTGAATACCTTCTCTTTCAGGACCCATTGCACTCACTCTGTCAGCTTACTAAGAAAGTAATGTTGGTCATCTGAAGAAAACTGAGCCTGTTTGTGAACGGGGAATACTGCTCTCAGTAACACACCTCCAAAAGCTCAACTGGCCTTCTACCCCAGAAAGTGAGGGGTTCCTACAAAACTAATCCTTTCAGTGTCTTGACTTTTTCATTGTTCTCATGTTCTGGCTGCCTCTTTCCAGAACGGGAGAGCAGGGGCTTTTTAACACCTATGAGCTACAAAGGAAGGATAACTAGGTCATTTAAAAAACTAGTTCATTTGATTAGTCCTTCTTCCCTAGCTTTTTTTTTTTTTTTCCCCTCCCCCCATTGTATTTTTATACCTGGTTTTAAGCTACTGAAGCTTCTCAGGAGTAGAGTCTCGGGTTGATGATCAGCTCTTTAACCATTTCTCTTGCAATTGCTATAAAGTCACAATCGCTTAAAGCACACTATAAGCCTTATTCAGATTATAAAATCTGCAATCTTAAGCCTGTTACATATAAATGGTATTATATGGTTATAGAAACAGTATTTAATATTTTTTCTGAGATGTGTTATTGTCATTTCAGAGTAATACAAACCATCTAGTGAGGTTGTCCCTGCTCATTGCAGGGGGGTTGGACTAGATGGCCTTTAAAGGTCCCTTCCAACCCAAACTATTCTATGATTCTATGATTATGAGATCTCACTAGTAAGCAGAAATTGCTGTGACAAGTACGGAACAAGTTAATTACTTGCTCTTATTTTTCATATTCCTCTCAATTAATGTTAGCAAAATTATGTACAGTGAATGACAAAAATGAAATTCACCTAGTGAAAAAGTCTGCCAGCAGAAAAAGAGTGCACTTTGCTCTCAACTTTAAATATTTGTCTATTATCTGACAGAATAGCCACATGCAGTATTTATTAGTAACTGACATATCAATGGAAGCCTACAAAATAAAAGATACTACTCCTATGCATAACAAAAGTAAAAAAAAAAAATCAAATTAAGATTACTTACTTGATTAAGTATATCTTGTTTCTGTAACGCATGCAAGGAAAGAAAGAATACACATACATTAGTGCAGTGCCGTAACCCCAGGCTCTGTTTTTATAATAGAACTAATTTTTGTTGAAAGGTTAGTGATGTAGATGAGCAGGTTTAAGACATTAGATAGAATATCCCATTTTCTTGCACTAGCACATATGTCAAGAAAATGGTTCCAAGTCAGCATTCTAGCCTTGATTAGAGTGCAAGCAATTTATTATTAACCATGCAATGACAGATAACCAAGGAAAAAAAAAAGAAAATAAATACGATGTTTGTCTTTCATCCCTGTGTACTTTAAAAAAACATAAAATATTTCTTGTTGCCAAGAATAGTTGTTAATGAAACAACTTAATCAGAAGTGAATACAATGATAAAATCCATAAATACATGAGCAACAAAAGGAGGGCTAAGGAGAATCTCCATCCTTTATTGGATGTGGGGGGAAACACAGCGACAATGGACGAGGAAAAGGCTGAGGCACTTAATGCCTCCTTTCACTCAGTCTTTAATAATAAGACCAGTTGTTTTCCGGGTCCCCAGCCCCCTGAGCTCGAAGACAGGGAAGGGGGGCAGAATGAAGCCCCCACAATCCAAGGGGAAATGGTTAGCGACCTGCTACACCGCTTAGACACACACAAGTCCATGGGGCCAGATGGGATCCACCCAAGGGTGCTGAAAGAGCTGGCAGAAGTGCTCACCACACCACCTTCCATCATTTATCAGCAGGGGAGGTCCCAGTTGACTGGAAGTTAGCAAATGTGACACCCATCTACAAGAAGGGAGGGAAGGAGAACCCGGGCAGCTACAGGCCTGTCAGTCTGACCTCGGTGCCAGGGAAGGTTATGGAGCAGGTCATCCTGAGCGCCATCACACGGCATGTACAGGACTACCAGGCGATCAGGAGCAGTCAGCATGGGTTTATGAAAGGCAGGTCCTGCTTGACCAACCTGATCTCCCTCTATGACAAGGTGACCTGCTTAGTGGGCGAGGGAAAGGCTGTGGATGTTGTCTACCTAGACATTAGTAAAGCCTTTGACACCATTTCCCACAGCATCCTCCTGGAGAAACTGGCTGCTCATGGCTTGGGCGGGTGTACTCTTCACTGGGTAAAAAACTGGCTGGATGGCCAGGCCCAAAGAGTTGTGGTGAATGGAGTTAAATCCAGTTGGCAGCTGGTCACAAGTGGTGTTCCCCAGGGCTCAGTATTTGGGCCAGTCCTGTTTAATATCTTTATCAACGATCCAGACAAGGGGATTAAGCGCACCCTCAGTAAGTTTGCAGATGACACCAAGCTGGGCAGGAGTGTTGATCTGCTTGACGGTAGGAAGGCGCTACAGAGGGACCTGGACAGGCTGGATTGATGGGCTGAGGCCAGTTGTATGAGGTTCAACAAGGCCAAGTGCCGCGTCCTGCACTTAGGTCACAACAACCCCAGGCAATGCTACAGGCTTGTGGGGGAGTGGCTGGAAAGCTGCCCAGCAGATAAGAACCTGAGGGTGTTGGTCGACAGCCGGCTGAATATGAGCCAGCAGTGTGCCCAGGTGGCCAAGAAGGCCAACAGCATCCTGGCCTGTATCAGAAATAGCGTGGCCAGCAGGACTAGGGAAGTGATTGTCCCCCTGTACTCGGCCCTGGTGAGGCTGTACCTTGAGTACTGCGTTCGGTTTTGGGCCCCTCACTACAAGACAGACATTGAGGTGCTGAAGCATGTCCAAAGAAGGCAACAAAGCTGGTGAAGGGTCGAGAGCACAAGTCCTATGAGGAGACCTTATCGCTCTCTACAACTACTTGAAAGAAGGTTGTAGAGAGGTGGGCGTTGGTCTCTTCTCCCAAGTAACAAGAGATAGGACAAGAGCAAATGGCCTCAAATTGTGCCAGAGGAGGTTTAGATTGGATATTAGGAAAACTTTCTTCACCGAAGGGGTTATCAAGCACTGGAACACACTACCCAGGGAAGTGGTGGAGTCACCATCCCTGGAGGTATTTAAAAGACGTGCAGACATGGTGCTTAGGGACGTGGTTTAGTGGTGGACTTCGTAGTGTTAACGGTCAGACTCGATGATCTTAAGGGTCTTTTCCAACCTAAATGACTCTATGATTCTATAAACACTAGCAAGCACCGTCACAAGAGTAATCATTATATGCTGCTTTAGTTTCTAATAATTTTTACTCCTTTTAATAAAGGTGCTGTATTAATTTGCTACCTTAATCACAAACTGCTATCACTATTTCTCAGTAAGAGGTACTACCCTAAAATTATAAATACAGTTGTATTCTCTGCATAAATTACACTGATTGTGCCAGACTTTTGCTAAACTAGAGTTACCAAACATATCTTTGATACATCCACAGAGTTAAGTTAGAAAAACCCTAAAATCAGAAGGAAATCAGAAAGACTCTGGAGAAAGCTTCTTAGAAGTATCTGCACTACTTCCAAAAATGCAAAAATCCTTTGGAGTAGGCAGACGATTGCAACTTGACTACAAACATTCTGCCAAAATTGGGTCTTCACCTCTCTGGGAAGATCAGATCATGGAATGTGCCTTGTGTCATGCACTCATTGTCATAACCTTCCTGGAAATTTCTGTTTTCCTAGTCTTTCTGCATATGCACATTTATTCTTTTTATCCACATCTGAACTGTGGAACTCTGAAGCACTGCCCTGCTCCACGTGCAGACCCAAGCTGCACCCTGACTCCTTGTTTGGCTGAGACCCCTCTACACACCTTCCGCCCTCACTCTTCACACACCGATTAACCCTAAGAGCTCTAGATGGTAAGGAGGTAAGGAGGTAAACAAGAAATTATGCTGCACTCCAACAAATCCTTCAAAAAAGATGATGACACTAGGACTACAAGCACACAATGATGTGTACCTACTGCCCATTTAGATACAGTCTTTAGCTCCATCTGATTTCCTAATTCTTGCTAGCCTATTCAGTGCTCCCCTCAAAGTGAAATGGCTGCAATTAATTAATTTAAATAAATCTCAAATGATGGAAAGAATATTTATAAATCGCAGCTTTCCAGGAGGCTGATCTTAACCTATGTGTCTTACATCAGGTATAAAATCTATTCTTAATTACATATTTGACATTGACTTAGAGAAGAAGGTGGAAGGGCAGAGGTTCAGTAGCATTTGTAGAAGTTTTAGTCATCTTCCCTACATTGAAAGCAGAGAGTAAAAGCTCCATAAATAAACTCCCTATACTGGATGACCTTCTGATTATCAGATACATCATTTCCACTAAGCCCCAAAACCACTCACTCGACAAGATATAAGATAATGGAAAAACAAACCAGATGACTTCAGGTAACATGCTTCGAATACCAATAGCTTTTCTTTTGCTATTTGTGTCCCATTAAATCAGCTTGTGATAAAACACTGCAATATAGAAGCAATGGAGTGGAATAAAGTCCTGAACCCTTTAAGCAGGGAGAAGCTTGAAACAGGAAGTTCTTAAGGCTTTTTCTTAAGTACATAAATATATCACACTGTTAAATCTGCCATAGCTCTATGTCCCATGTTTATTGGTAAAAAACTGGCACCACCTTTTGGTAGAATACTGACAAGACTTGAAAAATACTTGGAGTGCTTATCAGATAATGATGTAGGAAATAAAGAGCTAGAATGGAAACACGATGGTATCCTCTACAAAATGGAAGTGCTGTCTATAATATGTGGAAGTAAAAGGCTGCACTATGACTGATTTCAGCTGGATCAGGCCACAAAGATGATCAGAGGGCTGGAGCAGCTCTCCTATGAAGACAGGCTGAGAGACTTGGGGTTGTTCAGCCTGGAGAAGAGAAGGCTTCGGGGAGACCTTATTGCAGCCTTTCAGTACTTAAAGGGAGCTTATAAGAAAGATGGGGAAAAACTTTTTGGCAGGGCTTGTTGTGACAGGACAAGGGGTAATGGTTTTAAACTAAAAGAGGGGAGATTTAACTAGATATAAGGAAGAAATTTTCTACAATGAGGGTGGTGAAACACTGGAACAGGTTGCCCAGAGAGGTGGCAGAAGCCCCATCCCTGGAAACATTCAAGGTCAGGCTGGATGGGGGGCTGAGCAACCTGATCTAGTTGAGGATGTCCCTGCTCATTGCAGGGGGGTTGGACTAGATGACCTTTAAAGGTCCCTTCCAACCCAAACTATTCTATGATTCTATTTTTTCATCTCATGTACGGATAATAAGTAATTACTTTACTTAAATAGTACATCCAACTCATGGAGCCCTCCATCCAACCAGATACAATCAACTTGCAAATCATTCTGTAAAGGGTTCATCCACATGGCATGAATGCATGCCAAAAATACGGACACACCTGTGCAAAGGCAGTTCTGTCTGATTTGGAACATTTGCTCAACTCCAGAAGAAACTGCAGCCACTTTGCTTCCAGTTCAGCAGCTCGTGGCATGAAACTTGTGCTAATAAATCCTATCAGATCGAAAGTAGCTCCGCCGCTAGCTGTGTTTTCCTTACGTTGTGCTCCCTGAAGTCTAAGTGCTAAGCAGCAAAGTACAAAACCCGTCAGGGTTAGCCTGGTTCCAACATTGACCCAGTAGTAGTGAATAGCTTGACCCCTGCTGAAGCCACTGAAGCCACCACAGGGTGTTTGACTTGCGTTTCTTCCTCCCCTTCCATCATCCCATCCTGCTCACTGGCTTGGGTGCTCTGCTGTTCTATAATCCCTGGATGTTTCAGTACACTGGTAGGATTCTGCAAACAAATCGCTGTGAAATGAAGAACTCTGGGAAATGCCATACAGAGTCACAGACTCGGCTCAGGACCAGCTGTGTTTATTAATTCCAGCTTTGCACAAATTCTGCCAATTCACCTGGCTTCAGTCAGAGCAGTTGTCCTAGGTGCCCATACTGATCACTTTTTGCCATGACTCAACCTCCACGTACCCCCAAACTGGAGGAATGACTTTGTTAAGACACTAATCTCACAACTTCAAATAATGATTTGTTTACACACAAACATTGATAATTTGATAATGTGTCCCTATATGGCAACATGTTATTTAAATATGCATAAAATGCACAATTATTTTATACTTTAAACGGTCACACTTCACAAAACTGAAAACATTGTATGGTGACCAGAAATAAGTGAAGAATTTCAAGAAAAAATGTGAATAATAAATTAAGACCATTTTATCATATACATTAAGAGCACAAAGAAAAGTGCAGAAGTTAAAAGTAAAAAAAAAAAAAGAGCAAGCACTGAGTTTGTAAATCAACAGTTCACATTTTTCTAAAAAAACCAAAACCATGTCTACATTCTAACAAAAAATTAAGGGAGGTCCTACAGCCTATGCACATTGGAGAATAAATTAGACAATCACAGCATTCCCATCCTTTTATAATCTATGATTCTGTTTAACTAAAATAATGGAGATTTAAGATGATCTTTTACAAGATCAACTTATACTATTTTACTGAATTATGAAATATTTTCCTCAGAAACTGACTAAAATGACCAACATTAAGCTTTGCGAAGTTCGAAGTGTCAAATAATTTTTCAATACTTAATGAGTTATAACTACCTTATTTGACAACCATTCTTGTCTTTTACATCCTGAAATGTAAGATCAAGTAATTTTCATAATGGTTAGCACACTTTTCTATCCTGAATTCCATATAATGCAAGCAGAGTTAGAAACATTACTATTCGAAACATTACTGAAACAGGTTTTTATTTAGCTGTATTTTGAATCACACTATTAAGATGTGCTAAGCAGATACAAATTGCAATTGAGGATAACAAAAGAAAACAATGTCTTTTTCTACCAGCCAAATCAGAATATTTTGTCTAGTAGTGAGTCTGTAGTGACAATGCACACACATACACACGCTTTTTCAGCTGAATTCTTTGTTTCATAACATTAAAAAAAAATTCTCCTTTAATAATGGGGATCCCACTACCAGAAACAACACAAGAGAATCAGAATTTAAAAAGAAATCTTAACTGAACAGATTTTACTTTTCTAACTTTTGCAATTACACTTAACATTTCCAATCTTTAAAAAGAATTAGAAAGCCTTACCATAAGGGGGTTTTGTGTGTGTGTGTGTGTCTGTTTGTTTAAATCTTAGAAAAGAAAATGTGGTTTTGTGTAAATTATTAAGCAGGTCTGTCTAATGTGACGTTTATAAACTTTTACTTCTCAAAAATATTCATATTTTTGTTTTCCAAACAGTTTCAAATACCCCAAACAGCCGATTTGTAAATAATCTTCTATTTCAAATGCTTAGATTTGCTACAACATTTATAAATATTTCTCCCCACCATTTCTGACCATTGAAGAAAGAAGAAGAAGAATTACCCCTTCAGGATTATATTTTGCTAACACACCACTGCCATGGAATTCTTCTAAGACATCCTTAATTTTCTTGGTGGAATCTGGATGAAGAATAAAGAGAGAGAAAATGAAAATACAGAAAACTGATTTATATAATATGAATTGTAATTAAAGAAACACAATCAAACTGCTAATAGCTTTTCTCAATGCACATTAGTAATTTTCTCTAGCTGTATGAGAGCTGTGGGCACAAAGAAAATGAGAACATACTATACCCTCTCACCAAATACTGTAAAAATCAGCAAGTAAACACAAAACATTTAGAAACAAACACTCTTTGACCCAATCCTTAACTATTGTTAAGTAGCATATTTCTGAAGGAGTTGTTTGCAAGGACTATTTCAAGTCACTTTTCTTGTCCTTGAAACCTGAGTCATCTACAGAACACAGTCATTCCCAACAGCACTACTAAATCTCCTCTGGCACAGCTGCCAGTGAGTAGAGGAACTGTCAGAGGAGCCAGACAATATCAAGATAAAGGGGAAACATGAAGAAAAAAATCTTTTTCTGCAATCATGTCACAGAAAACAAATGTTGCTATCAATAACCTCAATTTTTGCAGACCTTTAAGATATTCTAACCACTGTCAGCTACAATAACTTTAGGACAACTTTTGTCTAACAGAATTGTGCAAAATCCCTGCAGTTCAGAAGCACATAGGTCTAACCTTTCCAATCTGTTTTTAATTGTCTATGTGCAGAATAACAAAACAGTTATTTCAATAAGTAGCCACTATGTAAAACCCTTAAACTCAGATTCACCTAGAATACATCATGCACATAAGCCATCTTTTCCACCTTAAATATCTCAGCAATACAACAAAAATATTTGTAACTCATTGTTTTCTTTAAAAGGCAGTAGTTGAGTGCATAGTCAAATGTGCATAACGGCCACAACACTGAAGTAAACCATGAACTAGTGATGAGTAGCAGATCCATTACAGAAGAAAACAGGTAAACTTAATGGCTGTACATTTATTTCTACAACAAAACCTGGAAGGAAAGGAGAGAAAAAAGAGTGCACCAAGAACAGGACTACCACACGAGCAATTAGTTAGACACTTAAAATTACAAACATTAGGACCTAGTCTTACTGATTTTTTAATTTTATCAACAAAATATAGCATTGTAATAGTTCTTAAAAGTTAAATAAATTCAGTACCTTAAACCTGAAGCTATACAGCTAAGCTTTACATTTAGTAAATTATGTGACCTGGAAGAAGAAAACTTAGCAGCAAAGGATTTGAAAAATAGCTTTGTAACAGTTCATAACAGCTATAAACAGGACACACCAGTAAAATTTAGTTTTAAGAGGTGCTGCAGGAGTTGTTCCCCCTCCCCGCCCCCATACACAGTTTAGGTTGTAATAAGAATGGCTTTTCCCAATGTTTGCCATTTTACGAAATTTTCTTAAATGAAAACACCCGAGAGTATGTGTGGCCTCAATAAAACAGTTTATTTTCACTAATCAGATGTATTTCAATGTTAATGTCAACTGTAAGTACTGGAGTTTAGCTGGTCTCATGGGCAGGCACAGCAAATATTTACTTGATAAAGTCATCTATAATCTTATTGCCATGTCATTTGAAATACAGCAAATAATTACAACTTTATGTGAAAAAAGACAAAAAACTATAAAAAAAGAATAAATCAATGTTAAGAAATAAATTTTATTAAGAACTGTAATTAGAAGCTGATGGGTTAGATATTTACTGATTAGGACAAGTACACAAACTGATGACTCACAAAGATTTCTTTTTTACTTGGTCTCTATTATTTCAATACACAGTTGTGTATATAAAAATCATTGCATCTCATGATAACGAAGTCAATAACTATGAAAGCAGACGTGTGAGACAAGCAGATGTATGACAGAGGTGACTGAACACCATCCTAAAAAAGGATTTTTCTGAACTTTGGAGGAAAGAGGTTAAACATACGTCAAATAGAAAGACAGCAAGATCTCCTCACACGCCTTTTGTTATCCAAAGAAAGTGATAAATAAATAGAAATAGCCCACTTTCTAGCAGTTTTAAAACAGTGTCAAGGTTTTCTCCCAGCAATGACCATGCTTCTTTCATTTCACATTTTGCCAGATAAAGTCTATTCATCTTTAAATATTATGCCTATGCAACTTTAATTAAAACCCAAAACCTGTGTTATGTCACTTATTAAAAACAAATTAAATCTTTGCTTTTAATTTTGTTCATGCTCTTTTTAGTCAAATATCATCAAGACAGAAAATACTCTCTATTCCAGCAACAACACAACCATTCACCTTTTTCATGTATAAGCTTAAAGCAGCCACATCCAAAAGGCATAGCTAATTCCATGCTTGAAATAATTGTCAAGAAAAAAAGGTCTGCAGATGTAAATTCTGCTTTGGTTCTCCCAGTAAAACTCTTCAAGAGATTTTCACATGCTGGACAGGAGCTGTATTTATTATGAGCACCATGACATACATTTCACAGCCAAGGCAGAACCATTTTTCACAATCTTTTGTTCACAGTCATTCAATCATTTTTTCAGTTCATGTGACAGCATCCAAACTAACATGAACAGAGATATTTTAAAATGCTCGAAATGACATATCTTTATTTTAAGTCAAACGCCAACTGACAATCTTCTGTATGTTCCATCTTTATTAAGCTGACCTAAAGGGATATGAAAAATAGGATAATTTTCAAGTTTCACTCTTATTTGGGGATCACATTAAAAAAAAAAGGGGGGGGGGGGGAGAAAAAAAAAGGAAAAAATAAATAGAAGAGGCATTGTCTTGGAAAGCTCTATTGCAATAAAAATGAGAAACTCCAATAAAATGTTCTCAATTCTACTTTTATTAAAGTCAAGTACATGCTTTCTCTCAAAAATAGACAAAAATTTCCAGAAAATATATACAGAAGTAACTAGGAAGTTTTCCTAACTTTTTTTTCTAAGTTTCCTAACTAGGACATAACAACAATGCTATGGGTTCCATTACAGTGTATTTAGTCTGATCCAAATCATCTACATAATCACTGGAAAACAGTGGTGTAAACACAAGCGTCAAACCAGAACCTGTGTTCTCACTGTCACCTACAAGTACAGATGTTCTGCATAACTTTGCAACTTACCACTTTGTGAGCCATCTCAGTAAATTCATAAGCACCACTCATGTTAAAATACAAATATGGTCTTAAACTCTGTTGGATTACTCTTATCTGTTTCTTAAATCAAGGATAAATCCCTTCTTTGTCTAAGTTTCTGTATTCCAAGCTCTCCTCAAGAGAGACAGTTTCTAAATATGTGTAGATATAGCACATAGCCTGTCACTGCAGTGCTTAAATCCCATCTTATCTGCAAAGCTATAGCTGGCACAGTATGAATTTCATGTAGCTTTAAATATAAAGTTTGTTTCATGAAACATCTTTTTTTTGTTCTCACAATTTTATTATTTTTACTACTCACTAGCCCATGCTTTAAGCATTCACTCAAAATATGGAAGACCTTCAATTCTCTCCTCTGCCTGAATGGATTTAAACTCTTATCGTCCAACCCATCTTCTGTTGCAATTTGGATAGAATGCAGCAGTGTTCATTTAGCCAATGGGGTGGAAGGAGAAAAAGGCAAACTGTGGCCCAGGAATCAGAGCTTTCCTTGGATGAGGTGAGATGCAGTTTCCCACCTCATGCTCCAGTGAGTTTGGGGCAGAACAAACAGGCTAGGCATGGTGTGGAAGACTGCTAAATGAAAAGCTATTACTAGTACATGGGAGAAAAGTAGCTAGATTCCACACAGTGCTGCAGAAATTCTATTTTAAAATAAAGACTCCAAAACAATAGATATATAGATGAGACTCGGGCTAACGTTGTATTGTTTCAGAATAAAGGCAAAACAATTAAAATAATGACACTAGAAATAAGAAACCTGCATAAGTAAAAGTGTCAAAGTGTCTGATTTTTCCTTAGCTGTCTTTCAGTCCTAATAAAGATACTTTTTATAGCTGAAGACAAATTTACACACTAAGTTCAAAGCCATTTAAGATTTAGCCCACATTAAAAATTATGATTCATTTTTTGAAATGACTCAACTTTAAGATAAGGAAGATTGAACACTCAGTTGAGACTGGAATTTGGCGTACCATTTCTCCCATAATCGGAAAACACAAAACAGAAGGAAAGCTTGCCCAGATCACACACTTTGTCTACATTCTCTCCCCATCCTCCTAGAAAAATCCTTGAAAAGGATTTTTTCTTAAAGAAAAAAAAAAAGACTTAAGACAACTCATATAAAATTCAGCATAAATCACATGCTACATACACAAAGCTGTTTTACAATTTAAAGGGAAATAAGCACTAGAAAACAATGACTGGATTATGAGTAATTCCCTTATAAATCCAGATATGTTTTTCAATCTCAACAGAAATTCATAATAACCTACATACTTATTTACCGTAACTAATTTTAACACCTACAATAAAAAGTAGCATAATAACTACTTTCTACATCTATTTCCCTTTTGAAAACTTTATACAATATGAAAAATATCACAGGCATCCAAAGTCCTACCATGGTCAAGTTCAGAATTTGTACGTAGAAGCTCCAGAGAGATTTTCTATACATCTTATTATGATTGAGGAAAAAAAAAAAAGGTGCAACCTCCAATACACAATTTTCTGCATGCCAACAAAGTCTAGCTCAAACTCAGCACTCAGCTGACATTGCAATTTCTATACGGGATCTTATTCTTCTATGGACTTTTCTTTCTTTTGTGGATGCAACAATTTTGGCTTTCTTGTAATTAGAATTTAAAACTTATTGCAGCCTTGAAAAGAGTGGCCAGGCTGGGAAGGCAATCACTGTCCAGTGGGCTAAAGGAGACCTCCCCTCAGTAGTTGCTACCAATGGTTTGGGTAACACTCCTTAAACTGGAGAATGTGATTGACTACACGCTCCAGCAAATCACGTTCCCATTGAATTCTGTGACAAACAATTAGGAAAAAGCTTCTTAGAAAGGCAGGCAGAATTGGATGATGCTGCCTAAATAAATATGGTGGCAAGTGGCTTCTGCAACAGGGAACGGAGGATGCGGAAGAAGAGGGAGGTGAGGGAGGTGGGAACTGCAGCTCCTGCTGCAGAGGACGACCTCTTCCTCCTGACGCCTGGTGCAGGAGCTGCCTCTTCCACCCATCCTTCCTGCTGGGGCCCGGCATCGCGAGGAGGAAGATTGATCCATTTTACCCATTGCTATGTACTAACTCATACTTACGCAGGCAATCAAGGACTTATTTTTGAAAAAAGCAACACTGACTGCATGTGCCAGCACATCTTTAGTCCACATTAATAAAAAATGTCCACTAAATCCCACTTCCCTACAGCAAATGTTCAAATGAAAGTATATAGCAAACAACAGGGATTTGGGGAGGAGTAGGGGGAGGCTTAATTTTTGTCTGCTAGTGGGATAAGCTTTGAAAGGAAGAAATAAGTAACGGACAAAAATGCACTCCAGGACTTGAGAGAAACTGCAGGTAATTCCTGTGTGTACTTAAAAACATTCTGAGCAGAAAAAGAACTTACTATCTTTTACATTTTAAAATGACTACAGATAACTTACTCAGCTTCTTTTGGACTCCTTTGTCTCCTGACATTCAGAAAATTAGGGCTGAAACAGTTTGAAAGATCCTCAGAGCGCATCTCTGAGAGCAAGATTCAGGGTGTCAGGGCACTGCAAGGGCTGGGGGCTCCCCGGGCCGGGACCCTGCGGCTCCCCCGGCACAGCAGGGCAGGGCCTGGCAGCCACGGCCCGTCACATCGCCACAGCCGGGAGCAGGGCAGCCCAGCGGGCAGCCCCAGGCCCGGGCATCGGGCACCTCCCTGGGGATGGGGCAAGCCCGAGGCTGTCAGCCCATGGGTGGGCCTGACTCTGGGGAGCGGGAGACCAGCCCTGCTGTGGTGTTGCCAGGGCAGGGCTGGCCGGCCCCAGGGGGCTGGCATGGGGTCCTGGGCCAGAGGCAGGGTCTGGGAGCTCTGCGGGACACCGGGAAGGGACAGTCAGGCCTGGCAGTGCCCTGAGGGCCTGGAGGCAGCGTCCCCTCGTCCTAAGTGCATGAGGTGAGAAAACCATGATATTGCAAGTCATTCTAACACTCAGCTTCAAAACGCAGTATTTGTGCACGTAGTTAATACGCCATACTTCAGAAACAGCTTGCCCTGAGACCAAGAAGGAAACGACGCCTTGGGAGACCTCTCCAGCCCTCAGATCCCATCACCCCGCTGGAGCCTGAAAACCAATACAAACCTTCAGCAAGTAACTTCGTGGCTCCTTTCCCTTTTCTCATTTCCTGCTTATTTATAGCTGGTCACAATATCTGATACAGGCTGCCAGCTCATAACCTTTCCAGTTAGAATGATGATGAAACCGTTCTCTATTAAATTGAGGAAGTAATGCTTTTGACAACATATTTCACCCCAAACACTAGCGCTAAGCACTAACTTTCTAACAGTGAAGAATGACATCAGTTTGGTTTGAAATTTGCATGTATTATTTCTGATTTGAAGTGGAAACAGGGAAATGGCTTTATAAGTTTGAGAATATTTGTACTGGTTTTGAAATCGACATTTTAAAAAGCTATAGTAGTTCACTTGTTTCTATTTTCCTCAAAATTATTCTTCATAATTTTTAATATGTATACTTTGAATTCATTACCTATTTAACCTAAACTTTAATTATGGCTTCAAAAATTATTGAATAGGATATACGAACATACAGTATATTCTTACATACCTATGTACTTAAACACAGGTCCATAAAAAAAAACCTAAATGGTTTTTGTAGTTATTCTAAAAACAAGTAGCTCAAAGTAGTGAAGTAAAAATGGCAAAGGATTGCCCACATGTCTAAAACTAAATATTTTGCATACTGTGTCAGAAATTAGAATTTGAAACATTCCAACTAACATGGAAGCAGATACCTATCAATATTTTATAAAAGTCCACAAAATAACAAAAATTTAAAAAAAATGTTAAAAATAAAATTAAGAACACATCACCATGTAATCTTTTCAAGACTCTACAGATAGGCTTAAGATACTTTATTTCTACCTAACTCATTATTCTTATGCCTGATCTTTTTTCTACCGGTAAACTTTAGCTCCCTCATCTATTCCTTCAACATATACTTACTAAAAAGTGGTACACAAGTTTCTCATATTTTCACATCTATCCCAAATTGCCAAAGGGGTTATGCAGTATCAAGGCATACAAAGATATTAAAAACTTGTGGGTTTTAATTTACATTACCACACATCATATGAAATACAGTACCTGGGCAAAGGGAAACGGTGAAGTAGTTTAAGCTAACACATTTCACCTGTTCACCATGAGGGTGAGTCAAAATTGGCAACATATTTTACCAAGGTATCGTGGCTTCTTTTGATTGCCTGCTTTTATTTTAAAGAGCTTGGGAGAAGCTCCTCAGGTGGTTTAAGTTGCCCTGTGTAGTTGGGGGTTTGTTTGTTTTGTTGTTGTTTGTTTGTCTTCCCTTCTCCCCCCCCCCATTTCTTTACAAGCAGGGTGCCTCAAAGCCCCTGTTTCATTGCAAGACATAATTTCAAAGCTACTTCTAGTTCTTCCATTCTTCCATGCAGCACGCAAAATTCTTGAAATGGTTTTGTACTCTTCTTGAAGCAGGAAAATTTAATGGTTACTTCCTCCCCCATTTTGCTTTATCATGTTTCTTGCTTCCAAAGTATCGCATTCATTTTACTCTTCCTCTTACAAAGCTGTAAAGGTTTATACAGTGACAGTTCTTGACATCCTATGTACTGAAACTATTTCAGAGATGAAATTTTAGCTCTCTTTTAACATTGGAGGCAACACTTCTTCTGACTTTTACCTAAGGCAATTTTCTTAACATACAATAATTTATTATCTTATGAATAAGGGAATATAAATGTTGAATCAAGGCCATTTCCCTGTTTCCACTTAAAATCCAACTCAATTTGGTTTTATTTGTCTTACGGGTTTCTGATCCATTAAAACACATCTATGTTCCACTTCAAGATGTATTTACTATTGCAAAGAAATGGTATTTAAAAACAAAATCTGTACTCCTTGCAATCATGATTCTCTATTATAGTTTATCTTGGGACTAAAGGCTTTAAAGTCAAATACTTACCTAGACCACAAAACTAAAAGAATTAGCAACACAAGTACACATTGCTCTGGATCCTGAACTACAAATGATGAAGGTTCCTGCACTTGCTGAAGAGATGTACTAGCAATAAGCTGTTTTGTTCTAAATATGATTCCTAAGCTTTTGTTCTTTGTGATCACCTTTGGTATAGTAGTGAAGAGCAGCTGAAAAAGTGTTCACTAGAGCCTGTTCTCCCCAGGACTCAGAGAAACTAGCCTTGACAACTCTATCGAAAGTTTTTCAGCATTCAGTCGCAATCAAAACTATCAAAAACTCTTATCAAGCACTGTATGACTGTTATTGTATACTGTTATTTTGGCATGCCCAAAATTCTCTGTTGCCTTACTAGATTTGGATGTGGAGACTCCATATGATGTAGTTATATATACACTGCATACATACATACATACAATGTTGCCAAGAATGTTGCCAAGCCCTTGCATTTTAGTTTCTATATACATGCACATACACATAGATGTGCAATTTGGTGAATTCAGATCAATTTTTGCAAACAATAAGATATTACCTGATATAACCTATCAAATCTCCATAAAAGTTAGCTTAAGGTGGCCATATACAGTCTGGGGAAGAGAAAAAGTCTCCTCTACATTGTATACGTCTTTGGACAGCATAAGCAGATTTGGCCAATTGAGGCATTACACGGTATTTCATATTTGTTAAAATTGTGCTCCAGTTTACATAATAAGAAATCACTTGAAGGTTCATGACTCAATACTCCTGATTAGAAAAAAAAAAAATCATTATTGCTTATATAAAGCCTCTCCAATTCGTATTTCCTTTGTAGAGGGTTTTTACGTTCGTGTGTGTTGAAAGTGTTGACACTGCCACAGCAGTTCTAATTTTCCACCATTTTTGCTGAGAACCTTGCCAGAATTCCATTTTGCATACAATCTTTTAGTACTTATAGTATTACAGGTGTTGAGTCTGTGGAAACATTAATATCATAGAAAGTTTAAAGTTAGTCACTGAAAAAATAACAGCTGTGTTGTCCATAAGAATAAGCTCCTAAGAAGACACCTGCCTTGGAGTCACAGCCTCCCAACCACTGCCTAATTACAAAGGGTCAGTCTGATGCAGAGATTGTTTCCACTGTGGTATTTACACATTCATCTACCTCATAAGGCTACTGAAAAAGCATACTGCTAAATAGATAGAATTAAAAAATAAAACTCAAAGAAAAAAGGCTACAGACTGAGCAGTAAAAATCAAAAGTCTCAAGTCCAGTTCAAGATCGAACTTTGGGGATAAGATTGTTCTCTGAATGCCTGGGAACTTGAATTTTAATGAAATAAAGGACTAATAAGAGGCTACAAGTTTGTCTTAATTGTGTATTAGGAAGATTGGGAGTTTTCCTATGTCCATTACCACAGCCAAGCAACTCAGTATATATAATATACCTTCACATACCTTCTAAGCTAGCTCCGTGTCCGAGTTCGGCACAGTTAAACAGGTCTTTTACAGCATTGCTATATCAAGTCTGTATTTTGTCAGCATTAAATACTTTCTCCTATGAATTAACTGCTTTATCTCATTAATTTCTTAAGAGACTTCACAGACAACATTGACCATAACAGACAATACTTGAGAAACAGAAAGTACAGGAGAGAGGTACTATGCATGGACACCAAGGAAAGGAAAGCTGGTAAGATCAGTTTACGGTCCTGGAGAGCTGTGTTCTACTGATCCTTGCTTGATGCATCTCACATCCTTTCCTTTCACTGCAAATACATTAGCCTTGAATTCTATACCTGCCTTAGTTCAAAGGGATTTAATCTTCCACCTTTCCAATTTAATATCAAAGCTGGAATAGGATAATTCTTTGCTCATTCCAGGACTCTAAGGAGATAGCAAGCAAGAATAAACCTTGTAATATAGTCCATTGATAAAGGCAGCATTAAATCCTACTACCAGGACTATCTGTGACTTTATCCAATGACATCTTAATGTTAAAAAAACAATCCTTGGAGAGGGACGCTCCAAGGAAGACTGCATTTTCACGGAAACTTACCTGGCAAGGTGGTAACATTATTCAGGTAAGTAGCTCCCTCAAACAAGTTTACAGAGCTCTCTAATCATCCTAAACAATATCTGCTTAACTATATGATTTAAGCAGTTTAATATACTTGGGTTAGTTGCCCTCTACAGGCTTAGAAGCCAAAGCCCATTTGCTCTCATAAGCTTTATTTCTTTCTCCGGTATCCCTTTCTGGAAGTTCCTATTCAGCTAATAAAACAAACAGAAAAGAATATATAAATTCTCAGCCATCTTTGTTCTAGTCCCTCAGAAAGATCTTTAATCCTAAAATTATCCTATGATCAGTCTTCCATGGTTTTATCCCATCAATCTGTTCTTCATTTATATTTTCCCACTACTTACTTCATTTTCCTCCAGTCTTATTCCCCAGGATAGATGTTTGCTCTTTTGTGTGCTACCACCAATTAATAGTTTTTGTGTGATGGATATAGTAGTACACAGGTATCTGTGTTTTAAAACTTGTCTGTCCAGCCCTACAAGCTTACCTCCTTGTCTTTGAAAGAATCACCATGTTTTACTTTAGGGAAATGCAAAAGGGATTGCTTTCAGCAAATCTGAGTCATAGGGAAGACAGACCTTTATTCAAAGGGAATTGTCTTGAGAAAGGAATGAGAAGTACTACAGATCTAGACTGATTTTTGCCTTAAAATACAAATGATGGACTGTTGGATAAATATACTACAATGAATGAACAAAGACGTAATTATGAAGGCATCATGTGAAAAGGATGGAAGCCAAGTGACTCCTACTCACTAAACAAGTTTAGTCACTGAGTGCACAGAAAAGAGATATATACGATGACATCACAAAATAAACATACCACCCAACAAACCAAAAACCCCATCAAAAAACCCCGTGGAAAGCTGCCCGGCGGAAAAGGACCTGGGGGTGTTGGTTGACAGCCAGCTGAATATGAGCCAGCAGTGTGCCCAGGTGGCCAAGGCCAACGGCATCCTGGCCTGTATCAGAAATAGTGCGGCCAGCAGGAGTAGGGCAGTGATTGTCCCCCTGTACTCGGCCCTGGTGAGGCCGCACCTCGAGTACTGTGTTCAGTTTTGGGCCCCTCACTACAAGAAAGACATTGAAATGCTGGAGCGTGTCCAGAGATGGGCAACGAGGCTGGTGAAGGGTCTGGAACACAAGTCCTATGAGGAGCGGCTGAGGGAACTGGGGATGTTCAGTCTGGAGAAAAGGAGGCTGAGGGGAGACCTTATTGCTCTCTACAACTACCTGAAAGGAGGTTGTAGAGAGATGGGTGTCGGACTCTTCCCCCTAGTAACAGACAACAGAACAAGAGGAAATGGCTTCAAGTTGCGCCAGGGGAGGTTTAGATTGGACATTCGTAAAAATTTCTTCACCGAAAGGGTTGTCGGGCATTGGAACAGGCTGCCCAGGGAGGTGGTGGAGTCCCCATCCCTGGAGGTATTCAAAAGATGTTTAGATGAGGCCCTAAGGGATATGATTTAGTGGGGGACTTGGTAGTGATAGGTTAATGGTTGGACCCGATGATCTCGGAGGTCTCTTCCAACCAGAACAATTCTATGATTCTATGAAATAAACTGGGAAAAATGCAGCTTATACTACAAATGCATATAACTTAATTGAGTGAAGGGTAAAACAAAGTTCTATGAATTCTCAATATGTACATAGTAAGAGTGATTCTTACCTACAAGAATACCAAGAACTATGCTGAATAAGATAAAGAACTAGTTAAATAAGTACAAAACTTTCAGAGTTACGTTGTGTTAACTTGGGGTTTATTCCTAATATTTCCAAGATAGTAAATCATCTTAAATCCATTTCTAACATTCACAAGGGTTTTTTTTTAGCCATCAATTAGTGATCTATGTAATTTATTTGGATATTTAACCAACAGTTTGGACCAGGAGAGGAAACAGTCCCCAACTCAAGTCAAGAAAATGTTATTATTATTAAAAATATTTTATTCAAGATATTTCTATTGTCTTTGTTTGGAATACTATTGCATAACATGTTCATATCTATAAAACTCCGCTAAAAATACAAAGCTGTGCAGGTTGCTATAATGATGAACGCTAGATTTCAGGACTTTTGCCATGGCCTAGTAGGATTGGAATCTTTAAAATAAAACATGGCAGTGTCTGTCCTTCCTTTAACAACACGGGACAGCAGATTCCTTTTACAGCAGTAAATGTTGCTATAAACATCCTTGAACCCATTACCTTAGAGACTTTACTTGAGACGTACCGAATACACCAGTACCAGCATCTTCTTTCATTACCCTTTCCAGTTCTCAAAAAACCCCTCTATTAAGGTTAGTAGAATATCATCCTTTTACAGTTCATTTGACAGCGTGAGGCAAAGCAAGTCTTTTTCCACCTTTGAATTTTTCAGAATAAGATCTTAAAAACAATGGCTGAAAAACTTTGGTGACAACAACAGACAAACAACAGGATCTTTCATAAGAACACATTCCTGCTGCCTAATTTCCGCACCTAGTAGTCATTTGTCTTTCTCATCTCAGTGAGGTCTAAGCAGATCTTTCTAAATGAACTGGAAAGCTTTTTTTTTTTCCCCTTCATCCTACAGGTCATTACCAAATATATTGAAAATGTCTCTACCAAGGGAAGGTTTGGTCTACTTTGAAGTCAAAAGTTGCAACTGGGGCTCCTTTATGCATACCCAAATGATTTGGCATAGAGATAAAAGTACAATTGCATCAGCACAGACCTCAGTTTCACAGATTTGAAAAGTATACTGACTTCCTCTGTGTCAAAAATTTACTCTTGAGATACCAAAAGTAGCTAAATAAAGCCAGTTCCTTCATGTCTCCTGCGTGAGACATAATCACAATTTGACTGTAACATGAGCATACTCTGAGTTAATTTTACTTCCACTTACTTATATCATCAAACTTCTAGTATCCTTCTCCTCTATAGAAACATGCAGTCCTATGATAGGTCTATTATAAAATGGCACAATACATATAGAAAGATCTTGAAGTGCCTATACTGTACCCATTTATTCCATGTAAAGCACCATTACAGGTTAGCACCCACTATGGACAGTTACTATAAGTAGAATACTGATTAAATCACTAATTTTTATAAAGTAATTTTGTCATTTACCTGTCATTATTGTCAGAACATCTTTTAGCAATTTCTGGCAAGTTCACCAAGAATTTCCTCACCAAAATCTGTTTCCAAATCACAAATTAGTTCCCCATCTTTGGTTAGGTCTTTCCTTAAATCATCCTTGCCACAAACCCTGCCAACAATCAATAACCTTTGGAGCAAGAATCAGTTACCTTGTTAATCCATAATATTACAGCTTAGGGAAAAAAAATCAGGAAGGAGATAAACAAATCAATTTACTGAAACATCTTTTCTGTCACCTATGCTTCAAACTACAAAGATACGCCGCTAAACCAAACTCAATGTATATTCAGAAGAAAAAGATAAATGTCTATTTCCTGTAAGCTTAATATAAACTTAACATAGGCTTATCGAAATGCATTATGAACGTGTAGCCCTAAAATACAGGTATTATAACAACATTAAGTTATCTAACCTAGTAGCAAAATACCAGTAACACGACACTGGCATTCATCAACTTAATGTTGCCATGGACAAAAGGCCACATAACAGTAATGAACTAACAACACTCCCAGGTCCCAGGATTCAAATTTATATCCCTTCCTAATCCATCCTCAGTATGCTTACACAGGACGGGTTTGTTTATTTAATTATATATTGTTCAGTTAGGAAGATTAACAATGATACTGTCCAGAGCATATAAGATCAAGATAATTTCACCAAATATTATCTGACAGAGCAAAAGCAAGCAGAAAAAACATGAGAAGGAAAGAAGGATGAAGAGTTATTCCTTTTATCCTTTTTGGTGATTAAGAGAAGACAAAAGATGGAGAGAAGGAAAGATAGGAAGAAGCAAATGAGACATCAAAAATAGCAAGACAAAGCAGAAGAGGAAAGAAATGTTGATTCTTCTGATCTTCTTCCCTTCTTTCACCTTTCTCTTCTTTTGCTCCTTCATACTTTTTTTTTCAAGTTGTAACTAATGTATCTTAAAGAGAGAGAGCTCTCAGAAATGCTGTAACACTAACAAAGACCTTAAAGAATCTAAAAGTATCATCTCATCATTTTTCAAGTTTCCAGAGACCTTAACTTTCTGATGATCTAAAAGGATGACTTCCTTTTCAGAATAAAGATATTCCATCGAATGCTCTCTACATGAGGAAAAAAACCCCACCACATTAGAATTTAATATTAGAGCATTCAGAAATAGGAAGTTACAGTCACAAGCTGAACCTTAACTTTTCCCAGATTTTTGTATTCATCATTACCTTGCAGCTGAACATTCCAAATGTTCCATAAGTCTGATTATTAAAAGTACTTAAATGTAGTAATATGTTAATAAAATAGTTTGATTTAAGAAAAAAAAAGAGGCAGGAGGATGTCTGGAAATAAATTCACTTAAAAACATGGGGAATAGACTAGCTGAGAGGGAGTTACATTCCAATTCCATTGGAGTTACATTCCAAGTAAATGGAAGAGCAAACCATCTGTGAACTTTCCGACTCAACTACTTGTGGAGATCAGGCTTACTAGGCATAGCTTGCCTCGGTTCAGGAAAAATTGAGGAAAAGGAAAGTTGGTTGATTCAGTGTAAGACATCAGAGAGTGCAAAGAAAAGAAAAAACTAGACTTCAGGGACTTCAGAGCTTTGTCAAAGGATGGTAAAGGAAACGCTTTAGACTTTTCCCTTGCTTTTCAAGATGTGCTCTTCCTTTCCTGTGCTATATCCTGTTTCAGAATTAGAAAAAGCAAAACATTTTAATACCTCTGTTGTAAAAACGCTGCTCTAAAACATTTTAACCCAAGGAATCTGTTCTGGAAAAAAAGACATTGAAAGTCCTGGAGCCTGTCAGGCACGCAGTAAGTGCAATACACAGCAGACAATATCTTATGAAAAGATCCAAGACATTTCATCTCAAGGAAAGATAAACTCTAATGTCTATGGGGATAAGCTGAGGAGTATGGTTTTCCTTAAGCAATGGTACATGCTTTATTAGAGCCCATCATAAGTTGTAAATACCACTGTGTAGCTAAACATAAAACAACTGTAAAACCAGAATTTACTGAATGCTATTTAGCAGGTAACATGCTTCCCTAACAAATACAATTAACATTAAATATAGGATATGTCATTTTTATTTGGCATTTAGGATGGCCCAAGCTGAGCTGTTCCACTCCTCCTGCAGCCCCACCCTCATATGTTCTTGCTCATTCTCTTACAAGGTAAATTCTCTTAAAACATAAACTTCTAAGCTCACATGGGGTCTCTGATTAGGCATACAAGAAAACCATAGCCACATTTATGCTCAAGTTTCTCACAGAGCAATGACTTGGTTTTGTTCTAATGCTTTTCTGACGTTGTGTGCGCTTAGTAAAATAAAGCTTATCCCAGACCTTGCATTAAAAAAACAACAGAGAATAAATGACTTACTAGCTTTCAATATGTATGAGATCATGGCTTCAAGATAAGTCATATAACAAAGACCCAGTCTCCTGAAAGTAGTGACGCACAATCCTCTGCATCATTAAGAAATATGCCAGACCGTTGTCAGAATATCTCAAGCTTAGTGTCACTCACAGATAGCAAACCAGAGAATATATTCATGTAAGTGACACTAAAATAAAGAATCTATGACTTTTACATCCCTTTTCTGTGTCTTTTAACAATCTCTAAATCTGAAAAAAAAAACCCCACACCCAAGATAAGATATGAATATAAATAAAATGGCTAGACAGGAGGATAACTTATTTTAGGCAACAAAGTAAAGGTTGAAATTTTTGAAGCTGCCTTCAGGAATCAGATCACCCAAATCAAAATCCTAAGGCAATACAGAAATCTCTCTTTAATGATTTTATTTATATTTAAATGTTACGTTTAATATAAGGCTGTGCAAACTATTTGCTTTTGTCCCATCAAAAGAATCCATAAATTTTTAGTGGAATTTTCCTTTGTTAAAAAGAAAACCAAATGCTTCAGTAGATAACACATTCCAATAAACCCAACATTCATATTCTTTGACAATCAGATTTCACTTTACTTCCCTCCCCCCCAGTAAAATATTGAAATATTTAATTCTGTAAGCATCCAAATGCTTCAAAAGGAACACCACAATGTTTTGTTTCAAAAGAATTTGTTGTTCTGTGTGCCTACAAATGGCACTATTATGTAAAGATACTCTGATTAGCTTGAATCAGGCACTGGAGGAATTCTAGAGCTCCTGAAATAAACTGAAAATAGACTCCAGCTGTGCTGCTGCATCAGTTTACTGCTCATTTCTAGCTTGGGAATCTTTACACTGCATTGCAAAGTACAGCACAAGCATGCTGCTTCTCCAGGAAATTCCCAAATACAACAGCCTTTTATTCTTGTAAGAACATCCAAGTCAGCATCCACAACACGGGCACAGACACAGAGCCCCGTTTGGTTCTCTGCAGGTTCTCAGTTTCACCCATGAGCATTCATTCCCTTGCCAAACAAGGTCCCAAGGATGGCCCTAAATAGAAGTGGAGAGCTGTTTGTGTGGGGACTGGACGTGGCACTGTTGCAAGAGGATGGTGGAGAGATGAAGGGGGGGAGGACGTGAATCCCAGAAGGGAAGGGGTGGAAGTGGGGACACCTATCTGAAAGGGGTAGGGGCGACAGTTGCTCACTGCTGCTGAGAGCATGAATAAGGAGAAGGACAGCCTGCAGGCAGCTGGAGCTTCTCAAAAGCTCAACAAAGCAACATGGCTGCTGGTGCTGGACTCGTGCTGCACACAGAAAATACACCATTTTCCTCCTATCAGAATTCAAGTCATTGAATTCTGGAAACTAATCACAAATACAACAACATGCATCATATGGCGTTAATTGTAACTACATAAAAGCTGGAAAATCAGAATGAAGACTTCCCATTCAGCCTGCTCTGTGTCCTGTGAAGGCATTGAGCACTTTACAAAGATCAAGCATTGACTTCTGTCCAATTTTAAAGAGAACAGTTATAATTCAAGCTGTTTAAAAGCTTGCATGCGATTCAGTAGCTAATTTGAATACAGAAAAACAAATACCTTTTTTATAAAGTATTACTTCTTACCTTTCTGAGAACACAATGAACGAATTCCTCCACTGTATACTGTACACTTTTTTATTCTCACCTTACCTTCTTCCCAGTTCTGTAGCTTCTCTCTTTATTCCAACCCTCACATAAACCCTTGATCATTTCGTGCATACTACCTTGCTTCCCATTAAGCTTGCTTTCTTCTTTGTCTTTATTTTTATTTTATCCAAAATTTCTCCAATCTTCTTAATTGCTACTGCTTTTTTCACGTGTGCCTCCTACTTATCTTTTATTCCTGATGGCTACATACTTGCAATCTTTTAATCAAAGTAACTAGCTAATGAAAATCAGACCTTATCTGCCTCCTTGTTCACTTTCTCCATGTTTGTACTTGATCTGCACCATTTTTTAAGGCAAAGGATTCATGTAATTTTCAAA
Organism: Phoenicopterus ruber ruber; assembly: GCA_009819775.1. Taxonomy (NCBI): domain Eukaryota; kingdom Metazoa; phylum Chordata; class Aves; order Phoenicopteriformes; family Phoenicopteridae; genus Phoenicopterus; species Phoenicopterus ruber. The sequence continues at coordinate 32,638,490 of CM020216.1, forward strand.
ATCTAGGATGTTCTGACTATGATTAAAGCATGATAAAGTGAAATGGGATGTTTTTTTCAGAAGAAATACTGATAATGAACTAATTTCATAGAGAACAGTGATGCATACCCTATACAAATTAACATTGTTAAAACAAAATTTAATCTTTATGAGTCAGGAAGATTTAAGATTCATTTTCTCAGTTTTTTTGAAACTCCAAAAGCAGACTGCTACAAAATGCTTAGAAGTTTTAAGATGCTATTTGAATTTCCAGACCTGCAAATGGAAATGGAGCAGAACATTCTACATTCCCCTAAAATGACTATTAGAATTAGTAGTTTGACAGCATTACTGCATAAAATGTCAAAATGCAACTGGATGCCAACCAAAAAAGCAGTTTGAAAAGTCTCAGCTCTGATAGCAAGCTCCAAAGCTATCTATTGATGGTCAGTTGGCAAGGGCTGGGAGTACACACTTTTACAAAGCTCCATTGATCACTGAAGTTATGCAGCATAAGCTGCTAGACTTTTATCTAAGACTAAATAAGTATAGTGGGGGAGAAAAAACAAAAACTCTAGAATATGTATGCGAAGAAAATAACTTTTTCAAAATTCTATGGAAGACTATTACTTATATTAAATTGAAAGCCAGTATCAGTAAAAGTGGGAATCTCTCCTGGTGAAGTGCTGTTTCATGAAAGATTAGGACAAGACTGATATTCTGCATAACTATCAACACTAAAAACTGATTAAGCAAAAAATGCATAATGAAAATAATAAAAATCTGCTATGATAAAGGACTTTGTTCTCCTTCTCCTTTTGTGAAACGGATGAAAAATGTTTCCCATTTCTTCCATCTGTTTCATTTTTACACAGCAACAATTATTGGTTTGTAATAACTAAACAGGTGGGAGAAATGGGAAGCATTTTCATCTCTTTCACAAAAGGAGAAAGATAATGAGGTAGAATCCATTCCTCAAAACAGAATAGGGCATTGAGATAGCACTTATGGAAAAGACTGAGTGGATAAACAGAGGCATTTAGTAAAACAATGCAGAAATCAAATCTCCAGAGATGCTTCACAATCTGTAAAACAAAGCAGATGATCAACTCTTCTAAGCTAAAACTTGTAGAGAATTGTGGGTATATGTTTTTTTCTTCTTATCACTCTTAATTTTTGAAAGAGAGAGGTATGGGTATGTGGTCTGTAAGAAGCTTAGCCTAAAACACTAGAATGCTATTAGAGACGAGTTCATAGTGATACCTCAGCAGTCTGAGTAAGAAGAGCACTTATAAAAACTCACCTGCTGTTATATACAGGACTAATCACAATTAAAAACCCTAACACTTTGCCTTAATCACCACCTCAGAACAGTACACATACTACTCTTTGGCACTGTAACTTGTGTAGCAGCCAGCGGCAAGTGACCACAACTTCTCTATCACTGGCAGCATGAACAGCAAACCCGTATGAACAGAGCTCTTGTGTATCCCTGGTTGCTACTACATGACTCCTGAGGGGGAAAAACAGGACATGACAAATTCCTTCTGCATAGGCCAGAACAACTTTCTGTACATATAACATCTCAGGTGGGCATTCCTATCCAACAAAATCATGTCATTCCTTACCTTAAATTACATCTTTCAGGATAAAAGCTGAAGTACACATCAAGTGGCAAGTTTAACATACAAAAAAGCAGCAATATGACATGTTCCTTATTCATTAACCCAAGTTATTTAGAGCAGTTTATGCAGCTTTATTCACTAGAAGCAACACAACACTCAATGAGGTCTGACTCCATCTCAAGTCAAAGACTTTCTGTAGTGCAGAGACCATACTGCTAGTTTCCACTAAAATAATTAAATGGAGATGTGATTATAACCCATTGTGCACAATTATTCAAAATTATTCAAAATTTGGTATTGCTCTTTATGTCAATACAGACCCTGAATAAAGATTAACATATTTGTGCCTGGAACCCTTACAAAACTTTTCAGATGCATGCCTCCCAGGGACAGGACGCTAAGCTGTAGAGATGACTGCATTTGTTTGGGGGGTTTGGTTTTGTTTTGTTTGGGGGGTGGGGGGTGGTGGAGGGGAGTGTTGTTAGCCAAAGATGTTACACGGGTTTTGTGGCTAGATAACAAAATGGTGATGCAAAAAATGATGGGAAAAAAAAGAAACTCAAGTTCTTACGAAAGCTGTTAATGGTAGGAAAACCATGAAATTTAAAAGAAAACTTATTCAGGTTATTTTTAAAAATATGACATTGGATAACTTTAAGCTCCAGTGTGTACACAGAGCTGCAGAGTATTTATGTTAGAGTACAGTGTCTTGGAGAGTTTGCAATTTGAAGAGCAGCTTAGTAGTCCTCTTATATAGTCAGTCATTGTACCTCTAGAACGCTGTTAGAAGGAAGTGCTACTCTGGCAATTGCTTCTTGAAACCTAATCCAGAAAAACTTCACTGCATGCTTTAATTTAAACACATAGTTACACTGGGAAATACTTCAGAATGTGCTTTTGTACCATTTGGGACAACTTAATTATATTTTGTCATTCTTCCTGTGGATCCCTTAAACTCTCAGAATCCTCTTAAAGTACTGATAATTTAAAATTATATCATACTTTTTGGACATATCATGGTCCTCTTTGGAGGTATCACATGTTAGACCATAGATGAAGTAATGAGCCTGGACTTGACAAGCAACATGACAAGATTCATTGTGTCTGAAGCAAAATATAAAAATATGGTTCTATACTTAAAATAAAACAAAGGAATATGAAATGGGTTAGTATTCCTTTAACTGTTATCTAATTCCTAATTAACTAACATCTTATCTACTAAAATAATTCTGAATGAATAATCATTTCTGATTTATTCTAGAATAAGAGCACCTCCAAAGGGAATGCAAGGGGCTTATTTCAAATTCCAGTTTGAGTACTTCTTTGGATTCACCCTCAGCCAAAATTAGCTAAATAAGGAGGCAAGCTTTAGAATCAAGAACAATAGCACTTGTGCACCTTTTCACATATTTTAATAATAAAGAATTTATAGAAAAACTTCTACAGGGCTCTCTACAGAAGATGAAATAGTTAGAGTAATTTAAATCATTGTTACAAGATAAAATTTGGCTAGCCACAAAGGTTCTACTTGAATTCTTTTCCTTCTGCCCCAGGTCATTCCTCTCAATCTCACCATTTCTTTTTCATTTTTTTGCTTTAATTATTTCTTATGACCAAACACCCAAATGTCAAATAAGAATTTCCAAAAATCAACCTTTAGGTACTGAGCTCTGTTTTGGCTCCTGTCTGCTGTTCTGACTCTTTAAAGCCTACTTTGATTTTGTCCTAATTATCTCTTTCTGAGATCTGTTCTTCTCGCAGTTTCCTTAAATCACTCAATGCATTACCTGTGAGTTGCAAAAGTAGCACGGATCCATGAATTTTGGTCTACCAAAAGTTGGTAGACTCCAACTGTATTTGAAGCATTTTGGGTTTTGCTTTCTTTTCCAATGGCTTAATTTGCAATTATTTTTATAACTTTTTCCCCTTCAGGACTTTCATCTTTTTCATCCCAGGAACTCTGAACCTCCTATATTCATGCTGCTAAAATGGTACAGTTACGATCTATTTGTAACCTTAGTTCAAAACTAGAGTAATGTACTTATCTTGCCACTCGCTCTTTTTCTTTGCATCTCTTCAATCCACTTTCATCATCTCTAGTATCATTTCAATAATTTCTCAAACTCTTAGAGCCTATCCAGTACTGAAGTGACTCTGTTCAATAAAGCACTCGGACACATACTTAGCATACAAACTGTCTTCCCATCCTCCTCTCAAAACTGTAAAATTTTCACTGTGTTTCCATCCATTCAATTCAACCTCTACAATATATAGGCTCTTATACAATATACAGCTTACGCTTTCTTCCAAAGCAGTGATGTCAATAATGACTGCCAGGGTCTTTAACCAATCTATTCCGATACAGGTAAGGATGCTAGATTCTGTCCCATCTCTGTAGTGAATTTCAAACATAAATAACGTATTAAGAGTACAAATGGCCCTCTACTTAAAAAACAAACAAACAAACAAAAACAAAACCACCAACAAACAATAGTTAACTAAGCATTTTAAAGCTATTCAGTATGCCTTCATGAATGAAAACATCTATTAGTAGGCCAGCTAATTCTGGGAAATACATTCTTCAAAACAAATTTATTATCACTAACTATCTTTACTGCTACAATTAATTTGGCTGTCTCAATAATGCAAATTATTTATAACCTTTTATGTTGAAAATAAAATCAAGAATTTATATTTTTAGAAACTATGCAAGAAAATATTATATTGGCATTTAATCACAAGTTCTTTTCTCAATATTCTATATTGGATTTAATAAAATTATAAATTATAAACCACGCAAAATCTGACTGTTCTAAAAACAAATTTAGCAATCAGTAATATCCTCAAAAAGCCATTACATTTTGCAATGCAGCCAACAGAACTATGCAGTGACACTGCATAACACCCACTAAGAATCTTCCAAAGCCACACAAAAAGCAATGTATTTTTAGTGCTTGAAAAAACAATGAAAACATACATAATTATAAGCACATTTAACATTTTTGCTTCTCTTAATTGGCAGAAAACAACGGAGAGGAATGCAATCCAGGGCCCTTCAAGCCCGACAAACGGCACAGGGAGAGCACCCTTCTGACACTATCAGGCAGCCCTAAGGCCACTCTTTTTCAAAGAGACCTCTGAGTCTCGATGGGAACCATCAAGAGCAACCTATCTCCTGCTCTCAAGAGCAACAAGGAAGGCAGCTTTGGCTCTTCTTTCTTCAGAAATCCAGGAGAGGCAGAACTGCGTAAGCGGTCATGCCAATAGCAAAGTATATTTTTTCAGTGGACGAGTTGGGCGAGCAGCTTTCCCCTTCTCTCTTCAGGCATATGAAGCTTCGCTGGGCTGAGGGGGCCCACCACGTGCTACTCGTTCTTTGAGTTTGAATCCCATAAAAGCAAAGGGGGATCATCCTTTCTCTCAGAGCTATTTTTTTCAGTTTGTCTGATGAGTCATGGATTGTCATCATTTGAATTACACTTTCAAGCTCTCCTGTAGAAACACAAAGACTAAAAATACACGCTTTTAATGAGAGCTGAGATTCTGCCACAGTCACATGGCTCCCCAATTAGTCCATTCTCCCTTCGTTTTGTTCCTTCAAGGCTTGGTGAACTGTAATTCTCTGTTTGTGACATCAGGCTTATTTCCACAGCAACCAATTGAATTATCCCCCAAATCTTTATAATAGGGAATAAGCAATAGGAACAGATGAACTCTTAAGAAACAAAAGCTTCTCACTGTTTACATGCAAATGTCCGTAGAAAAAAAACCAAACAATAAAGGAAAAGAAATATGGAAGATACATAGAAACACAGGATATGTAACAAAGGCATAATCAATGTTTATACATTTTACAGTATATAAATACACGTTCAGTAATTTTATGACCATATGTCAGATTTGTAATAACCACAATATGCGTTCAACACCAGTAACAGCTGATGCTGCAACACCGGGTGTTAATGACTGGCAGTGTATATCTGTGCAGCTTCAATTCTAGAAAGAAATCATTACTTTTGACAGAGGAAACAGAAACCAAGGTGAGATGACCCCATTTGCCTTTCAGGATTCTAAGACAGGAGGTATTGCTGCCAGCCACTACACACTATGGATCCCACAGCCACAGAAACTTGAGAACTAGGGTTTCTATTTTGGACTTTGTAGGAACTCTTTAGGTTTGCTTCTTGCAATGATATCCTTGAAAATGGAAATGCACAGTCATTGACTTTTCCCCTAAAGACTTATTCATAATTCCATTCTATTGCAACAAAGGCCCAGCATTTGGGAGCCTGACTATATTATTTAAGAACCATGGATCTATCTGCATGTCTAAGAGTTAACACAAGCCCCGATACTACTGGCGGTGCTAGAGCTCTATCTTCATCTTTCCTAGATACCTAAACAGCCACTATGCCCTCAGTGGAAATACTGGAAAATTAGTAGCATAATCTAGAAAATAATATGATTATCCTAAAAATAAAGGTCAAACACTATCCAGTCTCATCACAACCAATTCAGTATCTGTATTGTTCCACTGGTTTTGGCTGGGATAGAGTTAATTTTCTTCACAGTAGCTAGTATTAGGCCATGTTTTGGATTTGTGCTGAAAACAGTGTTGATAATACAGGGATGTTTTAGTTACTGCTGAGCAGTGCTTACACAGAGTCAAGGCCTTTTCTGCTTCTCACCCCACCCCACCAACGAGTAGGCTGGGGGTGCACAAGAAGTTGGGAGGGGACACAGCCAGGACAGCTGACCCCAACTGACCAAAGGGATATTCCATACCATGTGACGTGATACTCAGCATATAAAGCTGGGGGAAGGAGGAGGAAAGAGGGAACGTTCGGAGTTTTGGCATTTTGTCTTCCCAAGTAACCATTACGCGTGATGGAGCCCTGCTTTCCTGGAGATGGCGGACCACCTGCCTGATGATGGGAAGTAGTGAATTAATCCTTTGTTTTGCCTTGCTTGTGCATGCAGCTTTTGCTTTACCTATTAAATTGTCTCTACCTCAATCCATGAGTTTTCTCACTTTTACTCTTTTGATGCTCTCCCCCATCCCACCGGGGGGGGAGTGAGAGAGCAGCTGGGTGGTGCTTAATTGCCGGCTGGGGTTAAAGCACAACAATTGTATTGACCTATTGTGTTTCACTACTCAGTGAGACTGAGTAAACATTACAATCTTCTCCAGGTGTTGCAATCGCCTTCTCCCCCCCCATTCTCCCAGATGAAGCAGATGTACAAGATGGTTGCAAGTAAATTACCATCTTCTAGTCAGGCGATCAAGTGCTCTTGATGATGGGACAGTTTCCTATTCATCACACAGCAAGCATGGCCAGTGCCTCTCTGCGCTCAAATGATGGGTTTGTAATTACAGCCTTTTCTAACAGTATTTTATCTTTGGAGTATGTGATCAATGCAACTTGGTACTATCTAACAGGCTGTATCAACTTTTTCCTTCTCCAATTCCTCTAACATTTCTTCCATATGACATCTAAATAGGTACAAAACTTTGACACTTTCACTAGCTTTCCTAAAATGGACATATAAAGTGTGCTAGCACTAGCACAACTGAGACCATTTGCTCTATAATACTTTTGTTATTCTTAAATGAAAGTTGCAAGTTTCTGAGCCATCATATTTTTGACCCTGCCACTCAATCATTCAGGAACCAGAAGCAGCTCTTCAGGATAGGAACTGAAGCTAAAAACAGCTGGTGCATCATTGAACTGATCCTACTCTGGACCAATTTGTCAACATCTTCAAAAATTTTGAATTACAAGTTTACTCTAAAGGCCTATTGCCTTCTCTGCTTTTACTAAACGGACTAAATCTCTTTCTGTATGACCTCTTGCTAGCAGTCTCCCGTCAACAGCATGCAGCAGCAAGTCTTTCATTTTGCTGGCTGTAATCCCTTCATATCAGAACTCGTGAACAAGTCAGATATTTCTGGGAGCATCCTCTGTTCTGCAGAGGAATAGGGGATCTTATAAACAGCAGAGCATGTCCCAATTTTGCCATCTCATAGTCACAAATGTATATAAATTGACTGTTTTTCTCTCTTAAAACATATCTCCCTACAGCTGGCATATGAATTTTCTTGCAGTCAGAAGATGGGAGGATCCCTGAAATTAGCTAAGACATAAACATAATCCTGTAATAAGGTACTCAAAAAGTCACTCAATGTGACTTTACTTTGTGTCATTAGTGCGTACAATTCAAATAAAGTTCTAGGAAAGCCATTAGTTCCTAAAAGATTGTTTTAAATTAGAATATATAGTAGCCTGAGAGGGACTGAAAGGACTCAAATGCATTTGCCTTTGTCATGAATTAAAGTAACTCCTGAATAATTTGATAGGCCCTTAGTCAAAGTAAGGAGGTCAGCACTCTTCTGCATTGTCCCTTTCCCTAAATCATAGAATAGTTTGGGTTGGAAGGGACCTTTAAAGGTCCTCTAGTCCAACCTCCCTGCAATGAGCAGGGACACCTTCAACTAGATCAGGTTGCTCAGAGCCCCGTCCAACCCAACCTTGAATGTTTCCAGGGATGGGGCATCTACCACCTCTCTGGGCAACTTATTGTACCTTAAACAAGTTGGATGCCCTTCTTCAGTACGGGCATGGAAGCAGGAAACAAGTTCTGCGTACATCTGAGTATCCGACCTGACTGCCATGAGGAGGTTCCTCCTTATTCACAGCTGTGGACAGAGTCGCTACGACACTGTTTAGCCTAGACAGGTTGACTGGAGAATTGACTGGCTTCTGTCTGGGTAAAAACACATCTGCTAGTCATAGATAGGCATATATCATGGCAGGAACACTAAGCATTTTAAGTTGTTAGAAAGCCCACCTCAGAGATCCAGATAATACTGTGTTACTGTATGTTTATCAGCTTTTTTCCTTCAGAAATGCTCAGTTTATCATACCTATCTTAGATTCTCTTCAAGACCTAACACAGAATTCCTGATGAGGGAAAGGAAAGAAATCCACTAATACTTCTGCAGCTGACATTAGTGCCCAGCTCTCCACTCCCCACAACAACTTCATCTATGGAACAATCTTCAGAGGCCAAGTCTCAACTATGACTAGTTAAACGAAAAATAAATTCACAACTTTGTTTTCTATTCTGGATTTCAGTCTAACACAAGTCATAAAGTTGGATCTAATATACTCATTAGTGCAGACTGTATATAACCACCATCCTTTAGACAGAGTTCAGCTTTTTTGAAGAATGAATCTGACTAGAGCCTAAACCTATCAGATATACTATTTCTATCCCGTTTTCTCTAAATTGGTACAACACAGCAATGTGCACTAGGTATTTAAATTCACAGATCTTAAGGAAAAAATTACAGTGTTGTATCAATAAGCATAGTTCATAGTTCACCTCTCAGAAGAACTAAAGCAAGTGCCCCACCAAACCCTTGAGTGGCACTCCAATTTCTCTTAGTCAGATTTTCAGTCCCCAGTTACAGACTCAGAACTGGGATTCAGACTCCACCATCAACTGGCCCCTTTTTCTGGCTACTCCATCCCCAACAGGCCTTGCATGCAAAGAGGGGATCTCTCACTAGACCTGTTATCCTTCTCCATGAAGTTCTCCAAGTGCATGGGATATCGTACAGGCAGCACTGGCAGACTCCATCTTTCAGCCAGTCTGCCAGGCTCTGACAAAACTTTATGAGAACTTAATTTCCTCCATCTTTACTAATAGCAGAAGAAACACCATACTACTAAAATCCAATACTTGGGGTAAAACTATTCTCAGTAATCACCAGCGATTTTCTCTCTCCACTTTCCGAACAGCCAAAAATAGCTGGTTTTAGCAATGTGTATTCTTTGAGGCCCATTCCCTCATTATAATTAGCACAATTCCATGTGGCTCTAGAAGCCTGGGACCCTCTGAAGTATTGCATAATGGTCCGTAGCTGCTGGTGGCCAGCTGCCACATGTATGAAGTTCCCCGCAGGTTATCATTTATACCCATTGTAAAAGAAAATCTCTTCCATCTGTGAGGGCCATAGAATCAAACCCACCAAAGAGTCTCTGGTAACTTAATTCCAGACCAAAACTTCTGCTGACCATCCTGTTTCTCTTCAGAGGTCTTTTTCACAAGTTCCTCCTTCCTGTTCTCCTATAAAATTCTTACACTGTCTCATTCTTGCAGTAGCTATTGATGCTACATCAAAAGATGCTGCAGCTGCTGATGCTGTTCCTGTTCTCACAGCCATTTCAGTAGCACTCCAACATCTATTTCTATCTTCAGGCTGTGACAGTCTGCCCAAGTTCTCCTCCACCAGCCTGGGAAAAAATCACTGCCAAAAGTTTTGCAAAAAGTCTTTTTCAGGCTTTTTCCTCAGGGCACATTTTGTTGACAAACTCAAAAGGACAACACAAAACCAAGCTATTTCCCCAGAGTGCACATGCTGCCAGGGCTCAGAGGCCTTTTCCTCCGCCTCTCTCCGCCTACTAAGGGAAAGGCAGATCTTCCCTCTTTCTTTTAAAGCCTAGCTGAACCATGAAACAGTCTTGCCTTAACTGTTCCCAATCCCTTCGATATTTTCTTACTTGCTTTTGGAGTGGATCCTATAAACTTCCTTTAACTTATAATTTGGACTATAACAGCCATAAAACTTCATTTAATAAAAAGGAGGTACAATATTCATTTAATTAAAAGGATACAAAAGAACCTGTCCAAACTAATCAAACTTACCATACAGATAATAATCACAATGAAGCTATTTATATTGTTTCCCTCTAATGTCCTTACAATGCAGGCTGCTGTTAGGAGTACTACAGAACTATGCATATACCTGGTACTATACAGTTTAGAAGGAACAGTCTCTGCCTAAAAAATCCTGTATGTACATTACCCTATGCACTTTAAGTGACATATTTATGCAGAAAGCCCCCTGCATCTTTCTGCCTTTCTTTCCCACAGCCAGCACTATCATGAAATCTAAAGGAGAAAAAAAAATATGAATTTTCTTCTCTTGAGTGCATGTATTTCCCTAGAATCTTCAGGATGTGGTGTGGGCTACATTATTGTTGTTGCTGTTATTGTTATTACTACTATCATATAATGAGCACACCAGTTATCTCGGCTCTTTTTCTTTTCACGTATTCTTCTGAGGCATTTTAAAACCAGGCAAAGATCTAATACAAAATATTTTCCACTATTCTCTCTTCCAAACAAGAGGAGAGAGGAGATTTTTAATTTGACCAGCAAGGAGGACACAGAGGAACTGTCTTTGGAAATAATTACTCTTCCAAAAACCACATATATGCATATTAACTGCAAAGAGCCAAGTATTAGGTAATATGCTCTTTGAATTCTAGAAATACACTTTTCTTCCTTTTAAAGTAAATTTTTAATTTTTGTTCCAAAAAATTCATTTGAAGCCTCAAGTTATTTAAGTATGGCAAGCAGATGAAGAAAGGTCTTCAATTGGAAGTATAAAGTTGCCTTGAATTGAGCTCAAAAATAATTTGGTAAAATGAAATTATGGATATTCCTTGGATTAATTTAGTGGAAGATTTTCACTTACTATTAAGTTCTGAGTGTTGCTTAGAGGGAAATGTTTTGAGTTCTCCAGCACTTGTTCGTAATCACATTCTCCTTTTCTGTTCAGTTACATTTATGGAAATTGGGAAAAGCTGGTATGTATTCAGGAAAGAAATTTTCCATTCAGGGTTTGTGTTCACCAGACAATACACTTGGATAAAGCTAAGAATCATACTAAAAATATGTGATGAAGAAGACAGGCAGACAAGATGTGGTAGGAACTTCTCAAAGGGATACCAAGGATGCTATCTTGCACACAGCGCTAGAAGCAGGCCTTGTTTGTTCAACCAGACTTGCAAGAGTAGACAGGCTATCATCAAGCTGACAGAAGACGAATTAAAAGTGGAACTACACTATACTGCAGCAAAGTGTCTTTCAGTCAGAAAGTGGAAAGCACATGTCCCTGTCCAAGCACTAGAATCCATGTGAGGAGTTTAACAGGCTTTATAGTGAAAGATTCACACACCTCATATGGTGACTAAAAAGGGGATTTAGGCTGAATTCAGATCTCTAAGCCCAGGACAGCTGGATCTATAATCTCCACACTCCATCACCTGCAGTTCTGCACATATAACCTAACTCCAGAAGCACTTCAAGCTTTTTATCTGTGCAGCCTGTATCTCAATATGGTTTGAAAATTCATGACTAAAGTCTGCTGATGCACAAGAGAAGCAACTCATGTAGGTTCCTCCTAAGTTCTGTTACAGTCTAAAGGTAAGAAGAGGCACTTAATTCCTCTCTTAGAACCTGGATGGACCCATTCCTCTGCTATTCTCAGAAACCATAACACTTGCAGATGTGACTGATTTCAGCACAGTCTGACAGCAACAGTCACCTTCACAAAAAAGGGAGAAGTGAGACAGGCTTGCTTTCTGGTTAGGGGAAAGACTGAGGACATGGCTTCAAACTGAGGTTCAACCTCAAAAGACTCAAACCCAAATCCCTCATTTCCTGCAACCCTTCCCTCACTTTCCTTCTATGCAGTAGAATAGTCTGGGTTACCACCCCTTCTAATTCTCGATCAAAACTAAGGCTATCACACCAGAAAGGTGACGTGGGCTTGCATGGAGGGTAGCAGCTGGGGGTGTCACACAAGCAAAACACCATCTCACCCCATAATCAGCTTAGGTTGAGGGGATTCAGCTTGAGAAGGGAACGCTGACGGTTTTTTCTGGTCACCAAGCTAATATGCAAAACACCAGCAAACGCTTTTTAAAAAGAATACTTTCTGGGTGGATAGGCACATAAAATGCAGAACACTGACTCCTCTCCTGAAAATAAATGAGCAAACATTCTTAACCAAATTTACTTAGGCTCCAAAGAAAAGCAGAAATCGTAATGCAGTCTGTGCTTAAAGCTTCCTACTAGTTAGCGCAAGGCACCGCAGCACACCCCCCTCTCTGGGCTCACCTGCTGAAGGCATCTGTTTTGCAGAAATGATAGTAGATGCTGTGAATCATCAGCACCTAGTATTTGAGCATGGCAATATGATATAGAGGTGCAAGTGTGAACTCTGAATTCTACCCATTGAGCTCAGGTCAGTCTGGTACACTCCTCTCTAACAGTTTGTTTAAGAATGTCTTTATGTTTTCTTTTAATTAAGTCTTTACCATTCAGTATTATTACTTTTTATTTGCACACTAAAATGCATGTACACTAATATATATATATATCAGAAAAAACTCTCTTTGTAGGTCTTCCTATTTGAAGTGCTGTACTACTTTCTTACAGTCTTATGGATGTCCTACTATCAAATACCCATATAAATTGACTCAGATTAAAAAATAGTCCCATGTATGTTTGTGTAATGAACTTAAAAGAACAATTCTGTTCATATTTCAGCTTGTCGTACAAAAGTCATTCTGATTCCAGCGACCTCACTGAGTAGATGTGACTATCAGCCACTAAGAGTACGATCCAAAGTCACTGACATCCAAGGTAGATGATAGGTTTTTGGGAGACGATACTCTTTGTTCCAGTACTCACTTTAGGCCTGATTCAAACTAAAATAGGGATTATAAATATTGTATTTTGTAAATTCAAGAAAGTGTATCTGTTAAAAATTTCCATAGTTAAAATAATGTTGTAATTTAGGTAAGATATATGAAGTCTATACACCAAACTGAATGAAAGCAGAGTAAACGACACTCCTACATCTCCGTAGGTGAGTGGCAAATAAATCACTTTGCTATAAACTCCCTAGTGTATTCCAGAGTCCTTCAATGAAACACGCTCCTTAGCATGAGACAAGGCTAAGGCTCATCACCAACATTTGCTGGCGGGCAACTGCGACAAAGTCAAACCTCCCTACAGTGTTACCTTCTGACACTCAGATCATCTCTCCTTCCTGCAGGAGACCCAGTGGTACCTCGAGTCACATGCTGGAGAGAAGTGTGCAAGGCGTTTTGTTTTGTTCTTTAAGAAAATAAACCGAACTGCATCAAGCCAGCCAAATTCTACCAGAAATTTGGTGATTTTTAGTTCAGTATCATATCACATGCAACAAAGACAACAGAATATCAAAGCAATCATATACTCAAACTTCATAAAATTCCACAAAATTTAATTACTATATAGTAACGAGTAAAGGCATCTACTGTCACAACATTTCGTGTCTCTGCATGTTAAATAAAAATGTATCAAATTCAAAAATGTGGTCTCCAATTAAATATTTAATTTTTTAAATTGCATTTTAAAGTCTTAATCACACGTTTAAAGATACCGGTATTCAGTCATTTAGCAAAATCAAATTGGATAGCTCAGAAATTCAAAATAAGACCCATTTCTGGGTTTTATTCCCTTGGCATTAAATATCAAAGTCTATATACCATTAGTGTTTTTTTTTCTCATTGCCTCAAAAATCGAACTGTTTATACAAAGAAGTGTCACATTTCACATCTTTTTAACAACTAACATCCTTCTATTCCAGACAAGCAGACAAGGCTTGAAAGACACCATGTCTTTCTTTTATATACACACACAAACCTGAACACAAACACATCTAACTAATTTCACCAAATACTTTCTCCTGATACCAGTAGTTCTATTAAAGCAATGACTCTGAACTATGGCATATGCAAGAAGTGCTGGAGGAGCAAAAGGAAGCAGAAAGAAAAGGAATATATTAAATGCCTTTTCTTCCCATAAGGAAGATGACAAATATTTTGGCAAGTGGTCCATTGGAGGCTTGAGTTATAAGAATGTGTAGGAAAAAAAAACATAACTGTTTTATCTCTCTGTATTACAAGTCTTCAATTTAATAATCATATTTAAATATCTTCCCAGGAGGAAGTAAATATTTTTAGAAGTAAATATTTTCTTTAAAATGGCTATACTATATTTACTATCCATTTGGTGATGTAATTTAAAAGAAACAAGCTTCTTCATAGCAAACAACATTTTCTTTGCAATAGTCTCTTGAAAGCAACAGAACATCAATATAAAGTTTGGATGTGTTCTTTTTAAGCTCTGTGTAATTGCATCTTGTTTCCCTTTATTTAATGGGTTTTTTTAATATTACATACAAATAAAAGAACTCCTAAAAAAGCATGGATAATATCACTTCTCAGAGTCATACCAGGTCTTTAAGATCTCCTTTTAAGGAGGAGATCCTAAGTGATTAAATACTGGACAGGTATCAATGTCATATTCCACTACGAAAAAAGAAACAGAATAGCTCCTTGCTTGGTAACATCATTAAGATTTAAAGCAATATACAAAGCAAATTTCCTTCATCCCTATAGCTTGTCCTTTGAGACAAGATAGTGGCATGGGGAGGAAACATGCTTTATTAATAAACTATACAGCAATTGCTGTAGAAAACTGTGAGATTCAAATAGATCTGTTCGAGAAAGCACCATGTAAATATTTCAGACCTTAACTTGATGTCATGAAAATATTATGAATCTCAATCACATTCCAGTGGAATGTACTATTAAAAGTTAACTTGAATAATCATTTTATGATTATTCTGTTAGGTAACTACACTGAAATACAATTAAGTATATGCTTTGATGTCATAGGCACAAAAAACCCCAATCACCAGTCTTCATTTTACCTTATATGCTAATGTCTCCTGTAGTAATAAAACAATAACATTCATAAAAAAATGGAGAAAATCTCATATGATTTAAAATATAAATTTACATTACTAATCATACAGGAAAACTTCCCAATATTTCCTGAACTTTTCCAGTTCAGTTTGTACCAAGCTTTATAAACTGCTTCCTAAATCTAACTTTTCACATTTACTATCTGTCCTCTAAGCATGTAATTCTGAGCCATTTAAGTTGCTCAGGCAACCTAAAGGAAGTTTTGCCTGAGTAATAACTAAAGAACCAGATCTTCAGCTTAGAGAGAATTTTGTTTTCTGCTCTTTCACAGGACAACTCCTTCGCATTGTTTATAGTATTACAAACATCTTCATATTGAACACCTAGATGTGTTTCTCCTGGAATCTCCATCTTTCCTCCATGACTGAACAAGTTGTCTTTTCAATTACAAACCCCACTCTAGTGGCCTACAAATTGTTACGGTGAATTTAAGACGGCAAAGCCATAAAAATACACTCTCCAAATACCCATAGTCACATAACTCAGTCAGTCTTCACGGTACTATGCTGGATAATAATTGTTCACCTAAAAAATAAATTAAAAAAATAATAATAATTTTTAAAAAAAAAAAGTTACAGACCCTGACAGATTCCACACCCCTCCCCAAAGAACAAATCTTTTGGATTAAAAAACATAAACCATAATTTAACCTCATATTTGACAGTGAATAATATCAATAATATAAAAATGTTATATTCTGCATTACAGTTCAAAATAGTCTTAACTTTTAATTAAGTGTAAAATCATGTATTTTAAGAAGTACTTACATTCCGCGTATTTCTGAAGCTGAGAGAACTCTCCCGGACTAAGGTTAACCCACTTCTCCTGGCTCGTCATACTGGCAGTAAGGATCCTCGTTAAATATCAGAAAAACATTCCCTTTGACCCAGGTGATATAAACTCCATAAAGATTCGTAGCTTCAGTTCACAGCGCTTGGAGACTGGAGAGATGGCATCAGTCTATGTGGATGAAGTTTTTGATGCTATGAACTGCTCCCAATGTGTTGGTTCAGTGGTGAATTACAGCGCTGTTAAAAGAAGATCAAGTATTAGAAGCATAAATACGAGTTTTATTATGGGAATAATTGTAACTGATAAATATTTTCTTATACACAGTTTTGCTCAAAAATCTTTCCATACAATATTTGTCCATAAATAGTTTTGCATGTATTTCCAATTTTTATTTTTATAATTCCAAATGCTTATGTGCAGCATTGATAATCAAAAACTATAGATTGTTTATGATCAAACTGCATCTGGACACCTTTTGTGTAGGGATGCTTCTGTTTTAGTAACAACCACTGCAATAGTAGATACTATCTATCAGTAAACTTAGTTCCCTATGATTTTAAAATGGGATTAGGGCAACTGGGTTTACATCAGACTATGTTGCTGTACAGCGTTGTGTGGCCTTGTCAGAAATTTTCTGAACGTCTAACTCCCCACGCCAAAAACGAAACGGATTCTGCAGTTTGGTGAGAAATTCACAAGAGCTATATAAATATTAACTATTCTAACAAAATAGTAGGGGTTTGATTTCTAGAATGTCACAACACTGCTGACGTCGCTACTCAAAACCAAATATAACTGTTGGCACCATTGCAAATCAGTTCAGGAAAAAAAAAGATGAAACTGTGGGTGCCATCTCATTTCGATTTTATGCTGGTTTTACCTCCATAGGCCAGACCTTACAAAGGCAATGCATTACCAACACCACTCCTTGCACAACAGGTAGGACACTTTTCATCAAATCTTAGCTATCTGAACATCAGGTACCTCATCCGAGGTTGTCATCTAGGGCTCTCTCTTTAATCAGCAGAGAGAGACAGGTGGCCCAGACAGCAATTAATCCCTCCAGTTTCAACATAATCTTAAAATGTGATGAATCGCCTTCCTGCGGTATTTATCTTTCGCTATTGATTACAGAGGTTGCCTAGATGACAAGTTTAGACTAGAAAGCTAATTTTAGACCATAAGTGGAATCTCTTTATATGCCTAGCAATGTGTCATTTACAAGGGTCAGATTACAAAAAGAGCAAAGGAAAAATTCAGACCAGAAAAGACTGGCACAGTAATCGAACGAGTGCTAAGGAGGCAGATGTTGGCAGCTGGGAGAGGAGAGAAAGAGGAGCAAAATGTCATGAAGGGGGGGAAAAAACGAAAAAGAAATAGAGTAGCTAGGAACAGAAGCACATGAAAAAAGATACATTAACTCAATGATAGACAACATATTTTTTTTTCCTGTGTCATATATATGAGTGTCATTCCTGGACAAAGAAATTGAGGAAGAAAGACACCCTAGTCACAGAGCATGCTTTCATTGCTCTCAGGCCCTTCTCGGTGAATGATTTGAGTACATGTACCTATATTATGAGCAAGTAAGGCCACCTAAATACAGTAACAGATTACTTGGCAGCTGCCTTGTCTTTAAAATTTGAACCAGAAGAGATTCCTATGATCTTCATCTCCTCAAGTTAGAATAAAACATAAGGATAAGTTAGAAGAGGTAAGATCTAGAAACACTGATTGAACAAATAACAAAAACTAATAGGAGCATGGACACCGGGATGGGAAAAAGCAACATTAATGTGGATAATGTTGGCCAAGTGCAAGGCACATGGGCCCTCAAACATCAGTAAATCAACATCAGTGTCCGAAAAAGGGCAGTAACTCCAAAAGCTAAAATATTCAAGAAGAAATTCAATAAGAAAAGCTATCATTCTGACTTGAGAATCTCAGTCCTCTTATTTATGACAATAGAAAATAACTATGGTCAACGGGGACATTTTAATCAAATTAGAGATGTTTCATTTCTGACAATTGATTAGATTGTATTGAAGATGGTTTTATTTTTTCAAATAGATATATTTTTCTCATATTCTTGACAACTGATTAGGTTTTACTGAAAATGGTTTTATATTTGCATAATTGATTTAATAGAACAAAAACTTTCTACCACAATTTCATCCAGTATTACTTTTTGCACTCTTAACCACATTAGCTTCGTTACCTGTGAAAGCTAACATTGCTGAATGCTGTACAGTTACAGATTATCTCTATTATTGAATACAAATATTTGTGATAAGCAGCCTACCATTAGAATTGCTATCGCTAGCAAGGTAGTAACTGCTGCGCACTCTAAACTGACCAATCTATTCACGTGCAATACCTTTAGCTGACCACTGTCTATAGGGTTTGTTGTATGCACAGCACACGGGCAGTGAAAACAGATGTTTTCCCGTTGACTTCCCCTTCTCCAACTTCAGATCTAAATGACCACCTCTGATATCCCTTCCCCTTTACCAGACACCCAGGCTCTACTGCCTATGAATAGTGTTGCAAGGAAAGGTATGTGACCTGAATGAGATGGGAGCAATGGAAAAATTTAGTACGGGCATGGCTGTCCACAGGAAAGAAGATGTAGCCTGTGTTTTAAGCCAGCAGAGTTATTATGGAAGATACAACAGAGTTTAAGGCTACATTATTATCTTGGAAAACTCTCCAAATGCAAGTTCCTTCCTTTGAAAGGGAAGACTGTGGGGAATCTAGTGGAACTAATTTGCCAAATTTAATCTGGGAACAGTAACGGGGAGGTAGGCAGTCCTCTGAGGATGGCTAGCTGGTCTTGGGACTGCAGCCAGGTCCCGTACACCACCTCAGCGCGCAGGATGCAGGAATATGCAGAAATATAATGGGGAAAATCTCAGCAAAAGGAACCTTACAGAGGCTTCCTTTTTTAGCTTCCTTTTGAGTTCTGCTGCAGGAGAGTCCTAAATAAGGAAAAGTCCCTGCTCCTTGCATCCTTTAGTTTTCAGCTAAGCCTTTTATAGTGGCATTTTCCCATTTTATACAGATAATAACGTAGCTATAAGAAATCAAGCATATTATATAAATGCTGAGGACAAAAGTCATCAATGCATATTTATGTTATAGGGTGTGTGCCATTTGTTAAGGTAAACATTTCACGATCACCTATATCTTATACAAATATCTTAATTTCTGTAGAAGAAAATATTAATTTACATTATCTTTTTCAGTAGTGTTTAATTTACATGCATTCTTTTGAACTTGATTTTAGTGCTCTTTTTCTCATTACTCCAGGAAGGCCATGCAGTGAGAAATCTATACATAAAGTACATGAAGAGGAAAGCAGTAACAGGGATAATACTATCACACAGGTGAAAAAAACCCCTTGAACTAAAACATTAATCAAATGTGCTTGCTGGCAGGCAAAATAAAGATCAGCAGCACTAAACAGATACAAACAGTGATTTGACCTCTCCATGCAGAGACAAATTACTTTTAAGAACACAGTATAGCATACAGTTAAAACACATAGGACGCCAGGTAGGGAACTCTTCCACCGATTCTCTGAGACTTCGACCTATTCCAGGAAACTCGGATCTGCACATACACTTTGTTAGTATCTGCTTAGGCAAGATTCACAGCCCTCTCAACCAAACACAAAGCAGGCCTTACAAATAAGAGAAATTAGAAACACTCCATTAATAAACCATTCATTTTATCACAAAAAGAATTAGGAAAAAAAAAAATTCTTCCTCCTCTATCCACCGACTATAATAAGTCTTAGAATTCCAGTCTCTCTTTTATAACGTGTTTTTCTTTCTGGATCTGAGGGTTTATTAAATTTTCTGTCAGGATTCCTACCAGGCCACATACCCAAACTAGGAAGCAAAGCTTTGTTTAAAACTCTACAAATCAAATTACTTAGCATTCAGCCAACAATGCTAACAAACTTAGATTTCCAGGAATTCCCCGTGCCACTGAAATTCTCAGTTGCTCTGCAGAAACCAGGCTGATGAGCAGAGAAGAGAAAAGAATATACAATGGAGGAAAAAAAAAATATAAAGGTACATCCCCTATATGCCAACCTCAACATTCAAATCATCTCACAGAGTCCTCACTGCAAGAAAAGAGGAGTTTTCGGAGAGTGCGGGGAAAAAAGAAAAATTACTTTCAGTCCTACAAAACCAGTCAACAATACTGGGTTCAGCTTTGAACTTCGATGCCAGAGGAGTATTGTGGCCTGTGCAAACACAGCCAGCCACAACCCAACTCCCTCCGTTTCCTTCTGAAAGGCAGGAACGCTTCTTCTGGGGTCCATCCTCACTGCCACGACTGAAAGCACAACACTCTTCTTAATGCATGCCTTAAGGGACTTCTCTCTGTTCACCATAACAGGGAAACCTAACACAGCCTAGAAATTGGCTTTTGGAATTACTCAGCCATTTTTTGTTTTCTACCAGCCCTTCCATAATGTACATCTCACATACAATTTCATCATTAATTGCCAGTTACTCCATAAAGGAGTAAGGCTGGTGGCAAGAAGGGGTGCAGGTGACAAAGCGACAGATCTTAAGTAAGCATTTTCCATGCTATACAAGCCTGAGATCTTCAAGTCCTTTTCTGCCATTTCTCTCTGGTTTAGTATACTTATGTATTTATTGGGAAAGAAGAAGAAAAAAAGAAAAAAGAGAAAGAAGGAAAGAACATGAACCCTAAGGAAACAGGTTTCCTTCCAGGGAAACTACAGTTCTCCACAACATGAATGATTAGTGATTTTTGCCTGAACAATAGGAATAAATAACACAGAGTATTTTATACCTTAATTGCTATGGAGGCTGAAGCAATTATGCTTTTCAAGAACTTCTCTGTACAGAATGTACTTGCTATTTCCTTCAGTTGGGTCCTACACCTTCACCACAGTTAGCTGGATCCTGTGATTTCAGTGTGGGTGACATCAGGGATTTTCCAAAAGAGAATTTTTACATGTCAGATACCACATGCTGACACATATATATGAAACAGTTTTCTCTATTAACTCCTGCATCGAGTTCAGAAAGCAAGTATGTTCTTTTTACTGACGAGACCAAAACATCTTTCCTCTGAAAACTCGGTATCATTTGTGGGTTTAGCAAACAATGGAAAAGTACACATTTCATCAACACTTGTAGAAGAACAACTCAGTCTTCATGTATAAAATATATTCTCTTGTGATCGTATTTTAAGACCTATGTAACACTAATATATAAGGGATTATGATGCACTATTGCCCTATTTATTCTCTATTAATTAAGCTGTTAGGATCAAAGTACGTAATATTTCCTGGGCACTGAAGGACCACACTTGCTACTGAACTCCCAGGATATTCTCTCCACTAAGGCTGCTACTGTCAAAACAGCTGAACCAAAAAGAAAAAAAAAATGCTAACAATCTCGAATTTCTTAGAAATGCAGCCATTATGTACAGATAAACGAGACAATTTGTGTAGGTATTCCTGCAATTCATTTTATGCTTCCTAGAAAACAATGTCTCTAATGTCAGAAATACTCCAAATTTGCATAGTTGAAAGTTTATTCTGAAGAGTTTGAGGGGAAAAAAATCCAATCAAAAGTATCTGCTAATCACCATTCTGATTTCTTTACTCTCAAATACAAAGTGTTATGCTTATTTACAATTGCTGCTGGATTAATGGCATGGATGAAAAAGAGAGGCCCCATAACAAAACACAACCGCTTTTTCCTACATAAATTGCATATTTTACATAACATCCTCTTGTTTTTCACAGTATTTAGCATAAAGTCATTTTAGTAGTACACATTCTTTTTCTACTTAGCAAAGGATGTTTACTGATGTAAATTAACATAATTCTGAAATACAAACTCCGAACATTGATACACTGAAATCAGTGAAAATTTGCTTACCAAAATGAAAATCTCTCCCTTTAAAGGAGTGGCTTCAACACAACTCAAAACATGTTTTCCTGACTACTTTATCCCCAGGTGTACTAGTCTGGGTCATGTAAAAACATCCATTTAAAATTTAATACAAAGATATGGACTGTATTCCTCAGAGAAGCAATTATTCAAATTCACTTCCTCAAATTATTTATATGGAATATATCAGTAAACACTGGGAATACACGCAGCACAAAAACCATTGTGGTATGAGAAGCAGAATACTTGAATCTTTGAGAAAACATTTCACCAATACTACAGTTTGTGACAGTGAGAAATATCAGCAACAAAAACTGAGCACCGACAAAAATCGATCAGAATGCAAGACAGTAATGTCACCAAGTATAGTTACTTACATTTAAAATACAGGCATGCATTTTTAATTATATTTTTTACTTTGCTCTTCATGTACCTTAACTTCATCACACAACTACTTTAAAAGCAACTTCAGATAGATCTTAAATTTTTCCAACTCCTAGGCTTGCTATTTCCAAGTTGCTACACTAATTACCTACCAAGTCAGAAAAACTACATTCAAATTTCTCAGTGTTTTCTTCACTAAAAGAAATATTGAAATAAATGAAACCTAAGGAGAATCTGGGACAAGGAAATACCAGAATGTACATGTGCTGATGCACCATAAGTTTATAAAGGCTTTCTTCATTCTTTAAATAATATAACTGAATAAACTAAACCGACACCTTTTCAGAATGAAATTTATTTTATGCTTATGAGAGAAACAGTATATAATTCAAAAGTCTTCTCTAAGTGAGAGTCATGGAGCTGCTCCCAACGTTAAAAACTTCTCAATAACAATTTCAGGAAAATAGATTTTAAAAAGTGAAAATTTAAAAAGGAAATTTGGGGAGTTAGTCATCCTTCTCATCATTTTACATCAATGACTAAACTAGCAAATTTGTCTATAGGGCCATTAAAATTTGGTACCATTTCTTTTATGACTAAATGATCACACTGTATAGTATTTTGATTGTGTAAGTGACTGATTATAAACATATTGAACGAGGAGAGAGAGAAAAAGAAAAAAAAAAAAACACAAACAACAAAAATTGACCCACCAAAAAGCTGGCAACAAACTCTCTAGACAGAAAAATTTCTAGACAACTGTTAGTATTTTGAAATTGGTGAATTTCAAAAATATACTATTTGAAAATTAAAAGCCTTAAAAGAAGGCTGAATCACTAAGGCTTATGGCTGGTATTCTTTAATAAACAGAATAAAGCAATCTGGGACAGAAAGCACAGGATTTGACAGGTATAACTATGTAATCTGTAGGAAGTTCTCTGTAATACAGCACATTGGGCTGTCTACTGGATCAATCACTCTGTAGAAAGGATTAATCACAATTCTTTCCATGTCGACCACTACTATTTCTGTATGTCCACCAAAACCTCCAAAATTTAAAACAACACGGAATAAACATCTTAGAGGCAACCTCTGCCTTCCAAAGTGTGCATCTGCCACCTTGCCCAAGAAAGCCAGCTCCAGAAGTACACCCCTCGGTGTCACCTCCACATAGATCTCCCCACAACTGGCACCACAAGTATCTGAGCCCATACTAGCAGAGCGTTAAGCTCTTTGACTATTATCTGCCATGTGTTCCTCCTCTTTTCTTTCCATTCCCCCTCATGGGATGAACTGTAAATTCTGCATAACAATTAACTTTTGTTGGTAATAAGCTACAGGGGTTTTTTTGTTTAATTGTTGGGTTTAATTAATCTCTCCATATTTAGGTGCTCTAGGGGTGATTACATTAGAGGAAGGCAAAGCTGAAAAGTGTAATTTACAACTGGGGAAGATTTCTGATGATCCTTAAATTTCCCGGGGCAGAAATTCCTATTTCATGCTCGGAAATAAGCCTTTGAAGAGATGTGCTTTAGTCTTGTGACAAAAATGTTCCACTGCGCTCGAGGAAAAGATTTGTTAACTGCTGTCCTCATTCCAAAGCTTTATGCACGTTTAAAATAAACTGGGAACAGGGCACTGGAGTTCCTTTTAAGTAACTTGTGAGAATTTGAACTTGATTTAATCTTCAGTAGGAAATCTGTACAGAGAATAGAGATCAGGTTAGGAGGCAGGGTAATGGATTTTATAGCAGAAGTTCATGCTGTGTTGTTTTCTACCAGCTGGATTTTTTTTTTTTTTTTTTCCTTTTTTCCCTAGGGAAAGAGCTACATGCAGAAGTTGATTAAATTATTGTAGTCCTGGGATATGAATAGCCAGCACTATGTCACTGTCCACTGGGATAGTGTGGAGCCTTCTAGACAACTACAAACGGTTTCATATTTATTCATTAGCATTACTATAAAAGAGTTCAGTGATAGTGAGCTACCAAAAGGCATAACAAAGTGGGAAGGGCTCTTGCCTACAAGAATGCGTATCTGCAGCCAAAGGAACCTATGTGACGGCAGCAGCATGTCAAACTACTATTCCCTGGTCACCCACGCAATTCCTGACCTGTTCAAATTCAGCTCCAAGGAGACAATAATTTCTAGGTTTGTGAAGGCTCTGTGAACATCGCCGCTTGTGTGTTCCCGGCACTTGCTCCGATGGCACGTCCGCACTGCCACCAGAGGCGTGGATGCCCAGGTGGAGCACGCCTGAGGCAGTTTTACTGAAGCAAAGCCAGCAGCGACCGGCCAAGTCGGGCCAGCACCACGAGCACCAGGGCAGGCTCTGCACCTCCGCCCATCCTCCTGCACGCACGCCCAAGCAATGCTGAAGTCCATGCTGTCACAGTTTCACAGCTCTCAGCTCCTGAAACGACTACTTAAAGCCAGCTTGGCCTCATCTCTTTCCACAGCATAACCATTCCTCGAGTCTCTTATCTCATCTTACATCCTTATCAATTTTCCTACAGGTTATATACTGCCATTGACTAAACTGAGACAGAGAACTGGTGTTTGTGGAACTACACACAAGAGATCTGGTCAGGGATGGAAGTGCATTTTCTGATTGAGGGTCCATTTGTTTGTCTGTCTGTCTGCCCCACCCAGACAGACTTACAGGTGTAAAGACACATCTTTCAGACAGGACACCACCACCTCCTCATGGTTAACTGTGCTGATATCTTCAGAGGAATATGAGAAGATGACAATGAAATTTCTGTCCTCTACCTACTGATTTCAGGATATTGAGTTGTTATATTGTAAATGTTCAGTCTTTCATCCAAAGGCTCCATCCAAAACCCCACCATTTTTAACATGTTAAGCTGTCTCCAGAATGCTTTGTAGCTAACAAATGGCAATATTCCCATAGATTTTTTTTAAACAACCAAAAATTGGTATTTAATTGCTCTTTTAATTGACAAAGCTATATAATTGCACTTTTATGCAACTCAAGTTTGTGTTCTTTTTCCATGGTGTTCAGGTTTCAATATAGAATCTTACTTTTGTTAATTTGTGTTTCCCTGTGTTTTTCCCATCTTAAAGGGAAGAAGAAAAAAAAGTTGATCCTGTCTCCTCTTTCCCTGGGGAATTTTTTGGCTGAGCTAGCTTACATTATGCTTGCATTTTTTAAATATTTTTTCTCTGGAGACAGGCTTTGCATTTCTGTTATCTTTTTCTGGTATGTTTTTCTTTGGAGTTCTACCTAATTATTTTCTCTCTTTAAATGTTGCAATTAATTCTCCTCAGATTTAGCTTATGTTTTTACACAGTAGTCCTTGGCACTAACGTCATTGCTATTGTAAGTACGGTTACCTAAAGATAGGAGAAATGTGGGACTGGCAGAAAGCAGTAAAATATTTTCTAACACATGAAGCTTTCAGACACACAAGCCTTTCTTCAAGTCTGAGAACAGATGCAGGAAGCTTCAAGCTAAGTACAGGTTAAGATCAATTTTGAGTTTAACTTACATTATGTTATTATATAGTTTGAGAGAAAAGGGTAGTTAGCATCCTATTGCAGGTCCGGACCGCACGGACATATCCTTCAGGATTTGTTTTTGGTTTTGCTTGCTTCGTCTATAGACTGCTGAACGTACTGCTGGAGGGGCCACTGGTGGCACTTTGCCCCTCCTGACATCTTGAGGGCAACAGTGTCACCTGTCCTCGCGCGCCTGTGAAGACAAATGCCCAATTTTGCCACCTTCCAGTTCTTTTTGCCTATACTACTGATATTGGGAACAGCCTGCTTAGAATACAGTAATAAAACATGCTCAAAATTACCTGAAAAGAGACACAGGATAAACGCATGTGAAGTTCTTATGATATTCCAGTGAGCAATTTGCCTTATATATGCAGTCGTTGGATACAAAACTGAACTCACTTTACAAGACTGCAGCTTGAAATTTGAAACAATTTCCCCTGATTTTGCTGAATGTTGACACTTGTGTTTCCTCATCCTCTGCAATTGCACTGGAGACCTCCAGGATTTTGCCCAAGGGAGTTTTAATGTTATCCACAAATTGTAGTCAAGAGCCAAACAAGTATTAAATAATCTCCATCTCCATATTGGAGTACCTTTTACACCACTAGATATCTTCTAGTGTAGATCAGCCTTCTTTTGCTATTACTATATTTGTCATAAACTAAAAATTATCTGTATGTATACTTCTGAATCATAAACATTGTCACCTGAAAAAAATTAATACTTTTCTGTGCAATTAATTTTTACCGTAGCTTTAAAAAGCAAAAGATACACAGTGTTTGATATACCAGCTTTCGTTTCTGTGGGGTTTTTTTAAAAAAAAAAAAAAAAAAAAAAACCAAGAGAAAACCAAAACACCTATCTAGTGGGGAAAGAAAAAAAAAAAAACTTAGTCCATTCTGACAATATTTTTAAGCCCTACATCAAAAAGACCTACATATTAGACTATGGTAACTAATGAAAAGCCAGAAATCAAAGGGAGTGATAAAGTAAGGAAAGCAGAATAAATACACAAACACAAAAAGAAACTAAACAATTCAGTTTTGTTTCTATGCTTAAGTTGTTAAAGAATTCCCCCCTTCAGTGACAAAACAAAAAGTACAATAAAATGCATGGCAGCTTGGTAACACTACATTTGCTCTTCTATAAGTGGAATAATTACATGATTCAATCTTCTGGACTCCACTCCCCCACAGAACAGAGGTATCAGATAAGAGCACTACCACTCCTGGTAATACTAATTACAGATGTACTGCCTCCATGAATGTATATTCTTATCTTTTATAGCAGCAGCACTAATTACAAACAACTGCAAACCTGTATCTATTATACTATTTCATATCTGTAAAAGTCTTTCTGCTTTCAACCTGAAATCTGTTTTGCTGTTTTTGTTAGTTTCTCAGATGAAGCACTGGGATGCACACACTGCACTTGATGCGTTGCAAGTCAGAAACTCAAGTCCTTTTAAATTGTTTCCTTTACTTCAAACTTTATGATCCTACAACTTAACATTTAGAACTTGCATGTATAACTATCTTAAGCCAACTGAAGGTGTACTCACCAAAACAAAGGTGTCTCAAACAGAAATGTTTAAAATTTCATTTACACTGGTAACTAAAAAAGTTTAAAAATTGGCCCTGTAGAACTTCCACATGATCCTGCAAATTGCAATATTACCTACAAGGTTTACGCTCAGCTTTCTATTACTAGAGAGAAACTATTAAGAAAAACCTCGTTACTTATGGATAGGCATAAGATTGTTAAGTCACATTTCATCTTTCATTGTTTTTCAACATCTTTATCCTATAACTGCTTCATATGGCTCAACCTGTACCTAGTCAGTTACCACTGCAGTAGTAGTTCTTCCACCTACCTGTACAAAGTTATCAACAAAGGTCTGGATGTTTTCTGAGAAGACTGTAGGCGAACTACGTATATTACAGAGCTTGGATTCCATTAAAATCTTGCAAGAGGGAATATAAATTTTTTAAAAAACACAAGTAGATTTTTTAGGAGTTAAGAATTATTCTCTGTTGTTCCATCATGAATTGATCCATGGAAGTTCTTAAATGAAGAGATTTTCCAAAGTCCTTTGTGTGGTCTAGTCTTATCAACAGGCACAGAATCTACATGTATAACACTCTTCCCAGGAGCCACCCATGTAAAACTCACTCTCATCAATTAGAGAACATGTGAATTTTAAAAACAGTTATGTTAATAGAAATAATAGTTTAACTTTAAATGATTTGTTATTTCTGAGTCATTCCTTTCACCTGTTCTGTATTAAAACATGCACAACTGAATTCTTCTACATATGAAATAAGCCAAAAATGTTTGCTCCACTTGCGTCCTCTTTATATCACAGAAATAGCACAGCTATGTGATCTGTAAGTCACTCAGTTTACTAAGGTCATCCTATTTTGGTATAGCTCATGACATTTTAAAAAAAAAAAAAAAGAGAGAGAAAAATTATTCTACTTGTTATTTAAAACTGTTCCATGAGTTCTTTTTCCACTGATTATATTTTAAATGGCAAAGTTATACTTACTAATGAAACACAAGTTTATCTCCCAAGAACATTCACCAAAGATCAGCTAAAGCCTCATAAACCCTCCATCCTCAAAAGATAAAATGCATTTAAATTAACTTGTTTATAAGCTCCAGTGGGTATTCATAGAAGTGAATTTGCTATATCCCAGTAACTTTTATAATTAATGCATTTCTTTTTGCTTACATTTGCATTAAATCAAAAGATAGCCCCTCTGTTTTATGATTTGAGGCACGCCAAGAGTAACGTGTTGCTTTACCTAAGAACAAAGGATGACTATTAGCCACAAGAAGAAAAAGCAAACAAACAAAAAAACACCACAGAGAAAGGTGACCCCTATCAGGTCATGTGCATCCATGTAAATCTGCAATTCAAAATTTGAAATACTGTTGTTTAGTCTTAGCTGCTTAGACTGCGCAGGCAGAAATCCCAGAGCTGTGGCCAAGTGGACAACTGGGACTACGCAGCCTGGGTGCGATGTTGCCTTTCTGACCCAAACTGGAGTGTCTGCACTCTGATGTCCAATAGTGCCTAAATACACTTTGTTTTTTCTGCTCATCCTTTACAAGTTGGCTTGACCAATGGAATAGATGAAAAATGTCAAGCAACTACTAATTATGTTGTTATGTGCTTGTATTATAAGAGCAGAAATTGAGATAAGATTGACTATATCACTGACAGTACAACATACACAAGGGATAGACCTGCTTACTTTAAGCACAAAGACTAGAAAATAAGAGAAAGATAAATATGCCACTTTACAGAAAGTAAGTGGAGAACTGAAATTCCTAAAAATGACTATAAACCTCGTGCTGAATTAAAAAGTGGCTAGATCTCAGCTGGCATTAATGATTGCATTTCAAATTCACTAGACACACTGAAACATTTGTTCTCAAACAATTTGCTCACTATCACACAGGAAGCATGTGGAAAAGTCAGGAACTGAACTGAGATCTGTAATTGAATGTATTTAAATGCATGAACAGTGCTAATTTATGTAAGTCAATAAAACAGTCCTACTTCTTGACAGCTTTATTTTTGTCCATCCTATCAAGTTTGAATCGGTAAATTTAAGTCTAAATGCCTTAAAAAAAGTACTTAACAACTTAGAATAAAGCTGTAGATTATAAAAACTGTCACTGATATCTAATTACCCAAACCACACAATTTTAATTAAAACTCCCTGTCTCTCATGTACAGCTAGCTTTAGTTAATACTCCATTAATTAAAACAAGAAGTAGTTCACAGGAAGTAGATACTGCTGAGGAAACATTCTCACTTACAGACTTAACTACATACATGCAATAATGTCACCTTTCCAGAAATCTGTGGCTGTTTTTAAATTACTCGAGCGCGTGTACTGTGGTTTGCCCCAGGGTCCTGCTTTTCCAGTCACCCACGTTGGGGACCCGGTGGGAAAATGTCCCAGGTCCCATCCAGTTCCAGCAGCTCCATTCCTTTTCCACAGAGGTGGGCCAGCGCAAGCCCAAGCCCTATCCAAAATGGCGCCAGGAGGAGGCGCCCAGGGCCTGAGCCTACACCCCAGAGGCCAGAAATACTCCTATGAACCCACTTCTTTGTCCCAGTAAAAACACCCTAAATAAAAGGAAGATGGAGATTCCCAGCAATGTGCCTTAGGGCACAAAGCAAATCCGGATCATCTAGTCTCGAATCTGAACTGCTGCACTGCCTTTCCCCTTAAGGGGGGAAAAGGTACTTTAAACAGAGTAAAGAGAAATTAAGAAAAAGCTGCTGCTATTTGGAATACAAAACTGCAAAAATGCCAAATACTCTCTTTTCAGAAGCAAGTGAGAATTCAGTGCATTTAGCCTTTTTTCAGAATCTGGCCTTCTCAGATACACAAAACAAAAGATTATTCAAGAGATTATTACAGATCTCTAACATTTACTAGTAGTTTCCAGTCCTCAAGGTTCCCAGGCACCAATTGCATCACTAGATTTAGCTTACATTTCTTAAATTGGCACAACTAAAATAAGCAAGTTATTTCTTTTGGCATCTTAAAAGAATTAAAAAACATAGATTTAGTACACCTACAAAATTCACTGTCGAAATATCCTGTTGCAAATATATGTAGACCATAATTTTATGTTTCCTATTTTCATTTTTCTTCAGGATAAGTATACTGAACATTATTGCAATTATATCTTGCTAGTATTTGAGAAACTTACCTATGACAAAGGTGAAATTATGAACAAATGTATTTCTGTATAGATACATCAGAATATTCTGATGAAAATAGATAACCTTTCATATTGTTTTGCCTATTTCTCCCCTATTTTAATTATTCATGAAATTTATCTAGCCCTTTCAATAACAGGTGTCACCAGTAATGGTGGCAGACCTCTTACAATAGTGTCGCTTAATTAATTACTAAATCCAAGTTGGCACAGATAATAGATGAGATAGATACTTACACTGATTAGCTGTGAACCAGAAAGATGACTTTTAAGTATTTCTATTTTGATATCTATACAGTATTCCTTTATTTTATGGCTTTAAAATCTATACATATTAATGAAAAAGTTCCCGTAAATAATATTAACACAAAATGCGTATTATTTTTCTGCCAAAAAGTTCAAGGGGAGAGAGATCTAACATGTCTTCTTGCTAGTCATAATTCCAGATAATACCATATTTATTGATGTTTAAAATTTTGGATGTACAAAGTTTTCCTGAATAGTCAAAGCAGTTACTGTACTAGCAGTTTCAAAATACTCCAAAAGCCCCAAAATACTTTACTGAAAATAGCAAGCTTTGCTTGCTTGGCAGAGTCGGAAGAGTTATGCATATTTTTTAGATATATCAAAAGTTGCAAAAACACATGTCTTCTCTTTCATGGGACATCACGATTGCTTCATTTGTGGTAAATTTGCCCTGGGACACAGCATTTTACAATGAAAATTGCATTACAATGGCCCACATTGTGCCATCTGTTTTAAGAAGAACTCTCCAGTGATTTCTATGGAGAATAGTCTTAAAAAATACATGGAACAAGATGTCCCAAAGTACTTTTTTTACCTAGCTTAAATACTTTTGATTAAAAACATTGTGAAAAATTTAGCAAGCTGTAGCATTACTACCAAGTTACCCCTTTAATCTTCATCTATTCCCAAACAGGTGACAAGGTACCTGGACAGACGGCCACGCGTGGGACAGCTCCACAACCGCGGAGGCAGAGGAGGATCCCCACGACAAAGGGGTTGCACGGGGAGTCCCAGCTTGCCCAGGAGACGCGTCATGCCGGCTCCCTCCCCTTCCACTCACACCTCCATCAGTAACACCCTGTGCCACAAGTACCCGCAAATGCTGTGGCAGCAGCAGAGCAGCCAACAGCATCATCCGTATCAACAAAAGTACACAGGCATGGGGGCACGGACCTAGAGAAACCAGATGGCCGTGAGCAAAAAAAGTTTGGGATCTGACAGTCTAACATTACCCTCACGTCTGACCAGTCCCATCTCTCCTTCCACAGGATACACCGCAAACACTGCGGATGCCACAGCCACAGAAAGGATCACGGCGGGGCAGGGGGGGACGGGGGACACGGACGGACAGGATGACACCTTTCTTTTAGTCTGTGTCAACACTGTGAACAAATCTCATCATGTCAAATACCTTAGATGTACTTCACCTGCCCTACAGAACATCAAGAAAGGAAGAAAATATTTTCCTGTCTTGTTATTGTCTACTCTCTTTTAAGACTATTTCTCTGACACAAAATGGAACTATAAATTTTAATGCTGCAAAAGCACCACAACTTTCCTTGTTTACTTACTTTTGAAAATGAAATCTCTGTAAAATACCCAAGTAATCATAAAGTTCTGATTTAAGTCCAAAACAAATACTTTATATTAAGAGGCGTACTATCCTTATTTACACTGCACCAGAGCTGTTATTGTACAACAGATACACAGAGGAATATCCACAGAAATCCCCTAGTGAAGTCATCTGAAACCCCTTTCAAAAGAACAATAACCTTCTGCATCAGTACAGCTTCATATTATCTCATGTCTGACTTACAATTAGGACAAAAGCTTCCATTAACTTCATTAAACAGCTATTATCTAAGAATTCCAATGTTTTCATAGCATAACCAATGCTCTTAGATTATTAATATTTTTTGGTCAAATGGTCTCGTTCAAAGGTACCGTATCCTTTTACGCAATCGTCCAGGCAGACAGCAGTAACGCAGCCAGATGCCAGTAAGAGCATTATCACAGAACTTCAATATTCATTTCAACAGCTCCATAAATTGCTTCAATTTTATAGATAGATAGATAGATAGGTAATAATTATAAAACACATAAAAGGCATATTGAATCTAACCCACACTCTCCACACATCGCACATAGGTATCACTGGTTTTCCAATACACACTTCATATGGGTGTTCTGGGTTTGGGGTTGGTTTGGTTTGGGTTCATTTGAATACCAATGAGTTAGGGAGCTTTTTTTAAAAAAAATATATTTAGAATTGCTTTAGGCATACAGATGATATTCCTGTCAAAATAGGTCCAAACTGGAATAATAGTAATAAAAAAGTGACATGCAAAACATCATAAAAGAACTTCTAACAACTTGATATGAAATGACAGCACTTGCAACATCAACATGAAGCCACACCTTTCTTTCCCTTGTCAAAGAACCTTTCCCCCTTCACACCTCCCGGACATCACAGCACTCAACTTATCCTTGATCCCAGTGTGCTTCTTTCTTCTGAGCACCATCTCTGTAACTGGATGTTGCTCAAACACTCACCACAGCATTTTGTTCGTTCCTCTTGTGCTCTGGAATTCACCAAGGGCTTAGTTTATGCCCTCAAACAAAAAATTCCTTGCTCTACCCATTCCAAAGCCACAGCACATCGCCTCGCTCGCAGGCTGAGAGCTGTCCTGGCTCCTCTCACCCTTGAGGAGGAATGTGCCCATCTTGAGTCTTTCACCTCCCGTTCTCACATTCCTGTGCCTCCCTCCGCAGCGCAAGAGGATCCGGCAGCAGCTGCAGTTTTCCTGCTCTGCCTGTGCAGGACGCAGTCACGAGGCTTCCACTCGGGTCAACAGGTTTTCCCAAAACACACGACAGCATTTCCAGAGCATCTCAAACCCATACAACCATTTCCCACTGTGCTTTTACCTACCAGGAAAACAATTCTAAGCATCTCTCTCGCACGCGCACATATACACAAAAAAGGCAAAAAAAAAAAAAAAAAGAAGCCTGTGACAGATTTTATTTGATTGTGTGTGGTTGTTCCTACCAACTTTTCCTCTCGCTTTGCTCTGGCAGTCAATCTGTTGTCTGCTCTCGCAAACCATCTTTAACAGTAGCACTTTGGCTCTCTGAAGAAGCAATCCTCACAGACTGTAATTTCCACAAAATACAGTCCATTCCTTTATTTAAAAAGCAAAGACTCACTCAACTCTGAGCACCTTTGCCTAGGACCTGCCCGCTTTTACACAATGCTAAATTTTAGCCCCAGCACTTGGTAAATAAGAGCACAGATTGACTTTTCGCGTATTTTTAACTGCTGTAATCATCCCAAGTAGAAAAGTAAATATTTTGGAATGGAAATACAACCAAAACTCTCTGAAATGAAATGCAAATCAAGCGTGACTGTGCATATGACAATCCTATCAGCACCTGCCCACTGGTAATCAGATGCTAGCAAATCACTTTCCCCTATACCGTGTCTGCATGAACCAAACCTGACATTTGCAGAAATTGACAGAAAAGATGCACAGTTAAGTCAAACCTGGAGCTTAGGCCACATGGAAGCACCCTGAATTTTTACTGGAATTCCATTTCAGAAGGGGGGGGGGGGGGGGGGGGCCGGAAGCCCTCACCATCTGTTCAAGGCAATAAGCATTTGAAGAGAAACTTATAGATTTTTATAATTGTCTCTCTTTTTCCCTTTATTTCCTACACACATCAGTTCTCCCCAATGTTTAGGAAAAGGAAAAAAAGGTCACCAAAAACAAAAAAACCCAAAATAGCTAACTGGCTGAGTAGAACTCCAGTTTCTCTCTGCTGCAGCGGCTTCCACTGCGGTCACCGCTGCCAGTGCCTATCAGCCTTTGAGATCAGCCCAAGCAGGTCCTAAGCCCTGGAGTGCATTATCAACATCCAGTGGAAAAGAAAAAGCAGGAACAACCCAAGGACATGGAAAGTGAGACAGCAGCAACAGCGATTTAAAAAACAGGGCTGCAGTAGCAGTCAGAGGTTATAAAACAGGGGATATGAGAAAGACATGGTTGGAATTTTCCTCAGCTGCTCTTTTGGTGGTCTGTTTTAGGAAATGTAACAGGATTTTTTTTTCCAAAATGCTATAAAAAAGGGTGGGTAACAAGGGGAGCAGCTCTGAGCTGAGCTCACCTTCTGTCACGTGTTTCACTGACTTTACAATAATGATGCAGGAAGAGGCTTGCACAAATAGATTAACATTTTTATGTTGTAAGACTTAGTTCTTTGTATCACTGAATATGTATTTCCATGTAGCATAAGAAATATATAATTGTAGCATAAAGAAATATATAAGGAATTTCCTAGATTATATTAGTACGTTTCCGTATTTCTAAGAGTCTTACCACCATGGAACCAATGCAACAGAAAAAAACTATTGTATAATGCATAGCTGATTAACAAGATACAGCAGAGTACAAGAACAACAGTGATCTAGAACAAAGGGCCATATCTGGAGACTGATGACTGAAATATTAATTCTCTAAGAATTAATGTATATATTTTATATATTCCTAGAAAGCAGAGTTGTAAGCACTGTTCCAGTATAGCAAGATCCAGACAAATAGAAAAATAATAAAAAAAAAGTTCAAGTATATTTTTCTTGCATTAAAAATAAAAAGAATTCACATTATAATCACATCTGCATATACATCTTCTTCTGTGTGCAAGTCCATTATGAGGAAAATCACCTAAAGATCTGAAGGTTACAAAACACATTAAATATCAGATCCACCCATCTTCTGGTTTCAGTTCCCCAAAATGAATGAAGTTATGACTGCAGCAGGGCATTTCACACACGACTTGCTACCAATTCCCACGTTACTGGCCGCAAATCACTTAACTGAAGCGTCTCTCAGGGACTACGTACCACGACTGCTCTGCACACGAGTGAAACTCCCGCGTACGTCAGCAGCAGCTCCACACGCAGAAGGAAGGTCATTAACGGTTCCAGAGGCACGAATTCATCTTGGTCTAAATCCTAATGTAACTCCCTCCGAGTATCAGTAGGTTAGAAGCTGCCTGTATATGCTTTCTATGCACCTGCTATGAGGGCCATAACACAAATATAGCTTAGGGAAAACACACAGAAAATAAACTTGATAAATTTTGCCCAGATACCCGCAATACCAGAGGTCACATCTCAATAGTCAGCATTATGATGCATTGATTTTATACTATACATCATTTTTTCTTCAAAACTTCAAGTATAGGAAACATTGCTCAGTCTACCTCAATATTTTCAGAATAAGTGAACTTTAAAAAGAGTAGTAACTGAAGTCCGACAGCATCAGCCTTCCTCATTTACTACTCCCTTGCTTTATCATAGTCACCTTTGTAAGTTCAGATCCACAGAATAACACACTTTCATGTGATAGTGTTCAGTACTCATTAATTTTACTAGCCCAGAACATTTTAGTGGTTATTATTAAAATCATTATCTTACTGAGCTAAAATTGCTTGGATTCCTTTGTAATGTAAATTTTTGTACCGTACACCTAACAGGGTGGCATCAGGCTATCTCATTAGTTCAGACTACCTGTGACATACGGGGCAATATTTCACTTAGATTCAAATAACATGTCATAGAACTGTAACTCCTACTAAAAGGATTAAAGAAATGATGTAATGCAAGGCTTTATACTTTATTATTTATAAGCTCTATTATTTACAAGCATTATTTATAATGATGAGTAGTGCATATGGAATAATTTATGGGAAATGTATTTTTTTCAATTAAGTGTGATCACCAACTTCACAGAAGTACAATTCTCAGAAACAGACTCCCAGTGAGAACAGTTACACTTTCGAATAAGAGGTAATATTGTTCCCATCTTCTCCAATACTTAAATTTAAAATAGCAGACCTTAAAAAATTGTGACAGTGACTGCTTTGCTTAAATATCTTCTCAGATGAGCACAGAAGCCATACAAACATAACCAAAGTATTATGTTTCATTCTTGTCCTGGTTTCAGCCAGGACAGAGCTAGTTTTGTCTTCAGCAGCTCCTGTGTTTTGGATTTAGTGTGAGAAGAACAGTGATAGCACACTGATGTTGCTGGTTGCTGCTGAACCACCAAGGACATGTTGCAGTTTCCCAGGTTTTGCTAATGTGCAGGTGCAAAAACCTGGGAGGGGTAGAGCCAGAATAGTTGATCCAAACTGGCCAAAGAGAGTATTCCATACCATAGACGGCATGCCCGGTATAAGTGAGGGTCAGCCAGTGGGCCACTTCCCTTAGCCCTTAATCCTAAAGCTTCCCTTCGGGTTGCTTTTTGTTTCCCTGTTTTCCTTTTTTTTTTTTTTTCCCCCTCTATTCATTCGGGCCTTTTCGTTCGTTCATTCGGCTGTTTGTTCCCTCGCCTGCTCTCTCTGGAATTGCTGTTCTGGGATAGCTGGGGGGGGATACCCCTGCTCCCTGCCTGCTGCTCGGGACGAGCTGTATCAGTCATTGGGTGGTGAGAAATTGTGCATCGTTTGTTTTATATATTCCATTACCCTGTTATATATAATTATTATTATCATTATTAATATATTTCTATATTTTTTCCTTTGCTGTCCTGGTGAACTGTTTTTATCTCAACGCATGAGTTTTTCTTTCTCTCTGATTCCCCTCCCCACCCCACTGGGGAGGAGGGGAGTGAGCGAGCGGCTGCGTGGCTAAACCACGACAATTCTAAACTAAAATTCTCTCAGAATTTTGCCCTCTTTCTTCTTGTAGCATTATTGTTTTAATGTCTTGGTCTTGTATTATAAATCTTAAGTTATTTTTTAGACTGCAGGGAGACACTCTGTGGCTTGTGGTAAGGGTGTGCAAAATTGATGCTCAGTGAACCCCATCTGAATGAAGCATCAATGACATGGTTTCCTGAGGCTGTAAATGACTAGACACAATGGTCCACATGATCCACTCCCGTTCCATATTCTTATTGCTATATTAGTCAATTAAAAGAGGATGAAAATGGTGATTTGATTTTTTTAATAATAATAATAATATTGTAATATACAGTCAATTATTTAGTAATAATAAAGAAAAACAAAAAAATTTAAACATTTTGAAAGATTTTTTAAAACATATTTTAATTTCTAATAATTCTTTAAATGAGTAAGTTTACCCAAGGGATGTGATTCACGAGACTGTTATGAAGTTTGTATTTCAAATAATTCTAAGTTCACTATGTATTTTATTCACAAAGAAAAACAACCCATTTCCAACGGATGATCAAGTCATTCTTCTACTTGTTATTATACCCATACCAATGACATACCAATACCGTTAAATGAACGCAGATACCATAATGTTTTTAAGGATAGATACAGGAGAAGATTCAGAGAGTTGAAACAGACTTTAGGTATAGTATAGGCACTAACTCCCCTAATAGCCTGACTCTCCTTTCTCTTGCTTGCTAATGCTGCCCTCCACTTCCCACTGGAACAGTCTCATGTGCCTCAGCCTGAGGAATATAAAGTAATGCATACAGAAATAAAATAAAAATCCTAGCTGTACACTTAAAGTGATGAGCAGTGAGCTCATCAGTGATGAGTTATCACTCAGAAATGAAATTTTGGAATTATAATCAGAAAACATCAGATCATTGCTCAGCAGCATTCAAAAAAAAGCATTCAGAAAGGAACAGAGAATAAAACAATTTATTCTGTTGTACAGATACCTGGTACACTTGCATTTTGAATTACACGTAGAGTTTTTTGGATTTTCAAATTGATTAGAGTAGAACTGGAAAAAGAGAAGGACAAAAAGATGGAGCAACCTGCTCATAAGGAACAAAAGGTGATACTAGAATTCATCTGGCTTCACAAAGAAGCAAAGGGATATGGCAGACATCTGTAAAATAATAGTGTACAGGGTGTCAGAGCCTGGAGGAATGCTCTGGGGATGCTCAGCCTATTCTGTTATTCTTCCCTTGATAATCACTGTTAGGAGACAGCATACTAGTCCAGACAGACTTATAGTCTGAGCCAGTAAAGCTTTCTTTATGCTTCTAAGAAGAGGGATGAAGAATGATCCCATTCACCTGTCCAGCTAATAGTGCCTTGTCTTGATATGGATAGGAATAAGCCACAGTGAGGTTTGAGGACAATGTGCAGAATATGACTCCACGAAAATAAAAAGTCCAGACAAAACTGGTTAATAGTAACAACGCTCTGAAAAAAAGTAAATGCTACAATGTTTACCACACTCTGTACTTCATGTGTTCACTTGCCACATATGCAGCACCTAACTTCCCATAAACATTGGGGCACACAAACAACAGGTTTTACTGGCAATATGTATAGTTTTCAAAAATAACTAGATAACAACTAATGGAAAACATCCCTTTAAGTTCTAACTGTGCTTGCAGTCATTTACAGAATCCCACTGCAACTATATTGAGGAATGGAATCTGCATTATCAACTCTTGAGAAGAATCCATCTATTATACATAGAATTCTTCTCCATGAAAAACTTCACAACAATATTTAAGGTCTTCACATCATGCTGTTTACATCCATTTTAAGGTCTTTCAGGGTATTAGGCAGCATGTAAAGTATTAGGACAGAAAGGATATGCTGCCATGAACTGCCTTTCTTTACCTTCCCTTCTTCAATTCCATTAGGTTATCCAAAAAAAGAAATATTCAGTGAAATTTGTGTTAAATCTGCAGAAACAATGACAACATTGTTGAAGACGATGTAAGACTAAGTATTATCTTCCCTTCTACAACACCCACAGGTTGAAAATCATCACCACAGCTGTTCTGCCTTCAGGTTCTTGATTTTTGAACAGTTTAAAATCTCTCCAAACTTTGTGCTTCGCACAAGGAATTTCTCTTTAAACAGCCTTCCCATTTATTGCACATCTCTAAAACATTTAAATGGATGTAGTAGATTTTTAAGTGTTCAAGACATTTAGGTTTTATAAAGCAAGTAGACATACAGGATCTATTCACCTCTAAGTGTCATCACATCCCTCAAACATAGAATTGGGACTCAGTCAGCCTAAACAGGATGAAAATCAATTTCGATATCAACATGCAATAATGAGCTACACATATGATTCAAATTCATATACGAGTATCACAAGCATGGTTATCAACATACATGTTGATATGAAAACACAAGGTTCAGCAAATACAGAAGATCTTCATATCGGGATACACATATCAACTTCCCTGGAGAGGAACAGCATTTTATTCCTCCATGGGTTAATAATTTGCTCATAGTTTAAAAGAGATGGCACCTGCTCTGCCAAACACATATTTGCATTTCCAAAGAAAGAGAGCAGTAAACAAGACAAGAGGAGGAGTGCTGAAACTTTTCCTGAATAAATTAAAGACTAATAATCTCTAAGGGGAAGGGATGAGGCATTTGAATCTGAATGAAAACTGCAGAACATGCCAAGAAAGATGTACAAGAATTGGCAAACTTTTCCTGTTTGTGATGCTCTCCAGTGAAAGCTGGCCAAGAATGTAAATAATGCAAGACGAACCAGACCTTGACCTCACAGCAAATCTAAGGAGTTGTACCTTGTCAGGGTACATAGAAGATTTTGATCTGATTTTAGTACAAGTAAACAAAGCAAGAATGTCTTTTAGTTCTGTGATCGCTGTCATCATAAATCCATGCTTCACAATAGTTTATTTTGGATTTTGCAAATAATGCTTTTATTTAATTTTCTCTTAAGGATGAATTGCAGAAGTTT
The DNA here is from genome assembly GCA_009819775.1 of Phoenicopterus ruber ruber. Lineage (NCBI taxonomy): Eukaryota > Metazoa > Chordata > Aves > Phoenicopteriformes > Phoenicopteridae > Phoenicopterus > Phoenicopterus ruber. Next base: position 32,678,918 of record CM020216.1, read on the forward strand.
TCAAGGTTTCTAGATGATGAAAGCATTACCCCACCCCCATAGCAGTGGTTAGTCTTGTAGTTAGGGTCCTGGACTAATCATACAGAATTCACATCATTGTGAAAGGGGAATAGGTCATATCTTCCTTTAGGTGGACAGCATTTTGAGAGTTGCTAACGTAGGATCTGAAATGAGAAGGCTGCACTGAGTGACCAGAGATCACCAGGAAGGTGCCCTGAGCTGGAATAGGGTCAGAGGGAGTATGGCCCCAAGCCTGAAGGAGTGCTCTTCAAAAGTATAATGGCTTATATATTCTTATTAGTTACCCCTACAGCTATCTATCTGCTTGCTAAACTACACTGAAATATGATTGAATATGTTACTGTTATTTGGAAAAGTGTATTTATGTGATTCTTCAAAATTCTTCTGTCATTGCCAGATGGTCTACCCTGACCTCTGGCTCATCAGACCTAAATAAGAATGCACAGAAATCCTTACTAGAGACTTGAATTTCCTCCTGTTCATTAGAGATGCAACTAGACATAAGTACTGCATCATCCATCAAGATTATTCTTCTCAACACCAACAGAGACATGTAAAAATCACCATACTGGTCCACTGTGTAATACAGGGTAGAAAAATATCTTGATCGCTCATACAAGTAACCTCACAAGCTGGTTTTGTAGTTTCTGGATGCCTAAATTATTTATGGGAAACAGCCTTTGACAGAATATAAAGCTTTTCTATGAGTCATTATTTTGAATTCACAAAAGCAAAAAAAAATTCATATCTGAATATGCTATTCTACTACGTAAGGAACACAAAACGACCACTTGGCGTTTCAAATTTAAAGAGGAAATAAATGAATATTCTTATCAGAGTAATCTACTGCAATTAACACCACCTAATCTTCAAAGCTGGGAGGTTTCGCCAGGATTCCTCCAGCCATTCTACTCTTATGAAGAAACGGTTGTGTCAACAGTGCTAAGCCTAACAAAGGGCAGTACAAAGTTTTATCTCTCTGTCATAAAAAGATTACATTGTTTAGAAGGTTTGAATTCTTTGACATAGTTGTTGTGAGGCTGTTTAAACACAAACCTTTTCATGACTGCCTTTAAAGTAAAAAAAAAAAAAAAAAAAAGGCAAAATGACCCACTGCCCCTCCTAAGCAGAAGTCATTGTAGTACTACACAATTTTAAATTTACAACAGCAAATGAATCACAGAATCACAGAATGGCAGGGGTTGGAAGGGACCTCTGGAGATCACCTAGTCCAACCCCCCTGCCAGAGCAGGGTCACCCAGAGCAGGCTGCACAGGGCTGCGTCCAGGCGGGTTTTGAGTATCTGCAGAGAAGGAGACTCCACAACCTCCCTGGGCAGCCTGTGCCAGGGCTCTGTCACCCTCACTGTGAAGAAGTTTTTCCACATGTTCAGGCAGAACTTCCCGTTTTCCAGTTTGTGCCCATTGCCCCTTGTCCTGTTGCTGGGCACCACTGAAAAGAGTCTGGCCCCATCCTCTTGACACCCGCCCTTGAGATATTTATAAGCACTGATGAGGTCCCCTCTCAGTCTTCTCTTCCTCAGGCTGAACAGCCCCAGCTCCCTCAGCCTTTCCCCATAGGAGAGATGCTCCAGTCCCCTCATCATCTTTGTATCCCTCCACTGGACTCTCTCCAGTAGTTCCTCATCTTTCTTGAGCTGGGGAGCCCAGAACTGGACACAGGACTCCCGATGGGGCCTCGCTAGCACAGTGTAGAGGGGGAGGAGAACCTCCCTCGGCCTGCTGGCCACAGCATTCCTTATCAAATGAAGATAAACCTGGGCACAGCCGTAGTAGTTTTTGAATGTGTGCGACATGTAGAACAAAGTAAAACTAAATGCCTGAGCAAGGCTTCACAGTTTCAAAGTAAATCCAGAATTGGCAGAAAATTCTATTATTTTATTTTCCTTAAAAAAGTGTTATTAGAGTATTTTTTCAATAAGGAATTAAGAGGCATTTCTGATAAAAGCATATCATAGCCATTTTTTTAGGACATGAAGAAAAATGGAAATACTCCAAAGTACTTGTTTATTTATATATATTTAAAAATAGGTCCTTTGATATTTAACTTCTGGTATGTGGCCCATTCTAAGCAACTACTTTTTTTAAGGCTATTTTACTTCGTGTTTATTTTCAGTAATGCATGGAGAATATTTGATACATTCTTAGGGGTTCAATTCTCCCTCACACGTTTCCTTCTAGTTGAGAAAATACCCAAGGGTACAATTTATCTCACCCAAAGCCGGATGCCTTAAAATTAGACCTTAAACTGTGAAAGAGTCATCCCAGCTAGGCATCCTTCATAACGAATTGAGAGACCTGGATACATCCAGAATGTACTTCAACTGACCTATATAGGATGCTCATCTTAAAATTAAAATTTCCCTCAGCAGGTGCTTTTGTCTTTCCATTAGCAATCACAGGAGACACAGAAGGCAACCAGATGGTATTTAGATACTGAATATAGGCCAGATTAGGCCCATTTATGTATATTTTTAACATTATCAAAACTTTTAACTCTAAATGATGACTAAATTATCAAAATATGAAGAAACAGCCAAAGTAAAACTCTCGAGTAAAAAAATTCTAGGAGTACAAGGAAGCAGTATCCTGGCTATATAAGAGAGATTCATCCAAGTTTTACATTTCTATTCCTAAAATCTTTTCATAGAATTCACTAGCCTAAGTTCTTTTAAATTGCAGAAAAAGTTTTCTTCGAAGACTAAACTTGGGGGAAAAAAAAAAAGAAAATAGTATCAGTAACCATTAAATTTCCTTTTGCATGCTTCATTTATTCCCTTCTGTAACCACATATTTGTCTGTTTTTCATCTACTTCAATAGCAATATTTGGCTATTAACTCTGTTATCTCCCCCCCTTTTTTTTTTTTTCTCTTTTTTCCTTCCTCCCTTCTTAAAAACATCCTTCTGGCCTTATCCTAATATTACCTCCCATTCAGTTGATGAATGCAACCATTCACGCAGGAAACATGAGAAAATCCACAATTAAAGAGGCAAAAGATGCCAGAGGAAAAAAGCAGCAGACTCTTGATTCTTGGGATGCAGTGGTTCATACCGCTTATGTCTAGGCCATTGCCTCCATACACCAGATTTCCAAGACGCCACTTCTTTTCCTTTCAGAAGACAAGAGAGGAAAGCCTGCTGATTCCACATCACCCACGATTCTTTTCTGGGCTGATACAGCTGCCTTACTGTTTGCCATTTCTCTCTTTTGCTTCAATTTAGCTTGTCAACCATCTAGGACCACAAACATACAAATGTGTAACTGCATGAAAAAGCCGCATGTACTTCAACAGCGTGCAGGACTGATTTCAGATAATTTCCGAACTTGAACCAATGTAAGCATCCACCTGGAGACACATTTAGACCAAACAAAATAAATTTGACTAGTCGCTTTTCCTTTACGCAACATGTTTTAGAAGAGAAAGGACAAAAGGATCAAGTTTCTATTATCCATGTGAGTTCTCCACGTTCCCTGAATAAACCACCACTACATTGGAATCCTGCATAACGTCCCACAAGACAACCCAAAGGGAAGCGAAGCACCTTTTCACAGCAAAGACTCGGAGTTCGATGCACATAGTGCAACACAGACTTTTGTGAAAACCACACTATGTATCTGGTGGGATTCTTCCTACCATAAGGAATAGAGTCAACTACTAATTACTACTACTGAGCCCTAGACATCCCGCTGAACATATAATGAAAAAAAACACAATTTCAAACCAAGTAATCAAAATGTGGCTAAAAAATCAAACTAAAAAATAAAAAAGAAAAAATCATGGCATTTGCATTAACTAGAGATTTCTGCCAGCATTTATAAAAGGTCCATTCCTGAAAATTAAAATCCTTAACAGACAAGAAAGAAGTATCTAGAGGTCATTTTATTCATGGTTTATTATAGTAAGTAACAAACATTATCTAAAAATAAAAAGTTAATCTGTCCCAGCAATTAGAAATCTAATTAGTAACATTGAACCGACAAATGTGTTTGCAAGTTTGCTTTTCTTTGTTTTATTTATTTTTTTTTTAAAATAGTTTAGAGCAGCACAATGGTGTCAGAGTTGTACATTTACATTCCAAACTGGTATGAAGGGATTGGACAAGAAATAATTAAACAGCCTCCAAATACTTACATTTGTTAAGCTTTTAAACTTGTGGCAAACTAACTAAACACGACTATATCCCCTGAGGGCTAAACTGCTGCAAACATTATTCAGAGAAATCTTCTATTTTCTTCAGAAACAATTAAAAAAGGAAAATGTGTTCTAGATTGCATAAAGCTGTTTTACTGCGTGTTTGGGGGCAGTTACTCATCCCAATTTCAAATAAATAAAAAATTACTTCTCAACTTCCTAAATTAGCCTAAATACCTTACCTGCATCAGATCATTTCTATCCATAGTAAGAGCATCATTAGTGTAATGAATACTAGGTCAGGTTGACAAACTGATGATACCAGTTTCAAAGCCCAAATTTGTATCTTTTTCCACTCCGGTAGACAAGGTATCAAAAATAACTTACAAACATCTAATTCTTTCCAGTGAGACCCAGCATGTCACTTCTTAAGCTTTCCACCAATACTGTGAATTTGCTGATTCAGCTATAAAGCTAGTCCCCAAAGAGAAAATTATTAATAAAATACTGCTATGAAAAACTACAATTACGGACAAATAATTGTCTTAAGTCTACTATTACTGTTACTAATTATTTTGTAAATGCCACAGGAAACAATGGACAAGAGTTCTCTGGCTGAAGAAACTCACAACTGAAGGTCAACAGATCCTTTATGGGGAATTCTTCTCAGAGAAAGAATTTTTTTAACCTTTTATACCATCTCCTATCGATTAAACTGGCCATGAAATGCTATTATTCCTACAGAACAAGGCTTAGAACTCATTCTGTGCAGCTATTAAAAAAAAAAAATGTGAATGATATCCAGAGCAAGGCCCGGTACATTTTATTGATTGATTTTTTGTGTGAGACAGTAGTGCAAAGCTCAATTGGCAACTCCTGAAGTAAGCTGCAAACTTTACTTGACAGCAACAAGAAGTAGGGAGCTGGAATCCAAAACTAATGATTTCAGGAAGCCAGCATCCTGTTCTTCAATAGCACTGCACTCTGTTGATGTCTCCCAGATCTCACAACATAACTTTAAAATAAACATAGATGTCTTCCCAAGTACCTTCTCCTTTCCAGGTAAAGTCTGGCTGAAATTCTTTTGGCTCCTGGAACACCAAACTGCAAAACAAGACCTGCTCTTTCTGTTTTCCTCTCCCTTATGATTGCTGTCACTCTTTCATAATTCCAGATACAGGTGGGAACATTTCATCACACGCTTTTCACAACAGCCCACAACTCTCACCATGACAAAAGATGAGAAGATACACTATGAATACAGGTATCATCACATAAAGTGCTCTTTGCAACTAAGTCAGCTTTAACCAAGGAAACACCAGAAATAAATGAGGCTTTAAAAAGACTCGTTAAAATGGTGTGGAGAAGGTGTAACTTATCAATGATTTAATTCATAACAAGGACTCTAAGGTCATAACAATTCAAAGAGAATGAAACATTATGTATCATCTACATGTGCTGTTATTAAATATAAAACATAACTTAAACCCATTATCTTTCACTCTATAGGTGCCATTCACAAGAACTCAGTGCTACTGTCGTACAAGCACAAAGCAAAAGAAGTCCAGTCCAGACATCCAGCCAACTGACTTGGAAGTTTTCCAGTGTTGACCTATTACTACCTTTACTCCCAAATGTGCTCTGTTTACACTCTGCTTTATCAAAATGCTACTCCAGGAGGTTTCCTACAACTCTCTTATTATTCTCTTCATTCCTGTTCCAGTGATCTCATTCCATTGGCAAGAGGTACCTAGACCCGTCCCATAAAGTGTCACCTGAACGACACTTTGCTCCAGAGCAGAAATGGTGCAGAACCTCCTTATAAAAAAAAAACCTGACGCCTAATGCTCTTCAAAACAGATACTAACTTTGTTACTTTCAAGCTGCATAAACTCTTCAAAAACCACTTATCTGTTTCATTTATGCATTGTGACTGAGCGCTGTTTTCTGAATGTTTTGAGACACCTATAGGTGTTTACAAAAGATGATTTCAGTTTGTAAGTAACAATTCATATATATTTCTTCCTGCTAAACAAATGTAAGAAAGTGTATTTTTTCCTAACCTGCTGAGGAGCAGCAACTTCAGTTGTTTGCAGGCACCTAATTAGATTAACAGATTTGGGCCCCAAATATTTCAAATTCATAGCATAAATATCTCACTCCACATACATTTCGGACTGTGGAGTAATTGTTTCAGGACTTCCCTGCCACGATAAACAACGAAGTCCTCCCACCTTGACAAACGAGCAAGGCACGACATAAGCCCCAGGAGGGAAGCATTGCTTTGCGATGCCCCGTGTTTCTTGGTGCTTGTTTTCATTCTGTGCCAGACAGGCGTTTCAGGCTCTGAGCAATACCGGATTATCACTTTGGGGAGAAACAAAGAACGTATTTCCTGTCATTTTATCCATAAAGCATAGCACAAGTTCAGTTATTTGGGAATGCATATTAGGTTCTTGGTATGGATTTTTTTCGGATGTATAATGGTGTTTTAATATATGTGGAAGCATTATACCATTCAAGCATTGGCAAAGAACAAAATTGTGGAAGCATTTAATATATGTGGAAGCATTATACCATTCAAGTGCAAAGAACAAAAACTGCTGCCTTGCTACATTAGGTCATTTGACCTAAATGGGAGCAGAAGAAACGTTTAGTGGCCTTTAAAAAAACTTAAAAGACTGTATCTCCTGCAAGAATTACTGTTTTTCCCCATCCTGTTGCATTGCCTTTCTTATTTTGATAGGGATTTTATAAGCGTATTCCATCTGCTTTCTCAAGTTACATCAACCAGATAAAACTGCTTTAGAAAATTAATAAAGTTCTCACTAAATTTGTAGAAAAGCAGTCAACTAGAAAGAAGAATTAACTGAAGACCCTATAATCTACTTGTTTAGCTAGGGAAAAAAATACTTACGATACAGTAATCTTCTGAGAAAACCTTTCATCCATTTCAAAAACAGGATACTCGCAATGAAAAATGTAATTACATGTACTCCCAACAAATAAAACTCCTTTCAATAATCAGAACAACACTGGACCGCACAAAACAAGAATAAGCCGTACCTAAATTGACTTCAGACATCCAAAAGTTTTGCCCATTAGTACAGGATTTTTAATTCTTCCTTGAAAAGACCCTTAGACAGACAGTCTGTCACATCAACGCTCAAAGTTTCAGCAGACCGGCCTTTAAAGCCCAAGTTTGCGGTTGCGCCTTTTGTTTCCCGCACTCCCTACGTTCTCACCCACGCTGCGTGGCTCGGCGACTCGCCGCTCTGCACCCAGCTATCAGAGGAAGCCCGGGCAGCATCGGGACATTGACTGGGGCTGAGCAAAGTGATGTAGGTCAACGAGGCAAATCGGCATTAACTGGAAACCAAAGCCACGAGTCGTGACAATCCAAGACAGCACGGTTAGCTACAACTTTCTGCCTAGCCCCTCCGCGACGTCCACACGCACCCCCGTTACATACACGCCCCCCCCCCCCCCAGTTCCGCGATTGCAACCAGTTCAGCCGCCCAGCGACTCGCGAACTTACTGCAGTGCGATGCAGAAGGAGGAAGCGCACGGCCCTGGGATGCGAGAGAGCCCGGCGCCCTGGGCAGCCGCGGGAACCGGCCATCCAGCCGGGCGACCGCCAGCGACGGCGCCGCCACCGCCGCCAGCCCCCCCGCCCCGCCGCCGGCTGCCGCAGCCCAGCGCGCCCGGCCCCGCGGGGCCACCGCCGCTCTCCGCCCCGCTCCCCGCCGCCCTCCGCGGCGCAGCGCGGATCCGGCAGCCGCCCTCCTCCCGCGAACAGGCAGCCACCGCCGGGCCGCGCGGTTTTAAGCGGCTGGGCGCCAGCACATCTCCCACCCCCTTTCTGGCCGGGCGGCAGGGGGGAGGGGACAGGCGACACACACACACGCACACACACACGCACACTCCCGCACGCAGCCCCTCCCGCCCCCGCGCAGCTGCGGTACCTGTTGTCCGGCGCCTGCATCCCCCGGGCGCCGCCCGCCGGCTCCGCGGCCCCGCGCCCGCTCCGCGCTCGGGCGACGGTGCGGCAAGACCCGCGCACCGTTCCGCTCCCCCTTCTCCACCCGCCCCCCGGCGCGGAGAGAGGCTGCCCCCGCACCCGCGCAACACTTACCCAAAGTTTAGCCGGTCTCCCCGCCGGCGGTGGCCGCGCCGGGCTGCCGGTCGCTCTCCCGCCCGCTACAAGGCAGCGGGGCTGTGACAGCGGCCGCGCCCGCGCAGCCGCGGGGGCACGGAGGGGCTGTGCGCGGCCCGCCCTGCGCACCTGCGCGGAGCCCGCCCTCGCGTACCTGCCGCCCGGGGCTGATCGAGACGAGGAGGCGGCCGCGGAGCGGCTCCCACGCAGGTGCGCGGGCCCTGCGCCGCCGGGGTCCGCGGCTCAAGGGGGCCGGGGGAGGCTGCTCCCTCGCCGCCGCGGCTCCGGCCGGTCCGCGACAGCCGCTGTCCCCCGGCGAGGCCGGCCCGGTGACCGGCTCCGCGTCCAGGAGCCGCTTCAGCCGCTGCCAGCCGTGCCCGGCTCCAGAGCCTCCATTTGGCCGTCCCCGCGGAGGGACCTTCGCGCATCCCAGGGCGCAAATGCTGCCCCGTGTCCCCCCCTTTCCCCCAGCACGTGTTCGGGAGTCTCTCTGTAGGTGGCAACAACAGAGCGAGGGCCTGTAAGAACGTGCAGGTTTACGCGGAAAAGAAAAAAGAGGAAACAGAGTAGCAATGGCATGAAAATTAATGTCTTTATGCCAGTGCTTCCCTCCTACCAAGACACAGAACAAGGGAGCGGGTCGAACTTTCACTGACAGCTTCCCAGTGCGCGTGATGGCAATTTGTCCTGACCAAGAGAAATTCCCCTGAAACACCGGCTAATTTCTCAGCCCTGCAAACACTGCCAAACTTCCATCTTCACCGAGTCTTGGGTGCCATTCTCAGGTTACCCTCAGAACATCAGCTGGGATCCTGATGGCTTGGTTAGCTCTAATTCCTATCATCTGAATTCACTTTGTTGATACAAGGCACACCAAAAGACTTTAGCTTTGAAGAGTGCTTCGGGCAATATAGAGGAAAATTTAGCATGCTGCTAGTAGTTTTATATAATAATAAGTCCATAGAATTATGAAAATACAAAACATTTTACCAAGATTTTTTATTTTGTAACTGCATCGATTCTTCCTTTCTGAAATCTGTATTTAAAGGGTTTAATTTTCACATAACACACAAGTGCTAGAAATTTTTGGAATCCTCTTTATTTTAGTAACCATGTAAAACTTTGCCAGCCTGATTTTGTTTATAAAGATTCTTGGTTTCTTAAAGGAGAATTCCGTAGTTCACCTAGCATACTGTAAGTGGCTTCCTCAGACTATATGGTACCTACTGTCTGTAAATTGGGTTCTACTCAACACAGTAAAGGGCATTTAACTGTTTTGAATTAGCACATTTCCAAAACTCATTAACAGTCCAGCTTTTTGTTTAACAAAAGTTTGAATATTTAGATGAGCTTCAAGTGTACAAGAAAATGTATTTTTATGTTATATAATGCAATAAATAGTGTATGGCATAAATATGTAAGTGATATAAAGGCATTCACAACTAAAATTTCACTGTGATGTATTTTTGATGATCCTTAAAAAGCTCACTATCTATTAAAAACATCCATTCATCTCTCTTCCTATGCACACAAAACCAAAATAAACAAAAAATTCTCTGTATCTTTGGAAAAATGTGCTCTAGGAGGTGTAGTATCACACACATTAGCCTTTAAATTCAGATCCAGTAGTCAACCTTATAAACCTTTCCAAATGGCAGCGTCATAGTAGCACATGATGAGTACTTGGCTTTAGTCTCCCATGTTTAATATATTGCTTTCCCTTTAAAACCCTGATTTCAAAAGATTCTTTTTCTCCCAGGGAAGGAATTCACTCTTAGTATATTTAAGCCTCAAGTTACTAAATATGGATCAAAACACTGAAGCACAGTAAGTAGTTACTTAATTGTGATAAATCATTCCAGTATAACACAAAAATTTTATAGGCCTTGCAATAACGTGGTTTGGGGGGAGGGGAGAGAGGGCCTGGTTTTGAATGACCATATTGCCTTAAAAATTGATTTCAAGCACTCTCAGTTACATAAGGTCATATTAAAGTGAAAATTGCTAGGTAAAATTATGTTCACAATTACAACCATTTTTTAATATTGTACATAACTTTTGTATACTCACATAAGTTGAGTCTTTATCGTTCTCTTCTGCTGCGTATTGGAACAGTGTCCAACTTCAGCTCCTATTGAAATGGAAAAGGTCCAGCAAGTTCATGTGCGGTGGAGAATGACAATTCCATTGACATTTGTAGCTTTAAAACTCCAAAGTTAAATGTGAGGTCTTGTGACACAAGCAGGAAAATTAAGCCGTTCATTAAACATTTTATTTGATTAGAAAAGCAGCAACCCTTACACAGGCCAAAGCTAACTTGCTACAGCTGAGCTGTGAAAGATCAATGTAAAAGATGTCAAACTAAAGGGACATTAACATTAAGGGGTTTTTGTTTGCACTGGAAAATACTTAGGTAGGTTGCTATCCACATGTCTAGCCTTAGAAACATGGCTGTAGTACGTGCAGTTTTGAGCACAGATCAAGGATGGGGGATAGATGAAATACAACTGATGGCCAAGAGCTGCTTCCTCAGCGTAGAGCTCGGTGGCAGAGTTTGGGAGTAGCACATCCATGTAAGCAGCTTTGTTCTGGTTTCAATGCAAAGCTGCATCCTGTTCCAGAAGCAGGATGCTGCCCAAACTGTATGTGCTCCTATCCTCTTCTCCCTTTAATCAAGCTCCTACCATAAGCAGATTAAAATATGCAGAAAGTTTGTCTCTTAACAGCTCACTCCCTCACAGCAAAGAAAATAACAGATGTCTAGAATCCACAGCCAGAATTTTAAATATTAAATTTATTATACTATATCCTTAGATCTGTGCTTGGATATTTAAATAAATTACATTGCTAAGCACAAATTTAGGTTGCTCATTTAATAAGCCTTTATCATGAACTTGGAGCCCTAAGTTTTGATATCATTCATGAAAGAAAACAGCACCAAACTCAAGAATCTTAATAGCAAAATCAGTTTTCAGTCTCCAGTATTTTTTATTTGCTATTGAGAAGTTGCAACAATATCAGTCATCTGCAGTTATTGTATATTAATACTTTGGGGAGAAACAGGGTCGGTCTTCCAAATCGGACTTCAGGGGCCACATGACTGTACAAAGTGACCGGTGCAAACTATTGAAAAGTAGTCTAACTCCATGTGAATTCAGCTGAGATAACAGCAAGCTATATCTATAGAAAATCTGTTTCAGAATATATGGTTATCAGAAGCAAATCTAGCGCACCAAATTTGTTAAAGAAGAAAAGAATCCTCTCAAAACTTAATTCATCTAATTTAGGCCATTCTTACACTTTATGAAGGTTTTTGTGAAAGAAATGGAATATAGTGAAAAAACATCTTTCACACAGTAATTCTGTACTTTGTGTATTTTCAGCAGAAAATGTCAATATACGGTAGAACTATACTGCTCCTTCCCAGAAATACCAAATTCACAGGCAATCAGTAGTAGGGATCCAAAGAAGAATCAAACCATTTTTGTCAGAAGTAAGATCTTTCATAGATCACTTTAATTATTGCAGTGATAAGGATATAGCATAGAATAGTCTGTACAATACACTGGATACATAGAGTAGCACAGTTATTTGCACAGTTCAAGAGGGAAAAAAATCTTGTGAAATACCCAGAGGCATTTGCAGGTCTGCTACCACTCACATTACTGATACTCAATATATATATAAAATTCTGTGGTAGCTAAAGGAAAATAGGCAACAGAGCAAATATTTGTACTTGAGAAAATCAAGGACTTTTGACAAACCAGAGCAAATTACATTAATCAGCTGAACTACTGTTTGTGAGCTTGTTACCCAATATACTAGGTATTCTAACCAAATCTTTAGCTATTCTTTCATTAGTTCAATCAAGATACAACACTGAAAGCATTTGAATTCACATCTATTGGATTAACACTGATGTACAGGTATATTGGATTCCCTAACTGCTGCAGATCAGTCAGTCTCACTTCTGCCCCTGGGAGAATCCTGGGGTGACTCCTCTTGGAACACATTTTGAGGCGCATGAAGGAGAATAGGGTGAGTGGGAACAATCAGCATGAATTTATCAAGGGTAAATCTAGCCTGATCAATCTGCCTGTCCTCTGTGATGAACTGACTGAACGTATGGATGAGAGGAGAACAGTGGATGGTACTTATCTCGGCTTTTGCAAGGCTTTCTACACTTTCTCCCACAACATTCTTCGTTCAAGTTGGGATGTTACAGACTGGATGGGTAGAAACTAGATGAGTGAGTAACTGGTTGGACGATTGGGCTCAGAGGGTAGCGGTTAATGGGCTGTACTTTACCGAGATGCCGATAGCAAGTGGCATTACCCAGGGATCTATCCTTACATCTTTAAGGCTAAAGGATCCGTCCTTACATCTTTATCAGTGACCTGGAGGACACAAAGGAGTACACAGTCTTCAAGTCTGCAGGTGAGACACACAAATTGGGAGGACTAACTGACATGCTCAAGGGCAGGACTGCCATCCAGAGGGACCTAGACGTGCTGGAGGAATGGGCTGACAGGAACCTTAAGAAATTCGACAAGAACAAATGCAAAGCCCTGCACTAGGGAAGAAAAAGCCCTGCAGTGATGGGGCCAGGCTGGGCACTGCCTGGCTGGGGAGCAACTCTCTTGAAAAAGCTGGGGGTTTTGGCAGACTGCAAGCTGAGCATGAGCCTGCAGCGAGCCCTGGCAGCAAAGCAAGCCAACACCATTCTGGGCTGTATGGACAGGAGCACAGCCAGTAGCTCAAGGGGTGTTATTATCCCCCTGTAATCAGTATTTCATAGATCACACCTTGAATACTGGATCATAGGATAATTCTGGCTGAAAAGGCTCTCAGGACATCCCTAGTAAGGATCAAATATGAGATTGGACCAAGGGGCTTTATTCGGTTGGATCTTGAAACCCTCAAAGGACAGAGACAGCATAACCTCTGTGGGCAGTCTGATCCGGTGCTGGACTGTCCTCATGGTGAAGAAGCTTTTCCTTATATCCAGTCTGAACCTCTCATTTCAACTTATGCCCATTACCTCTTGTCTTCCCACCGTACATATCTATGAAGAGCATGTCTCTGCCTTCTTGATAGGCTCCTCGTGGGTATTGGCAGGCTACTGTCAGGTGTCCCCAAAGCCTTCCCTTTGCCAGGCTGGACAAGCCTAGATGAGCCAGTGATTATATAGAACGTCGAATGAGTGTAACAGTGCTTGAGTTACTAATGGATTTGTCCGTACTCTGGTTTTATAATATTATATCTAGTACTTTAAGGGAAAGAATGACAAGTATAAAAGAAGCAAAGACAACTGTGTTATAGTAGAGTACCTTTCAGTGAATTTAAAACTGTTTTTTTCTTTACAGCTTACTCATCTTTACCTTACCCAGTGGGAAGAATTTCAGAGATTATCAGCAGACAGTGCGTTGACAAGCTGATAAAATCTACGTGAAAGGTACCATTGGTTTCAACTGGATGCAGGAATGAGCCCTTAGTCATACTAAATGAGAAATGTTTGTTCACTCTGAAAAGATGCTATTTGGTTAAAGATTACCTAAGAAGCAGATGTCTGATAGCTCACTCATTCTGAAACTCTGTAATATAAAGTCTAGTAGGCAATATACAAATTCTTTAGTACTAGACTGGGCAGGAGGTTAGGGGCAAAATGCATTTACTATATATTTCTTGATGTAGCATTATAGCAGTGACATGCATAATTTTTTCACTACATTTCACTATATATATATGTAGGATATAAAAAAGAAGCATATGGCTAGTAGACATTAAAAAAGGGGTATATTTATATGAAGTATCTCAAATATGGCTTTATATTTTAAAAGATGGTTTTAATACATTAATTACCATCTGTATGTTTACTGAACTGTCTCAACTGTGTGAAGAGATATGACATGTCCTTAAACATTTGTTGAATCTTAACACATATTGCAGAATCACTATTTTTCAACAACCAATGTAATTTGTTATAAGAAGGCTTTTTGTTTTATTTTAAACTTAATTTAACAGCAATCCAAGTGTAATATGTTCTCTGTTGGATGGTAATCATTAAAAAAACCTGATGGCCTAAATTATTAAATTCAGATGCTTTTAGTTCACTGCGTGCACCTTGCACAAAGATCATTCCTGTTACTAAAATACAAAATGAAAGACATATTGAGGGATTCTTGGTTTTGTTGTCTTTCTTCCTCTGTTTTCCAAATTTTCTCTAAATTTTGCTTTGCTTATGTTGCTTATGTTTAACATCATGCCTGCATATGTGCTTCCTGCAGGTAGATCAATGAAGGGGCAGCAGTAGAATGTCATGTCTGAAAAAATAAATACACAGAAGAACTTTGTAGGAGTCATCTCCCTACGCTATTTCTGATGAGAGGAACAAAACAGAACGGAACTGAGAACAGCTACTTTTTCCTTGATTTATGAATTGACAGAGGTAGCGTAGAACAGAATGTATACCTACTACAGAGCCAGTATAGAACTTTAACAGAATATTATTGAACATGTATTAGTACAAAGTGGTTTATGACAGAGAACAAAGGTGCAGGGCTTACAAAGACGAGGGAGGAGGACAACAGTTGACTAAAGAACTAAGGAATCAATAACGAAGACAGAAACAGAGGAAGCATTCCTGGGGTGAATTTAATCTAGGAATTTCCATGAAAATACACTCAGTGTAAACCATAAAAGAAAATGGTAACATTTTCCTGGTTGGTGCAACACAAAGTAAAGAGCAGAGAGGAAAAGCAATATATAGAGAGCTAATGGTATTACAGTTTTCCTTAGCTTGAAAAAAAACCCTATAAAAAGAGAAGATCAGAAAAAGCACAAAAATTGTAAGAAATTATTTTATAGTTGAAATTAAAAACCACACATATGCCTGTCACTCACTATATTTGAGTATAACTTGTCATAAAACAATCAAGTGAACTAAAAGAACTCAAAACCTGCATTTCTTGACTAATTAGTTCTAACTAACTAATTAGACCTACTTCATTTGCATTTTCATTAAATGTATTCAGGAGAGAATTTTTTTGGTAAAACAGTACAGAGAAGGAGATATACTATGTTAGTATGCCAGAGATGTATATCAAACTATACTAACTTCAGTATACCTGAATGGAGAGAACAATTGATAACAACACAATCAGCGTCAAGACTTAAGGGTTTGGGTACTACTTACACTACATATTCAAGAAATAGGTATATTATTATAACTGAAAGTGAGCAGAACTTAAAAGCAAGATAGAGGGTTCAAATTTGGAAGGCTGAAAGAAATTAGAAATAGTTTGGAAGACTTATCTGTAAAAGGAGATTGAAAGAAAATAAATAGTAGAGAAGAAGAAGGAACTAATTGCATTTAATTACTTTCAAAGAAAGGTGTTCCAGAGGGCTGATGGAATGAAGACAAAGAAGAACATGTCTCCAAAGATGGTTCATATCAGTGAAAATTAAGTATGAAAAGCAGAAAAGGTGGGCTCAACAATGGAAAAAAGTAAAGAAAAGAGAATTTTTTCCTTAAGTTAGTAACTTAAGGAACTTTCTTTAAGTTAGGAACTTTCCTTAAGTTAGCCACCAGCAGTCTTCAAAAAGAAACTTTTAGTGGATTCAAAGCAATTAGAGAAAGACGAGAAATCAATAGTGGCAAATAGTGGCTAGCTAGCACCTGCTCTATTTATAGGCCTTAAATCTCAGATTCTTTTATAGTTTTTGGTGGAATTTATGAATTTTTGTTCCTCCTTCTGGAGCTGTATTTTGCTGAGGGGTCAGCAATCTATTTAAATCAGTTGCAAAACATATTTTATAATAATATAATAAAGGATATTTTGCTATATCTAAAACAGAGTAGATCCCTAAAGAAGCATACCTTTTTCTTTGACATACCTTGTACTACTGTCTTTGCCCACTGATATCTTCATTAGAAGTATTTATATGTAATATACACATTAGTGTTACATTGCAGATACTTCAAGTAACTAATTTTTGTACACATTTTGTTAAAAGTTAATAGAGTAAACTTTTTATTTTTTTAATACTTCCTACTGTCATTGAAATGCTCACTTTTTAAATATATTTTCAACATGCAGTTGAAAGTATGTAACAAAAATCGTATTCCACTCACTTCTCTAGGAACAGTTTCACATACAGATTCCAGGGAAAAAAATAGAAATTTATCAATATATCCTTTTCCCATGTATTTTGTTTTACAGAACATGATATTTAAAAGCTAAGTTCTGTTCTACTTGCACTGTCACAGCTACCAACATAGTTTATTCTAGATTTACACCGTATAAACAGGATGAAAATAAAGGAAGTGGGTTTTGAGAGCAGGAGTATCCTATGAGTAAAGCACGCAGTGGCATGCTTAGATACTTGTGTTGTATACTTTAGTTCTGCTGTTGGCCCATTACTTGACTTTGACATCTAGGATCTAGGCACATAAAACCAGCACTGTGATTTAAAACTGCAATTTTTAAAATCCACCCTTAACACTACAAACCTCAAGTATTCAGTCAGAAAAAAATTTCCCTGGATAACTAAAGTTCTGCTTTTAAAGATGTCCACAACTTCCTTATTTTTGTTAACTTAGCAGATCAATGCCTAGGCCTCCAGTGGGACATTTTCTTTCATATCGTCTTCAGGAGACTAAATATAGTAGCCATGTTTCAGTCATTCCCACTGTAAACACACAATCAAGGTCTGTGCAAACCACAGGGGAACTGATTGCATTCACTCAGAAATATAGCCAGAGGGCAAAGAGGTAATGTTCCAAAAACGCAGCAGAATCTCAGAATGGTTGAGGTTGGAAGGGACCTCTGGAGGTCATCTGGTCCAACCCTCCTGGCTCAAACAGCGTCACCGAGAGCTGTTGTTGCCCAGGGTTGCCCAGCGGTTGAACTATATGATATGTGTCCCAGTTCAGACTTCTCTTCCTGGAGGGACACAAACTTGCAAATCTTACCTCACAGGAAGATAATTAATCACCTTCACTGCCTGTGAATGCCAACCAACACAGAAAAGATGAATTGGACCAAAACCCCGGGAATGGTACTGTACGGGTGCTCCTCCAGAAGGGCCAAGAACTTGATTCTATTTTCTGTTTCTTCTGGGATCCAGGATGCTTTTCCACCTAGGGGGTCTCTAAAGTCATGTTTTGAACTGAATTTTGATACAATAAAATTTCTGTTCTTTAACTCAAAAGAAGTGAGAGAGATCCCATCAAGACCAGACTGAATGTTAAAATTCTGGCGTAGGGGGAGGCGGAGGCTTTGAACCCCTTCAGAAAAGGTTTGAAACAAGTTCTTCTAATTTTTATGTTGTCACTTTCTTATTCTCCTGACAAGTTTTAAAAAGAAATGGTGACGCTTTTGAAGATGATGTGAATACCTGTTGGATATGCTCTGAAAGGTCTATCAGATAAAGCTGTTTAAAGGACTATGGTATAAATCTGCTTTTGGCTCTTGTTCAACTTTTGCATGAGCTGCCATGATGTCTCAACTGTGAAGACTAGCACCATTTTGGAGATGTGAATATGTACAACTCTAGGTTTTTAAGAAGTTTTAAAGAACAAGAGACATTGAATTTAGCATTAAGCAGCAAGATGCAAGAACCACATACTTGGAATTAGATTCTAAATGTTTGCCTGGATCATCTAATCAATCATTTATACTATTTTTAGAGGAAGCCTTTTATCTCCTTATATAGGTTTCACTTCTCTAGACTGAAATTAACTAGAGCAATGAGTTTCTCTGATGCGAATACTTATACTGTGGCCAGCACAATGGAGTATCAAATCTGGTTTGGTCTCTAATATAAACTGAGTCCATGGGACTGTGTATATTCATGCAGCTTATATAAACTCCAAACTTATAGCTATGTGGTAAAGGAAATATTTGCTTCTAAAAGCCAAATTAAACCAAAATCAGGTAACTAAACAATAAATACAATACGTGCAGTTGCTACTGCCTGAATGTGAATCTTAATTACACTTTTTCGGTTAATTATTGTATACTCAGATTTTGAGTATACCAACTAATTTAATGCTTCCTCCATTTTCTGTAATTACTTTAGCAGTTTTTATTATATTTTAGTTTTAGTATCTTTTCGATGCTGAATCTTTTTCAATGTATAACAAACACTTTGATGAGCCCTTATTTTCAAGACTAGTCTCTCTGCCTTGAATGGAATTACTGCTGCATGTCTGCTAATATGAATAAACATGCACAGCCCATCTTAGAAGAAAAAAACAGTCCTGATGCTGAAAATTTTGCTCGTTTCTATCGGTTATATATTCAGGCTTATTATCTGGAAACTAACTCCTTGATATTGTACATTTGCATATGTATGAACAGTCATCCACCTGCATACAGTTATTCTTGGTGCAGTGTTTTAGCGCTTGCGAGTAGGAATTTCAGACCTTATGCACCACTTTTACTCTCTATTGATTGGTCCCTGATCTTTCTGTAGGAGGCTTCACCTGACATAGATACTGAGGAAAGTAAGCCTGGTGGAGAGGAAAGGGAGGTACCATCCTGCGCAACAATCCCAAATAGTGCTGCACCCAGCAGAGCTGCTATGATGTGTGTGGCTCTGGGGTAAGATATAGACAGGGTCTTCTCCAGCTCCTCACCTGAATCACCTTCAGAAAAGGTAAACATGTCTTGCAATTGCCATGTTCAACTTCCTCCTACTGGTTTGTGGGGGGTTTTTTTCCCAATTATGTGATGGTCATCTTAAAGGTACAACACAGTTGTTTTTAGAGACGAGTGTAAACTGAGGTCTTATTCAAATGGCACTGTGCTTTTAAAAACAGCTTTCAGATTGCTTTTAACAAAGGTGACAGAATATTTAATGAAAAATTCATTATTCACAAAGCTGTTTTTCATGTTAGAAAGACTAAGACATATAACAGCATCTTATTAACTAATCCCCATTTGATTTAGTGGGAAAGTTGAACTTAACTTAAAATAACTGAAGTATTGTTACAAATGCATCCCTGCTCCTTTGTACCATCTTCCTTGATGACACTGCAGCAGTTGTTGATTTATATTTGTATATGTCTCTCTGATATGGTCCCTCTTCAGAACTCTGTTATTTCAGACTCAATGTAGTAATGAGCTTTGTCTACAAGGGCAACGTTGGCTTTAATACTCTTGGCCACTCTACACTGTCCTTCCTGTTCCATCTACTAGAAGCCACTGGCAGAGATGAAAAGAGTCAGACGGGTTCCTCACCAGGGACTTCATCCTATAAGTGCAGAATGCAGAAAAAAAGCAGAGGAGGAACATCAAGTGCAAAAACACACTTTAGTGGGCCTGCAGTAGGGGCTTGCGGTTGTACCCTGTAGCTTCTGTCCGTGATGCAGGGCGAACACAGCAAAGGTGATCTGGAGTCTAAGGAATTTAAATGCTGATGTGACCAGAGGTGCTCCATACAGAGAACCCCTAGTAGGGTGGTCCTCAGGAATGGATTAGTAGGGCAATGTAGAGGTAGCTATTACTCATATCTGCTTGCTATTAAGTTATTGTAAGCTACCAGAATCATAATATATTGCAGTCTAAACATTCACACACAGCATAGAATTCAGCAGTGATACAAGCAGCAAGTATAGAAATCAGAAAGCAGGAATAACAAAGAAAGCACTCTAGTTAGGTACAGAGAAATAAACGAAGTAGGGCACCTGGGAAGACCAGGAAGTAGGCTATGAGTGTCTTGATATATTATAATTTTAAAAAACATTCAAGAGCACTTCTGGAAGAACAGTACTTTTGTATAGCATTAAGTAGTGCAGTGTGGTATACATTGCCAAGAGGAACTAATGGACTAAATGAAGCTGGAAATCTTCTCTAAAATAAAATACCAATTAGAAAAATGTGTCCTCATGAATAAAACTCTTCAAAAGTCAACATATGATCTAATAACATCATGACTAGGGAGGATTTTGGTTCAGCTTGTCTTTAGCCAGGTTCAGTTTTCTTTAAAAAAAAAAAAAGAAAAAGAAGTTTATGTGTTTCTGCTCCCTGTTGGATTTATCTTTCAGTAGTGTTTTAATACAGTGGTCAGTTTTAACTAAATTTGACAGATAGATAAGAAGAATAGAAGATCAGAAATCTCAGGGATGATAAATTCTTATAAATTTTATGAAAGCCAATGACCAAGCAGGTAAGAGACCCTCAGTTTAGCACCGTGACTGGAAGAAAGGTTTCAGCATGAGCAAAACAGTTGTCTGTTCTGTTCGGTCTGTCAGCTGACCCACATGCACACAGTGGGCAGCAGGGAGAATTTGGGTTATTTCCATATAAGAATAAGGATTCCAATTTACACAGACCCAGTGCAAGGTCTGTTTGAGACTGAAAGTACTAGAGAAGCAACGCCTGGCATGAAGCATTTGGAAATGGAGAGGACAGGAGAATTTGTGAGACTGATGCTGTACAAGCACTCTGTCCCTGTAAGGATTCAGCAAGGTATTGTAGAGTTACAGTGCAGCCCTTCCAGAGGCTCACAGATCTTCACAGGCTTTTCAAGATACCGGTAAGGATTTGTGGCAAAGCTGGTCATGCAATGACACATTTCCATTTTAAATAGAAATGTTGCAGCAAACCAATTTTAATACGCAAAGACAACCATTAATTGCTCAAAGCTACTTCTTAAATAACTGAGCTACTTTCTCACCCTGAGGGACCAATCTATTCCCACAATAGCTAAATTTGCAAATTTTATCAGAAGGGAAAGTACGTAAGAGCTGTTTCTCCCCTTCTTAAAGAAAAAGTGCCCCATATTTAGAAGAAATGCTGAGCTTTGATTTGACTGAAAACCACAGCAAATAAAAAGACCTCAGTTACAGTTTTAAAATCCCTCACTTCACACTATTTTAAAGTTTTTAATTAGATGTCACAAATGTAATCAATTAGAATTTATTAAATTACACCATTCATGATACATTGGGCGGAATTAATCCATTTTACTGAATACTCATTAAGAAGGTTGGTGGTTTTGGAGGGTTTTTTTGTCATTAGAGGGTATAGATGGGATCCTAGGTATATGAAAATGGAGAGATCTTTGTTAGCTAGTATTACAGCAAGGTACTTTAATCTCACTTTTAGAAAAAATGAATCCAATGAACTATATGCAAAGAGTAATGAAAGACCTTAAATAAGGAGGTCAGAGGAAAAGCTGAGGGGTGCAACCAGATGAAATGATTCATATTAGCTTTCTATATTTTTAAGAAGCTAAATAATGACAAAGAGGAAATAGAAAAATATCCAGAAAACACCAGAGAAATGGAATGTTTGTTTAATGAGCTGTAAATTAAGGAGAATTTTGAAACATATATAAAAAAAAGGAAGATAAGAACACAGAGAAATTCCCCAAGTTAGAATGCGCTGTCAGTCTGCAATCCATTTTCTTAATAATCACATCTCAGCTAGAAAAAAATTTAACAGTGGGTTTGGTGTATACTTTGTTTTAAATATCTATAAGGCCCATAAGGAGGTTATGTGATTTTAGTAATATTTGACATTAGGTGCTAGTGCAGAAAAACAACTGAAAAAGTGATAATACACAGTCTTTAGGAAGCAGGCAGTGAGATGTTACTTATCCTGAGATAAACGGTGCTGAGAAGCTGTAAACTATAGTAATGGGTCAAAATCATAGACATTGCACCTGCATACAAATTATGCACCTGAATAAGAAGTGATTAATATTAATTCTTACGAAAAAATAACTCTGAAAAACACCTTCTTACTAAAAGGCATTCAGAATAATTATCAAGGCTATGGAACAGTAGTTCTATAACAGCTGCAGTTAGAAGCATTCCAGTTTTCCCAGCTGAACTGATATAATAGATTAAAAATTCAGAAAAGTTGCATAATTCACAAAAGAAGAACTAAATCACTAGCACTGACTGTAAAATCACTTGCAAGGAAGCAACACTTTGGTTTGCTGATGCCCTAGCCCTGTATTGCTTTTTAATGGCACAATGAGCTGTCAATTGAGATTAAGTTCTTTGAAAGGGTCTTTTCATTGAATTAAGCTTCTTAATAAAAGTAATTACTTTTCTAATTTCCCACTGGGCTATTAAAATATCATCCAGAACCAACTGGAGAAAAAGTAGAGTCTCAATCACTTCAATTGGTATTTGGACTGGGCCCGTAACATCAGAACCAAAGCTATGGCCTTGGCAAAGTAATATATAAGCAAGAACAGGACTGAATATGTTGCAGAAAAGAAGTAGAACCAAGAATTTAATAATTGTAATGCAGAAAGAAAATGATTTCATTGTTTAATTATAATGAGGTTCCCCTTAAATTGATATATTTTCAAAAGCAAAGAAGGAGAAGGAAGAGTAGCAACTTTTCCTGGCAATAGTTAGATCAGGTAGCTAAGGGCAAGTGTATTCTACTAAGCCAGCTAAGAGAAAAGCAGATGAAAGCAAGTTTAATGGTCTTACTGAAATGTTGAGATTTTTATTCACATAATAGCAAGCTCTTCCTGAAATTTACAGTTTCTAAAAGAGATAATGTCTGGGCAAAGAGTTCCCTGAATTTATAGCAGATTTTAGAGGTCTGTCTCCATGTGCAAATTTGGAGCTGTGTAATGACAGCTGTAAGATTTTAGATTTTTTTTTTTTTTTTTTTTGTGGAACTAGCAGAGTTGGGCTGCACAGCAAATAATCAAGTGATTTCTCTTGAAAAAATGTGTCCTGGGAAAAGTATACTGGACACTGATTAATACTGAAAAACACTGCACAGGCATGGAATATTTTTTTTCTTTTCCCAGACACTCCAAAAGTTGACCAAAGGGGTGTAGATACTCATTTCCTGCGGAACAATCAACTGCTGCATTAAAAATAAAAAATAGGTGGGTTGCAAAACAAATGGGAGCTTTCAAGGTGCTTCTTTAATTAAATTAGTTATTCATTTTTATTAAGAATCACAAAGATTTTGTGATCTAAACCCCAGGATATTACAGTGAGAATCACGAGATCTTTTCACTTCCCAGTCCTGACGCTGCCTCGCAGGGTGACTCTGAGATTCCCATTTCTGTTACTTGAGTTCTGCTTTTCCACTCATTTGTCTTGTCTAAATGTGAATTAGGTAGAACTGCTTCGTTCTGTAGAGCGCCGAGCATACGTGCAGTACAATTCACTATAGGCTTATGAAATTCTGGTGAGGTAACTGAGTGACATCCTGGAAACAGCACTTAAATAACTAAAAATCAACCTGCTGGAAGTGTACACCTCCACATAAGCCAGAGAGGGTGGTCTCTAAGTTCTTCCTTGGCTTTCTCTTTGTAAAGGCAGAAACACTGAAAATGGCGAGTATAAAACCACATACTCAATTAACTTTCCATCTAAACCCATTAACTAAATTTCCATTGGATTACAGTGAAATTTCCTTCCACAGAATCATTACAAAGAGTCAATTGAACAAACTACTCAAAAATACACTAAGAAGATTTTTGTCTACATAAGTTATTTTCATTTTGTTCTGTAACAGGCTGCCTCTAATATTTATATTTTGGCCTAATTCTTATACTTAGAAGTCATATCTGTTTCAGTATAGCTTGTAAGTAACAAGTAGATTTTCTGCATTAGGCCAATCATCACATAGAACTGAGGACAGAGAAAAAGTGAAGCATAAATAGAGTAAGAGCCCCCTTCTTCCTTGGGTCGTATATAGAATGCTCTCTTTAGTTGTCCTAGTTGTTATTAAGTTTTAGCTGTAAGTGACACGGAAGAATACTAAGCACAGTACGTAGGTTTAACTAGAGACTTCTAATGCAAGATTTGCAATGTACTGACTGCTAGGCTGCTCTGAATTCAAGCAATGAAATTATTTTGGGGAAGTGAACATAAAGTAACATGTATTGTATATTAGATGATTACACCACAGGACATTCCATAATCAGCTTCACTGCTGCCTCATTATCTCTTGATAGCTATGCCAAAATAATTTGTCTTGCAAAATGAATCCTCAGCCTTGAAAAACAAATGAAAGTCTGGTTTTATTATTCATGAATTAACAAAAAAAAAAAATTGTTTGTAACTATGGGAAATAATGTCCGCCTTAATTAAAAAGTAATCTCAAACATTGATTTTAAATGTGCATGTCTATATCAAAATTGTCTGTTACGCCAGCTGATTCATACATCAGAAGTACTACACACAGTGTGAACAGAAACATGCAAGCACCTGTGAGATACAGAGATAAAGTTCTCCTACTTCACTACATGTACAGCCTAATCTTAAAGAAATGCTTCCTGCATTGCTAGTAGTTAACATCCTTCTGGATACCAGTAAGTAGATCTTTTCTTATTTTTAATTTGTTTCTAAACAGGGAGAGTCTTATGGAAGGATTCTTCTAGTATTTGTATGCATATCTTGTATGGGTTTCGTTCCACTTCAGTATATTCTCACTAGACCGCGACTGACAATAAATATTTTGTATTTTATGTATATACAAAGGCACCCAAATAAAGTGCTGTATTTTGTGAAGTTACATTACTTAGAGGCATTAAGATAATTGCATACTGTTCAAGAACTACCTTCAGTTCAAAATTTTATGAATTACAGACCTATTTACCCTAAAAGTCTGAGCAGATGTTCTTCTCTTTTTAAAGCATACTGTTCATCCAAACATTGAAATCAAATACAAACCATTGCCATTGCATACCAAGTTGAAGTGAAAGCTCATGAACACACAATAACATTAAAGTTATTCAGTCAAAATAATTTATAGCCATATAGAATTAATGCAAGAAGACTCAATTCTTGAATAAAATATCAGGAACAAAAGCAGAACTAAAACTATTCATGAATTTGATAAGAAACCTGCCTCCACATAGGTACGCTCTTCTTTAAAGATCATTTAAAAAGTGAAAATGCATCATCGGCCCACTGGACCAGAATTTAGTGAAAAAGATCTCATTCTTTCTACTATTGATCTATCTCAAATTCTTGTGTATTTATAGTAAAATCTGGAACTGGCACTGAAGTTGGAAAAAAGGTGTGTTCACACCCCACAATATCCTAGAAAGTGGGTTTAAAAACCCACAACAAACCTATAACATAAACCCTAAGGATTCTTCACGTGAGATTTAGCTCACAGTTTAAGATGGCTGGTTTTCCATTACAGTCAGTGAAAATACAATTAATGCAGAGTGTAGAACCTAGAGATGCTCAGCAGCCCCAGTGCGAGTGTCCACTTTGGAGTGAGCTAGACATCTGTCTAGGCTGTATCAACCAGACCCTTACTGGCTATAAGGGGGGTGTATTTTTTTGCACCTAGGCACCTATATATGGGTATGTAAATTCCAGTGTCTCAATCTGCAAGCTGAATTCTGCTGTTGTCTGTCACTAAGAACGTCTTTAAAATTGTGTTTAAAATAGAGGAAAGTAAGAGAGTTCTTTTTTTCTTATTTTACAGGACTATTTGACTTGCATTTTTTAATAATATTCAGAGTGTACTTACTTAAAATGGAGTGTGCAGCCTTGACCTTCCTGTAATTAACTTTTTTTTTTGCAAATCAGTAGCAGTTCCTTTTAAATCAATGGGGTTGTCCTCTCTCTGTGGTATCACTAATACTGCAAAACTTCTGGTTTAAAAACCTGTACCAGAACAATGGTACTTTTGCCAGTCCGACTTTAACGAACAATATGCATTTTTGCAGATGTCATGGCTACACCTGCAATTCTCTGACCTGAGAGATCTCGGTAGGGCCCTGAGGCTTAGGTTTCTCACGGACTTGGTATTTCATATTCACATTTTTCTTACAGGCCGGCAGTTTGGTTTGACTTCAGGTCACCTATTGAGGCCAACCGCCTTTGGGCCAGGCAACAGGGCCATTGTAGGATCGTCTCTGGTCGCCTCTGCCCTTGGGTGATCCTGAAGAGCAGCAGGCATAGATGAAGTGTCACAGTCAGATACGACGAGTTTGAATTTTCTGTGGCATGGTCTGAACCATAAGGCTCTCATAAGGCCAAGAGAAATACCCACTCTGGTGTCTCAGAGATGCTGCAAAGAATTTTCCAGAAGACAAATATTTTGAGTAGGCAGAAAATTTACCCTTATAGCCTTTTCAGGAGCTTGCTCCTACACAGCAGTATAGAGACAACAGCATGCATCCTCCTGGAGCTGCATCAGTTAGGGGATGAGTTGTTTGTTTGTTTGAAATACTTAAAAAAAAAAATAATAAATGTAATACTTTAAAAAAAGGAAAAAAATATACTACCATAAAAATGTAAACCAGGTTGCTGAAAATAAACTGTATGATGCAGAGAATCATCGATTCTGTTGTTTTATCAAGTACTTGATTTACCAGTGTGTTCTGATTTAACGTGGCCGTTTGAAAAAGAGCACTCGGCAGCAAGAATACTACCGTGGGCTATTGTTTATTCCAAACATGCTTATCACCCGTGGCTCGGCATATCTTCCATTCATTTATAACTGTGGAACATCAGGAGGAGAACAGAACAGTTTAATTACCTGACAGATTTCAGCTGGGCAGTGCCTAGTTTCAAAAACTGTCCTTGTTTCTGGGTTCAGTTTCCTTTAATCTGCAAGTTAAAACATTTGAAATGTATTTACAGATGAACTATAACACTAAATAACAGTTACAGCAACTGTACCTTTGTTAAAAAAAATCAGTTACTTTTACCAATAATGTAGTTCCATTGAAATCAAGGTGTTTTCATCATTGAATCAGTGTGTTTTCATCAACAAGTCATTTTGCTTTTTATTAAGTCTGCATTTTGGGGGGGGCTGTTCTAAGCCAAAAAAAAAAAAAAAAAAAAACCCAAAAAACAATCAGCCTTGCATTGTAATAACCAAGGTTGGTGGAATCAGTACTCTAGGCTGGTTATAAAACAGATGGAAGTGTCTCAACTACAGGAAACTGAACCACTGTGCAGTTACAGTAAACTAAACCAGTTGGTATATGGTGGAAGAGAGTAGACATGAAAACAGTGTACAGCAGAAAAGTCAGAGACGACGGTTTCTGTAGTCCTAATTTTCCTTGTCCACATATCCCTTGATATTCCTGCTAAACTCAGTCTTTGCAAATAAGACATATTTGCAAATAAATTGAGTAGAAATGTTATTCCTATATGGTTAGTGTTATGTCTAATCGTCACAGAATAGCAACTCGAACCCATATTGTACACCCACTGACTGGCATACAATTTGTGTTATTCTACCACTAACACTTTTGCAGTTTACACAGCTGAAAACGGCTTTGTCTGCATCTTGGATAACACGTACTACCTCAGATCAGCAGTTTTCCATTCAAGCTTTAATCAAAACAATACACTGAGCATTCACATGGGGCATTAGATAAGCCTTTTGCTAGAAGCTGACTCAGAATCTCCCCATTCATTCCAATGTTTCTAGAAAATCCATTTTAACTAAATGCACACATTTTTGCTACTCAGTAAGAAAGTTTATTCTATGAAGGTGAACTTGCTGAAAGAGTGCAAACTTTTGTTTAAATTGCTAACTGGAGCAGAAAAAGTGAGAAAGATCAGAGGGAAGTTATACTTCTGTAATGATAACTCCATTTTACTCATGTTATCAAAACATATTTCCTAATGATTCACATAAAATTTATTCCTTTTCACTTTATACTTCTTTGGTCATCAGTAGATTTTTCAAATGTACCCAGCTGAACTGAAGACTAAGAACACAAATTAAAGGGTTTTGTTAAAGAAGAAACTAATAATGATTTACGTCTGTAAGAATGATCTGTAACTCTTCATCATTTTACTTGTTACTAGTAAGTATTTAACAGATTTGTTTACTCTGTTAAAATGTTTAAGAGTATCGGTGGAATGGGAAGTTATTACACGACATGAAAAATATTGACATCAAAAGTACAGACTGTTGGTATCAGCACTGACATTCTAATTGTATCATCTAGAGCAGCTTTAGGATTACATTATTGATCTGCACATAAGAAGTATAGCTTGACAATAAAAAGGAAAAGGGCAAGAGCAAAAATCTTACATTTTGACTAAAAATAGTCATATTCTTTGAGAACTGAGAAAATCCAGGCTTGTGCATGTAAAAAATTCTTATTAGCAAACTATTTTATGTTTTTCATAGCAAAAAGCAAATTACACCCAGCATGCCAGGCTAAAACTCTGGCCCTGCGGATAAACCTTTGACAAGGGCTATTGAAATGATCAATAATAGATACTATTTTCTGCAGGAAAAAAGATCAAACTGTATTTAATAAAAAGAGTGAAAACTGATGTTTTATGTAGCATGGAATGGCATTTTTTTCTTTGTCGTCTTCTCCCAGTACTTTGAACAAAGAGGAATATTTGCTTACAGGGCAGAAGAGAATGCAGTCGGCCATTAGAGGTTCTGGACATGAGTTACAGCAATTATAAATAATTATTGCTATATTTTTTATTGTTTGCAGGGTTTTTTTATATTTTTTTTAAAAAACAGGAATAGTTTTACTATAGTGAAATAGTATCACTTTATACCATTACAACTGTGTTTATCCCCATCTGTACATTTAGAGGATCAGTCAGCTGAAAGATAACAGCATCTCAAACATGTGCATGAGATGTTTTCTTCCAGGGTACTTAAAATAGCAAAGTTACATTAATATCTTTTGGAACAACAACAACAAAAAAATCAAACCTTGGATTGCAGAAAGGACAGTCAGAACCTCATGACAATAATTCTATCAGGATACCATGTTGGAGAACATCTCGGGTGTGCAAAGCCCTACTTTAGGAAATAGATTACACAAGAAAGCAGTACTCACGCCAGCTATGCTATGAATGTACAGGTTCAACCTCTTCACCGGCTTGGGCACGTGTTCAGCGCTGCCACAGATACTTACAGACACATCCACTGTGACTTAGCACTCTATTAAAATTCCATATGGTGAAGTAGGTGGCAGAATAAATTTCTTGAGCAGAGGTATACATGATGAGAAAGGGATTTATTTTTAAGTTAAGCTTTGCATAATGGTTTAAAACACTTTCTGCTACATTGTTCTTTGAGAATATATTTCGTTCTATCATTTCCACACAGGTGTACAGGAGCTATTAATTTATTTTTTTTTTTAAATGAAATGACTATACTTAATAAGTTGATGAAAAGTCTGAAATAAAAAATAACAAATTTTCAATACTTTTACTAAGCAGACTTGGACACACACAATAAAAAAGTTAGGATTTTACTTTTGTTCCTTAATCAAAACAAGCTCCTATGGAAATTCAGTTTGAACAAGATTTGCAGGATCTGATCTTTAGAGAATAAATGAGCCTCAGGGTAATGAAAGAGCAGCGTCTGTTCAAGGTTTATCTTCCACCCTTTCATTTATTCCTTATCTTCCTCCCGCATCCCCTCTCAACCTTGCCTGCACCTAGGAATCAAGTCCCCTACATTTCAACTAGAAGAACAGTGCCGGTGAACTTGAGCAGAGTCTGCGCAGAGTCTGCACAGAGTCTGTTTGAATGTCTATACTGCGTAACACAATAAACCCACAACTGAAAAAAGCTGCATATACATAATTGACAACAAACTCATTTCTGGATTAAGTGCAAATAATGTATTCAAAATCCAATTACTAATATTTCATGTGCATAAAGCAGCAGGGGCTATGTTTAGCTCCTCAATCTTTTCAATCTTGATGCATAGTTGCTGTAGAAATCTCTCCTTAGTGTAACCCACTTAAGCTCAGCATAACCCATTTAAGAACAGACCTTTTAGATGTTAAAAGTCTTCTGGGACTGTAGTTTGCATCTTCAAAAGGAAAATGAAATTGGCAGTATAAAATAAGAAATGAACACTTAGAATACACGCTCATCTGTAAATAGGCTTTTTGATGGCGCTATCTGATTTCTATTTGGAGGAGAAACGCCACAATACTGGCAACGATAGCAGTTCTCCATACATAAGTATTGGCTTCAGAAGCTATGTTTCATTTTTTTATGGCCAGAACTAGTATGACTATGACAGCTGCTGTTTAGCAAACAAAAATTCATTGTACGTCTGATAAAAATAAGATATTAATATTGTATTGCAATAAATTTAATATAATTGTTACTTTCAAATGACTATGCAGTGCTGATATGATGATGAAAGACTGAAAGATTTTTTTCCCCACAAGGAAAGTCCAAGGGTTTTCCATTTCCCACCGTAGACAGGCAAAGCCACGTGCACCAATGCTCTATGCTCAAAGCTTATAAAAGCAGAGCTCGTGGCAATCAGAGCAAATAGTTCCAGAGATATCAGAAGAAGGTCTCTGTATGGCTCACTTCTGGGGGGTGAACATCAGAGTCAAGGGCTGTGGAAGAGATTTGGTGTTGTGTTCCCAGTGAAGAGACAGAAGCTTTTTTTTGCACTAGTCAAGTCATCTTCACTGGTGAATAGCTGGGATGCACAAATTATCACAAATAGGTTCAGAGATGTACCGAGAACCTTAATTTTACTTCTATATAAACATGGAGTCTGTGTACTTGCATATTTTGCATGAATACAATTAAATACTATCCTGGGAACAACCTATACAAATGAGAATCAGAAACTAGTTTCGATAGACTTACTAAGCACAGTCTCACTGTAATAAAATTTTAGATGAGGGTCTTGCCACTAAACATTTGCTTTCCCTTGCTTTCCCAGCTGATGTTACCATGACCAAGAAAGCTTTTAAAATGTAAACAGGAAATATATAGCCAAAGAAAAGTTCAAACAACCCCTTAAGATCAATCTTGAAACCCCTGAGAAAGAGAAAGAAAGAAAAATAATGAAAAACAAATCCCTGTAGGTTGCGTGAAGATTTTTGCTACCATGGAATGAGGATAAGACTGACACGTTTGCATTTCCCTTATGGTAGCCTACATGACATTGTTCTGCACAGCACTTTTTTGGATATTATTATACTCATTTTGAGACCTAAGAGTATTTTTAAAACTTGAATCCATGGAAATCAATGGCAAAATACTAACTTCAGTGAAGACAGTTTCATCCACAGAAGTACAATTTTTGTAACTTTAAATTATTTATTGAAAAATAATTAGATTGTGTGTATGCATTACTACTCAGAGTGTATGTTCTGCTTAACAGAATTTTGGTAGATATCATTTCACATCATTCCCATAGTTAAAATTGAACTTGAGAGCAGTGGAACAGATTTTGGCATTACTGTAAGGCATTTGTAAATGGGGAATCTGCCAAAGGAATTGGAGTTGTATTTTCATGGCTGACTCATTATTTAGCTGAAAACAACTTGGGTAGCAAACATGTTTTCTAAACTTTTATCTAAGAATATCAAAGATGATTTTTTCATGCATCTTTGAAATTATTTGTTCTGACAAGTACTTTTGTGATTGATTAGAACTAGTTAAATCAGATGTTAAGAGTCTACTCATTTTAGCAATTCCTGAACTTCTTCAGACTTCCTAAAAGACTTAGGATGATAGTTTTTGTATGATATCAAACATCATAAAAACTATATTTGTCAGAGCCAAAAAATTTAAGACACTTACAATCTTTTTTTATAAATGTTTAAGATGCATTTATGAATACTTTTATAAATCTAAAAGCTAAGATGAGAGCAGAGGAGTTTATCTATAGTCATTTATTTCATAAATATTTTGTGCCTTCTAGATGATTGTAGCTGGATTTCTTTAATTTTTAATTTCTTTTTAATTTTCTTAATCAAAAGAAAAGTACAGCAAAAGAAAGAAATAACATCTGACCATCTGTGAAGAAACCATTGCCTCCAGCAACAACCCAAATATAATGGTTTACTCCTCCTGAGGCTAAAGCTAAAATAAAACAATTTCTAACTCAAAGGTAATTTAACACTTCTGATTATGCAAGTTCAAAAACTCCTCCTTTTATTCAACCAAAAGTCTTGTTTCATAGATTTAGCCTAACGAAATTCAGGTTCCGTTCATCCTAACTTGGAAAATGAAAAGATGCCTTTGGTTGGCTAAGACATCACACACAACTTTAGGTCCTTCTCTCTTCTGGTTAAACCTGATTTGGTAAGCTACTGTAAAATTGAAATATTTCTCAGCCTACTAATAATTAGTTACATCATGTATTTTTTCAACATGAATTTTTCATTCCATCAGAAATTGCTGTATCATATGCCAATGAAATAGATTTTTTTGAGAATGTTTATCAAGAAAATTTCTCTTGACATTTTCTTGGACTGTTTTACTCTTAAGCCTGAAGTACAGTATCTAATGTTTAAGAAAATGCCGTTCCTGTGTATGTTCACAAGCTCTAAAGTCAGCCTGAGATTTCAAGTATTTTTTTTTTTCCCACTCCTTGCTGTATTTTCTAGAGACTGTAAAGTTTTCTAATTCATTGCAAGTTGTTTTAATCAAGATCTGTCATTTAGTGGCTGAAGATAAGAGCTCTTAAATTAAATTGTATTTGCTGTTCTCTGAATGATGAAAACAAAATATAATTTGCAAATGCATTTGTTAATACATACTTCAGCACTCAAAATTATTTAGTTTTGTTCCCACTAAACTTCAGGCAGTTTTTGCCATGTCCTTGAACGTGAACAGATTTAGGTCATATTTTACTGTAAATCTCCCCCTATGTTTTACAGGGTGCCATGGAGCCATACTCCATGGCCCTACTGAGGCTGTGGCAGGAATGCCTCAACTACTCCACAGACAGATAAAACTACAGAGAAACAAATAACGCATCTTAGCAACCTGAAGTCTTTTATTTGTACCTCAGCCACTGGCCTACTCGGTACTTGTGGGCACATCACTAATTTTTATTTTAATAAAACAGGAGAGAAGACTTAGCAGTTTCTTAAAAACATGAAAGAACAACATAAACCATCTCAAAAACCCCTAAAATTAGGAAGTGCGGTAGGGTTGGGTAAATAACACTTGTATAAAAATTTAAGAAGGAATTTTACAAAGAGTAGAAACTAATTCATACAACTGAAAGTGAGAACACAGGAATACCCTAAGTGTGTGGGGACACTATTTAAGACAAAAAAGCAGGGGGAGGTTGCCAGCAGAAGTTCACAGAAATACTGTTGAGCATTTTCATAACAGGCTCAACAGTAAGATGACAAAGTTGCTGGTGATAATAAATTAGTCATGGCTGTAAAGTGAAAAACTGATTACAAGGAATTGCAAATGTACCTGTAAAAAATGAATGAACTAGCAAAACAAACCAACAAACAAACATAGATATTTTTACACAGTTAAGCATAAAGATGAATACGTAAATAAGAACCTCGGTACAAAGTATACAAATATAATAAAGTGTCAAAAAGGTGATTAGAGAAAAAGGGAAGTTGCCAACATATTACTGGAGATTTTTGTTTCAGTTTTCATTCAAAAGGGATGGCTAAACTGAGTAATTAGCAAGCTACAGGCTACTGGAACCAATACAGGAAAGAACTGAAATAGTCTCAGCATTTATCTTTCCCCTGAGAATATGGAGGACAGTAGGATCAAAAGAGGCAAACAGCTGTGCTTAACTTTGAAAAAACAGAATAGGAGGATCCAGAGAATAATAAATTAGTCAGTCTAACTTCAATTCTCGCAAAAATGCTGGAATATCTGTCTTTGGGTAAAGACTACAGACAAACTAGAGCAAACATCCACTCGTCAAGAGAAAACATCAATCCCGTCTACTTTCTCCCTGTGACTAGTCATAGGCCTTACTGATAGGTGGAAGCAGTAGATATGACACGTTCATTGTTTCAAAGTGTTTGCCAGTCTTAGGTACCATTCTCATAAATAAACTAAGAATTAAGTAATCCAGATGACACTATTGTAACTGTGTGCACAACAAATGTGAAGCTATACTTAAAGCAGTTACCGGCTGTCAAGCTGGAAGGAAACACTAAGTGGGGTTTCATAGGGCCTGTCCTGGGTCCAGTATTATTTAATATTTTCATTAATGACCTGGATGATGGAATAGAGAGTACACTTATTAAATTTGCAGACAATACCAAGCTGAAAGCGTCTGCAAGCACTTTAGTGAATAGGATTTGAATTGAAAGTAACCTTGACAAATTGAAAAAGTGATCCAAAAAAAAAGAGAAAAAGATGCAATTCAATAAAGAAAAGTACAAAGTATCACACGTAGGAATAATCCCCAGCTGGAAAAATACAAGAGGAGGAACAACTGACTATATGTCAGATTTACAGAGGGTAATGAACCACAGAGACACTAAGAGTCAAAAACATTGTACTATATATGCAGGACCATTTTATATAGGAAACATAAACTAATCGTGTTTGATACTAGTGCAGTTCAGTCCCAACACTTGCCATGGTCAAAGCAGCCTATTTAGATGGAGTTCTGCATGAATTTTAGCTACATCAGAAATATTTAATGGGGGGGGGGGGGGGGGGGGGGGGGGGAAGGGGGGAGACATAGTTCTTGCCTTTCGGACTGCTAAAAAAATTAGAACTAGTATTTGCCTCACAATATGCAGAATTTGAAACCACAGCTGTCTTTGCCACAATAATTTTCTGTCCCAGTTGAGTTAAAAGTTACAGAACTGCTATATCTTCAGGTAGGAGAAGTATGGTACAAACTAAATTGCAGGTGTTGAACAGTAGAAAAAACAGTTGGCCACAAAGATGACAGGTTTTGATTTAGCATGAACCACAGTGGGGAATTCTGTACTGAAAAAGCTATAAACGAAAGACATGTTTGAATAATGGAAGTTACCTTCCAGTTTTGTTAGGAAGAAGGGGTTTTTGTATTCTCCCAAATAGGCATCTGCATCCATAATAGGTATTTTTAATGTTACGTGTATTATAATTCACACAACTGCCATACATTGTTAATATTTATGGATTCATAGCAACAATAGTCTTCCTTTACTATTATCCTTTGCATAATATAGATTCAGCAGATATTCTTCAGTGGGGAAAATACAAGATGGGGAGCAACCAGCTACATTGGAGATTCAGACAGCGTAATGAATTTCACAGAGCTCATGAAAGAAAAATGGCATACTACTGCAACATACATAAGCGGAATTTACGTAGGAAACATGGAGTAATTATTCCTTGCAATGTTCACCAAGGCTCTTCACAGCCATCACTGTGCCTATTTTCACAAGTGCATGGAATACGTTCGTGAAAGATAGGACACTCATGCCTCCAGCTTTTGGGATCCGACTGATCACAAATTATCATCTTCACTGGCAAAAATAATTAGACTCTTACAACAAAATTAATACATTTTCAGAAAATGCCTAAAAGACTGGTTATTTTTATACATCATCTGAAGAGCTGTTGAAATCATTAGAACAAACAAAAGCTCCTTGCATCTCTATTATTAGGATTATTAAAATACCCTTTACCCCTCACTATGTAAACTATTTATTTATTGCCATTTCACCCTGCTTGGGCAATGAAATTAGACAAAATGGATACACACCTGTCCATCTGCAATTTGTGATGTACAGCCTATGCTGTGGAACATGAGGAAGCATATAGTTCATTCCATCAGTATAGTTAACGTACTCTTCTATGATTGTTTTTAACTAAAGGAACAAAAATGGAAGGTTTAATAATGCTCTGTGATCCTGAAACAAGCTTGCTCCTTTCATTCATAATGGCACATGCCTGGTGTATCTTTGCAGAATCAAATGTTCAGATACGAGTGAGTTTATAATTTTTTTAATAGAATTTCATTTCCGTTTCAGTTAGGCCTTAATGATTTACGCTCTGCATAATTACTTTCTAGAGTTTGAAACTGGATATTGTCTTACCTTTGACGGCCACTGCTGATCTAAATGCTATCAAGAGCAGTCTCCTGAAATACTGCATGAACTCCAACTATTTGTGAGCTATCGTTCAACTTCTCGCTACCTGTGAAGTTATGGACCTAAGTCAGAATGCAATAAATAGGTGTTGAGCGAATATTATGTGGTTCTTAAAAACAGAAAACAGCAAAACATACATAGCATTAGGTAAACAGTACTAGTTACCTTTCAGGCAAACGTGGTGATTTTAATGGAGCGAGTCTAGGAGTAAAGCACGACTCAGTATAGAAACATCTGAATTCAATTTTAGTGGTAATCATACTAATTAGAAAGGAAGTCAAGGAAGTGACTTAAGTTCTAAAAAGCTTCTGTTGATTTCACCGGTAACAGTAAATTAAAAATCTTATGCCTTTCTGATGCTTCCCAAAAAAGGAAGCCAAAGTAATTCAGAAACAAGAGCTTCTTGTCTAGTAGAAAATGCAGTGAGAGACAGAAATCTTGCCAAAACACTTAAATTGTTGTCATTTCTTAATTAGGGAAATATAATTTCATTATTTAAATGACTTTATTTAAGCACACATCGTTAAAATATTATATATTCAGTATATTTGCATTTTTATAAAAATAAACATATATCACCTGCTACAGTGAGGCACTGTTGCACTTTCTATTATTCATGCTCATTTAATAAAATGAATTAAAGAGAATTAGTTGTACATTCTATGAAGTACTGCTTAATCTTTTAAACTTTTCAGGATGAGGTTTGTTGAAGCCTGGTACTGAATGAGGCATGGTGATTTTAGAACTAATTTTATATATTCTAAGAAAGACAGAAAAGGTCTCCAGACTCTGCTCAGCTACTGAGGAACAGTTTTATGTCTGCTGTTCTCTTGAGATCCAGACTGAAAAGGCTTAACACAGAAGATATGGGACAATCAGGTCTTTTTGACAGTTACTCGTAGAGGTAGTGGGTAATTTCTCTTCAGCCTTCATACCAGACTTTAGCCACCTGTATTTTTCAATTGCTATTAGTAAACGAGATGCAAGTAAGACTTGCGTCAACTTGTCTTGGAAGTAGTTAAATACAGAGAAGTCATCATAAGCCAGCACATATCACAGGAGTAATGCACCATCAGAGTAGAAGAACTTGCTTTCTAAAACTAAAAATTGATATTAATGATTTTTTTTTAGGCTTTACCATTTTCCATCTGCGTTTGATATTCTTCTGGAGTATTTTATTCAAAGTATGCATAACAAAGGACACCGGTTAAAAAAAAAGAACCTGAGTGTACAACTCCTATAAAGGAACTCAGATGTAGGATGAGAGACATTCTTCACTTCAGTTACTTTCTGAATGACGTTGATTATAGAGGTCTTACTACTTAAAAGACGGACAAAGTGAAATCAAGAGGGGTAAAATGCTGACATTTTCTCGGGTTTCTATCTAAAAAACAGTCTTTTTGTATTAGCCTAACTTTGCCCTTGTTCTTCTTCCATAATGTTTTACCTTCGATCCATTCCAGTCTTTTAAACTTTTTATAGCCCTTTTTTCCTGAGATATAGGGTAGTGGAGTACCTGGACCACGATATGTTTCTAATATGGGGGATTAGCATACTTTGATAGCTGACCTTTACCTATCAATGCTTTAAACTTCCCTTAATCATCCCAGTGCCTACAATGCAAGTTATTCTTCAGTATGTAAATGAACTGAAGTAAATGCACCTCCTGACTTTCTGCCCAGATGTGAACATGGTAAAAAGTATCATCTATTCATGGCAACAGCTATTTTTAGAATAGACAAATAAGATTGCAGTGATTCCAAGTCACGATTAAATTCTCGTATTTCCTCTTTTTTTTTTTTTCTTTTAGAAAGACACAATTGATACAACCCACTCACTGCCATTTACCGTCATTAATGATTCCAGAAACAGTGAATAACTAAAAATTATCCCCAAGCCAAAAGCAGCTGCCAAGGCTCAAAAACGCTGAAAATTATTTCACTAGAACTTTTATGCCTAAATATGGATTTAGAAGTTTGCCTGTAGACAGCCAAGTGTGAGCATCTTGCTGTCTGCCAAACTGTCTATATCAGTCAAAAGGGATTGGTATTTGATATGCTAGTGCACAGAAGAACTAGGAATACATTTTAGAGCATCAGACATTTATTGGCATCTTTACTGCCTATGGTTTGCAATACAGAAAGGCTTCACAATGGAACATGTACTTTTCCATATTGTACACTAAACACTATGAAGTAAAGGGCAAACTATGGAATTGTCTTTATATATACATTATCCTTTAATTTTGAGGTACAAAATACCACGCTTCAATCAGAAAAAGAGAAGCAATCCACTAAACCTAACCAATTCTCTGTAGATGCTGGGTAGAAAATTAGAGTTATTGTAGTTAAAGTGATGGCCACTAAGAAAATTAACTTTATGTAATGATCACGATTTTAAATTTTGTGTTGATCTCAGTGGAAGTTGCCAGGTGAAAGCAATTTTTAGAACAAAAAGAATAACTTCTTGAGAGAATTGTATAAATGTATGAACCCCATTCTCAGAAGCACAGGAAAGTTCTTCCGTTATTATTAGGGCACTATAATAATACATTGCATGCGGAAGGCGGGGTATGACCATGCCATTAGCCTTAATGCTTCCCCCACTCCCCAGCAAACAATACGCCATCTAGAAACTGGCTCTTGGAAATGATAATATAGAAAAATTGCAAGCACTAACAGAAAAAAGGGAATGGAGCTGAAATCAGTCTTGGTACCATTTCCTTCCAGCACAATTGTACTTCTCTTAAGCTATTGAACCCGGTATCATCAAAAGAAAATGTCACAGACTCTCAAAAGCAAAGGACAGACAATTCTACAGATTATTGGATCATGTCCTATTTATAGACATCTAACCTTTTCAGCCCCAAAGAAAAGCAAACAGAAAAGTGGAGTCATGTCATAGATCTAAGCCCCAAATTACAGTAATTTTGTACTGTTATTGTATTTTGTTAATCACAGAGACTCAGCAAAACACTAAGTGAGTCACCATTAGGATGAGTAAATAAAACTACGATGCTTAAATATTCCTAAAAAAAAGAAAACCAAAAATCTGAAGAGCTTATTGCCTTGTATGCACTTTTTATCTTTCTGCCTGTATATCGACAACATAATTTTTTCCAGTAACTGTTTAAATAACAAGCTATACTTTGGATGATAACTGGGAGGGAAAAGAGATGAATTCTGCAATTCCAAAGTCAATCAATTATAATATTGAATTCATGCCCTAATTTAGGTCTTATCTAGAAAAAAAAAATCACAGACAAGACATGAAGTGCAAGGTAAATAATTGTAGGTCCAGGAACACAGTCATTCTCAATTGCACATGATCAAAAATGGGGCCAGGTTGTGCAGCAGAACAAAGAAATCTGGAAGGCAAGAGCTTTCGCAATGTCATCTACATATCCTAGTTGCAATGGGCAGATGAAACTCTGCAAAACCTTTGAATACTTGGGCCTAGTATTGATGGGTCTCAGCATCAACTGAGACAGAAGTAAACTGATTTCGGTTCTAGATTCTTTCCAAGTCTTCCCAAAGGTAAATTACGCTACAGGATTTTTTTTTTTAATTGCACTGGCAAAGTATGGAATGAGGTACTCTGTACCTCAGAACAACAATCTCCTCTAAGTGAAAAACTAAAATTTAATAGTTCATCTCCATTATATTCTTAACCTTCAACAGAATCTTCATCATAGTTCTTTAAATTAGCATTATATCTGTCCTAAAATAAAAAAGTGGGAAGATCTGAAATCTCTCTCCCACCCCCAAACTGAGCGCAGATTGCCACAAGTCTGCTATTGCAGAAATCTCACCGCTATTTCAAACACTGAGAATTGGTTTCGAAATTCAGTCACTCCTACATTCCACCATGTTATTGAAACTATCACCATCTTCAGTAGGCTAACGGCCGTTTTTATATTCGCCCTTTTACAGCGAATATAGGTGTCCGTAAATGACTGCCCAAGACTAAAACCATATATTGAATCAAATTGGCCTGTGAGGATAGTGCCAGCCATCCCCAAACTTTAGGTGGAAAGGGGTTAGCTGTATGAAATTATCAACTCATGGCACAAATTTCTTTCCAATAGACTCACTGAGCTATAACAGTGATGTGACAAGGAAAACATGCATCTGTTCTCAGTTAGAACTAAATGTGTATGTATATTACTTTCTATTTTAGCAATTTAGTCTTCATTTCTTTTAATTCAGTGGTATCAGCTCCAAATAAAGAGGACTTTTATTGGTTTTC
This sequence comes from Phoenicopterus ruber ruber, assembly GCA_009819775.1. Classification (NCBI taxonomy): domain Eukaryota; kingdom Metazoa; phylum Chordata; class Aves; order Phoenicopteriformes; family Phoenicopteridae; genus Phoenicopterus; species Phoenicopterus ruber. The sequence goes on from CM020216.1 coordinate 32,719,301, forward strand.
TGAAGAGAGATCTTCCCATCTGATACCAGAACAACATTAGGATTTCCAATACTGGCCTGCTTGGCAGGAATGATTTCATATGTGAGATATAATGTCATGCACTGTAGGTGTTATGCCATGGGAATCTTGACAAGGTTTCTATGCCGGGTTTCTTAAGAAAAACAGCAGTATTACAAATTAAAAATATTTTTCAAGAAACTTGTAATCTTCAAGTATTAAGAAAGGAACAACTAGGGTATCAATACGGTCCCAATGTGGTCTGTTTTCAAAACTACCTTGGAAATTCCTTCTGTGGATTATTTACATGATTTAACACTCTGCAAAAGGAAAAACATATCGATTCTGATCCCCACAATATTCTAGGTATCAGGTAATTACAAGAAGCTAAATCACTGTCTAGAGGAATTTATACTGGCATCATCAAGTTGTCAAGAATTTATGCAATCAGTTCATTTCACTGAATCAATCTATATTTGAACTCAAAGACTGGACTATACAGTTTTTCACATGGTGAAACATGTTTGTAGGAGGAATTCCACTGGCATCAGTCAAGCAGCTCACGTGAGAAAATTCTTATCAGTGTAAATAAGTTTTGTGTAATGTAACCCTTGGCAATTTCATAACTCTTCAAGCTGTTATTACAAACCAACTAAAAAGTCTTTGATTTTGGCAAGAGAGAACCTTGCAACAACAGGGTTGTCACATTTTTAAGCATTGTTTAAACAACCAGTTTATATTAAAAAGTATGATGTCAATCTGACTATTAGAAATTGTTTTCATCACTTGTCTCTTGACCTGAAGCCCATTCGCTTGTAATTTTCCTCACAGTCCGAACTGCTTATTTAACCTGCTTGTTCAGTCATTTAGATCTCCTCACATTGGGATAGCGTTTAATGCTTCTGAAATAAACTACACCGCCATGTGTAAGTTTATGTTGTTGGTAAGCGTTATTAAAATCTGTCGGCTCAACTTCTTTCACAGTTATTGGCAAGATACAGGCAATGGCAGAGGGTGAGTCATCAGACCTTTCTCGGGATGGTATGAGCTGTCCTCATGGGTTGCATTTTTGTCTTGCTTGAGTACAAGGGAGGCCATGGTAGCATATACTGAAACATCTAACTTTTTAAGATGCTAATTAAACCATGGGAATATGGCTACAGCCTGAGGAGGGGGAAAAAAAAAAAAAGTATGACATGGTCTCAAATGGTCATAAAAGATCCGTCCACAAACATTCATTACAAGATTTCATCTGGAAGTATGATCTTAACTCATAACATTATATCCTGCAAATGCTTACAGAAGTCAGGAACTTAAACTCTAAGTCTGATGCTTAGTTTATAAGCCTGATGCTGCAATTAAGTAACATTACAAGAAAAGGATGAGTAAATTTATAGGAAAATAGTTTCAGTTTTTCAGAAAAAATATTCAGAATCAGTTCACATAACTTTACTCTGTTTTTAAGCAATAATTAAAATAATCTTTTTTGTATTTGTAACCAGTTCAGGTTTGAATACAAGACATACATTCTCATAGAACTTTAAGTAGTATTTAGGTCTGTCTGTGCATTGCAACCTTATGTAATTATTAACATAACCTGAGAAACAAGGATATCAACTCATTTTTTTCTGAATTCCAGCTGACTGCCTGTAATCAAGCAATTTCTTTACAGTAGTGGCAAATACCTATATGTCAAGATTAATTTGATGACTCAGATACTATGCAATTATTTTAAAGGCACTTATGTCTGTTTCTGTAATTGCAAGGGATGTCATAGGGGATAAATGTACTAAAACCCCTTTCTATAACCCATTATCATTAATTAAAAATATAACCAAATTAGAATATGAATATATCCTTTAGTTTAATCTAAAAATATACTCAGTAAGAGTGAATGCTCATACATACATTCCAGCAAGTATAAAACTCACGGTAAGTTTTTTTGCAAGCATTACTGTAATGCTGGGTAAGACTAACTGTCAAAATAAAGATCAGAAAATCAATTAATCCAAAATTTCTACATGAAAGACAACTCACTGGAGTCTCCTCCACTGTTCTCTCTTGAAATAGAATTTACATATTAGATCTATACCACGTAATGACATAACCTGACAATTCTTTGTTAGCTCAAGAATTTTAACTCAGAAATGGAAATGAGAATTCCTTTTACTTCTCTTCATTTGGCACGGTTCATCCATATTTTACACAATCCCCTCAAACCTCTGTTAAAAACCTCTGTAATTTTGACAGAAAGAAACCTGATCAAGATAGCTGTGGAGAACGAATGGGATATCTATAATTACACTCAACAACCAAGCTGATTCTACTGTGTTTGTTGGACACTTAGGGCAAAATTGGCATTCATTTTTCCTCTTGTGGAGTTCCCAGCCTTCCTTGGTGCTTAACAAATACTAAGCATTTCTGTATAACTATATGTCATAACGTGGAAGCGCAGAAGCTTCCAAAATAATTGGAGCCAAAGTTAGTGTAGTGTTGACGCATAATTTCTTTCCCTTCCTTCCCTAATGTTGTGTTGCTCTACATACACTGTAGTTAGAGTCCTACGGGAAAAATAGTTTACATAATCGTAAAAAGCACAGGGGAAAATAGCTTGCATAATACTAAAAAAATATCTTTCTCAAAAATGAGAACGAATTTATAGTTCTCAAAATTTCAGGTTTTGAAAGGTGAAGCAATTAAGTACCACAATAAAAGTTCTTCAGGACTGAGAACATTTTGTTTCTTTTGCCTATCAATCATTGGTTTAGTTTATAACCAGTTAGCTAACATTCAACCGTTTTTTATCTACAAAAGACAGTTGAGAGTGTCAAAACAGTTTTCAACTAGGAGATACTACTCCCTCTGAAATACCAAAAGAATTCTTGTTAGCATTATCAGCAGAGTAATTAAATTAATGTTAATAAAAGAAAAAAACAAAAATGAAAAACACTTCTCCCAAGATATGCTCTCCAGAAAAACTTTGGGACACAAGAGCAGAAGCAGCCTTGAAAGCTTTCAAAAGTATCTGTGGAGATGCTTTTGATGCTGCCAACCACAAACTCAATGTGGTTGATATCAACCACAAATTTAAGTCTCTTTTAAAAAAAATAAAAATGAAAAGTCTAACTACCTTCTTAAAAGAGTACATCAGTTTGATAAAGAAAAGAGAAATATTTAGTGGAAGGTGTGAAGGCTTCTGGAAACTAAACAACTAACTGCCATGCAGCTTCAGAAATTTTAAAGAAGCAAAAAGTTCATTTAGGCAAAGAAAACATTAGTATTCTATTGATAGTGTTTTCCTTCATTTCAGTGGTTTTGTCTGACAAGGTTTCAGACAGAATATAATGTCTCTCAGACCTGTCAACCCTGAAAAGCAACTCCAGTGACAGGATTCATCATAAATTGACTTTTCTATTGTATGAGGGCCTTATTTTCTCACTTTGACTGAAGTGGTTTTATACCTGGATAATTTTCAACAGAGCTCACCATATAACTTGCTTTTTGTGTTATTTAGAACGTAAGATTCAACTTTTTCTTTCACAAGGTGTACCTCTCAAATAACAATGTACATTTCTTGCTGGGAGAATATAGCCTACGACAGAGCACCTGCTGACATTAAAACCAAGGTGCCACGATGTTCTGCTCATGGCCTTTGAGCTGTTCTCCATTGTTTTGTCTCTCTCTTTGTTGTCTCTCCAGCTTTCTAATCTCTTTTGCCTCTCATATTTTAACCTTCAGTATTTCTCACGCACTAAAGCTAGCATCAAGTATAAAATATTACAGACAAGCAGTAAGATTAAAGCTCTTAAGCATAAAGCAAGATGTTTCAGGGAGCTACTGTTTCTATATGTTCTGAGGCCCAGAGGCAAGAGCCAGCTGAAGAAAACAGGTAGATTGGAGAAAACAATGCTACACGTTTTGAATATTTCTTCCTCTTCATAAAACCAGTAAGAGTTACAACTTTTCCCAATTTATCACTGAAGGAAGACCTTTATCCCTCTGTTCACAGAATCGTAGAATAGTTTGTGTTGGAAAGGACCTTTAAAGGTCATCTAGTCCAACCCCCCTGCAATACGCAGGGACATCTTCAACTAGATCAGGTTGCCCAGAGCCCCATCCAACCTGACCTTGAATGTTTCCAGGGATGGGGCATCTACCATCTCTCTGGGCAACCTGTTCCAGTGTTTCACCACCCTCATTGTAAAAAATTTTTTCCTTATATCTAGTCTAAATCTCCCCTCCTTTAGTTTAAAACCGTTACTCTGCTAAAAAGTTTTTCCCCATCTTTCTTATAAGCCCCCTTTAAATACTGAAAGGCTGCAATAAGGTCTCCCTGGAGCCTTCTCTTCTCTAGGCTGAACAAGCCCAACTCTCTCAGCCTGTCTTCATAGGAGAGGTGCTCCAGCCCTCTGATCATCTTTGTGGCCCTCCTCTGGACCCGCTCCAGCAGGTCCATGTCCTTCTTGTGTTAGGGGCTCCAGAGCTGGACGCAGGACTCCAGGTGGGGTCTCACCAGAGCGGAGTAGAGGGGCAGAATCACCTCCCTCAACCTGCTGGCCACGCTTCTTTTGATGCAGCCCAGGATGATACGGTTGGCCTTCTGGGCTGCAAGTGCACATTGTCGGCTTATGTCCAGCTTTTCATCCACCAGCACCCCCAAGTCCTTCTCAGCAGTGCTGCTCTCAATCCCTTCATCCCCCAGCCTGTATTGATACCGAGGATTGCCCCAGCTCAGGTGCGGGACCCTGCACTTGGCCTTGTTGAACCTCATGAGGTTCACCCAGGCCCACTTCTTGAGCTTGTCCAGGTCCCTCTGGATGGCATCCCATCCCTCAGGTGTGTCAACTGCACCTCTCAGCTTGGTGTTGTCTGCAAACTTGCTGAGGGTGCACTTGATCCCACTCCCTATGTCACTGATGAAGATATTAAACAATACTGGTCCCAGTACAGACCCTTAAGGGATGCCACTTGTCACCGATCTCCATCTGGACATTGAGCTGTTGACCACTACCCTCTGGATGTGACCATCCAACCAATTCCTCATCCACCAAACAGTCCACTCATCAAATCCATATCTCTCCCATTTAGCGAGAAGGATGTTGTGGGGGATTGTGTCAAAAGCCTTACAGAAGTACAGACAGATGACATCCATATAGCTCTTCCCTTGTCCACTGATGTAGTCACTCTATTGTACAAGGCCACTAGGTTGGTCAGGCAGGACTTGCCCTTGGTGAAGCCATGCTGGCTGTCTCCAATCACCTCCCTGTCCTCCATGTGCCTTAGCATATCTTCTAGGAGGATCTGTTCTACAATCTTCCCAGGCACAGAGGTGAGGCTGACAGGTCGGTAGTTCCCAGGGTCCTCCTTTCTACCCTTTTTAAAAATGGGTGCAACGTTTCCCTTTTTCTAGTCCCCAGGGACTTCACCAGGCTGCCAGGACTTTTCAAATATCATGGAGAGTGGCTTGGCAACTACATCAGCCAATTTCCTCAGGACTCTGGGATGCATCTTGTCAGGTCCCATAGACTTTGGTATGAGCCTTCTCCTCATCCGTTGTTACCAGTTTGCTAGTCTTGTTTATCGGGGTAGTATGCATTCTTTGACCTTCCTTTCCTGGCTGCCATACCTGTAGAAGCTCTTCTTATTATTCTTTGAATCCCTTGCCAAGTTCAGCTCCAGCCGCACCTTGGCCTTCCCGACACCCCATCCCTACGCAAATGGGCAGCGTCCCTATACTCTTCTCAGGATACCTGTCCCTGCTTCCACTGCCTGTGCATTTCCTTCTTGCCCGTTAGTTTGACCAGCAGATCTCACTCAGCCATGCTGGTCTCTTGCCTTCCTTGCCCAATTTCTTACACCTGGGGATTGAGAGCTCTTGTGCTCTATGAAAAGCCTTCTTAAAGATCTGCCAGCTCTGTTCTGCTCCCTTGTCCCTGAGGGCAGTTTCCCAGGGGGTCCTATTGACTAATTCCTTGAAGAGCTGCAAGTTTGCTTTCCTAAAATTCAGGGTCTTGATTTTACTCTTCACCTGACCCATATCCCTCAGGGCTGCGAACTCCACCAGTGCGTGATCACTGCATTGTTCCCCTTGAACAATGCTTCCTCCTTGCAGTGGGTGTTCAGGAGTCTAATTCTCCACGGCCAGCAGTGCCGACACCACAGAGCACAACCAAACAGCCTGTACTCACTGTGCTCGTCTCTGCGCCGCTGCCAAAAGTCTGGGAAGAGGCAAGTTTATCCTCCTTCCTGCTCTCTAAGTACCAGATGCTGGCTGATATGGGTCCTCCTTTTGAAATGGCCATCTGTATGCGGAGGTCATCTTTTGTGGGGATACACAATAAACTTGCCCAACAAGCAGCCGTGTCTTGGGGAGTAGCAGCCCTCTCCCCTACATCTGAAACATTTGGGTAGCACAAAAAGTGGCCCAAACACTAAATCTTTTTTTTATTCAACCATTTATTCATCCATTCATCATTGTGAGGAACTCCCTTTGTTTGACTCCGCTCATGCTTACAGTGGCACGGAGCTGCTATAAGCAGCCAAATTATTTTGAGCACCAACTTAGTTGCAACAACAAAAAGATGTCACATAAAGATTTGCTCTGTTCCAAGATTTACTTAGATTTTTTTTTTTTCTTTCGCTTCCAGTGGGTACTTTTTGGGGAATACTGCACTTTTTTTTCCTGGGAGTACTTCCTTTAATTCAGAGGATTAGACACCATACCCAAATTTACAACTGGAAGAATAGCTGGTTTTACCACACTGAAATCAGACATTTTAAATTCCGTATGCTTATACGAGAGTACTCAAGTCTTCATTTTCCTGTTCAATAGCATAGTTAAAGCTAAAAGAAGAACAACAACTCTTTTCTTTACAATGCCTATTTAATACTGCGTACATCCAGGCTCCACTATATGCTGGAACTAGTGAAGTCATCTTTGTTTATTTGGAATATGTATACATACACATAAATGTATAAGTTTAAAATGTCACAGGCACATTCAAAGCAGACTGTTAATTACGGACTGGCAGTAGCTTAAAATCATATTTGCAGAACTTAGGACAGAAAAGCCTGTTCATTTATTATCCCAGTTTATCTCTCAGCTGCAGCCTGAGTGGAGGACAAGAGGGCTGCACATTACTGTGGCTAACACACAAAATTTAGATTTAGAGCCCTTTAATTTTGTCTCATTAATATTTGGAGAAAAGTGGAACACAGTGCTATACAACAATGAATACTGAATCTCATCTCAGTCTTTCATAGCTCTTTGTGTTTAATGAAACAATTCACTTGTTAAAGCCAGTGGTGGACCAATACTATTGCAAATCTATTCCCCCCCACCCCACCCCTTTCTGAAACAAACTTATAACCTAAGGGAATATTGATGAACAAGGTCTTATATCACTTACCTGCTTTAGCTATGAGTCCCCCTATGCTATAAAAATATTAAACTTCTTCCAATTCTTCAACAACACCATTTCTAGAAAGGAATACTCTTCTAATATAACATCCCTGAAGCCCTTCTAGAAAGGAATACTCTTCTAATATAACATCCCTGAAGCCCCTCTAGTTTTTGAGGATAATTTTTCAGTCTAAGTTTCTGGAGTTTTTTAACTGAAATACTTTAAGAAAATTTCATAGATAATATTTTGGATCACCTGTTATAAGATACCATTACCTCTATGCCTTTAAAGAAGAATAAAACATTTAGAGTTATCTTTAAATATGACTAAGGTTCTACAGTCCTTCTTCCTGTACCTTTTTTTTCTTTTCTGATTTACAGAATTTCTCTCTGAATAAATATAGTGATTAAAATTTCTCAAGTATATGAATGATTCACCTTTAATATCACCTTTCACAGACACTGTGGCATCTCTAAAGTTCTTGTTAGAAGTGTGTCTTATTCTTTTCTCTATAAACAGTTAAATTTGCAACTTGAGTGTACTCTAGGAGCATAAGGCAACCCAAAACATACAATCACAGGGTGGCTGAGACAGGAAGGCACCTCTGAAGATCGTCTAGTCCAATATCCTGCTCAAATCTGGGCAAGCTACAGCAGGTTGCTCAGGGCTGCAGATAGTCAAAACACAATTTGGACACAAAGGTGGAGACTCCACAAACTCCCTGGGCAAGCTGTTCCAGCATTTGACCACCCTCACAGTGAAGAAGTTTACTTTCAGTTTAAATTAGTTTTAAATTCTGTTTAAACAGAATTTCTGGTATTTCAGTTGTGTCCATTGCACCTTCACTTGGAGGAAGTTAGGAGGGTTATGTCCTTAAGCACGTCAAGTCATGTTACTGCCTTTTCTGAGCTTATTATCTCCATTGCCATCAGCCTAAAGCTGTTTAGGATCTAAACACCACATAATTAAACACCTTAGAGATGTACTGAGCATGGTCTGGCCTTGATGAAGTTACTTCAAGCTTTACAACACTCAGCTGAGAAAACACGAAAGGAAGGTTTAACTCTTCAAGCTTTCACAGTAGCCTAGCATTAAAAGAACTAACTTTCCTAAGAAAGAGAAGACACAGGCTCAAAAAACCACCTTGGCTCAAGGCAGTCCCAAGCCCACTATGCCACCACCACCCTCGTGTGCAAAATCTGTTTTCCCTCGGTTGGAACTGGATCACAGTGCCACCAAAAATGCAACATGAGACATGAAGGGGGACGGGCAAAGCATTTTCAACTCCTTTCCAAGAGCCAGATGCACTGACCATCACCATAAATATACCTATCCTTGCTTAGGGCCTGTTTTAGTGTGGTTTTCTTTATCTTTTGTACTGCTGGATATTTAATATTATCTTTGCTTTGCACACTGGTTGAACTTCTAGCTAGCAGGGCTAGAGCATCAGCAAAATTTACTAATTGAACACCGTGCAGAATCCAGGGGGCTTACATCCATCCACATATTTTATCATAATGAAACGAATATCAACGCAAAACATATGAGTGAAAACAACTGACTGGATCTGACAGCAGTGCCTATGATAAACACTGTTTTCTCAAGTTCACTTGAGTTTTGCTTACTTTAATTTTTTCATGCTTCATGATTTAAGCTGTCAAGATGTTAACTGTTCATGTTGGCAGACAGCAACACCTGAAGATATTCCAAAAACAACTGCGAAGGAGGATGTTGCATGCTTTTCTTTCTCTGTGAATTGAAGGGTTTTTTGAAGGTTAGTTTTTACTATTGTTCATTTTGTGTGGTTATTTGATCAATATAAGCTCCTAAATAGAAATAAAATAAAGCAAGCATGTTATTCCTTTTATTAATTTTATGAAACAAAAACCACTCAAAACTTTAGCCATCACTAAAATATAATCTTATATGAGTCAATCAGATTTATTTTACTTTTCCTCGGAGATGGCTGACATTTTGACAATATGGTGGTTTTATCATCGTTCTTAAGATCCTATGTTTATTGAAGAGGCCATATATTATATCAACATATTGTATTTTTTGTGCACATGCTTTACAGTCAGAATTCATCAAATTGAAGGTTTTATGTTTTCACGAATTTTATAGTCCATATTTAAATTTTATCTTTGTAATTACTTAAATTTCAGATATTTCTCCAACATTCCTTCAGCACCATCATTTCTACAGATAAGCAAAGATTTCTTTAAGTCTAATAAATAACAACAGGTTTTAAAAATGATTGAGTTATTTATTACTTCTAAAAATTATCACAGAACTGGAATATTCCTTCAGTGGTCATTACCCTTAAGGAAATGAATGTATATATAAAGTTTATATTCATATACCTAGGCTTTTAGCAATTCTCAGGGTGAAGGTAGAAATAAAAATATACAATACTACCTGGGGTGGGTTCTTATATAGTTAAAACTTACCATTGTTATAGTGGCATTTAGAATTTGTGCTATTTGAGTGTCGGCCCCTCAAAATTCTTTTTTGTATCAGGGTTGATGTAACCTCAGTGGTCTCATACTCAAATATCTAAGTAAGTATATTTCTGAATGAGATTTTTACCTTTTTTTCTTTTATGTTCTTCCATCTGATACTACTTTTACTCCCCCCCCCCTTTTTTTCCTTACAAACACACTTTGAAGTTTTGCAATTTCTTGCAAGAAGAAATTACACAAGAAATTTGTGCACAATTTTGTACAAATTAACGTCTCAATTTCCCTTAACCTTGATTTTTGAGCCTTTAAAATGAAATATCATGAAGTATTTGTTTAATATATCAGAGCTTTTTTTTTTTTTTTTTTCTCCTGGGTCTCAGAGCATCAGGTAAGTCCTAGTTCTTCCGTTTATGAAGAAAAAAATGAAAGTGATATCAAAGTGATCATATGTGCCATATCTCAGTGTGTACCTTATCTTTGTGAGTTCTTATAATCTGCAATGGCAAACTTGGTTTTATTTCTGCATGAGCTGTGGTTCAAGTCTTCTGCTTGTATTTTCACTTTGTTGCTGGGATTTTTGTCTACCGGTGCGGAGCTCTCATAATGGTTTTAGAGAAGATATATTGACAATGTCATGGGGTAGCCCAAATCTTTATGAGGTTTACTTTTCCATTTTCTAACTGAAAGGATGTTTACTCATGTATATACAAGAATAATTTCTACTTTGAAATCCCCATCAAGTCATTAAAAAATGACTACTTGATATTTTTGAGATACTTTAAAAACCTTTCACTTTGAAGTCAAGATTATTTATCCAGTGTTCTAGCAGTGCGTTTTTTCTTTTTTGGAGGTGAAAAATATTTTTTTTTTACCTACCAGAGCTCTTTTCCTACTCAGTTTACTTAATCCAGCTGCATCCCTTCACCCAATTTTTGATATTTTACTTTCATCTCTAAACATTTACATTCTTCTGTCGCAAAGAATGCATTACATGCCACATTAATACACATTCAATCCGCTAATATTCTCTCCACTTCTCTAGCAGAAGAGGGGAGCTCAGAGTTCCCCCTCTGAAAGACATCTGTCAGTTCAGATAAGTCACATGCCGATCAAAACTCCCATCTCAAAACAGGTTTTCCTACAAATTTATTTTTGGATTTCACTCAAATTTCATGAAATAATGTTGTCAAAAGACAGCAAGATACAGAGAACATTGTAATCCCATAAACTTTCCTAGACCCTTGCTTTTGCAGAGGTCTGCTTGAAACAAGCTCTGTGTGTGCACCCATTAGATGCAACAAAGCCACTCCAACACAACATGCCATTGGAGCTGCTACAGCCCATTTTTCAGCCAGACAGCATACCAGGCCAACACAGCTAACATCTGAAGAAACTGGATATTTCCTTAACTCAGTACAGCTCTCCAAGGAGATTCTACTCCGTGTGGTACCAGCCTAAAAGATCAGGAAACCTTCCAGCAGTAATCCCCACAGCGAGCAGGAGGGATGCAGAACGAGATCGGAAGTTATCAGTATTTACCCGTTTCAAATACAGACTTTACTGTATTTCACTACATTTTATGATTTCTTTGCCCACAGATTACTTATAGAATAAAATTACACCATTTTGTCATAGGAGTTGCTGAGATGAACTACTTTATTATGATGAACAGAGATCAGACCATGATGTAATGCAAGTCTTACGGGAAAATGGCAAAGATTAACTCTTCTTGGTAATTTCATATATCAACTGTAATGAAAAGTAGGAAAAACTGGAAACATTGAGCACGTAATTCCTAGACCCTTTTGTTAAGATTTCAGGTGCTTATTTAACGTGGCACTTATAATACGCTAGTATTAAATTAATATACTTAAATATGTTAGATAATTGAATGTATTACAACATTATTTACACATGTACATATAAATAAAATATAGAAAATATAGAAAATATTTAAGAGACTGACAACAGCTCCCACGATGTAGTTTTAATACGGGGTGGGAAAGACCATGGCAATGTGCTCCTGTGAGAGGGAAAGGAGGAGCCAAAGGCAGGGCCTGTTGCAACCTGGTGGATCACTAATTGGGGCATCCATCATTGACCACAGTTTGGAAACCCCTAGTTCCTGATGTCGTTTGTTTAATACAGAAGGCAAATAAAATGTATTCATAATGAATCTGCTATTAGCAATGAAGTAATTTGATAATTTACCTGATATTTACAGTTTAGTAACTTCCAGATTCTTGTTTTTAGATAACCAAGATGAAATATAGCACAAGAGAAATGTATTCCTGGGAGGAAAATTAAGAAAACCAACATGGAAATTATAGCTGAAAGAAGCTTTCCGTTAAAAAAAAAAAAAAAAAAGTTAAATTATGGCTTATTTTTGCAACAACCCTGTGAGAATGTTTTCACAGATGAAAAAATTGCATGTAGCTTAAGTTATAAAACATTCTCCTTAACAATTCACAGAAACTGGTAAATATAAAGTTGACTGAACATGGGAGAAGTTCTAGCTGCCTACGTGGCTAGCAAGCTCATCTTTAAATAGGAATTCTTCAAAGTTTATTTATAAAATTAATTTAAAAATTAACTCACGTTTACAGCAATTAGGACATCCAAAGGCCATTGTATATACTTGGGAAGCAATCCTGATAGTACACATACCTAATATCTCTTAGTATTTATATAATATCAAAAGATGTCATTGATGAAACTGGTGAAAGTGTAATAGTTCAATAATCAGAAAAAACCCAACCCCCCAAAATATCACTGACAATATAGAATACATTATAAATGTTCCCTTACAACTAACATTTTCTCGTATGAAGGCTAAACATTATGTACCTGTTTCTACTTTAGTTCCTTTATAGCAAGACTATAGTCAAAACTTTAATCTAACTGATGAAGAGTCAATGCATCCTATATGGCTGGCAATAGGTTTGAGAACACATTTCCTAAAGTCTTATCTGGAATGTTCCACATCTGCTTTTGGCCTTTCACTACATTGCTTATTTTTGCTCTCCCACTTTTCCAGGTCATAAAATTGGGGTAAGCTCAAGGTGAAAACTAATTAGTGCTTACACAGTGCTTTAAACATGCAAAGCACCATATAAATTTTAAGTTATCAGAGATTTACAGAACACAATCTACTTTAAAATACATTTTTCATCACTGTGGTTTAAAAATTATATTGGTCTCATAACTTTCTCTTTAACCGAGGACATATACCGGATCTGAGAGAAATAACCCTTATAAGTACATATCTATAAGACAATAGTATCAAGAGGACAATACTGGCAGGACGGAGTTAAAGAAAGGCTCTTTATCAGATTCTGACCTCTGTCATATGCAAGAGTACATGTGGCAGGTTTTGCACTGATTCATCAGTAGCAATAGTGTTACATCAATCATTATGTTTAGATTCGGAGGAGACAAACAAATATTTGGGGAAATACTGCTGCCTATATGCACTGAGACAAGAGAAACGAGAAGATTACTCAAGCAATAAAAGGGCTTATTTGTTTTCTCCATTTGTTTTAGAAATGCCTTTACATCCATTGTCAGTGTTACTGATGTTACCTGTATCTTTTCTCCGGAGAAAGGGAGAGTGCATGGTGTGATGTATACCCATAAATAAATGTATTGCAGAGATAAGTATTCAGACCTGAATGAGGAAGGTTTTCACACCCTTCACAAGCAGGGCTGACAAGGGAATTCGTGAAGAGACCTGCAGTCTGGAGGGGGCTGCACGCAGGCAGACATCACCAAACCAAAGGGCTGAGGAACGGATACAAAGTCGAAGCGTTCAACATCATGGCAAACCTTAAATAATTCTTGCAGTGAAACTGCTTCGCAGGCTTTGAGACAGAAGCAATACATGAAGGCGGTACTGTACAAAGCAGAGAAGAGGCAGTTCACCAATGTACTAATGCCCTTTTGTTCTCAGACTTTCCAGTAATTACTAATGCATCAACACCTGGAATAATTATTCTTCCCTTATGAGGAAAAAATGTTTAACAGTAATAAATATCCACATTCTGATTAAGTGCAAAGTTCATTGCAATCTTTTGTTTGATCCCAACCGTATGTACTTGCCAGCATTAGGCAGCAGACTCAGTATTCCTGCAACACACAGAGCATAAGGCATTTGTGTCACAAAGGCTTTTGTTGGTAACCAGAACAACAGATAATTTATCCATTATTCGCGATTTTGCAGTTTTTCCATTACACGTTGCACACGTTTCATTGAAACCTGCTATTCATAATAAAAATTCTCATTTTTACTTGCCTCCATCTCATCATGGGGGATATATCAGATCAAAAAATAAACTAAAACAAGGAAAAAATACTTCCCTTTTTAGTCACTCAATTTTTTTCAGAAGATAAGAACACTGGAAGCAAATCTACTGTCTGTAAAAGAAACACGGTCAGATTTATTTCTCAACTATTTCTCTGAAAAAGTAAGTGCAGATTTGTATGAAGTATCCAGCATGTTAAAAAAAAATCTACTCCAGAATTGAGTGGGAAATGAAAATAGAGGATCATCTTACCATTTATTTTTGAAGAGACAATCATGGAAGAGTATTAAAAGCAATTTGAAAGGGAACTTGCAATTTCCCCTTTGCGGATTATTTTTATGTGAGGATTGATTTGAGCTAATGCCAAGATGCGACTAATTTAAATTTGAAGTTGCCACTGTAAAAAATTAAACTCCAGATAAAACTGTTATTCTAAATAATCCCTAGGCATCAAAAAGTACAAAAATAGCCACTTAAGGAAAAATCCATAAACAAATATTTTACATATTTTGTGGACAATTTTAATGATAATCAGGAAGACATATGACATGAAAATTTAAATATTCCAAACCCCTTCCCCTTTACTTCTTTTATAAATGAAATGATTATTTCGGGGGGGGGGGGGGGGGGGGGGGGGGCGCGTATTTACTAACCATAGAAAGAGAAAGCACACAGAATCAGTTCCCGTTCTTGTAAATAATGTGGCTGGCTGTATAGAAGCACCATTTAAAATGCAGGGAAATGACTAAAGTAAATACATTTCCATTCTTATTACAACTTTATGATTTTGAATCCAATGTTTTTATTTTGTAATTCATGTATTGAGATTCTTCCTTTTTTTATTTTTTGTTATTATTATGATGCACAATGTATGCCTATAGGAAACTGAGGCTCAGACTGACTTCTTTATAACTTGTGTATCACCATTTGCAATAGTAGCTACAGAATCTCTATGATGCCCTTGCTTAAAACGTTGCTGTTTGTTAGTTTTGCATATATGCAAGGATTCAGTAATCCTCCTGAAGAGTGAAAGAAAGAAAAGAACCAACTTCATTCCCTCATGTGTGTTCACTTACGTGATTAAAAGCAGTAAATCATCCATTCTGAGAGGAACACAAACTACCACTTAGAATATACTCAGCAGGTAGAAATGCTTATTAAAAAGGCATTGCTGTTACACAACTATTTCAGAATTATGCTGTTTTACAGATTTACACCTCTTAACATGATTTAGAAAATACGCAATATAAATTTGTTTGTTCTAAATCTTTTTAAAACTAACTTCCATAGCAGCCACTTGTTGAGCAAAAGTTTCCAACGAGAGTTTCTCCATTTCCAGTATTTTTGTCCTTATGAGCTAATAAATTTTCCCTAATACCTTTCTTTGTTGCAAAATATACTCGTTTGTCTCATACTATAGGAAGCATTTGATTACTATCTTGTTTAAATAATAATCTTTCTTTCACAGAAGGATGTTAAACACTTTCTTCAAATTTTCATGATCAGTCAAATTTTTCAAACGTATCATTCTTCTTGCTCTGCTTGGACTTCAGTTTGTCTGGATCTTTCCAAAGAGACTGTGGTGGTCGTAGACATCTTATTCCAACTAGATATTACCATATTAGAATCACAGTAAATTTTCAAATCTTTACAAACTACAAAATTTCACTGGCATTAAAATGGCAGTATTTCTAAAGCTTTCTAAGATTTTATCTAGAACAGACAAAACCTCTCAATTCACATCTTAAAGTTATAAAAAATATTTTATACTTGTGGTTTTACTTGTTGAGAACACTACAGAATGACACCCCTGCAAGAACTGAGGAAATGAAGACTTTATTCTAAACAGTACAAAATCAGCTTAATTTGAAACACTAATGAGATTTAGCTTCACATCTTTGTGCTACACAGTAAAAGCACATAACAGCTAATTTTAATTAGTCTGATTATGAATCCTTTTTCTGTTATTTAGGAAATATATTTCATTAATAGAACATACAATGGAACCGTAAGATATTTCAGTGTGAGCACTGACTGCAACTTGGTTTTACATTTCCGAAACGGATTACTGCTTATACCACTTTAAATTGGTAGGTTTAATTAGGCAAACCTGGGTCTGAAAACGATGGCTTTTTACTTTGCCTAGCTATTCTCATTTGCAATTATTTATTCTTTCCTAAGAAAATGAAAATTCTAATGTCAAACCCATGAAAATATTATAAGCTTTATGTTCTGTATTTACTTACCTTATTAGAATACAAACCATGCAGAGAGTCCAAGATGGCACATTTGTATGATATACAGTCATTTCACTAATGTTACTATTTCTCTAAAATATTTCAAATGTCAGACTTTTTGCTTGCACATGGGAATACATTATTTACTCATTTTCACTGATCACAACAAAGCTAATGAGTTATCTTTTTAGTGGTCAAATAATTAACCAATTTTTAAAACAGTATTTGGATTTTGGTAAGGCCTCAATCCCACCGTTTGTCAGTAGCAACCAGATGTGATTTGTCAAACCTTACGCCATAAAGCAAGGTCAGAGTTAAAATAACCTCTGTCAGAAGTAAAACTACGGAGTGATAGAACCAGCTCTGGGTTTCTCAGCAATGTGGTCAAAACTAAATTTTCCTGTCCAGAGGACGCAAGACTGGGACCTGAACAGAGCTGGAAAGGAAAAGGCTGGAGCTAGGATGGAGCCCGGGGGACCTGGACTTGCACCTCTCCGAAGCCAGCAAGGAAGCACAGAGAAAATGGCAACTTGTGCTCCCAGAGGGAGCAGCCTCTCCGCCCTCGCTGCTGTGCCCCCCAGCCTCTGCCGGCCACAGCAGGGTTTCCCCAGGCTCCTTTATGGGAAAAGCCACCTCCTGCAATCTAATGCTCTGGTGCCTTCCTACCTTGCCTGTGCCTAGGATCCACCCACGGAGCAACTGCCCGTCTTGTGCTCTTAGTGCACCAGAGTAAGTCCTTTCAGCTGAAGCTGAGCATTGAGTGCATTTGGGAAGAGGAGAAGGAATCATTTTCTCATAACTAACTACTAGATAGATACAAGGCATCCTTAGAATGATCTCACGTGGTACAGAGTGAAAGAGAGCCAAAGGACCATACTATCCTCCTTGATTGTTGCTAGTACTTCCCCTTACACAAAGGTGGTATGTTCAGGTGACTTCATTTCAGTCTGTTAATCAAAAGTCTAGTATGACCATTTAAAGTTCTTCAACATGCATATACAAAAGAAGTTTACTTACTTTAAAAATATTTTGAGCCTGGATTAATCTAACACATAACGATGGGGAAAACTTAAATGCAGCTGACTTGGAGGAAAGCAACTAACCCACTCAGGACCTCAGGCCATTTGTTTCAAAAGCAGATATCCTATTTCCTTGTTGATGAGTGTGGCGAAGGGAAGTGTTTGTTTGGGTTTTGGTTGTTTGTTTGTTTGTTTTAAGATAATGCACATTGGGCTCCACCGCAGGACAGGAAGTTCTCAAGCCTGTATTTAGAGGAGGAAGAACTTGCTTTGATTTTTTGCCGTCTATATATTGAGCACTGATGGTGCAATGAGTACTGCTGTTACCCTGATAGTTTTCCCCCTCAGATGGGATTTCTTTTTAACTCCTGAATACTTATGCTTGTCCTCAAACTCTATATGCAGAAATCCTGCCTCAACATTGTATTTTTATTTATGTCTCAACAAAAAATTCTAACTAAATGGTAACTTTTAGGATTATCCAGTTTTCCCATTGAATTGGTCTCATTTGGTGAATAATTGAAGAACAGAACAATGTATTCATGTAAAAAGGAAACTTATAAAGTTGTTGTTCTTATTAATGTTTGAATACTGTATTTGATAAATGTCTAAAATTCCCTTTTGAAGTAATGATCGCTTCAAGATAAATATGTTTGGACATGTTTAGAAATCAACACTAGTTAAATTTATTTTAACTGAAAGCAAGATCAAGGGAGCCAGAGCTCAATAAATCTGCTCACTTAGGCTTGCACAGTTAAAAGACAGCAAAGCAAACATGCAAAGGATTTCCCATAGGAGTTTTAGATCTGGTTAAGATTTATTAGGAATACAGATACCTCTGGGAAAATTTTATCTAGGTGTATTTCCATGCTGATATCATGTTGGTACTCTGTGTTTCTAAACAGCTAATATAACAAAATAAGCACTGTGGTTGGTGAACAGATTTGCAAAAATCTAATATGTAGATTAAAAAACACAGAAAGTATGGCTTTTGTTAATATTGTGGTATTTCTAGAGACGATAATTTTCAGAAGCTATTTTGCCGACACCAGTGGGAAATTTCTGATGTGGGAAAACACAAACATTAAAATCTATGAGACAGTAGAAATCAAGTAGATACACAAGGAGAAAATAAACTAAATGGATGGTAAAATATGGTTTAAAAAAAAGACAAGAAAAGAAAAAGTGCAGTACATCACAGATTCTGTGGTTTAGTTGAAATAGCACAGAACCAGAAATACATAAAGGTAGAGAGATTTTAAAATTAAAAGAGCAGAACTAATTGCATACAGATTCCCCTCCCATCCTCTTATAAGTTAAATTACACACATTCCACTTCCAAGTGTTTCTCACTTCCTCAGATATAACATCCTGCCATACTTTTGAGAAGATATATCAAAACATTAGTTTTCTGCATACAAATACTTGTTTCAGAGAATGAAAATTTTTTCTTCTTGCTTTTACTAGTTGAAAAGTAAAAACATATTGTATTTGAATAATATCTTGTTCTTACCTGTCTTGAAAAGCTAGCTTGTCACTTGTTCAAGAATACCTTGATCCGATGTCTATATCAAATCATCTAACCTTAAATGAAACCTTGTGCAAGGGGAGAGGCTCTCATTTCTATTACTTTTTATACCCAAAAAATATAGATGACAGATCCTTTTACAAGGTAGCCTAGAGTGACTAGTTCTTGTCACAATGTTGTCATAGTGACAGTGACATCAATATACTTCATGACAATCAGTACAGCAATTTATCTGGAGAAAACATCAGCGTTGATTCCTGAGTGTATTTTGTATTGATTTCTTTTTCAAGTCTCATTAGACTATTTATTTTTTGCACTATTCCTTAATTCAAATGTGACGGTACTAATTCTTCTGGTTGTAAGCAGCCTTGTAAAAAAACCCCACAAACTGGAATAATATGAAAGAGAAAAGTTTGACTGTAAAATTTCTTTATACAAATTAAAATCTCAGTTATTTGTTAGCATAACAGAGAGACCTCCTAGGTCTGATTCTGTGACACTGCGCTCATAATCCTTTTTTAAATAAGATATGGAGTTGCTTACAATAGAAAGGAGTATACACAGATACACACAGTAAAAGGAGCAGAAAATGGTCCCCTAGAAAGAGGTGATATATTCTCAGTCTCAAGTATATTTTGCTAGGAAATATTGTATGTCTACTAAACCCCCTCAGTTTCATGGTCATTCTTCACATCATTATAGCATTTAAGCACCCATCTTCAACTTACGACTCGTCACCTTCCTGAAACTTTTCACATTCTCACTCAGTAATTGCTACATGACAAACGATCATGTGAAGTTCCTGAAAGTGTATGTTCCCTGTTTTTTGTCTGGGAACTCGGTCCCTAAAAGTAGGTGAAGGCTGCAATTCACCTCTTACCCATCTAAACTTTGTCCTGTATGAAATCTGCCAAGGCAACAAATTAGTGCTAATTGTGGTGCTCTCTGTTGATAATAGAAACAATTTTCAGACTACAGGCGATAAACTTTGGGGTTGATTTCAAATGTTTCCTTCAAATGTTATGACTTTAAAAAAAAAAAAAGGTTCCTGATGTTAATGCTCACAGACTACTGACAACAGCTTGAATCCTGAACCGGACCACCTCTTTTTTTCCTGTTTATTCAGCACATTGAGTGGGAATTAACTCAATACACCTCTCCAGTTTCTAAATAAAAAGGAAATATCATTGTACCAGTACATAAATCCAGTATGTTCCCATATCTTGAACATTCCATGTATTTGTAATCCCAAATATTTGAAATAAAAGCTATAGTTGAATAAGGAGAAATACAGGGAAGTGGAATAACTTTTAGAAATAAGCTAAGTTTCCCATTACTTATTAGCCATATTAGGTCTGCAGTTGAAGCTAGTCATCTATGCCTCATGCAACCTGCCAAAGCAATTCACTCTGCCATTTCAATATCTTTGTTAACTGGGATCACCCATCCTCCAAAGGTGCCTCTCTCTCCCCATTAACTACTGTCTACATTACTTACGTCCACCATAATCTACAGTTATTTCAAACTAGGCACATTGCTTAGCCTGGGTCTCTTAGAAGGCTAATGAATCCCGTCATACAAAAATATGGATTCATATATGCTCCATCCAATCAAATGATCAGGTAGGAGGTTCAGGATAAACAATTTGTTACTATCCATAGTTAGCCAAATACCCATAACCAAAGACTTCCTAATCAAAAAAAGGTTTTGAAACTCAGAATATTGGCTGGTTCACAATGGAACAAGGTTCATCAATAGTTACTCTCAGATGGTCAAACCACAGCCTCTTTCTCAGGAAGTCGCTAAATAAAGATTTGAGTTGCAGTGCTTAGGTTGCCACATGTTATTTTAAGATTGTACTCAGCAGAAAGGCTATCTTTTATTTTGAAATGCAATTACTGCACTACGTGGTAAACAAGACTTAGGCTCTTCAGTATCAGCAGCACTTAATGGGAGGCCTGACTGCCTCAGGCATTTTATAACTATCCCTAAATGATTATATTATAGGCTTGAAAAGTTTGACCAGAACTGCAGTACAAAGGATGAGCAATAGACGAGAGAGTCCTTTGTCCTGTGAGTTGGTACTTAGCACAAAAAGTCAAGTGCATTTATATCATAGTATGCATATACTTTAAGCAGAAAAACAGCCTTACTGATTTAACCATGAAAATTGGGAATAAGTACTCTAGTTTATGGTACATTAACAACTCAAAACAAAGAAAACATGTTTTATTTCCTTATAAAGTAAACTTAAAGGAAAAAAATATTATTTAACAGGTTTTAAATGCCTAAGTTGCAAAATATTGTTAATAGTATTATAAATATTGGAATATTTTAGTAGTTATTTTTAAAGCTGTTCTTCATAACTGATATCTTTATTAGTGGGTTACTCATCCAAAAGGCCAACAGAGAGACAACATTACCAGCTGCTCCTCTTAATCATCTGACACTGAATTCTTCATTGATATCCCTATATAAGATGTTGCTCCTTTACAGAACAACACAAGACAGAGGTTCAATGCCGACCTGAAATCATTCTGTGACTGACTGCAAATGATCTTATTTTAAACACCATGGCAATATTTGAAACAATCTTTCTGCGAAGTAATATGAATTGTGAAAGCAAAAGGAAGATTAAAAAATACAAGAAAACTGAAACCATAAGTTCCCTGAATTTTCACTGATACCTTAATATTTAAATCTTTAACATGTCTTCCTCACTGAAACCACTTACTTTCTATGCAACAAGCATATCTAAATACATTTTTTCAAAATAAATCCTCTTAGTGAACACACAAGAAAATTTGATTTCAAGAGCACACAGAAAGAGCAGCCAGTGAGCCTTCTAGCTAGACCAATGCAGCAACCCCCTACTTTGTAAAGCATTGTTACAATTTAGCCTGGCAGCCAGGTTAGTTAAATAAAGCGTTAAAGCAACAAAATCCATCAGCTCAGAAATGTATGTGGCATCTTTCATTGCACTAAACCCACAAATGCCCAAGTTTTCATCACAGGGGATGCTTCAGCTCTTTCTGTCTATATGGTTAGTTTGGGTATCGCTATTGTAAGTGAAGATCATGGTCAAGTTTTAATATAAAAGCAAGTGTGATGGAACAGAGCTCCTATTAGCAATTAAATCATAAAGCAGTCCTCCTACTAGTCCTGTTTTGGGACGCTTAATTATATGTTGGGATAAAGAAAAAAATATTTATCCCAGGTTTATGACCTCTAATTCTAAACCACTAAAATTTTAATCTCTGAAAAAAGATCCCCTTGAGGATTACTAACTCAGTGTAGTTTTGCAATAAATAAATGAGCGAGGAGAACATACATAATTTTAGTTTACTTGAGTTAAAAAAAGAAAAAAGAGAATTGATCTTCACATTAAAAGTACATTCAGGCTTCTTTTGTGTAGTTAATTCAGCTTTGGTTTAAATTCACAGTTTTGCAAGCTGACATTTGTGAATGAGTATACATTTTGGTTATATAAAGGTGACTGTATTTGCAAATAATAAAGTTGGTAAGTTTGTTCAGTTATATATATATATATGAACTTAAACAGTATATGGAATAATGGATCAGGGTAGAGGATGTACCTGCTCTCCTAGATACTCACAATCTTTATAATTAAAGAACTGACAGAGAACATAGAGCTTTTTGATCATGGCCTTTTATTGAGTCAATAACCCTTCAATTCATGATCCTGCAAGTTCTGTGAAATATTATTAATAAAATTTCATATAAAAACTTCTTACAAAGAACTGATATTATTGCAAATGTTAGGTCTGAAATAAATTAATCAAAACAGTTGCAGTTAAGAAATCTCAGAGGGCAGAAAGAAATGGCAGAGGAAAACAAATGAACAAATCACAATAGAATTCTGTTTCATCAAAATTTCCCCACTGATCTGATAAGGTATCATTGTACATCACTGATCCCCAAGAACACCTGTGAATTTACAGTCACCTAATAGCAGAAGCTGATACTGTGCATCAATCTGAACCCATAGACCCTGAATATAACAAAAATTTTTTTTAATGATTTTGCACTGCAATTATAAACCCGCTGTGCTACACTGTGGGCAGCGTACTCAAGAAGAAAAGCTGTCTGCTTGGGGTTTACAGTAGCTATCAAAGGCCAGTTTTTTATTTTTAAAAGGTGAAATTGCTCTTGTCTTCTTGCTCACTGCAAAATATAAAGGAAGAAATTGCTTACTGTACCATGGTTTAATTCAACAGACAGAGCATATACAGAACAGCCAGAATTAATTTATTTTAGAGAAACACCTTACTAACCCATGGCAAAATAGTTCATATACGGCAGGCTGTATGGATATTGTTGATAAGGGTGCTGAACAGTGTCTCTCGGTAGTTGCTCCAGATACCATACTATAACAAACAGTACTTACAGGATGAATGTAGCTTTTTTAAATGTGACAGCTAATGCACTGCTATTTTTATATGTTAGGTGCATAACCTGTTTCAGACTGTTCCTTGCAGTGAATTTCTAACCACAACACTGTATGATAAATATGGCTGACTTACACAGAGTTTCTAATTATTCCCCCACACACACACATTATCTCTTCCTCAAGCTCAGTGAAGAGAACCAGTGAAATACACAGGTGTTTTCAAAACCCTAAGTTACCTCCCAGAAATCTCTGACACCAACCAGCTCACTTGTACTTGAATGCAACATCTCTCCTATGTATTTGTTTTCATACATGGTGATAGGGGATTCTCTAGTCAGATGTTAAGCTAGAGTTATAACAACGCAGAACGTAAATAGTAGAGAGAAAAACTTGTAGGGAAGGAGATGAGTCCGTGGCACTCTTACACCAAGATATCCCCACATGCTTCTAGTAAGGTTTAAAGCAGACTATTCCAGGTCTCTTAAAATGACTAAATGCTCTTAAGTATCCACTTAAGTATTTACATTACTGATGTTGCTGCTTAGTAACAGGATTACTGGACTCTTCCCAGTGTTTGGGTTTAATTCAGTGCCTATATCTGAAGTGAGTAATTTATTCTAACCTAACATATTTTTAGTTGTAATTCAGTTTAAATGATAATCTGGACATTACATGACTAAGTTTGTCAGGTTTTTGTTGCTGGGATGCAATAAAATACCATTGACAAACACTTTGATTCCTTGCAGTCCTAGTACTTTTGGATTGGTTTTTGTGCTATGCTGTCTTTAGTGCTCACAATCTCTACCATTTCTAGATCAAATGAAAGATCTGAGTAACTAATACTCAGCTACACGAAGACAGACTACTTCAGAGTCCAGCACCAGTTCTTTAACTGCGATGGCTCTCTCAGCTTGGTTGCCTCCCTTCATGGATCAATAGATACGCTGCCAAGAACCCTGTGTATAAGGCAACATGAGAGTTCAGGACAGGTATCTCAGACTGTAAAGATCATCCTGACAACAGCTCATGCTAACAAAACATGCTGTGTGGAGGGAGCTTGAGAAACTGGAAAGAGGCACAGCTGACAGGCAGCGTAAGACAAGACATCATCCTGAAGCACCATCTTCTACGCAGAGGACTGAAAGGCAGGATCCTTTTGTTCAGTCTGATCCGCCAGCACGCAGACTGACAGTCAAGCATGTATTTCCTATTGAAAACTTGTATGCAGCGTACTTGAGAAAGTCTGTGGCGTTTCCCTACTGTTTTGTTAAAGCTTGAGGTACTAATACACGTACAAAGCACACCAGCGATTGCTTTTCCTGCTCTAAGCACCAATTCTAACCTATCGCTCCATCCTGTCAATTACACTCATGTGTCACACACAACAGCTTCGCCTCCAACTCCAGCCTTAATCATACTCATTGCAATGCATGCACTAACACAAGTGGAACTAAATTTAAGAAGTCTACCTCTTTTTAATGTTCTGATGACCTTCTATGACCTTCAGCTATCTCAGGACGTGTTTTCTTTACTACTTCTGTAGAATTTTATTTATTTATTTTTAATAAACTCAAACCTGACATTTGGATTTTAATTGGTTTTATCATTTTAAGGCTTCCCATTCTCAGTTCTGGTTTTGTTCATGTGCATATGAAAAGAAATTTAGGTTGTGATTTCTCTCTTTCTCCCAATGTATTTCACAAGATAATTAGTCTTAGTTCTCTTTTAGCCTACTAGTAGCACGGACAAAACCAATATTTCTGACAATATGGAAGCTGGGGAAGTAGAATATGAATGGACTGGTGAAAGCGGCTCATCTTGGGCGCTCTTCACAAGTAATCCCACCCACTGCTGCAATGAGACACAGAAGTCTGGGCTGTGTAAATATCAGTGAGTCATCAGGGCATCTCCTATATTCTTATATTAATATTGTTGTAAGAGCTAAGGCGTCCTCTTTGTCTCAAGGATACAGGTTTTTGTGGTCCTCTAATTAATTAGAAGTTTTAAGCATTTTTTGATGATTTATCAAGATAAACACGTGGCACCACGTCCTTTTTCTATACTGCAGTCCAGAAGAGAAGCCAAATTATTGATTCTAAAACATTTTCCAAGAGTGTGCAGTCTACAGCTTAAATTTTGATAATATTACAAATCTGCACTTTAGTTTGTTATGATTAATAAAGCTCAAGTTTTTTGACTTTCAGTGACGCAAGTAATTTACTGCAAAGCTGCATGTGCAGATGCATGCAGAGTGCATGCTTTTTTTGCATATACCTGTTTTAGTGTTTTATATTGTTTACCCTTTGCTGCCAAAAAAACAAACCTCAGCCACCTGACCAGCAAGGTAAGGTGGAGAAAATACAGTTTCTCACTCAGAGAGTAGAGCAGACTCGTTACAGATGAAAACTGAAAAGGTATTCTCTGAGAGTAGTGGTATCACTTTGCAACAGCTCAGGACAATACCAGCTTGAAGGAGGAAGACCCAGGTACCAAGGGTAGTACCGATCAATTAATTTTTGTCAAATAGTTCCCAATTCAGTTTGTAACTGCTGTCTTCTTGTCTTTATGGATGAGGTGGTTTGTAACTTCCAATTGTGACTCTTCATTTTGAGGTGCTAAGATTAAAAGAAAAAAAACGAACAAGAGGTGGAGATAGACAAAATGAAGATATTTTAATTCAATTTAAAAAAGGAGGAGGATGAACTCTGTAAAATGGATCTCTCTCTACTGGGAACGCCTGCTCACTCCAGAATCATGGGGTTCTCTTTAGTGATAGTCTCATCTCAATACCTGTAGTTGCGCAGCTTGATTTGGTTTACACTATGGAAATGTAGAGCTCTCATTTTTTTGTAAAAGCCTGGCTTAAAAGCCTCTCTTTCATACCTAATATGACCCTCCTTAGTTCTGCAAACACACCTTTCCCATTAAAAAATAATAAGCAAAAGGAATAAATTTGCTGAACAGTTACTTTTGGATTAAATTTATCAAGCTACAATTATCTTCAAAATGATCTTTCCTCCCCATCCTAGACCATTTACTGAAATAGAATATATTTTATGTTTTTGAGGCGTCTGCACAAGAGAAAATAAAAAGTATTTTCAAGATTTTTTGTCATCTGCTAATACAAACCCAATTTTATTTTAAAATGAACTTTGTGTTTCTGCAAACATAGGAAAAATATGAACATTTGGAAATTCATCTAATCACTATACAATTACTTAATCAAGCCAACAGAAAAATCAAAGAGCCAATTAAAACAAAAAAATAATCAAGGATCTGTAGAAAGCCTCAGCCTACCTAGGTAATTAGACGGAATGATGGCAGATAGCATTTGGGGCAGTATATTCAAAGTCAAGTGTGCTGGACTGAGGCTGAATATCTTAAACAACTACACAACTGTGAGTGATGGAGATATTTAGACCCAAAACTCAACTTAATATCCTACTGTGAACATGAAAACAATCTAGACATTGAGATGTCAAATGAGGAATACAAAATAAAACTGAGATTAATATGATGTTAGACAATGCTATAATACTCAATCATCCTGTATAATGTGTTTGTAACGACTTAACTTTCCACAAATATCATACTAAAAAATTATTCCAGATAGACTACAATTATTTAATAAAAGCAGAAAATAATTCTTTCACATCAGGAGAGGACTAAATATGTTTGGACTATTTATTTTAGAAAGATAATACATAACAGGACAGAAGAAAGATAATACAAAATAGAATTGTACAAAAAAAGATTGAAAACTCTCTTGTACTGTTGCATAAAACAGGAGTAGATGCTTCAAAGAAACAAAAAGGAGAAATGTTCATTCCTCCCACCTGAATTCAGAAGTGGAATACATTGCTACAATATGTGACTTCAGGGAAGACCTTATGAGAGGAGGGGGAAAAAAAGAAGAAAAGATTAATATATACAATAAGACCATTTCACTAGCTAAAATAAAAATTCAGAAGGAAACTGAAGTGTCTTGTTTCAACTGTTAACTACTTGAAGTAATTTTCTATTTTGGAGTATCTTGCAGTTTCTTTTTAAGTAGCCGGTACTGTCAATAATGAAATGCATTTGTCTTTGGTCTAATCAATTATGACAAGTCTTCAGCTACTATAGCTGCTCAGTTAAGAAGCATGGTTCCAAACTGCATTAGGTTGCACTGTCTAACTCAACGAGACCACAATCCAGACTTATGTGTTTACCTAAGGACTCTCTCGGTATGCCGCTTATGAACTCATATTATCAGTTTGCTTTTGAGAGGTTATGTGTGTGTTTGAAGACTGCCTCATTTTGTGTTCCTCCTCATGACTGTGCTGATGAAACCACCGCACTGGAGATATTAGAGAACAAAGAGCTGTAATTGGCTATTTTTCTCTACCAAACAATGGATATGCAAAGAGAATACTCATGCTGAGAAACGAGTGTACTCAATTGTGTTTGATGGAGGATATTTGAGGTTTGTAGAGGAAGCCTCATAAAACTTGGTATGGAGACACTGGTACGTTTTCATAGCAGAAGAGTCTAGGTTAACTCAGGGGTCTCTTTAGCCAAGGTAAAAGCGAGATAACCTAGATAGAGAGGTAAACAAGCCATATACTGGAAGGCACACTACTCAGAAAAATCCTCAAATGGTGTGGGAATTACTACTACTCGTCTAGACTTTACAAGTAAGGATACATAAGGATACACAGCCATCTAGTGAGTGCTGAAGGATGCTGGTGGAAAGCAGCAGATGGCCAGGAAAGTCTAACTCTGTTCTGCTGGGAGGTAACTACCCTCAGATCTTGGGAAGTTTAACAAAATTCAATAACTTTTAGCATCTTTGTGTGCTTTGTTAAGTATGGCACAACGTATGATAATCTATGACATTTTTAGATGCAGAAGTACAATATGGAAGGAAGAGTATTTTGAGGAGAAAAAGTACGATTGAGTTCTGCCCTGAAGACTGCCCTCGGTACCAAAATAATATTTCGATGAGAGCATGTTTTTTTCATGCAGAGATTGCGATGCTAGCACACCTAAGTACCAAGGAGGAAAAATACTGTTTTCCCTATACGTATGTAAGTCAAACACATTGTTTATGAGCAGCTGCAACAGTAACGCAAAGGTTTCAGTCATACAGGTGTCCTTTAAAGTGAGTGAACTTACAGATGGTTTTCAACCATGTTTGATAACTAGAAGATAAAAGTAAAGTTAAATAGGGCTGAACCTAGCAGCATTCAAAAAAATCATAGGAGATCTGAAGGGTCAGAAATACAATTTCTGACTGGTTACAGTGACATGTGCTACCCTGCCTTCATTAAATCCAAAGTAAAAGGGCTCATTTACAGAAAGAGATGACAGGCTCATAGCCTATACACATAGCAGATTACTGCAGCTCAATTAGTGGGCTCTTTACTATGCTGTGCTTAATCATTGCGATTCCTGAGACCTTTCCTCCCTATTGCTGTATTTGAATTGGTTGTAACCTCCGTTGTGAAGATGTACCTATTTATTTAGCAACATGCAGGCTAGTCTAGTCTGGATGAATTTAATGGATAATACTTCAAAACTGGTTGGGAAACTAATCTTGGTAGTTATCAGGTTCATTTTTAAGCTGGAAAGCTTTATTGAATGAAATTTCTTACAGAGATGTCCTGGCTTTCATTCTGCTCAATATTTTTACTGACGATATTCAATAGTGACAAGAATTTCAGCATCACCCAATGGCCTGGTTAATAGAACAGGAAAATCCCTTTTCTTGAATTTGCAGACAACACTATGCTGAGAGTCTTAAGACTTGCTGCAGAATGATTTTAAGACTTCAAAAAAAGTCACAAAAATTTGAAGCAGCTGTCTCAAAAAACATAACCCGCTTAAGACAAATCCAAATGCCTATAGTTCTGCCCAGACACAGTATAGGAAGCAACCGATAAGGCAATTCTGCATATTTTCAACAGCTGTGGTATTGACTAGGTAAAACAGAGGGTTTGAACTAACAGGAAAGTAATTTGCAGAACATCAATCTGAAATGCTCTGGAAGTAGACCTACAAGCTACAGCTTAAGGTAAGCATGCTTACCTTTGTTTACTTACTTCTAATTCTGATCTATATAAAGTTTACCTTCTTTCAACTGCTCAGCATTAAGCGCTACGAAAGTGAATTCACTCCCTTTTCTCCCTTTTCATTTCATCTTTATCCAGAAGCAGAAGCAGCACTTTAAATTATCCCAAGCTGGTACAAAAATTGTGTCTCACCACAGTCTTTGGCTCCTCTAAACAGCAAACGCTTAACTGGGATGTTCCTGTGATGGCATATTCAGCTCAGCTAAGCACCCATCCCTTCAGAAAAAATTCATCTGGGGCACAGCTAATTTCATTCAGCAAAAGCTATTGTGACCTTTAATTGCATATTAACACCTCTGATTTGAGCTGATGACCATTTCCTGGGTACGCTTCTGAGACACAGTGCTAGCAATGAGTAATTCCTGACCTTTAGCCATTGAATTAACACCTCTAATTGTAAATGAGAGCACAGTTAAACCAAAACTCTTCCTAATGAAGTAGCTTCTATGAGTCTTATTTGGCTGGTCTACTACAGAATATCAATTCCCTTAGAGATTAGGAAGGAAATTTTTTTCCTGAGGCTTTCCTAATTTGTATCCCGTAGAAGTTGCCCTGACTGTATGCGCTTTACACAACCGTAGTTGGAAAGGTTATGTCTGTGCTATATCTTGCCTGCTGAAAGCGTGGTAATACATCAGAGCTGCTTGAATTCGTTGCTACTTACCATGTTCCTTTGTGCGTCTTGTAATGCAAAGTCACAGCCTGTAACCAAACCACAGTAGGCTGTGGTCTTGTCAAATCTCATAAAGTAAGCAAGTTTAGGCCAGCAAATTCATGTATGGCACAGCTGGGAGACACATTGCATGGACATAATGTTCTACTTACTTGCAAGACTTCTGGACTATCCTCTCATGCAGAGCTGTAAGGTAAAACTTGAAGCTAATCACAAAATACGTAAATTAAGATCCCTCCGACATAAGACTACTGCTGACTTATTCAAAGCATAAATTACACACAAATGGCATGTCTATGAAAGACTTGTGTCTTCCTGATATCATGATATTGCAATTCTGTAAAACTGTCTAGGACTGCAAACTTAGTGGAACTGGAAATAACAAAATCTTTAGTTTTAAGATCAGCTAGAAAAAGGTGTCGCAACATTTTTCATTTCCCATTTACATAGAAATGTCTATCATCTTCCCTAGAAACTGAAAATACTCTTTTGGTTGTCTTCTCTCTTTCTATCTGCCATGAGTCTCTAGGGGATGTCCAGTACAGGCTGAATCCCATCAGTCTTCTATTCCAGAAACTCTTTCTAGGCTTGTTCAGCTACTGTCAGCTTTTTCCCCCTCCTTCTGATAAAAGCCTCTAGGCAAATCTATTTTCCCATGCAGGAATTATAACTTCTTACAAGCTTAAGTTACAACAATAAACTCATAATTGTATTTAAAGGAAAATACAAAGCTATTAATGTTAGAGGAATTCTTCTTAAGAATAAATGTAGAAAGCATTTTTTGAGTTTTAGTAATAGCTGTGTTCTGTAGCAGCCTTTGAGAGAAACTGAACTGGAAAAAGAATTTGTTCTTTTTTATATATATATATTTTTAATTAAAATTATCAACACCTGTTGTTTGGGAAAAAAAATAAAAGTATGTGTGAACTGGCGAATTCCCCCAAAAAGCACTTGCCCCTGCTTTCCCCTTGTAGCTGTTAGGATAGCTCCAGCATATCCACGGCTCAAGGGTGTTCTGAACTATTGAACTAGTACACTCAGCATACTAGCAGGAAAACAGAAATAGCCTCTAGCTAGTCTGGCTAACATAGTGGGGGGGTTGCTACCTTAAGCACACTACAAAAAAATTGCTGCCCTTTTTTTATTCCTTCCTAGGTTGTAAACATACAGTAAGGTCTTCAATTTTTTATTTATTTAAAATCACCATTTTAGGTAACCAGTTTTACTAACTGTACTCTGAGCCCAGATCTGCTAACTAGATGAGGCATTTGATTGAGCTGAATTCCTACTAAGTTTCCTTATGCTGGAATTGCCAGGTAAGAAAAAAAATGAGCAATGACAGCTCAGTATTTCCATTATGGGAACTGAATCACCTAGAGGCTGAAAACAGGTATGAGTCCTTGGTTATTTTTGGTGGCATAGTGGAATATAAAGCTGAAGTTAACAGAAGTCAGCATGATTCTGACAGTCTTCAAAAAAATACACCAGATTTTTTTCAAAAACAATACCTTCTGTATGTTCTGTTGAACAAATATTACAATCAAAGCAGTATAACTGTGTTAACAATAGAAGACATCTTAGAAGTGTAGAAAGCAGAAACAGAGGAGATGAATGGAAAAAGAAAGCTCACAAGACTTAACATAAGTCATAATGTTTTATACATGACTCAAAAATCACAGCAAGAAACAGTGTATAAAAATCTAAACATACTGAAGGTTTTCTCCGCTAGGAATTGAAATACTAAGGTCTAGCTGCATACCCAAATATTTAAAAAACTATTTCGTAGAGTATGAATACCCTCAAAGAAATTCACATGAAGACAACAAAATTACCTATGTAAACAAATCTTTAAAGTCAGAGTATGAACTTAAATGGCTTCTAATTTGAGTACACAAAAATTTGCAACTGTTAATGACTACTGATTTTTGTTTGCTTCAATTGTGATGTGTATATATGTGTTATAAATTGTAATTAGAATAATCAATTCAATGGTGTCTCAGTCTAGACAAAGACTCTTGGAGTCAAATTAGCTATTACGCCTGTAGGCTCTAAACACCTACGTTGCTTTGTGGACTTGTTGATGACTTACCCACAGTTCCACAGAGAATAAAACACAAAGTCTTTGCTTCTTAAAGCCCAGACCATGTCCTACCACCAGCTCACCTTGCTTTTTCATTAGCAAATGAAGCACAGAGGTATTAAAACTCATACTGTGGAAATTATTGCTTTCACTTCAAAATATGTTGTTCATCTACACAAATAGAGGTAACCGCATTATTCAAGCCAGTTACAGCAGTTCTGAAAACCATCATATAGCAGATGTCATTTTCAGCCCTTTTATTCACAAGTCCTAGGATCTGAGAGCTTATTAAAATGACACAGGAAACAAAGCAGGCCTGGTTTGTGCTCCCTTCCTATCCTCTTTTCCTCAACTTCAGCACAATTTACAAATGTTTTCTGTCAGCTTTTTCCCTTCATGCCTGTTCTCCACTGTCATCGTGCACTTTGTTTCCATCAGTCTCTCTGTCCTTCTCTGACTGTAGTAACTAGATTTCTCCAGCATCCTATTAAAGACGTGTCCAAAATACTTATTATGTTTGTTCGTCTGTGCTTCTGAAGGACTGACAGCATACTGGTTTAAAGCCCAGATCATCCACTGAAGATTTGCCAGGCACTTTCTCGGCTTCCTATCTAAAATCATCAATACCCTGTTTCTGGTCATAAGAAATTGAAGGCAACTCTTGTTTTATTTGAAAAGGATGAGAAGCCATTCCTTAACTGCTGCTACTCGGACTCCAAAGCCTTAAGAGGAATTAGGGCAAGGAGTTCCTGCCATCTTTCTGCCTCCAATGAGCTTAGTCAAGGAGCTGCTCCTATGTATACACTCAGCAAGGCTGCACATTGTTCATCTGGTTGAAGTGTTAAAAGCTTGTGAGCAGCTATAGAGACAAAGCTGGGGGGATTGAAGCCTTCCTTTGTGCTCTGTAAGTGTAATGCTGCTTGTGTGCTGAATGCTTTTATTTCCCTCCTGCGTCCGTCCCCCCTTCCCCCCCCGCCCCAAGCACTGTCAATAGCAGTGAAATATCTTTATTTCAGAAAGTTAATTCCAAAAAAGGCCTGATAAAATAGAGAGAGGTATCACAGAACTGAAAACACCCCTCAGCTGGACTCTGCACCGGACCTGAGGAGCATGACACTAACCTCAAAGCAGCATCAGTTTATATCCTAGAAGCGTCAGACAATTTGTCAATAGAGGAAGAATGGTTATAGCTGCCTGCAGGCAGAAGAATGTAGCTGAGGATCTTTTATTAAAGCTGTTCCCCCTATTCACTACATTCCTTTTGCCTACAGCTCAGTCCACAGCTTGCTGTTAGCAGTGTACTGTTGCCTGACCTCTATAGTGCATGAATTTTAGCATTGTAACATGCAAACAGAAACACTTTTTAGCTCGGTTTTCTAAGAAAGTGAGGTATGTACTGTGATGCATAAATATACATAGATTTTTTTCGTTTGCTCCCAACTGAATATATGGTTTGATTTCCACCAATTTTTCAAAGAATTACAAACCCTAATGGTATTATATTCTGAAAAGGTTTGTGCAGTACATGGTTGGTTAGAGGAAAACCTCACTAATGCCTCCCACTGAGCTCAATTCTCATCAGAAAACAGAAAG
This sequence comes from Phoenicopterus ruber ruber, assembly GCA_009819775.1. Taxonomy (NCBI): domain Eukaryota; kingdom Metazoa; phylum Chordata; class Aves; order Phoenicopteriformes; family Phoenicopteridae; genus Phoenicopterus; species Phoenicopterus ruber. The sequence goes on from CM020216.1 coordinate 32,753,118, forward strand.
ACAGAAAAGAGTATGAAAACTCCAACCATGGGGTGGGGGAGGAACAGAGAGGGACACCCTTTAATGATAGTTTTCACTATATTAAGCGTGAGAGAATTCAACCAGGAGACAGGTTTTTATGAAACCATGCTTAATTCATTTTGCTGGCAGCAGAACTCCTGTTGATGTCTCTGTGCTGCATCACCCAGCACTGAAAAATGCTTCTGTCACAGTGAAGGGCGCGTTAGCGTGTCTCGGGCTTTCTGACAAATATTGTTCTCACAATGCAAATACTTCATCCTTTCTTATTCAGCTCTTTGAAATCAAATTTCAGAATAAGAATCACTCCAGAGGAAAGAGAAAGCTGAATGCAAGAACTTTGGTGAATGGAAACAGGAAGATAAAAAGAAAAGTTAAGCAAAGAAAACCAGTAGCCAGTAAACTGCAATTCAGAATTATTATTTTCTTCAGTTTAGAAAACATAAGGGGAAGAAAAGTGTTTAGTAATCTTTTGAGGCTATAAAAAAAGAAAATATAATTAAGTAAATCTTTTTGTTTTACTAATAAAATGGATTGCTCCATTTAGTCATAAAAGCCTCAATGTTGCTATTTCTTGCAGAGATATTCTTCTTTCTTGTATACTTGTTGGATCTGACCTTATAATCTAAACTAAAATATGTAAGACAAATGATCTCCCAGGAAAGTTCAGAAATTCAGTTAAGCTGTGGTATTTAATAAATAAAGTAGCATTCTATTTTGTAACAGTTTTCATTTGAAGATTTGAATGTATTTCAAATGACTTCAGTAGTCCAAAAAATGTGTCTGGAGGGGTAAAGTGTTGCCTTTGTCTAATGGATTCCAACACTTTCAATACACCTTTACTACAGTTTGCTCAGATTGTAAATTCCCAAAAATGTTGTTTCAAAAGGAATTTAAAAGTGGACTAGAAAATATCTTGATGTTGTTTCATTTAGGCTAATTCCTAATTCTCCAACACCAGTTGTTGTTTGGTGCATTTTTCAAAACATCTTTTTTAACTGACTTAGTCTTCATGTATACCAATATGATCCACTTCCAAGTAGAATATGGATTAAATTTTAATCTCATTAAATTTTCCATATAAGTGATTCAAATGCATACTATAACTTTCACCCTGAAAATCTATTTCTGTGTATGTCTTGTTTTCCTCATGTTTTCATAATCGGCTTCTTATTTATCTGACTAGGTGTGACTCATGGTATTATATTTTTTTTTAGTGCTTTGGAGTTTATGAAGCATTTGCCTGTGCAGATGTCTGAACATATTGCTGTACAAACCCAATATGAGTTTCAGACTTTTAACAATATGGTACTGGGTTCTTCAGAGAATCATCTTTAAATGAATAGTTTTCTGTTTAGGGTGTTATGTAACTGATATAAATTACTTATACTCAGTGCTGAAATACAAAAGAAATCTGTGGCTATATTATGAGCCTAGCAGCATGTAATTAGTGTTACTTACACTGAATATGTCTGTATATTCATACTGGTTCAGGTAATGGAAGAGGAGGAAAAGCAATGTAAAGAAGGAAACAAAAGGGGAAGAAAGTTAAATGAGCTATAGCAATGAAGGAGAGGGAAAGAAGCAGAAAAAGGGACAGAAAAGGGAAAAAGCACAGCAAGGGAAATAGAATTCTGTGTAACATTTTATACATGTCTATACACACACACACAAATTTATTAGCAAACCCCTAAAGCATCTGGCATTTGAAATAAGACTTTAGAAATTCACAAGTTCATCTGAGTACATTTTGGTCCAACAGTTTTCAATGGGCGCAGAGGCTGACCCTCTCAATACATCATTCATTTGAAGGGCATATTTGTTGGCTGAGATATAATTGACTGGTAATGTTAGGCTAATGCTTGGCATGTTAAGATCAGCCTCAGTTTTTCATGTGCATGTGGACTCTATTGCTCTTATTTTACCCCAAATGGGCAAATTTCTATAGCATCTGTGGTTTGTGAACTATATTTATCCCAGTTTATCCAGTATCAATGGAGGAACAACCATAGGCAGAGTACCTACAAGCCTGCATCTCTAGAAAGAGCATACTAAAGATACTAATAGTTCTACCTGATACGTCCAGGTAGGATTTGAAGAAATAGGTAGAATGGGTTGTGTTGCCTCACTTGACAGACCAAAAAAAACCCATGCCAGACTGGAGCTAGAGATACCGGTGAGAGACTGAAGTGACGCTGCGAAAGTCAAAGCTACCTGGCATGCTACACACAGCTTCAAGCACGCTGTTACCACAAAAGGCAGGTACAGGACTCGTCAAGGATTTTGACCGCATGCTTTGGAAAATGCTTACAGCACGGCATGCTCTGATGTTTCTTCTAGGGTGTCCCTTATAGAGAAAGGGGGAGAATAGGGGAAAAGCCTAGCATAAAGCATGATAAAACTTTTATGAAGATACAGGAAATCTGTGAGAGAAAACAATAACGATTAACAAGAAGTCACTGGATATAAGTTATAGGTAACTAAAGACAAACTCTGAGGAAAAAGAGAAATGGACAGGAGGAACAAAAGCGCTAGGATCACAGAAAGAGGACAATAATTATTTTTTTAAGAGCAAAACTTATTTACTGATCATGGGATTACCTGATGTCATGTCCAAGGTAGGACAGGTCTCCAGTTCCTCCAAATTACATACACAGCTTTCTCTGTCTCCCTTTAGAGAATCCAACTCTTATCTCCTTTCTTGCATCAAGGGGATTTTCTGTATATAAAACATTGTATGTGGTGCCAGTATTCTCATTTGTTATAGGAATATAAGCTAACAAACCTTATAGCAATACAGAGCCATGCAAAACCTTGAATCCTAACCAAGGAGGAGAAGTCGCTCTTCAGATTACATGCACTTTAATGTGCTGTCTCTCTGCTTTCCAGACATAAGTTCTGACACTGTAATGTTTTGGGTTTCTTTACAATTTATATAGTAGACTTCACTATTTCACTTCTTCAGCCTGTCTGGTATTATGAGAAAAACTTGTGAGCTGCAATACCATTAATCATGTTTAATCATGATTTAAATGCCTTACGTAATAAAGAGTCTATTATATCCCTACCAAAATATTTCAAATACATAAACTATACTGATTAAAGTTTAAAAAACAGAATAGCCTTACTACTACTAAGAGTTCATCTTGGTTCAATTGCCTTTTTTAATGCTTTTGCCTACTAGGGTTAAAAGGAACTTTCTATATAGATCATCTCCTGGATCGCTATCTGTTCTCTTCAATAAATAGCTAATGCCCTAATGAAAAGCAAAACTTCTTTTTTGTGAAAACTGTCTGTGATAGACTCAGATTTTGTTAAAAGGAATACATTAAAGGGGATGTGATATGCTTTGATAACAGTATAAGTTTTAGAGGGAATTGTGGTTGTCTTCTATAGCAATCTTAAACCTTGCAGACCTTTCAACACAGTAGGTACCTATCCAAGAAATTTCCCATTAGTAAGAACATGTTGAGCATTATTTGTTTGAGAAGATACTCAGTGTCAGCATTAAAAGCAGACCATTGTTGGCACCAGATAGTGATGTGCTTCTTAAGTAAAGAAAGAAGTCTGTTTTTGGGGGGTTTGTGGTTTTTTTTGGTTGTGTGGTTTGGTTTTTGTTTGCTTTGGATTTATTTTTTTTTTAATATTTCTGAAGAACTGAATGTAGTGCCTATGAAGACACAGGTGTAAGAGCATCTGCTACATAAACAACTTAGTACCATAGCTCCATAGAAAAACATTCTTGCTAATCTGGATTTTATTGTGGTTTTTTTTCCAGGAACTACACATTGTGGCAGTCAAACCATGTTTACTTTTGTTCTAAAGCACATACAGACAGTCAGACCACTTAATGGATGAGCATAAATACCATTATTGCTGTTATAAGACACGAGTATTTGATGTATACTGGCTCCTTGCTGATGCTACTGCCAAGTTATTTGTGCAGGAAGTAAGGGTGAAGTGGAAGCTATGGAAGTTAAGCACATCACTTTTAATGATCTACATTGCCTGTCAAGCAGAGAGAACAGCCACTGGCATCTCAACTCGCAAGAGGTAAATGCATACCCTCCCTACCGTTTCTATCGATGTACCAGCATCCAGGAATATACCACCAGTAAGCTCCACTGCAACAGTACAGGGACTGACTCCAAAAGGGAAAATGAACTAATATGCACAGGAGTAGGTACTGTATTAAGTAATTAATTAATTCAATATGCAACTATAAAAAGAAGTGTGAAACCTAATTCTTGAGCATCATTCACATACAGCTTGGACAAAATAAGCATGAATGTGAGAAGCCACTTTCCTGACTTCATCTTGGTGTTAAATTTCCCAGGTGATTTGGCATGCAATGTTTGTATATGCAAGCAATTAGAAGGGCAAAAATAAAATGAAGTGCAATTAGAAACGATACAAGAAGGGTTATTTGACATCCAAATATATTTAGAAACCCTCTTATCAATTTCATAAACGACAAACTATTTTTCTTTAACCATCAAGTCCACTCAAACAAAAAGTAATCCTGGTGTCATGTTAGGAAGAGAAAAATTATAAATGAAGTTTAGACATGGAATTCCCTTGTACATCATCACCAGCCGAGGCTCACGGACAAGCAGCCTCATTCACTTAAATTTTCATTCAGATGACTCAAACATGACTCACTTACACCTCTGAGACATTGAATACATTTGGGGGTAAATATATGATAGCAGCAACATACATAATTTTTCCTTCCCCTGCCCCTGCCATTTTTAAGAGAACAAATCCTGGCTTGCATCATTAGAACTGTATCAAATAGAGTTTCAATGCATATTTTGTATGCACAGAGCTAGAGGTTGAAGGCTTTCATGAGACATAATCCTGAATTCTAAGTTGCACTTGCAGATTTTAAACCCACATTTTTCACATCCCAGAGTTTCTTAGTATCCAGCCTTTGAAATATTCCAAATGAAAACACCCCTCCTCCCCCTTTTCTTTTCTTTTTTTTTTTCCAGTTGAAGCTGAGCCTCTGTACTCTAAGAATAAAAAAGGCAAAGCAAGTTTGTTTCTAATGCAGTTTTGATTTCTGGTCAGGCTGCAGTGCAAGATGTTTTTGCATTTTACTTTAGAGTCAGGATGGGGGGAGGCAGAAAGAACAATCAATAAACCCCCCCCAAATATCACAAACCACAAGAATCCTTGGCCTGAAACTGTAGTTCAGTGAGGAGGACTGGATTATAGCAGAAATTGCTTGCTTCCCCACTAAGCCAAATTTTTTTTTTTTTTTTTTTTTTTTTTTTGCCTTGCTGGACTGTCTCCTAGCTTCAACAGGAGCAAAGGACAAACTTCACCTAATCCTGCCTCATGGTTAGGGCAGCTCTTGGTCTATAAGTTCTCCATGTTCAAGCCCCATGAGGTTAGGGACATCAAGAACAGGAGCCTTTGCTTCATGAATGCCACAATCCAAGGTTACTGCATAAAAAGCATCCAGTATTTCCTCCTCTGTTGCATTCTCAAAAGATAGCTCCATATTTGGACTCAAGCAAAGAAGAGGTTTGGAAAGGGAAGCCCTGAGAGATACTTGCTGAGGCACCCTTCTATAACTGCTGTTCTCTACTAGGTGGCTTTAGCATGCTTCCCTTCTGGACACACCAAGTCATTTTCCAGAGGTTGCGGGGTTTGTTTGTTTTAAGTAACAGAAAGAGATGGCAACCTATTTTTGCCATCTGAAAGCCTCTCTCCATTATCTCATGATGAATCTATTTTCCTAATTTAGGTTTATGGCCTACCGGGCAATTCAATCAGCTTAATCTTCAGTCAGCTGTAAGAACAACTGCTTTAAATTTGCAACATTGCCTTTGCCCAAATGATCAGGGAAGCCTAGGCTTTGACCACAAGGCAATATGTATCCATCAGTTTCTAAATTGTATCTATTTGTTAATTTTTTCATTCTTTCGAAGTTTGTTCCCTGAACTTTCTGACTGTTAAGTCAGATTAGTAACCATGTAGTTGTGTGGATGGCATTTTTGATTTCTATAGTTAATGGATTGCTTATTTACATATTTTAATTCTCACGTTATTCTGTGTTTTACTTTCTTCCACGTTCAGAAGAGATGTTCATCTAACACCCTTGCTTGAAGAAATCAAGCCCTGTGAATTTTAGGTTCCATGGCCCCCCCCCCCCCCCATCACCTTCCCACCTTCAGCTGTGTGCTCAATATTACCATCCTTAACTGAATCCTGAAGTAAGGCAATTGACTACGCTGAGGTGTTTTAATATGCGTGCTTGCTCACTTTGGTTAAAAAGTACAACATAGGTGGTTGTCAGTCGTGGCTATTTTATGATCTTAATTGCATCAGTAGTCAATTAAGATTAAAAATTTAATAGCTAGAACAATTATTGAAGATATGGTAACAAAAAGCCTGGAGAATTTGCCAAAAAATAGTTTTCTCTCATTTCACGCATTTTAATTTGAGGCTTCAGTGCCAAAACATATTAGAGGCGCTGAGCCACATGCTTTATTTTCTCTTTATCATTAGGTTTACTCTGAATATTCATAATTCTCAACAAGCTGAGATTAATCCACACCATGTCATCCTGCATCATTGATCTCTCTCTGAAGTAAATGAAAACAGAATATCTAGCACTTCTCAGAATGTGGTCCTCTGGCCTCTAAATTCAGTCTTCAACATTAATTTTTGATTTAATATTATAGTTTTACCAATTTATTTTTTGCTTTAAAAAAATGAAATTTCTGTGAAGGTTATGGAATAAATCCTGAATAAGTTTCTTTTAAATGGTGAAACAGCTTTATGTGGGGTAGGTATTTTTGGTATACGCTTAGCTCCAAATCAGGAAACCATAACGCTGCACTGCAGAGGGCAGACTTAAATGTCCAAACAAAAATTGACAGTATTTACATTTTGCTAGTGCCCTGAAAATGGCCTCACATGGGACTATAATACAATTAGTTGCCTATGAATAAAAAGAATAACTACGAAAGCAATAATAAAAAACCAACCAACAAAAAACCCAGATTGAATGGGAAAGAACATAGTGTAAATCTATCCAGAATGAACTAATATTATTTGTATATATTTTAAGAAGTAGTGAGCATGCAGCTGTCTTACTGTTTTTGCAATATTCAGTATTTTCAGAAAAAATTCTATATGCCTTTCCTCAACCATCTAATACGCTTAGGAAGGCTGAGAAGCTGCTGGCCTGCTTGGCTGATATCTTTGTGCTGAATTCTCCAGAAATATCTAGTACTGCGGTTCATAGGTGTCCCAGCAGATGAAAGAAATGAGTTGCAGAAAGTCACACAGGCAGTGTGAGAGATCAGTGAAGATTACAACTAAAATTAGTAAATGTAAGAAAGCATGAGTTTATACCAGGAATAAAGGTCTGTACCTGTTCTCATTTGGACCACCTTCCTAAAGCCTTAGATAGATAAAGGCCTATCACGCATCCTTTATGGTGGTACTTCTGCCAATATTAATGTATAAGTAGATGGGAGATTCTATATTAAAAAGCATGGTCTTTATGTTACTCATGCCTGAGCTACGAGGGAAAGAAAAAAGCATAGAGGGAGAAGCCTCTTTCTTCATGCAAATTGAGATGAGAAGCAATAAACATATTAAGAACATGTTATTATAGCACTTTAGCATTTAAGAGCTTATATTTTTAGTACATTGGTTGCTAAACTGGAAACCTAAACCTCCACCTTGGGCACCTAGACTCTGTGAATAAGTGATCTCCAACTGGGATTTAAAGATAGCCAGTAAGAAATACTAAGATAATTGCACACCAAAACCTACCCCCTCTTTGGGGCATATATGCTCTATTCAACTGCAAAAAACATATCCTTGTCTTCCAGGATCCATACTCTCCAAAAGGAGCATCTAGGTCTCTGAAAGAGAGGTTAGCTGGTTTCTTCTCTTGAAACCCCAACCAGAGAAAACAGTGATCTCAACCAGGCTGTATAACTTCCTTTAGGAAGGAGAAGACAAATTCAAGCCCTTCTCGGGCAAGGAGAATGGTGCTCACCTGTTGTAGGTCAGTTTTTTAGTACATGAGGAGAGAGATCCTCTCTCTTCCTCCTGCTGAAGCTTTACCATTGTTCATGAAGAAGAAGAGAGATATTCATCAGAAAATACACGGCCAAAGTCTCTGAAAGAAAACACTGAACGTGATTAGGAATTCCACTCTCTAACCCACTGAACAGAGGAAGCATCTCAGAGAGGTGCAACTCCTAAGAAAAATTTAGTATTTTTTAGTATTATTTTTAAATGGTCATTTGACAAGTTTTCTAAAAAATATATTTTTAGGTGTATTTAGTCCTCTGAATAAAAAGCTGTTTAAAGGTGTGCTTCTGCAAGTCTTTTCAGTAAAGAGTTTTCTGTGCTGTAACTGAATAGAGTAGCATAGATGAAGAAGTCACAGGAAAACAGACCCTTAAGTTTGGGAACAGGGAAGGAAAGATTATTTAGTCCGGAGAAGCATCCATGTTGATAGATAGGTAGATAGATCCTGAAATTAACAGACAGTTCTAATGAAGAACAAAATATACAGCCAGAAACAAGTAAAAATATTTCAGAAAGCAGTTAATTACTTTTTCATGCATTAAGCAATTAACATTAGGCAACAGATAAGCCAAACTGTTGATAAACTGGAAAAATAAAATGTGTGGGTTTTTTAATACAGGGACTCCTACTCTTCACTTCTAAAAAACAAATACTGAGTAACTTGAATTTGATTCAAGTTTTTATGACAGAGAAACTTCTCTTGTCTCTGAAAAGAGCATCACCTGTATACTAACAAGAACAATAAATGGTAAGTGCATGGGACTAAATCCCCTGCAGCATAAAGTCATTAGGCTGAGCCTCTCCTTGAGAGAAGAGAATTAGATAAATATTTAGACAGTAATACTGCTGAAAAATGTATAATTGAATGACAGTGAAGGTGGACTGACTGCAGCAGGCAACAATTTGTTTTGGTTGGTGGTTTAGAGCCTATTGAGAAAATTTGGAAATTGAATTAAGAGATGAAAGCCTTTGGAAGAGCAGTCTTGTAACCACTTTAAAAGAAAAATGAGCTTTATTGCCAATAAAGCAGGTCAGTTTAAAAGAAAAAAAAAAAAAAAACACAACACAATTCCATTCTCCTATGACTAAAAACTAAAAATATAATCCTTGTCTCCTTCCTTGTGAGTAAAGAAACATTCATCAGTTGTTCTGGCAACTTTAACTTGATACATTAAAAGTGTTCTGTTTTGGTTGCATCACAAGCAAGATGGTAAGTTGGACTGAAAAGCTATCCGAGACCAAAAAGTGAAGGTATTTATCTGGCTGCTCTTTCATTTGGGGTTGGCATATCCATCTCCAGACAAGTGACAGAATTTCATTTTAATGACAGAGATTTTTTAGTAAGGATTTGCCTTAAGTCTTTGGCAGGCCAAGAAATAGTAGAAAGAAAAAAAATCTTGGAGTCTGCTTTCATTTTCATGGGAGCCAAGACTTCCTTACAGATATACCACAGAAAAATGTCCTTGCCATTTTATTCTTTATTGCTTTAGTGTATAAGGAACCATTATTTTAAAGTTATAAAGAATTTTAAAGAGCATATGACTGTGCGCGTATGAATAAATGCTTCCTTTGAGTTATACTTCACAAAAAGTTGTGGCCTAATATAACATTTATTATATGTAGTAGTGCCCATCATTGTTGGCTAAGACAAGTACTATCACAGCAGTCAAAAAGCAGAGTTCCTACAACAGTCAGGGAAAGCTGCTTAGCAAATTGTGTATCTCACAGGGCCCAAATAATAGCATTCTCCACGCTGTATAAGCAGAGGTATTAGTACATCCAAAGATGAAGCAATAAAATAGTATATTTAAGTAATATTTTTTCCCAGTAAATACCATTCCTTCTTCACAAAAATGGACGCCAGTTGCTTTTCATTTTTTTTACCCATAAGTATGCCAAAGGTGAAAAAAGATTTATATTTAGCCTATATTAATGTTAAAAAAAATATTTTACTTATTTTATATGTTCTTTGTCCTATTTCACGTCAGAACTTTATCTAATCATGCTGCATACTAAGCTGGACAATAACATCACAAGGAGAATTATTTTTTTAATGGTCATCTATTCCCCTCCATCTCAGGATATGGCAAGAATCAAACTTGAATTAAACAAAGGAACAGGCAGGTGAGGGGAGCAAGAAGCGTCAGTGGTGTTTCTCTTCATGAGGATTCCATGGCAACTACAGTTAGCTCATATAGCAAATTACTGTGGGTGTTAAAGTTGCATATTTCTGCGTTAAAACCCCAAACTTCGGCACACAAATACAGTAAGTGTGAAGTAGATGTGTCAGGAGCAACACAACATGACAAACGGTCATGCTCTCAGCGCTGGGAAGGCATCTCAAATGGCAGACATCCATGGGATTCAACTGTGTTTCCTTCGGAGAGTGCTTTCACATACTTGGCGAGCAGGATCGGCAAACCTCAGACAAACTACTATCCAAGTAGGAGAACCTCTGTAGCTTTGTCATGCCAATTCCACAGTTTGTTGTTTCTCAGATTCTGCCATGCATATTTCCACTGAAGGTAGGAGCTTGTTCATAAAGGCTCGTCCCCATATTTTGACAGTAGAAAGCAGCTGTCATTCCCACCTATGCACACACCATGATTAAAGTCATAGGCATATCTTCTGGTTTGAGCGAAAGCCAAGCTAGCTGCTACATGGCAACCCAAAATTCCCCATGCCTTTGCTGTCCATTATATGAAGACCCCAAAATGCCAAGTTTCCTACACCCACATCACACCAGAATTTTATTCTGGTCTTTTATGATCCCATAGGGTTTTCAAAATAACATTAAAAGATAATGCACTAACTTGCCTGTAGCAAGGTACTTTCAATAAATTCTCCAGGCCCACCTTCAAGGAACAGGTACCTTTTCTGGTGAGTCTAATGGAAACAATTTGTGAAAATAATCAAGGATGTTAATGAGATTAAAGTTAATTAGTTATCTTCACCCTATGCCACAAAGTTTTACAGTGAATTTTATGTACTGTTCTTGAATTTAACCCAGTTACAGTTTGCCAGATTGTTTTGAACTCTGCAACAACCGTACACTGAATTACCTGGAACCTACGAGTTGTTGTATTTATAAAGGAGAATCTAGTGTTGTCACTTTGTGAATCATAATTCCTTCATATCTTCTGTTCTTTCTAGGATGAAGTAAACCATTTTCAGCATTAATTATTTCAACATTCTGTGTCAGCTCAGTAAGAGATTTGGCCTTTATCATACTGCTCATATGGCAACAATTTCTAAATAACTCTTCCAGTCACCAGTTATTTGACATTCAGGAACACCTTGAAGAAGAGATATTTGTATTTAGCAACGCTTAATAAAACAGTTAATACAAAATTTCTCCTTTATGAATTTGTTTAGTTGCTTTTTGAATTAATGACATTTTCAGCATCCATAGTAGTCAACAGACAAGCTGTATCATGCAGTCCATAGGTTAAGGCATTAAGGGAAGTACAGGTGAGACTGCTGCTGATACTGGGGGGGGGGGGGGGGGGGGGGGGGAATAGAGCACAGTTGGATGGCTACATAGCCTCCTCTTCCCCTTTTAGGTAATTTAATGCATATTTAGACATGCAGAAGTCACTTTAAAATCTCCAGAATATAAAAACAATGTCTGCTTCATGTCTTGTTAACTGTGATTATGATCTATTTAACAGTATATAAACATTTCTAGTTTAAACTGATAAAGTAGATACTGTTCTTGCCTACCGTCTACTGAAGCAGAGTTTCAAGGTTCATCTTCCTGGACTCCCTGACACCCAAAGTGCTTTGAATGTTTCACAGTTTTGTACACCAAATACTTCAGTAAATCAAATTTAACATAAGTGGTATTTATTTTTCATACCTTTCTGCCCCAGTAATTTCTGCTAAATAGAATTCTCCCTTCCCAATATGCTTCCTCTCAGAAGACTTATTGGTCATGCATAGTAAAGAATAATTAATTCTTACTTTTCCTATTTTGTGCAATCACCCGAGAGCACCACTCCCCGCAGAAATCAAGCCTCAAGCTAAAGTTGTACTATTGGACCAGTAAAAACTAAGCATTATTTGAATTGTAGTTGCTGGAAAATATCACTGCTATTTCTTCTGAGAGATTTGTAATCTAATGAATGAAAGTAATTTTATTAGTCTACAGCCACATGTACAATTTACATTCTGCAGAATGATAGTCCCCAATAGCAACCTCAGTAAAGCCAAACATTGATAAAAAACCCTCCGCTTTGTGCCTTCCAGAAAGCAGACGCTACACTGACATCAAACCAGCAACTTTAACACTAGAGGCCAAAGGGATTATTATCTACTTTTCCATCAAGTTAAACACTCACTGTGCACACCATATGATTTTTCTTCATCAAGATTGGTGTCACTTTGCTATACTTTCCAGTACTTTCCATTTTAGCAGTGATTAATGTCATTAGACCCCAGGAGTGAGGGCTAAGGAGTAGGAGTTTGTGGAGGTGGCACAACTATAACTTTAGAAAATAAATTGAAACATTTCTAGTGAAAGATTTTGGCAGCAAAGATTAAGAAAGCAGATTTGCTTTTGACAAGAAGTTGACCCCATTTTCCAACTTAAATTTGACTGTACATTAACTTCAAAATATAGGCACAGGGGAAAGACATCATTACTTTTCCATAGCAGAAAACACCACCACAACTTGCGAAGTTACTTTTAGGAACAAACATATCTTAGTAAGGGGTGGGAAGGGGCGCAAAAATTACATGTTAGAATTTCTGCTACAGATATTTTGCTTTACCTGCGTGATTATAGATTCATAAAAACATAATCCTCTGTGTTTATAGGTGTTTCACAGACAAAGGATCATTAATAAGTTCTTGTTGGCAGCCTAATTACACTCACTTGTGCTTTTTACAGGGGCAACAACTAGCTAGAAAAGAAGATTTCTAGGGTCCAGACAGTATATCTGAACACCAATCCCCCTAGAAAATACCTTATTGACAAGGGACTACTCCTATTTTAAAAGTAATAATAAGAGAATCTTCATGTTTCTTGTAAGACTTTATTGCCACATATCTCACTCCCTTCCAATCAAGTTCAGCACTGATTCTGCTTTTGTTGGTATTGCCTGTTTTCCGATAGAGGAGCATTAGGGGGGAAAAAAACCCCAAACAAAAAACCAACAAACATCCTCTTTATCCAAATATTAATTGAAATGAACAAACAAAACCTGAAAATTTTCTTTTGATTGTGCAGGTGTGATCCTTGCAACTAACTCTGTAGCTGCAGTGAAACCTCTCTGGTACGAGAACTTTCGTATTTATTAACTCTCTGTCTGTAGACTAGGCATAATTGCTGAGTTGTTAATAATGAGGATCTGTGACAAAACCAGTAAGCAAGTCACTATTTTTGTAAAATTTCACTTTTATGCTTCCTTAACATTTTCTGCTCCCTGCTAAGCTTCATTTATATACCTTTTTTTTTTTGCATTTCTTCATTATATATACCTAGCAAAACAAGAGAATCTTTTCTTTCACGTTATTAGCATGCCTACTTATACACTTAAAAATCCAGTGTTTATAGTATTTGATGCATTAAAAAAAGAGCACATTTCGTAATTTACAGTCCTTGAGCATGGGAAAACACTCAGTGCTTTGCCCTGTGGTTCATCATCTCTTCCTTTGTCATTATACCTTTGCTTTTTTCTCTTTTAGACGTTTTTCTGGGGCACTTAAGGGGAAAGGAGTTGCCAATAATGGAAAAAACAATCAAAAAACCCAACCAAACAAATACCAAACCAGTACCACAGGGCTTTACAAAGTAAGTGAAGTTTCAGTTACCGGCAGGCGATCAATTATCCTGTAAAGCAAGGATTAGAACAGATTTCATGTTTCCTCTCCTTTGAGAAATCCCTGCAGAAAATAGTGACCTCTATGTTTAAGACTTTGCTTTTTAACCATTCTATAGAATTTAATTATATATTCACCCACTTCGAATTCTAGAGGATGATTAAGAGTCTTTAATAGTCTCAAATCATTAGATTATAAGTTTACTGACTTCTAATATGTTTCGACAGGGTACCTTTGATTTCATTAGTCTTGCATCAAAGCCTACCTCCCACCCCAACAGTCACAAATCAGGCTGCTAAGCACTACAAAACAAGACATTTCCTCAGAGGCAGAGACAGTGAAGAAAAAGTAAATAGGTATTTTCAATCAGCATTATGTCTTTCTAACCAGTTGTTTGCACAATGCTGAAGATAACTGGTAGCTTAAAAACATTCTGTAGGTCTCATCCTGAGGAACTATCCATGATTTTCATGAGAAGTATTGCTAAGTTGAAGTTATACAGATGTAGAATGAAGCTAAACAACCTAAAACATTAGTTGTCCTAACAGTACTTCAGGTTAAAATTTTAGACGGCAGAGACACCGTAGAGTACCCAAGTAATGAATATCTCAGGTAGGTTAATGTTAACATCTTCACCCTACCTAGTAAACCAGTGAATTTTATGAGCATTTGCATCATGTACTCTCAGCATGAAATTCCTTTTAACAAGCAGGCAGACATATGTACCAATTTAAACCAACAGAAGGATACACTTCCCTCTTTCACAAGAAAGTTCAGCTGCTGACAGCCAAGGTGACAGAGATAAGGTCTTAATTTGAGTAAGACAATGTCTTTCCCACTTCCTTCCCCTCACTGCAAGCCTTTTCCAGCTACAGGCTGGAAACGTAAGCAACCTGTAGCAACCAAGCAGCACCTTGACGGTAAGTTTGCGTCAAGTTGCAATTGCATTCTGCAGTTACAGAAAGAGATATGAGACATGCTATTAATTTATCTAAAGGAGATAAAGACAAGAATGAGCCCCAGCCGGCTAATATTTGTTGATATTCCCGCTCTGCTGGACACAGTGTTATTGATGCTTGGGGGCATAAGGGTGGTGGTGTCAAGTCAGAAAGAAATGAGTAGCATGCTATTTTTGCACTGGGAACACAGACTTGTGCCTCTTGATAGTCCTAAACAGTTTAAATAGGCAAAATACCCAGACAGAATTTTGTGATATTCTGTTTGTGAGAACTATATTTATGACATACAAGAGCAATTTTCTGCTACACATAGGCTCCTCATATGCATCTTCCTGCATTTTTCATGCTTATCTTATTAAAAAGCCTTCTGTTGGAGTCCTACCTGGAAGTTTCTACAACCCAAAACTACATCATATTTCCTTTTTGTATGTGTGTGTGTGTGTGCGCGCGCCATCCACAAATCCCAGGCTCCTGGGCTGAAATACTTATTGAACCAGATGCACCAAGAAGCTGTTCTGATGCTATCTCAGTAAAGACTTTGCTTAGTACATGACTTAGCACATTCCCCCTCTCTGACAGACTTTGTAACATCTGGCTGATGGATGAGCTATGGCCTACAGTACAGATGAGAGCATGGAAACCTTACCCAGTAAAGCTAGTAACTGTGGAAACTGCCCTGTCAACCAGAGCACCAGGGAAATGACCATGGAGGGCTACTTGGAGCACCCCAGTGTTCCTGCAATCATTATCATGAAAATGTATTTAAACCTGGTGCCAAGGCCTTGAGTGCACCACAGGGCCTCAACTGTCCCAGTCTCACCTGGGACCTCCACCCATTGGGTCTCAGCTCCCAGTTCTTGCCTGACAAAAAAACCCCACCACCAAAACACCAAAACCACAGTGGAAAGTCATGATATATGACTGATCAGTTATACAGGCCCCAATTCCTAGAAGGTATCAATCAAGGGAAAAAAAGCAAGTCCTTCTGCCACAAGTTGTACTTAAGAGCAATTACACTGAAATTAATTTTCCAGAAAGTTGAGTTTTAGGAAGAGAAGAAAACAACTTTGTGTCCTCAAGGTGACAGCTTTTCTCTAAAATGTGTTTGAACTGGCCTCTAGAGTATGACTCAAATCATATTAAATTTAGAGCATACAACTATAAAGAGATGGTTCTGTGACACAGAGTTTGTAACCTCAGGATAAGAAAAGTGAACATATCCAGCAAAGCTAAGGTAGAAGAAAGGTGTCACGGACAGAAGAAAGGCAGGTATAAACAGGGCAATAAGCAATTTTCACAGCATATGCCTGCTTTTCTGCTGGTACATAACATAATTACTTCAAAGGTACTTTTAAAGTGGAAAAGAAGAGAAAGACTCCTTTGAAGCTCTCCTCCTAAGCCTTCTTTTAGTCCTCCTGCAGCCTTCCTTTCTCTTCAAAGGGGTTTTCCTCAAGGGGTTTGGCTAAACAATGCAAACACTTTGGTGCAGTTTAATCTGACTGCTGGAGTTTTTACAGGTTTTGGGTAACTGCAAATAAGAGCCTAGTAGGATTCTAGCTGCTAAGCCGCTAACTGCAACCTCAAGTGCCCAAGCCCTTTAAACTCTGGCCCAGGATCAGAAGCTCTTAAACTTGACTTGGACTAAGTTACCTAAAGTGATATTTAACATGTCAAAAGGCTGGATGGCTTTTCAACAGCAATAATCACCCACAGATTCTACTGTCCTCATTTTCTTAGCTCAAAATTTGTCTCAAGTTTTCTTTAGCTCTATGAAATCTATCTATAAAGAGACAATTATTTTCACCTGTAAAAAACCTAACCCTAAAGCAATATACTTATAGGCCATACGTGAGAATATTGTTAAACTTCAGATGTCTTGAAGACAGCTTTGAGACTAACTTATGACATCAGCAAAAGATAAGTTAATAAGTGCTCAAGATATGCTACTAAAGTATTTATTAAAGCAATACAAATAAATTAAGCTCCTATTTGTAGTGCAACATTATAAATTGATATAGACTAAAGCTTCAGGTAAATAAGTTACAATTAAATTGATTTTTTCTTTTGTAGCTATGTGTTAAAAAGAGAAGAAACCACTACTTGAACCAAAAATCAAATCTTGAAATTTGCCAGTTTAGAAAGTAGCAAGAAGAATCATCATTCTGAGTAAAGACTGACAGAGGAGGCAAGTCTGAAATCACTTTCTGCAGCTGAGACCACATCTTCAGCTTTTTTTTTTTTTTAAAAGGTATACAGAGTCTGAAATACACCTGTCTTCTCCTCCTCCGCCCCCCAATATGTAGTTTTCACGCCCACAGACTGAAAATAACATGCCACTTCTATGCTGCTTTGTGGTCTTCTAAGCAATGAATTCAACCAGCCACTATGAACGGAAGTCAGTCTGCAGTCTTGCCTGCCTTTCTGTTTTCAGGTTAGTTTAGCCATTTTTGCAGTTGTGGTTTAACCCCAGTAGACAGCCAAGCCCCACACAGCTACTCCCTCCTTCCCTCCCTCCCTTCCTCTGCCCCCAGTGGGATGGGGGAGAGAATCAGAAGAGTAAAAGTGGGAAAACTCATGGGCTGAGATAAAGACAGTTTAATAGGTAAAGCAAAAGCTGCGCAAAAAAGCAAAGCAAAACAAGGGATTCATTCATTACTTCCCATGGGCAGGCAGGTGTTCAGCCATTCCCAGGAAAGCAGGGCTCCATCATGCGGAACAGTTACTTGGGAAGACAAACGCCATCACTCCCAACATCTCCCCTTCCCCCAGCTTTTACTGGTGAGCATGACATTATTATGGTACGGAATATCCCTTTGGTCAGTTGGGGTCAGCTGTCCCGGCTGCGTCTCCTCCCAGCTTCTTGTGCACCCCCGGCCTCCTTGCTGGCAGGGCAGTGTGAGAAACAGAAAAGGTCTTGATGCAGCGTAAGCACTGCTCAGCAACAGCTAAAACATCCCTGTGCTATCAACACTGTTGTGGTCACAGTCCAAAACACAGCACCACACAAGCTACTACAAAGAAAATTAACTCTAGTCCAGCCAAAACCAGTACAAAAATCTTAGATTCAAAAGTGTGTTTTCTTTCCTTTTGCTTTTCATTACAAGTCTTGTTATTTGTTTTTTGGTTTTCTTTTTTTTCCTCCTCAATGAAGTATTGCATAAAGGTGCATGCATTATATATACACAGCAAAAACATTAAAGAGTTTAATGTTCAATGAGAAGCAGCAAGATTTGAATCATTTTGTAGGTCTCCTGAAATCCACTAGAAATATCTCCCCCATGAAGAACTATCTCCTTAACACCCTTTACTCCCTCCCTGCCTCCCAAGCTTACTTTTCTTTCTAGCTCTCTAGAAGTAGTAAGGAAGTAGTAGGGTAGCTAGATTCCAGCTCTTGTCATAATCAAATTATACAAATCCTTAGTAAAAGGGTACATCCACAGTTGCACACTAACTTTGTAAGCATCCCTGCATGGCCCAGCAGGCAAAAGCTCCAGGAAAAGTATACGTGGCTCAAACAATGTTAAAATTTAAGCATAGTCATTTCCTCACTCAGGGTATTTAAAAGGTATTTTAGAAACCCATAAAAATCTAACAAATTAGCTTTTGTTAACCAAAACAAGTGTTTTCATTTATGTTTACAGGTACTTCCCATAAATTTCATTAACCATCCATCTATGAAGAGCCCTTTAGCAGTAACATACAATTTTAATCACACATTTGACAGTGACATTCTTTGGCACAGATACTGGTCTTAACAAGATTGTTATAAACCTTCAGGAAGTGATGTTTAACTAGAATAATCACATTGTCATTCTTCAGGAAAAAAAGAATAATAGTTCAGGTGGAAAAGTCTGAAGGGAATTCATCTTCTTCATTCTAAAAGTTCAAAATATGTCACTGAAGTCCTATTTCCACTCCTGGCATGAATGGCAACTAACACCAAAGAGAAAAATTAATATTAGAGAGGGGGGGGGGGGGGGAAATCCATTTGTTCAGAGTTTATCATGTTAAGTATTGAAGGCACCTGGCGGAGAGACCAGATAGTAGAGCGTAAGAGACAGCCTGCCCCTAAGACAGGGAAAGTGCTGAAGATCAACCATTAAAAAGACCAGAACCAGCTTTTACACACAGTTATCTGGGACAAGAAAGGCCTGAAGAAAGGACAGCTTAAGAGTCCTTAGAGAAACACAGGAAACAAATACCCCTTGCTGACAGTAGTAGGAAAAATACGGACATTGCTAAGAGCCCTCTTGAACAGACATTACTAACTTCACTAACTCAGTGGAAAAGGCTTGTGTGAGACATGGGAGGAGGTTAATCTACAGAATTAGAAATTGAGAGAAAAATCTGTACTTTTTAAAATTTTAATTACTATTAAATTTGACTGTACATCTCTGGTGATTTGGAAGGCAGCTTCAACAGTTAAAGCAGCAACAAATAGCAACCTGGCCCCCCTAGTTACTTTCACTACCATAACTCTTACACAGCAGAGGATTTTCCTTTCCCTCTATGCCATCCTCAGATTCAAGATTTAGATCAAATGAGCTACCTTACCTTTTTGACACACCAAACAGTTCCTTTTATTAGTCGCATAACTTAAACTGTACAGGCCATAGATGATGCAACATGAAGCCAGTATCCTAAATTCCAGGTGAAGACCCAGTTCAGCTTCCTGCCCTTCAGGTCCATCAGTTCAGTTTGAGTCTGGCAGCAACTTTTTATCTGGCTGCCACCATTAAAAGCAGTAGCTTTTTATCCAGCTAACACCATTAAAACTCAGTATATCCTGCCACTTTCAGGGAGCACCCCAGCATCACAGCTTAAACAGCATAACACAGGGGGCTTTCAACCACGGGTGTGTCTACTGGGCTGTGCTCTGTTCACCTTACCATCCACGGCCTCCGATTTTGTTTACAAGCCCCACAAGTCTGAAACAAGTTTCCGATTAGCACCAAGGGCTAGTTCAGAGGCTGGGACAGCAGCATGTCCAGGCAGCAGTGTGTGAAACCGAGTAGCTGTACAGACTTAAATGAACTTGCTATTTCCAATTTGGTGAATTTATTCATTCATTAAAATAGTCATCCAGTGTAATTGAACAAGCAAACCAAACAAAAACCCCAAACCCAAAAAACTCTTTCATAGCCAACGCACCTCAAATTCTGTGTCCTTCACATCCAGAAGGACTACACCAGCATGACTGTAGGCCAGCACAACACAGGGGCTATTAGTGTCATCAGAAATTGTACAACAGGTTTAGAGAGCTCTTCTTTTCCAAAGGGCACTTCATTGCTCACCCACAGCTGTTCAAAGCTCCCTGCACCATACCCTGCAGAGCTATGGTCAAGGTCTTCCAGCTCAGGCACGCTGGCAGAAAAGGATAGTCAACACCCACAGCACTTCTGCACTACCTGGTTCATGTCAGCAGATCTTTGCATTTGTCGTGGTTAAACTATAGCAACAGTACCTGATCCTTCCAAAAGACAGGCCATATATCTTCTTCACATCTGCAGCTGGTGATGACATCCAAAAGCATCAGATGTGTGCAGTAACAGGTAGATGTCCATAATTCCATCAGCAGGAGAAGCTGTACCCTGGTTTGAGGAGCATCTGGGAATACCAGTACGTGAGGTAGCCACAGAGGGCCCTAGGCCACAGCTGGCATACTGCATTTAATATCTCTCCTCCCCCAGAGAGGCAAGAAATTACAAATAATACCCTCCTCAGGTTACTCAGCACTCTAGTATGCCTTAACTCCTGGTACCTTTGCCACTGCTTGCCCTTCAGAAACAAACAGAATCAGGCCAGACACCTCCTCTCTCCTGAATGAAAGGCTAAAATCTGAATTAGACATCTGGCAACCATTCCTCACTCTTCCCTATGACCTTCCTAAGTCAACTCCCCTCACCACAAAAATCCCCCTTTTATGACTCCTCCACAACTGCCCCTCACCTGGTACCAGAACCTCTCCTTTTACAGCAGCTGCTTCCAGGGGGCTCTTCGGCACAGCAGGAGATCATTAAGCTCTTCATCAACCCCAACCAGGTTGCTGCTATCCTACCCTTCTTCTTACAGAAAGAGCCTAATGGCTTAGGAGTACAATATACAACTTTTTGCAAATCTTGCAGTATCAAACTTGATTTTTCATGTGTTCATGTGTGCTATTAAGAATAAGAAAAAAAAAAAAGTTAATTTAACATTTCACCAAAGGGATTTAATGTTTCACCAGAGTGAAAGTAAATATTACTGATTCATTTCTTTTTCCTGGATAAACACTTTGTGAGCCTACAAAATAATTCTTGCAATTGCTTGAGGATTAAACTGTTTCCATTTTCTTAGAGGAGGTGCAGCCAGATAACATATGAAATGTAAACAGATTTTATGCTCTTTGCTGCTGCTAAAGGGATTTAGGTATTTATATGTAGTTAAAGAGAACACTTATCTGATGGGAAAAACTGAAGCATTTTTTAATGACACATTTAAAATAATTTGCAAGGACATGACACAAAAAGATGTGAGTTGTGTAATACAACTTCAAACAAGCAACAATCTTGCCCTGCTTGTGAATGACAACGCACTAGGCAATGAAGTGACACACAGACATACCTTACATCAAAACCAAATTGGCTTTTAGCAATTCAGTTTCACATCCTTGAAACTTTTACTCTCAATTTTCAGGTTGCTGCCATAAACACAAAAAGTTTTGATGACAGATTAAACCATTACAATTTGTAAAGGTACAAAAGTGAACAATCAGAGCATTAAGCTAGGTTTTTCTGTAAGTCAGTTGCTTTACTATGGCCTAATATTTATATTTCTTTTCACATAATCACCTCAGAAAAATGAACTGATACACTGCTAAGCTTTTGTCGCTTTCAAAATAACATTCTGGAAGTAATTAGAAATCTTTGTGATCCATCTTTCTTCAGCTTCCCTCTTTGCATGCACATGTCTTTTTTCCTTCCTTTGGAGGAGTCTAAACAGACATGGAATCATGAAACATACCCACTGTAGGAGAAGATCAGGTTTGAGACCATCTAAGGAACCTGAAGGTGCCCACGTCCAAGGGACCTGATGAGATGCATCTGCAGGTTCTGAAGGAACTGGTGGATGAAGTTGCTAAGCCACTATCCATCGTATTTGAGAAGTTGTGGCAGTCCAGTGAAGTTCCCACTGACTGGAAAAAGGGAACCATAACCCCCATTTTTAAAAAGAGAGAAAAGGAAGACCTGGGGAACTACAGGCCAGTCAGTCTCACCTCTGTACCCAGCAAGATCATGGAGCAGACCCTCCTGGAAACTATGCTAAGGCACATGGAAAATAGGGAGGTGATTGGTGACAGCCAACATGGCTTCACCAAGGGCAAATCGTGCCTGACAAATTTGGTGGCCCTCTACAACGGGGTTACAGCATTGGTGGATAAGGGAGGAGCAACTGACATCATCTGCCTGGGCTTCTGCAAAGCATTTGACACTGTCTCACATGACATCCTTGTCTCTAAATCGGAGAGACATGGATTTGATGGATGCACCACTTAGTGGATAAGGAATTTGCCTGATTGTTGCACTCAAAGACTTACGGTCAATGGCTCAGTGTCCAGTGGAGACAAGTGACAAATGGCGTTCCTCAGGGATCGGTATTAGGACCGGTGCTGTTCAACATCTCTGTCAGTGACATGGACAGTGGGATTCAACAAGGCCAAGTGCAAGGTCCTGCACATGGGTCAGGGCAATCTCAAGCACAAATACAGGCTGGGCAGAGAATGGATTGAGAGCAGCCCTGAGGAGAAGTACTTGGGGGTGTTGGCTGATGAGAAGCTCAACCTGACCCAGCAATGTATGCTCACAGCCCAGAAAGCCAACGGTATCCTGGGCTGCATCAAAAGCAGCGTGGCCAGCAGGTCAAGGGAGGTGATTCTGCCCCTCTACTCCACTCTGATGAGACCCCACCTGGAGTACTGCATCCAGCTCTGGGGCCCCCAACACAAGAAGGACATGGACCTGTTGAAGAGAGTCCAGAGGAGGGCCACAAAGATGATCAGAGGGCTGGAGCACCTCTCCTATGAAGACAGGCTGAGAGAGTTGGGCTTGTTCAGCCTGGAGAAGAGAAGACTCCAGGGGGACCTTCGAGCAGCCTTCCAGTACCTAAAGGGGGCCTCCAAGAAAGCTGGAGAGGGATTTTTGACAAGGGCATGTAGTGACAGGACAAGGGGTAATGGCTTTAAACTGAAAGAGGGTAGATTTAGATTAGATATTAGGATGAAATTCTTCACTGTGAGGGTGGTGAGGCACTGGAACAGGTTGCCCAGAGAAGCTGTGGATGCCCCATCCCTGGAAGTGTTCAAGGCCAGGCTGGATGGGGCTTTGAGCAGCCTGGTCTAGCAGAAGGTGTCCCTGCCCATGGCAGGGGGGTTGGAACTATATGATCTTTAAGGTTGCTTCCAACCCAAACCATTCTATGATTCTATACAGAGACAATAGTTGTTCATAAATATTTATAAGCTAATGAATTCCAGATAGTTCATGATTATTCATCAACAAATTATACACTGAAGGGAAATGAATTATTCACAGTTAGTTTATGGCTTCAGCATCTTGAATTAATTATTACAGGTTTTATTCCTTTTGAGTCACTCTGGATAACATCCGTCATGATTAACGTGGTTAGAATGCACTGTTAGACAAATCACGGACCTCCAGAGAGCAAGAAGTGGAAAGAATAATTTTCAGTTGTTTATTTTATCTTTAATCACTTACATTTCATTAGTTATAAACTGAAAATTCACCTATATGAGAATTATATAAATCATTTTCCATTGTTAAATTGAAATAAGTCAGAAATATAAAAATATTGCAGGCAATTATAGTTTTTATTTCTGCCTTCCTCTCTGTCTTAAAGGAGAATTAAAATGATGTTTTGTTTTGGTTTTTTTTACAAACTTTGAAGTAAAAAATACAGATATCTAAAAATAGCTGTATTTTTCTTTCTGGAAAGTACAGCTCACCAGGGAATGTCTTGTGTTTACATGGAATATAAAGGTTTTTTCTGCTTACATTAAAACTCAGCTATTCTACTATTTGGGGTTTTTTGTTTTTTTCCAAAACCTGTCAGTCATAATTTATTTCCTACATACTTATGGAAAAGCAGGTGGATTAAAAAAGGAAATAAAATCCCATCTGCACTATAAATACCCACATGAAACAGTGTGACCTGAGGAAAAAAAGGAATACCTCAGGTTATTAGGTCGCTTTCTTTGTTTTAAATATAAAATAAATATATTTTCTGATAAGACTTTGTGAACAGTGGTGAAAGATATATATCATAAATTGTGAATCTATTCCACCTCTTTCCTATTGCTAACAATGTTATCTTCAATACAATGATATGTCACTTCCACACGTGGTCTTTTGCTGTATCCCTATTTGCACTTATTTACCCTATTCATGAATACTGAACTGGGACTGGCTAAAATCCTCTTCTATGATCCAAAATATCTTCAGATTGAAATTTCCTAGAAATTATTCTTTTTGCTGGACAAGGTGTCTTTTTTTTTTTTTTTTTTCTGACTATACTATGTGATTTGATTCAAGTTCTAATAATTTTTTCCTTGCAATCTTAAAGGACGCTACCAAAACATTTTCTTCAGTCTCCTGTAGGAGCTACCACTGTCTTTTCTGGGCACTGCTTGGATGTTCTTTTATGTTCCATGTTTAAAGCAATGGCTGAAGTTAGTTTTGTAAAACCTAAGGCACTCAAAGGCTTCCAAGGCAGAAGTGGGAAGTGCCAAGAAATCCACGTGAGTTGCAACCCCGCGGTCTGACTCGTTGCCTCGCCTTCACGGCTTATTGAAGAAAAGCTGCGTGTGAACCACCGCTGGGAGCGTGCTGGTTTCCATTGGAAGGAAAGCCAGAATGCACAGGGAAATACAACAGGGCATGTCCTATACATTGCAGTATCGGGGGATCAAGACTCCAGCGTGCATCATGGAAGGCATCACTCCACTGTGGAGACACAGCCACTCCTGCGTTTCTTATAGGAACAACTCTCATATTTTTTAAGATTAGAAATATATATCAGAACTTCCCAGAGACTGGATAAAACACGTTTTGGCATGGAGTTTTCCTAACATTGAAAGTAAAAACCTACATAAAAATTACTATGTAATATAGAAATAATAGACATAGTTGCTCTTACATAATTGACAATGTTGTATAAATGCCTGCGAGTTTACTACAACCAGAGGATTACCATTAATAGTCACCAAATGTCAACAGCACCAGATAGCAGGGGCTTAGGTATGCAATATATTTTGATTATGGAAGCAGCCATGGTAAGCATTCCTATAGATATGCCCAGTATAAAGTGAAAGTGAGGCAATTTGACTTGTTACCTACACCTTTCACTAAAGGGTAAACTAAGCAAAATTATTTTGCCGTGGACTAAGATTTCTTGTTTACTGTCCCACAACCTGGTTTTCTATTGGTCAGGCTTTGAAGACATCTACAAGTCATGCCTCTGTCATACACTCAAAATTCCAGCTGTTCTTGCTTCCATTACACACCCTTTTAGCCTTAAACTTTTCCTCTGGTATCTTTTATGATTACTGAAATTTTAAAGAAAATGTGTGTGAAACTCATGCACAGGGAAATGTGAATTTCTAACTAGCCAAGTTGGGAGTGTTGCTATGGGGCTCACAAATTAGCAAACATACAAAGAGGCAGGTGTCACAGATGATGCAAATCCTAAAATTAAGAATTCTATGTGTCACCTAGATCAATTTTTTGACCTTATGCAATCACTTGTACACAAAAATCAACAAAGGATGAGCTAGCAGAAAGCGTAGTTCAATCCTAAATACCAGTTTACACATATTACAGTAAGAATTTGATTTTATGAAAAGTAGATATATATGTAAAAAAGACCCTTTCCTTCTATTGTCTTCATCAGCACAGTTGCAACTTGATATTTTTATCAATTTTCATATTTTTATTCCACAGGTATTTTATTCATAAGATCTTTACTACTCTAAGAATTCTACATCACTATTTCTTTAAATGAGACTGTTTTAGGGGGGGATAGGAGATTGTTCGTCAGACTGTTTTCAATTTTTGTGGGACACTGAAACTTTAATAATCCCAAAGCAGGAGAGAGAGAAATTCTTCCAGACTCAAGGCAGAATCCCATCCCGCTGAGGCAAGGAGTCGAATTTTGTCTGCACAAAAAAAGGGGGTTGTGAGTCATTGGCAACCGATTGGAAATGTACCCTGCCCAGCACGCTGCAAATAGGCAAGACTAAGATACTAGGTACAGAGATCCCAAAGGAGCATTTGCATTTCGTGTTTTCTGGAAAAATGCTTTAACGGCAATAATCTTACAATTCTGTGACAATCTGACTGTGTGACAGACTTACTGACAGAACAGATATATGGTGCATTGTGCACTTCTGACACGAGGAAAAATACATACGGAATTAACACACAAGTTAACCAGATATCAGATGTTATGTATATGTTAAAGAGGATGCCTTAATTTGCTTGACATCTGAAGTCTTGAGGTCTTCAAGTGTTTATAATTCACTGATAGCTCAGTTTCTTACATATGCAAGTTCTATTATGAAATATTTGTTTTATTCTTCTGCTTACAATTCCTAGTTGTAAACCAGGATCCCCTTAATTAGGTACTGTACATAGAAATAAAAAAAAAACCAAAACAATCCCTGCCCCGAAGATCTTACAGGTCAACCATAAGAGAAAACAGATGGGCAGAGACAGATGGGGGAACAGAAGGAAGTAATGAGACTTCTATGATGGATATAAGAAATGCAATTAGGCTGATCATTTACCCACGCATGGTAAAGTTTGCCATGAATATGATGCTACAGAGAGATTTTATAGAACTTCTGCCTTGCAGTCCTTTTCTCTCTCCTGCTTTAACAAGGGCACCCCTGCCACACAAAATAGCACAGTTCAGGAGTAGTTACTTGCTCAGTAATTGCTTATTCACATATATTTTGCTTAAGTGTCTCTTGGAAATTAGCCAACTTTTGAGCCCTTTCACAGTGGGACATAAGGCAGCGATAGTGTTTAAAGCTTTTGCTGCTATTCTATTTTGCTAATGAGGTATCTTCAGTTTGATAACACTCTGAGGACCGTGTTTCCTAACAAGGGAACAAGAGATAATAAAAAAATATTATTTTAATATCAAGGTATTACTATTTCATAAGTAATTTTCTCCCCCCAGCAATGGTGCATTTTTAGCAGGAGGTTGAAATTAACTCCTGACTGAAATACATTTTTAGGTCTTTAGATACTCACTTATTTTTAATGATATTTGTGAAACTTTGCTTTACTAGAGACTGAAGATCTAATGATTTTGTAGTGTATTAAAGAAAATACATGAAGGATGGTTATGTCACCTTTGGTTTTGTGCATGAATCAAACTTAAGCTCCACAACAGAAAGAATGATTAAGTTAAACAAGACAAAATATATTTGTCTTGTTTGTTTCATACTACATGCACAGGACATCTGCTCAGCTAGAAAACAGACTGCATGCTTTTGTAAGGTTAAAAAATATACCTCAAACTATCTATATTAGTATATTGTGTTTTACTGTCAAGCAGGAATACATTTTTCTTGTCAAACACAGATATATGTGCCTGTAGTATGAATATGGTGAATAAAATAAATGGTTAGCATACACTCTCTCTAGAATTCAGATGAGATACTACAATGCCTCTTTGACCTTAAAATGCATGTGAAACTCTCCTTGCTTCCCAGAAATTCTCAAACCAACACAAAACCATCAATAAATCTTAAAGGACATTGATCACTCTTCCGTTAAACAGGCATTCTGCATTAAACATCTTTGTAACTCTTTTATAACACTTGATGTTTGAGGAATAAAATTTTCTGGTCCTTCAATTCTGAACATGGATCAATTCACATTTAAATCAGAACTTTATGAGTTACGTTAAATTATGATTGAAATGCAAGGAAGGACTGATGGAATCTATGTATCTACACATACACTGTTATAGGAGCCAATGCTAATCACTGCAGAGTACAACTTCACTCTGGATAAAATATTAAACAGGCTAATACACTGGAAAGAAAACAAAAAATCTTCAGTTAGAAGATCAGATCATGTAATGTCATCACAGTTGTTGATGGTCAACAACCACCATTTCACACACAAGGGCATTCTGGGATAACGACACTGTCAATCTTTAATCTAAAGACCTGTGATGTTCAATCTCCTAGTCACCACAAAAGCACCTGGAATTCTTCAATTCACAACTGACCCCACTGAATTGGATGCAAAACTGAACTGAATGCAAAACTACTGCTGACTTCAGTGTGAAGGAGTTTCACTTGAAAATGTGTTTTCTTCTTTTTTGCTGCCTCACAGAAGTGCTGTCAAGTGGCTGAGAGTAAAAATAATGCATGCATTTCATGTGAAGGAGCTAGAGCTAATTTGGTGCAAATCAGATAGTATCTTAACCATAATAATAACTGGAGAAAACACTCCTCTTCAAACATGTACTCAAGCCACATTCAGTTTTTCTTCAGCTTCAGTTATAATATAAGATTTGAACTACATTGGTACACTAAAGGTTTCTGACAGTTACTATTAAAACTAATATTCCCTTGGAATAGCCATAAATTATAGCCCAGCCAGATTTCTAGTTCCTGTTATTATTTCTTTCAATAATTTCCCCTCTCCCTTTTCTTTACACATTTTTTCTTCTTTTCTTATCTTATGTGAAGATACCCAGCCTTAACTGGACTGGCCAAATCCCCTTTTCCTGTGATGCTCCTCTCTACACTGAAATGCCGGGCTAGTCTGCAAGCTTAGCCTGCAAGCAATTTTATACATGTTGGCAAGGACAGCTTCATCAGGCAAGATAACCAAGAACCTGATTATTTCAACCTCACTGCAGGCTACTTTGTCCAGATTCAAACAGCATTTACATTTATTCTTTTACCGTTTCTGTTGTTCTACAGAGTTTTGCTTGCCACCTCTTAATCCATCCTTCTCACTGTCAGAGAGAGAATCACCACGCAGTACTGCACTTGTCTCTCCCCTGGCAAAAGTTTGGTAAACGAGTTACAGATAACCTCTGTGTGGGTTGCCTTCTAGATAGTGAAAAACCATAGTATTTCCACTGAATCAACAAATAACCACAGGAAAGAGAGAGGTGTCAGAATTTGAACCTTAATGGTATTGCCACTTTCTGAATTACAGCAAATTTTGTGTCCTTGTAGGTAAGTAACTGTTCTGATAAGAAAGTGGTAATGCCATTTCTTCAACGTCATTAATATACAAAACACACACAAATTCTGTTTCCTTGCGAAGAGATGGAGGGAAATTACACGAAGGCTCTTTACTTTCTCAGACACAGGTTTTCATCACATTTGCTACTTCCCCTGATGCTGCCAAATGTGTCAAGTGTGACTGTCTTTTGAATGTCTCCACAAACGTAAAATGCTTAGCAAACAGCTTTCTTTTTGTGCTTCAGGCCTTGACCTTGATACTTAGGAAACCGCCATAACTCAGAACTCTCCATCTGGGCTACCTGCCCTCAAAAAAATGTCTAAGGACTCTCACTTTTGTTTAGCAGCTTTTTGCAAAATAAAGAGCTTTGGAAGACTAAATGGCAGGCAAAAGAGAGCCTTTACACAGTTTCTGTAATGGGAACCTCTGAGACTGAACACTGCAATACAAAATGGGCAATACAGTAACACATTTTTATTAACGCCGCACTTCACTGCTTGGTTCATATCACAAATACATAGTGTACAACGCAATACAGTCCAATGCAGCATAAAGTATCCACAAATCCTGAAATATTCTGCTCTCACAAGATACTAAATATCAAAGTTCCTTGCATTGTACAAGTATTCAAATCAGTAATATGCAGCAATATTTAAAAAGAACCCTAAATTTATCACTAAATCTTCAGCGATGACTTTAGCTCTGGTTTCCAGTAAGGAATAGTAGAAATAGATTTTTAAACAATTTAATGCTTTCAAACAACCTATTGTTCTACATGTCCTTGTAGACATTTGAAAGGTTACAGGATTTTAATAATTGAATTTTAGAGAGATCGATTTTATATCAGAATGTAATCTGCAATATTTAGAACCAGTTCCATTTATCTTCTGATTTTATAGGTACTATGGAGCTGTGTTATGTAGGGCACAAATGGCTTCAAGTGCTTCACAAAATCTAATAAAAATTGAGCTGTTTCAAAGGAAAAGTAGATCTTACAAAGGTGTCATGTAGCTAACCTTAAGCCTCTAAATGTTTCACATCCTGAATTGCTTGCTCCTAAGAAACTAAAAGAGAACATAACGCCAGCAAGATTTGCATCCACAAGACATAAACCACGCAATTAGGCTAGTGTGAAAAAGAAATAAGCTGTTACTGATAGTGCTCAGTGTTATATGGCAGACAGTGAGGATCACAAAGGCTCTGAAACTGACTTTCAGCCATCAAGTCAAGATGATACTTTTTAGGAAGCCAATTCAAAGACATCTTATTCGGAGTGAAATAATGATAGATTTTAGAAAGCAAAATGTATACATGAGTAACCCCCAACAGTTGTGTACCCAACCAAACTTGTCTGTAGGCTGGACAAATCAGCACAAGGTTGTACTGAAGTTTCATTATCTGACTGGGATTGGGAAAGTCCATCACCTGTAAGGTTTGATCTCTTTTTCAGTGTTTGAAGAAATTCAGACATTCAGAAGAAACTTACTGCAATTGTCATGTTGGCAACAAAGCAGATGGGCAGCAAGAAAGCATTCCCGGGAGCATCACGTACCAGCCCCCTGGACAACATATCTATTTCACTCCAGAGTTTTCTGAACACGAGCTCTCATCTGCTTCGTAAAGATGAGAACGGTGACTGGTGTATACAATCAACATGCCCAAACTTAGTTAAAGTCCAATGTTTACATAAGTATATTTTTCTCCATGTTTGTCACATGGCAAGAAGTCCTAATGAAGAGCTGACCGGTCAGAGGGAAATAGCTGGTAGAAAGGACTAGGAAGACAATTAAAACGGACAGAAGTATCAAGTAAAATGTGATGCTGAGAGGTAGAGTTGGCAAGTAATATGGGTGAAGAGATAATGACATTGGTGCTACAGAAGAAAAATTAATTAGAACTAGCAGAATCTGGTACTTAGGCACAGGAGTGGCTTCTTTTGTTTTCTTTGTTTTATTATACTAGCATTTTATTAGTCTGTTGTCAACTCTAGATTTTCTTTTCTATTGACTTTCTCCTCTTCCTTATGCTTTCTCCTGTGCATCTCTCCCTCTTAGTTTTGAGTCTCCATTTACTTATCTCCCTTCCAACCACCCATGTTCACGCTCCTCTTGCCTTCTCCTTCAAAGGCATCTGATTCTTGTTCATGAGTGATGTGCTATGTTTTCTAAAGATCGGAACATTTACTTACAGTCATACATTTGGGCTTAATAGTTCCACTTAAAAGCATTCACGTTGAAAATGTTGCCTTGAATAATATTGTAGGCATTTTCATAAAGAATCAGTGTTTTGAATATACAGAAATTAACGCTGTGTCTGGAAATACACTTGACATGAAAAGAACTGAGAGTGAGGGAATGACATATTGTGACTGGAATATATTATGTGTTTGAAGATCAATGTCATAATATATTACTGCAAATGAGAGCGGCAGTTTCTAACGCCGACAATTCCGGGCCGCTCGATTTCCGACGTTTGCGGCAGCTGCCAACCAGCACCATGGACAGTAGCGAACGAGCCTCCCAACCCGCCGCGCTGCGGAGCGCCCAGGTCACATCTTGCCACGTTTCATCGCTTCGAGCTCTTGATAGAAGACCGGATGACTCAGGACACGCTGAGCCTTTCACGTCTCTCATGACCTATCTCCTAGTGTTTAAAATGCTGTGTGAAACGTTTGATTCGCACCACAGAAGTATTCTAAATTTGTGCTTGGTTCAGGTTTACCTTCTGCTCCTAAAGATTCAGTATTTCATTACTTTTTTTCCCTCTCACGTTAACTCTTGAAGTTCTTTTTAAAATCTATCTAGTTATCTTCAGCTCATATCAAGCTCCTATCCCCTGGCGAATATCACATTTCATTAGGAAAAGTCACACTGGGAAGCAAAGAAAATGTTCCTATATGAGAATTACTTTGCTTTACAGAAACCTGAACTTTCCTAACAGTTTTCAATTAGATAAAAAAGGTTTCGTAAAACACCACCCTTTCAGACCTTGACCAGTAACTCAGTTGTGAAACAAGGCTTGAGAATATATTTTTTTAAAAAAGTTAAGGAGATGGATAGAATTTTTTTGAAATGTGTGGACAGAAGAATTTTGTGTGTAATGCTCAAAATGCCATCAAGACATTCCAGTCACATATCCAAACTACCATCATATCTGTACTACTGGTTTTGGATGCAAATGCAAAAGTCCCTCTCCAATGCATTGACTCTGGTATTCAGTCAAACTACTAGACAGTCTGCAAATAAAAAATTGCAAAGCTGACAATTTAGAATTTCCCATTATAAAATGAAGGTACCTGAGTTTTATTGCATCAGTTCATCCCACATCATACAACAGAAATGTTCAAGGTGATGTCAATCTCACCCATCAAGAATGTCCAGAAAAGGCTTATATTCGTGTTTATAAATTGAGTTCATATTAAGAATAAAACTCATTATAGGGAAAATAATATTCTTATATTTAGTTCTTCAGGAATAAAGGCAACACTGACATATACAATATTGCCATCTTCTCCAAAAGACTTGTGATTTTAAAATCACACTGTCATCCCACAAAATAGGCAAATGTTTTCTGTAATTCTTTTTAATCTCGCATTTCAGAACACAGAATAAATCACTGAAGTACTTTCCCAACATTACTTTGCATGTATACTGCTGTTCACTGAAAGATGAAAAACAAGTGGAACATCAAGCCGAGCAATCAAGAGTTGATTTTGTATGCTGGCAGCTAGCTTGAAAACAAAAAGCCCTCAAACAATCAGCTGTGATTTTCCTGTAGTTTGAGTTACGGAGCCCTGGGAATGCCTATCAACATACTGTACCTTCAATGCTGCATGTCTTACTTTAAAAGTTGAGGATTATCTATAGAGTCACAGACCATTAATCCACATCTACAGAATCTATAATTGTTATATCTGTGCTTTGAATTGTTAGTATTGACTTCTCAAAATTAAAGCTTTAGCTTTACCTGCAGTTCTATTTGTTAAGGACATAACCGTAATCTTGCAGATATCCACCTAAATCTGGATTAAACAAACAGAAGCCAATGCACTTGTACCAGCTAGAAACAGTGAACTCAGCATGAGGTTGAGTTTATCTTTTCCCGGGGGAGAAGGGAATCCTTAATGACAATGGGTTTGCAATAACATTAAGCCATCATTTAAAAAGCACTTTGTCATTTCAATTTGAAAAAACTTAGAGCTTAGTTTTCTCATATAAATTGAGAACAAGTGAAAAAAAAAATCAGTTAATCATATAGTCTTTTGATTAAATTGACCCAACCAAATACCTGCCCTGTAAACTGTGATTACTCCTCTAAGGTTTTTTGGGGACTTTTGGTTTGCTTTACAAGAGGATCAATATTCTTATGTAAAGAAGCACTGTTGTAGGGGATTTGGTTTTTTGCTTTTTACTGCAACACACTGGACCCATAAAAGTTCTTACTGACAGAATGAAAACAATCACTGAAAGATATTATTTCTGCAAATAGACCTCTGTGGATCTACTCTAAAACCACAGATGCTGAAGTGTTTCTGGACCTTGTCTGAAAGCCATAATCCTGTATTTAGATTGTTCCCATTAGCAACTAGATACACAAGTTACTGTTCCATGTTATATGAGAGAAGCAAAGTTTCATATCCATGTGGATATTTCATATCCATAACCTCTTTTCCACTTTATCCGTGGCATCCCTCTCTGAGACACTGTGTCCCTGTCTCAAGTGCACTGATGCCTGCACTCTCAGGGAAATTCTCCAGAAAGGGAAGAGTTTGCACTTCTGAGCAGGGAGTGCGTGGGAGACGAATTGGTCACGTTCAACAGCTGCAGCAGAGCTATTTCTAGTCTAAAATGGGCTAGACAGGCTTAGATGTGCAAAGAAAAAAGTGCTTGCTGAGGTGTTATCGTAGCAGTAAACACTGCTATATATAGCTTGCACAGCTTGTGAATGAACAGTCTTGCAAAAAACCCGACTCCCTGAAACAGAATACAATAAATAATATGGAATATTCACAGGGAATATATGAGAAATTCTTTTATCTTTTTTGAGGGGCACTGTGTCTCCTTATTTGCTATTACTGATCTTTTTACCGAACCTTGCATTTTCGGTTTATCTTCATGCAGAAAGCGAGTGAGTCATGCTCTGAAACAGTAAGGTTTCTTACATTGTGGGGTGAGTGAAGAATAATGAACTTTAATTAAAACTGGTTCATATAGTACCTCATGATTCATAGCCTGTGTATAGAATGATGTCAGGTTATAATGTGCAGTGTTTTGCCCTTGCACTCCACTTGTCTCTATTTGTAGAAAAAGTGAGCTTTATGTCAGATTCCCAAAATCATGTAGAAATCTCTGAGAGCCCAGCTTTTTTTTAAGTAAGTACAACCTTTTGTTTCCCCAAATCCATTGTGTAACATTGCCCATTTTCAGTGCTACCCTCTCCAATTTGCTAAATTATATTAAATAACATTCTTGTGGATAAAACAATGCTTGAAGTTCTTGAAATCATTCTTTACCAGCCCAGAGGAGAACAAGTTTCTTAACTATGATAGGTATCATATTTTAGCTACTCACTGACTCCAAAAGGCAGCAATTCCAAAGTGGAAAGAAAGGTGACAAAACCCGTACTCATTGGCAGATCCAATTTTAGTGCAGGTCTGTCAAAACTACTATCATGTCAGATGAGAATGTCTCACCTAAAATTTTGTCATCCCACAACGCTTCATTTCCAAGTTTTAATATCTGTTCTGTCTTTCCTGAAAGCCAGATATGTACAATACACAAGTGTAATCATAGAGTAAGCTGAGCAAGTCACATTTTTTGTAAGCTTCATGTTAAATCACTAACAAGTTATCATTATATATATTATCTGAGGTGTAATTATCTTTGACGACCTTTTCAGTGTATTCCTGTTTTATCTTTTAATACAGAACAATTCCTATTAATTAATACTTGCTCATGCAACAGCAAAGATGTTAGATTGCATGTATCAAGCTAATGCACTGAGCCTCATTACTTTGAGCACAGATCCAGATGAGTCATTAAAAAGTTCCAATGAACAAAAAGGAAATAAGCAGGAATTTCTATGCAAAACTGTACAGTATTCAGAAAGTTAAGCTCCTAATAATCCATGCTATCCTTAAATTCTCTGCCTGCATGAATCATTTTACTCAGAAACAGCAAGGGAAAAATTCCGTTTTACTTTTGTGAGATGACTCTATGGCAACTGAAAAGAGAAGCATTTGGCTTTAATTCTTCTACTGAATTTACCATTGAGAAGCACAAGAGTTATTTCACCATGCTTTCAATGTTCTTAGTCTTATTAGAATTGCCTAAGCAGCAGCGTCATGGCACAGTTTTAAAATGAATTTGTTCTCCCTATACAGAACATACGTGACCGAGACGATAGGTTATTTTATTCTATAGAGGGAAACCACTAATTTGGAGGTAAAAGCCGCAGTATTCTTCCTGCTCGAGCATCTCGGAACAACAGCAATACGATTCTTACTGTGAATTCTGTACACACTCTGCTATTTTGAGATTTAAAGAGTTGCAGTACATTTTTTTGTGACAGCTTAGTTCACAGCATTATATTTTGCCACAGAAATTTAGGACCCGAGCCAAAATGGAGGCAGTGGAAAGGTTCCCATTGACGTCAGTGAGCTTTGGATCAGGCCCCAGACGGCTAAGGACTAGGATTGTTAACTGACAATTAATGTGCATCTACACTGACCCTAGAACAGTCCAGGCAGGAAATTCCTCTTTTGCTTTTACAATTGGTTTTAGTATCTTTTACTGGTAACTTTGAGAAAATACTAATAAAAAGGGGGGGGGAAGAAAAAAAGGAAAAAAAAGAGAAAGACACCTACAGGTTTTCCAGGGTAAACCAGAAGCTTATACTCAAACCTCTGTATAAGCTGTTATTTGCTGATCTGTAATATAATAACAGAATCACAACATTCAGCAATGCAATGTTAGTAGATACAAAAGTCATTTTCCTTCACAGTTCAAAGGTCTGTTGCCTTTAAGGGTCGGAAAGCTTGCTTATTTAAACTAAAGGGTCTGAAAAGAAAGGAGGAGTCAGAATGCAACAACTGAATTACCGTGATGATACTGAAGTAAACATTCCACTTTATAAAAGAGAGCTCTTTCTGATGTTTTAATGTGTTTACTACAAGGATTTTTTGAGGGGTTGAAAAAGGTTACTAATGTAGTGTGTCTGACAGAGAATCACTAGCTAATATTGCAATGAACAGCTTCAGTAGAACTACCAAAGTAAACAGCGACAAAAGTTATCATCCTATTTCCTTACAGCCTTTGTATTCCAAGCCTTTTTCTTTCTAAATAATAATGTGGTTTGGCTCTCTACTTCATAATTTGAGCTTCCATTTAATTTTTTTGTTATGTTGTGCGTCACTTAGGCTTTATTCTGAAAAAATGCAGACTCATTTTTCAGTTAATTAAATATTATATCTTTGTGCGAGAAATACGTTGTTTTAATGGATTGCAACTCATAAGCAGCCAGTATTCATAGCAGAGATGAATCACAGTTATATGTCACAAGAATGTGACGTATAATTAATGACATTGCAGTGAATGATTAGTTCATAGGTTTCATTTCATTGAAATTTTCTAAATATTACTGATAGGGTCTCATATTCTAGTACTTCCTCAGACACTTATGAAATTAAAAAAAACCCCAACTCATTAAATAAATATCAAAGCCATAGTAGGAACATTGATACGATGGAAGCAATTATTCAGGTGTTCGCACAAACAAGCTAATGAACATTGGAACCACTTTTATGATTGCAACAGAACATTTAATTTGAAAGAATAAATCTCGTCTGAACACTGATTACTCATTTCATATAAAAGGTAATTTTATTTTCCTGTGTTGCACAGAAAATAATACTGGTAGTCATATTCATTTCAAAGAAATGGTTGGTTTGTAAAGCTTTTATTTACCCTGTGGGGAGTAGCAACACTTTCAGGCAATGTTTTAGGCTCCTGAAGAATCTGAGAAGCATCTGCTTCAATGAAAATATTTTCCTTCTGAAATGTTGAACATTTAGCACTTACTCATAGGCATTTCATAGCTGTAAGAGACAGTAGATGATAAAAATCACAGTGGGAACTTGGGAAAAATAGTTTGACTTATTGTTCTTGACTACAGAGAATTACAGTGCAAATGTAGAAAAAAAAGTGCATGTTGCAAAATGGGATAATGTCAGAAATATTTAGGAATACATCTCTATACACCTATTTCAGTAATATGTGACATTATGTGCTGTCACTGAATTCAGCTGCAATGTCTTTGACAACATAATGGAGGGAAATACGGTCATTCTGATCTTTTAGTCGGTGGATGACTCACCCAACTAACTTCTAACTCTAGAAGCAATTTTAGATAGACCTGAGCAAAGACAGTTGGAACGAATAAATTTTTGAAGAGGTGTAAAGTTAAGGACATAACTTCCTGAATACGGATATAGTTTCAGCAAATTCATAGCTAGGAAAAGGGGGGGTGGGGCAGACACGACACACACAAGTAGGTGAGTGTTCAGAATAATCAATTTTTTTCCCTTGACGTTTTCAAAAGGAAATATTTCAACTTAAGTATGTTTTTGTTTCTAAACTGCTTGTAACCCCTGAAGTATTAGGATATTAGAACATTCCCCAAACAAAAGCAAATATTCCCACTCAACCTGAAAAAGAACCTCAAATATAGCTGCAATATTTTCCTTCTTCACCTTGCAACGTTTCTGGCTCAGCCACTGAACCAAAACTTCTGTTATTTGTACCAATCTGCCTTTTACTTTCTCTAGGGACTGTTCTCCTTCTGTGGAAGCGGAATGATCATGCCCCCACTATCTAAACTAAACTGAAATACCAAGGTAGGGACTGGTGGGATATGGCCATATACCAAAGAAGGAGTTGTCCACCTGTTAAGAAAAATATCTGGATGTTTTTCTGAACAGTTTATAACAGCACAAATGAAGACAGAGAGCGACTGTTCACGTCGCTGTACTCATCCTTCTCCCTCATGCTCATTCTTTCACTCCTTACACTTAAAAGGTGCAGGAAATTGATTTTGTAATGTGAAAGGCACAATGCCTCTCAGATATAACAGAACTACTACTACAAAAAAAAAAAAGATAGCAATACGCAGAATTTCTAGAAGTATGGTTATTAAGAACCAAGGGTGCTCTGTCATTGTCTGATATCCACGTGAAAAACCAAAAGCTACTGAAATACCTCTATATATCACTTTATAAAAGCTCGAATATATCCATATATTTAGGGAAACTTAGAATTACAAAAGGTAGAATATAGAGGAGAGACAGGAAGGGATTTCAGAAAAGCAGTTTGAAATGTCTGTTTCTAAGGGACCCAAACAATAAGTATTCCATGGTGATGACCGCACTGATAGCTTAGTGCTGTTTAGAAAATTATTGTCTATTTAAATATTTTGAAAGAAGTTAATTTCTTTTTAATGTTGAATTCATCCCATGAACTATTATTTACCCATATAACAAATGACTCACTAAACAAAATGAGTGGTTCACCACTTCCAGGAGACAATACGATAGGGTGAATTTTTTAGTAAAGAAAATGCATTAACACATAAACAATGTGGTCTTAAGCTCCTTAAGAAAAGGATAACAAAAAAGAAAGGACAAGACAGGTGGAATAATAAAACAGATTCAAAATAAAGACTTAAACAAGTTCAGCTCATTTTCCTGGTCTCTGCAGGCTCAATGGTGGCCTCCTCACTGGTATTCTCGCCCCCAGCGAGCAGCAGTCCGTCAATACTTTGGGAAGTGGATCGAAGGCCGTGGCTCTGCCTCTCAGCTCTCCCTCCTGGGCCAGCAGCCTATACCCATCTGTAGGTACTGCTTTCATAGCTCTGCCAAGCAATGCCAGGGCAGGATGATGGGGCCACGGCTTCACCCAGTTCTTCCCCAAGCATCCACTTTTGCAGCAGGAGCATGGGAACACCAACAGCTCTCCTCTGACTACTGCTGCTGCATCAACCAGGAAAGAGAAGGGATCTCCTCTTCCATACAAGAGTTAGGAAGCCTGAAAAAGGACAAACCATCTCCCAAAGTAGTAACTGAAGCATGCTATTTCTCAGCAACAATATCTATTCAATAATCTGGGGCAGGATTTGTAAAGGTCTTGTTAGTCTCCCACCTGAAGAATAAGTCTGGTGAAGAGACACGTGTTCAAACGGGTGTCTAGCTTTGGGCTACTGACCATTGACTCAGCCTTTATCCTTATGAATGCAATGGTCAGATGTTTGAGAAACATCATGTGTTCCATACCTAGAGTGCAAATTCAGAAAAATAAGAGTAATTAATAAGCTTTTACAAACATGGGTCATGTCAGTTTACTTAGAAACTTTACCTTCTTTCCTGTTCATTTTTTAAAATAAAATTTTATTCTCCATCAAAAAAAAAAAAATTTGAGTCCTCCTAAACCTAATATGAAAGTTCCTTGAGACCAAGATACCAGGTTATTTATAGGTATTTTAAAATATTTGCTAGTTGATTACTTTTAGATGTCTTGAGTATATTTTTGCTGGAGACAAGACTGACTTCAGCATTTGTTTTCTAATTGTACTAATTTTCAGAGTAAAATCTCTGTTAAGCAGCTTTAAATTCCCTTTAAAAGGATTACAGAAAAGATATCCATAAAACTACTTTAATCCCGTTCACTCTCATTTCAAGACATTTCCCTTACATCTGTCTGACAAAGTCCTTGCATTCTGTTACTACTTTTAACAAGTGAAATAATTATAAATCCTGGATATTTAAACTGATCTTAACCCAGTTGTTAAGGTCAGCTGATAAGTCAGCAAATCAATGGAAAACAAATGAAGAAAACATGGATATTGCCCAATTGGCTCATAGCTTCTTCAGTATGGTGTAGAGTGTTCTTGACGAGGCAAAACCCAAACACTGTTACAAGTCTACTGTTGCAAATAGTTTCTCTTTTCTGGTTAAAAATGATAGTTTAAAATAACTGGCTTCGTAGTAACTATAAAAAAAATCAATTTGGTGTTGACTTAGAAAAGAGCTGAAGGAGATTAGGCAGTAGAAAAAATATTTCCTTGAAACAAAAAATATTATATCATGTATGATATTCTGATGCTCAGTGAAAGAGTGATTGTAGTCACTTCTTTGGAATTAAATTAAGTGAGCTCTGTGAACTGACTGCTACAGATGAGATAATCTGACACTTGCAAATATAGGAAATGGGAACGGTTGTTAAGAGACGTGTGAGGATGTGAGTCCAGCACCCCAGGAGAAGAAACAATAGGAGTACCCCACACCTCAGTCAACGATTTAGGATGTGTTTTGCAATATTGTGTTTTAGTTTCTTTAGTAAAGGACACTAAACCCTGAGAGGCAATAAATTCTTATACACTTAGTAATTATATGGGATTTTTTGGATTCTTTTTTTTTTTTGAAAATGCATAAAGTGGGGAAACCCACTTATACTGTCAAATCTTCAACACCTTTAGAAACTTCAGGTTGTCCCCTACTAAACCTTGAACACTTCAGCTGGATTTGTTGCCTTTTCTTCTTTGCTCTCCTGCATGACATTATGATATCACTGACCAAGAATTTGGACCCGTCTGCAAAAGGACACTTAGGGAAGTTAAAATGAATTAACTGAAGGTGTGAATTGAACTGCATCATCCAACTCTTGCATTGCTGTTTATTTCATATGAAGGTTGACTTGACTAAAGTAACTCAAGGCCACTCTTCTGAAAGAGAACGTCCATGCAGATGTAATGCAATGCAGTCTAACTTCACACCTTCAGCTAATTCCTCCTAATTTCCCCAGTGTCTCTGTTTGGAAAAATATCCTGGAGGCACACCAGTCTTTGACTATAATACAAAATTGGCTACATGCCTGGAACTTCTGGTCTCTGATTTTCTCTTTCATCCAGCATTTCTTCTTCTAATATTCCAGACAAGTAGAGTCCAGATGTTTTCTGCTGTTCAAGAAAGCAATCAGAGAGCACCCTTAGGGGTTCAGTCTTTTACTTTCAGAAAACATTAAATTTGGTCCATTTCATTTCAAAAACATAGATACAGTTTGTCTTTGGACTGCTATTCAAATACTAATTATTGCGTAGTACCTTAGAGCTTCCTAGTCCTTGCGTGCCTTTCAATGGAATAGGGTCCTGAATCACTGTGCTCTCCGTCATTGATTTGTATTTCTAGAGCACGCAGGGCTTGAAACAGTTAAATTGCTCACCCTGCTGGTAAAATTGCCTATTTGTTCTACAAATGTAGGTACAGCTCTCTATTACAATAAGTACTGAATCCAAGTCACTATTTTCTCAAAAGTTCCTACTCTTTATAATGATTTACAATCACATGGTTTGAAACATGAAACTCTCTTGGAAATAAAATTGAAAAAACCTGATTTTAATACTGTTACAGCATTACATTCACTTCTTAACTCTCCTCCCCAACCATCCTCATATATCTTTAGCTGGATCTAGACTGGATTTCTTGAGACATTTCTTGAATAAATACTGAGGTTTTCTGTCACTCCTAACGATTTATAACCCAGCCTTGTGTTTATCAGTGAAAAACAGTAGCTCTTTTCATCCTACAGAGCATATTTATTAAACAGGAAGAAAGAAATTCCATTACCAATATGCCAGTGCCACAATTTCATTCATCCTTCCTCTGAACAGTTTTTTCTCCTTGTTCACTTATGCATTAGTGAACACCACTTAAGGAAACTGTAGTTAATTATCAGGATTTCTTATTTGTCTCTAATGTACTTTTATTTCATGCTGACTAATTACAGTATTTCCTTTGAACCATGTCTTAATCATATTTATACATGTTGTGGTTTAACCCCAGCTGGCAGCTAAACACCATGCAGCCACTCACTTACCTCCCCCTCCCCAGGTGGGATGGGGGAGAGAATCGGAAAAAACCCTCATGGGTTGAGATAAAAACAGTTTAATAGGACAGCAAAGGAAGAGGAAATAATAATAATAATAATAATAATAATACCGATAAAGGAATATACAAAACCAAGTGATGCACAGTGCAACAATTGCTCACCACCAGGTGATCGATAGCCTGTCCCTGAGTGGGAATTCCCACTCCATGGCCAGCTCCAGTTTTATATACTGAGCATGATGTTATATGGTATGGAATATCCCTTTGGCCAGTCTGGGCCAGCTGTCCTGGCTGTGCCCCCTCCCAGCTTCTTGTGCGTCTCCTCGCTGGCAGAGCACGGGAAGCTGGAAAGTCCTTGGCTTAGTATAAGCACTACTTAGCAACAACTAAAACCGTCAGTATGTTATCAACATTATTCTCGTAATAAATCCAAAACACAGCATGATACCAGCTACCAGGAAGAAAATGAACACTAACCCAGCCGAAACTAGGACAGTACATTATATCACAACTGCAGTAATGGTGTAGTTTGGTGGCTTTCTAGGTCAGGGCAATAATCAGGAAGATGTATACATCATCTCCACTGCCTTGTAAAAAACATTGCCTGTGGTCCAGAGAGCTGGCCAAGGCATGGTCCTCAAGACAGTGGGGAGGAAGAGGTGCTCTTCCGTCTGTTCCTTCCTTCATATTCCTCTGAAAAAACAGATGGGCTCCCAGTGTAAAGCAGACAGAGGGTGGCAGAACTGCCACACTATGCTAAAGGTCTTTTCTCATGCCACCAACTCCACTCTACCCCATTGCCATAGAGCCCTGAGCAGCAGCCTTACGCCTACCATAAGTCTGACTGCCCATAGGCAGGGATTCCTTCTCAGCTCCTCTGTGCACGGCTGTGCCGGGTACACACAGCTCTGACCGGGGGAGCACTGCTCGCGGGGGTTTATTGTCGCGCTTCTTGGTGTCACTTTAGACAGCTCTGGAATTTCTGCCTCTACTTTTGTGCTATCATTCTAGCTTGATACAAGTACAAATGCCTGCACAGGAGAAAAGGAAAGGTCCCTTATTTCTAGCAAGTAATAGCAAGTAAGGGACTTAGAACACATACCTTGCTACCTTGGTGGTATTATTTGTTATGTACTTATTTCCCATATTATATGCAGGTAAATGTAATGATTAATGCAATTCCATTGTATTCTGGTTCCTTCTCTCTGAGCCAAAAATCATCATAGTGGTTTTCATTGTTTAATTTCCCTTAATTTTTTGTGAGTCATTTCCCTAGTGCCTTATTGCCATACTGTTTTATAACCACTGGTCATACTTTAATTAGTTGAAAATTGAAGCAGGAACCAGCAGAACAAAAAACATTTAGAGAGATTTTATTTTTAAATTTTGCCTGACAACATTCAGCTGTCCTATATCTGAAAATAATACTTCATAGCATCATTTTTAATTCTTACAATTAAATAATTTTTGAAGTGTGCAAATCAGATCATTCATGACTAAGTGTACAACTGCCACCAACGTGCTCTCTGAAAAATCTTTGTGTTCCACACAGAGTCCAGCTATCACAAAGTCAATGCACTTGCATGCGTGGTTAGCTTCAGATATTTGAATAATGTTCCAGAAGCCTAGGAACAGTAATGTAAATAGGTTCTCAAGCACAAGCAAGGGGAAAAAACCCAATAGAACCATTCCTGAATATTGAGGATACACTGAAATTAAGCAGATAAAAGTGGTTTCACAGAAATAGTATTTCAAACTGTTAAGCTGTATTGAATTTCCTGGGTTGAGAAAGAAATTGCCTATCAATATCTTTCTGAGTGGATTATTGACAGCAAAAGGATCTTTAAAAAGCAGAAAAGGTTAAAAAACCCAAAGGCTGAAACCTGATGTTATATTAGAAACAGGGATATCAATCTAAGAAGCAACAATGAAGTTTTCAAAGGTTTACCCAAGGTGATAATTTGAAATCTTTAATTAAAGATTGAGTTTTTAAACAATTATCTTTCCACTTAGGCAGACATTCTGCCATGTGTCAAAAATTACTCGTTGAAAATATAGATTTTTTTTTTTTTAATTTAATTTTTCTTATGTTTCGTAATGAAGAACAGATTAGGTAAGCACAATTCTCTCTTTAAAACATTTCTGTACTTTCTCTCATTGGATTTCTTACCAACTTTTAATGATAATTATAAGAAGTGCATTTCTAAACAAAATCAAATTTTAAA
Organism: Phoenicopterus ruber ruber; assembly: GCA_009819775.1. Taxonomy (NCBI): domain Eukaryota; kingdom Metazoa; phylum Chordata; class Aves; order Phoenicopteriformes; family Phoenicopteridae; genus Phoenicopterus; species Phoenicopterus ruber. The sequence continues at coordinate 32,797,414 of CM020216.1, forward strand.
ATCTAAAACCCAAGACGTGCAGCTGCTTCTTTTGGATTAACAACAGGAGCAAAAAGGAAATTAATATCTAGCATGCTATAATCCCCTTATTCTCTGATTCCATTCTGGTGTCCCTAATAAAGTGCTGTTGCCATTCCTGAGACAGCACCATAACAAACGATTATGCCTTGCAATTCCTTTGGTGATGCATGCGAAGATGGAGTATTCGGGACAGACATTGCTTTGGTGACCTTATTACTGAAAGGGAGCAGATTCAGCTAAAGCCATGTGGACCTGATTTCCTGAATAAGAGGTGGGATTGGTACCAAGTCGCCTTATGGAGAAGAAATATTCGAGTAGAATTTTTTCACCCTCTAGGATTACCTATGTTCTTCTGAGAGTAAATTCACCTGTCCAAGAAAATCTGAAGCTAGGCAGGCTCTAAAGGAAATAAAAGTCAATATCTCTTTCCCTTTTAACCTTTTCCCTTACCTATATATTTTCTTGCATATGTTTTACTCAGTGCTTCGAAACACAAACCACATCCCATTCTCTAAGAGCACAGGCATGTCTTATTTGAATACAATTTGTTCCATTCAAGTAAAATTTTCTGACTCACTGATCTTACCACAGAGATTATTTTTTTTTTTTTTTTTTTCTTTTTCCTCCCTTGGGATAACCAGTGGGATTGCTAATTTCTATCTGCAACTCTCTAGGAAATAAAAAGTAGCATGCAAAACTTAAAAAAACCCCAATGAAACAACAAAACCAACTAAATCCTAAGACTTCTAATTTTATTTAGTTAAGCATCAGTAAACTTGCGTGAAGTGATTTTTATCTGTTCCTACAGTGAAGAACTGGAAAGGCATCAAAAACCCCAGCAAGACCCTATTTAGAAACAAAATTGGACAGCAGCCCACTATCCCTCAAGAATTTATTTTTCTTCCCTTCTTTCCATCCCCTTTCCAAAGCCACCATCTGGGGTGGACACTTGTGTGAAGCTGCTGTAGAAGGAGCAAGACTGGGAATGGGTTGGTGGAAAGCCACTGGGGAGTTCTACTGTCAATAAACAAGCTGAAAAAGGCTCTCTCTTACTTTGGGCCCCCAGAGAAACCAAAGGATCATTTGTACAAATTGCTTTAAAGCTAGTCTGCTTTCCCCTTTTTCCTCACTCTGAGCATTGCTGAAGTGATGTATGGTTTCCTCCTAAACATTCACAAACCTCAGCGGGGGGATTTACAAGGATGGATTCTGCTCAGGTGCGTACAGGCTTGCCCACTTCCATCTGGGCTACAGAGGATGATTACTCACTTTCTACAAATGTTTTAAAGTGTGGTCAAAAGAATATCTGAGGGTAATTTGTTCGTGGGCTTTATTTGATTTTGTAATAATTTTCAGGTTGGTATAGTTTTTGCAATTGAATTTGTTTCATTTATATATTTCTTTAAAAGAGCAAACCTTCTCCCTCTTTTAACGAAACATCATTAGCTCATTGACACACCTATATATCACCAGCAAAGGAAGAAAGGATGAAATATGGCAATGTATGAGCAAGCCATGTGTCTGAGAACAGATTTTACTCCTGGTTGGTAAGTACACACAGGCTGTTTTTTCAGTGCCTTAATATCACATATTTTTAGGACAGACAGGCATTGCAATATAATTCTTTTCACTACATTTTCTGCAATTTTTCGCTGGCATATTTGATGCAATTCTATGTTCTTCTCCCTTCTGCTAGTTAGTTCCCAATTTCAAGCATTTTTTCTCATCTTTATCCTTAAAAAACTGTGCAGCAACGTGGATTAGACCAAGTCTTGCATAATACCTATATAGCACAATGACACTCCTAATGTGTTTTAAAGGTGGAGAAAGATATCCTACCATTTAATATGCAACAGATATTCTGTACTGAGTTCCTATGTTGCTACTGTAAATTCCCCATCCCTTAAATTTTTGTAGAGAATCCATGTCATTTTACACCATTTCTTAAAATATGAAATTTTGTTTCTTGTGTATCTACCATATATTCCAATTACTTCAGGGGTTATATGTTTGAGCTGAAATAGACTGGAACAGAACTGCTATAAAGTGTGTTGCAGCAAACGTGAGACTTCGGCAGGTGGTGATACAATATGTTGGATTTAGCTGCAATTATGATGCGATTAGAAATATCAAACTGCAAAAAATCACTTTGTGTCTTTGCCAAAGGCAAAAATTACAATTAGCCTTTTCACACAGTGCAAACACATGCTATCTGCACTACAACAGTTGTGGATATATATTTTTTTTTTTCTTCCGTGACACTGAAATTTCTCCATTATGTCAGTTTTCCTAATTATCATTCAGTTAAACAGATTTTCCTCAAACTACACTTGCTGGTTAAAAAGAAAAAAAAGTTACCTTCTCCTGACTTTACCTTTTGCTCTCTTTTGGCTAGTCTTAACTAAGTAACTTTAGAAATTATGCTAAAGAGTCACACGAATTTTTAATGGAATACAAAAAACCAAGGGTGAAAGGCACCCTGTAAGCTTATCTAGCCCAACTTCCTGGTCCATGGCAGAATTAATTATTTCTAAATCATTCTCAGCATATTTGTCCAATTGGTTTAAACTATTGGTTAAACTTTTGGTTTGTTCCCATTCTTCACTGTCCTTTACTGTTGTTTTCGATCCTTAGATAAACCTGTTTAAATCTGCCTTATTGTGGTATTGTGCTGCCTGCTGTTTATTCCTCATCATAACCACAATGGAGGGAAAATGTTGCGCTCCTTTCCTATTTGTAGATAACACTGAGATGTTGGAAGACTTCCGTCCCCCCTTAGCTTTTTATTCTTTAAACTGAACAACCAGTTCTTTCAGCTTTTCCTCATAGGTCATGTTTTCAAAATTTGCAATAAATTTCATTGTTCTCCTCTGTACAATTTCCAATGGCATTTCTTCGATGCGATATCCAAAAGGGGACAAAGTACTCCAGCTGCTACTGATACTGTAATTCTAGGTAAAACAGAGATGCTACCCTGAATGCATTACAAATTACGTTCCTTTATTCAATTCCTAAAATGTTTGTTTTAATAGCAGTCTGACATTGCTGGTTCACATTCAGTTTGTAATTCACAGTAAACAAGATCCTTTTCACAGGAACTACTTAACAGCAAATCCCCAACCTGTCTTTCTGCATTTGATGATTTCTACCAAGGACAGAACTTTGCACAGATTTAAAAAACGAAATAAAACAGAAATTTAGATAATAATAATAATGATAACAATAATAACATAAACCAAATTATTATAGTACTATAATAATAGTATAATAATAAACTAAGATACGTTATTATTATGACTGCTATTATTATTTCTCCAGTTTACTACGATACTTGGAATTACAATCCCATCCTCCCAAAGAGTTGTAGCTACTCTTCGCTCACAACTGCTGGACAGTTCAGTGAACATTTAAACTCTTTTTAAACTAAAAGAGGGGAGATTTAGACTAGACATGAGGAAGAAGTTTTTCACAGTGAGGGTGGTGAAGCACTGGAACAGGTTGACCAGAGAGGTGGTAGATGCCCCATCCCTGGAAACATTCAAGGTTGGGTGGATGGGGCTCTGGGCAACCTGATCTAGTTGAGGGTGTCCCTGCTCATTGCAGGGGGGTTGGACTAGATGACCTTTAAAAGGTCCCTTCCAACCCAAACTATTCTATGATTCTAAGATACTATTTGTTCTATTGGTCCTTGTTGAAACAGAGAACAGTACCAGAATTGGAGAAGATCAATGAAAACCTTCAATGAACACACCCTTCCAGTGGGAGAGCTAGCAATTGATTCCTACTCTCTTGGTACAGTTACCGCATCAGCTTTGCGCCCACCTTAAAGCACCTGTTTCCCTAACTAACCTGGAAACCCCTTAGACAAAAGAGGCGTTAAGGAAGATGCAGTATGGTATAACTTATTCATTAAGATGAGACCTTAATGTGTATATTTAACTTCCCTATCAGCGTTAACTCCCTTATTGAGATGTAAAAATAAGTTTAATTTGGAACAGCATAGTGCATATCACTAGTTGGCAAAGAAGTTAAAAAGCCGTAAGACCTTCTAACTTTATACTGATTTGAAAGGGGGCAGAAGCATATCCTGCTTAGCACCCAGTTATTATCATCATTGTAATAGAACCCAGAATAGCATAAAGAAAATACACTCGTGAGAGAACATGGTGCAGAAAAGTACTCCAACTTACAGCTAGGTCACCAGGTTATATAGTGCAATTTTTATTTACTATGGCTTAGAATATAACTTAAAACAAATAGTAGAATTCTTATTCTACTATTAGATCTCTCTTAAAAAAGTGGAAAGATCAAGTCTAGTTTTCCATGGCTATTTCTTCACATAGAAATAACACAGCTGACACTAAGGTTGTAAGTGAAAATAGAAGCAGTCAGCTGAAGTAAAGGGCATGAAATAACTCTGGAAAAAGAATGGATTTTTATTCTCTGTTTTGATATTGAAGACTGGTTCGCTGCCTGCCCCAGTGCATTGCTGTTGGATAATTGCGATTACTCAAAGTGAAGTAGAGATTCATGGCACAGTATGGATGGGGACGCCCTGTGGGTTCTCTGAAAGCACAGTAGCAATATCAAAAAATCCTCATCCTCCTCAGTCCATTTGCCTTTAAAACCTCAAAAGAAATATTGTGATCCTGTTACATATTCAAAGGATAACCTTAACTTTGTCAGAGAGGCTCTTTTGCCAATTTAAAAATTGAATAATGTTTTAAGAAGTTCACTTCCTGTAATTAGGAAATGGCATGGAAGAATAATTATGAAGAGAATAATATTCACAAGCTCTCAAAGTTTATGAATGCAGAGGTATACTTACAAGAAAAGTATAGATGAGAAAGCAGAATTTCACATTGGTAATTAGTTTTGATTGAGTTTGAAATACATTGCTTGTGTCTTTAGACACCATCTAGTGTGTAACAGAGCCAGCACCCTGTTTGTGTCATGATGCTAAGCTGCTTAAGGGCAGTCCAAAAGTGTAGTCAATTTGCTTTTTAAATGTAAAGCAAATTGTAAATTGAGACATTTCTTTCTTCGAGCCCTGCAATGCAGGAAACACATTACAAATAGCTGCGCTTTTCAAGCACGCTTTGCTAAGGAAACCAACCATCAAAGCAGCATGGCTGAGGATTTTGGAACAGCTACAAGTGCTTTGCTCTGCCGGAGAGCTGCAAGTGCAATCACAGCCTCAGCATCTGCAGCCACTGGAGAGGAGCTCCCCACAAAGGTCTGCAAAGCCACATCTTTATTCTTCTGCAAGCCAGCCTGCAAAACTTAACCTCTGCAGTGCAAAAACCTGACCACGTACAGAGGGATCTCCGACTGTCATGGGTTGGCTGATATCACTTCTCTTTTCTTTCTGTTCCTGCATCAGTCTCTACCCATCTCATGTCTCTCTTTTTACTACTCTGTGCGTCAGCGTGGTGAGGCAGAGACCTCTTTTTGTTCTGTAATTGTATGCTCTGTAGCATCAAGGAATCTCAGGCCTGATTATGGCTCCAAGGTGCTGCTGTAGCAGAAACAATTACGTAGTAGAAAAAGAGAATGGGATGATCTTAGAGCTTTATCTCTGCCTAGGGCCACAGACCCAAAGTGGAAAAAGCTCTTCATTATGTCTGCTGAGTTACCAATTGCCAAGTCTTCTGCAGAAGGCTGGTAATCTTAACAATTCTCATTTTAGGGAAAGCTAAGGACAGAGAGCAAGACCAGAAAGGTATGTTGTGGAGGTTTTTTTACTTTGCTTAGTTTTTGTGGGCACAGGTTAAGCGTTCACATAATTAACTGCGTGCGAAGAAAACAGAATACAATAATACCTTTGATTGCACTTTTGAGCACAGCAGTCTAACCATTTCATTGCTGTCTTACGTTCTATTCTTGACATATAGAAAAGACGTTGGTAACCAAGCCTCATTAGTTATTTCCTGAAATCTAAGAAAAGTGCTTTGAGGTGCTTCCCCTGGCAAGGCGTTGTTGTTAGCTAAATTAAAAGCCTTTCTGATAAAGATAAATAAATCCTACTGTTATATATTTCCTACAGTAAACTCCATTCATTCTGAGCAAGACTACAGCTGGCATGTTGTATGCACAACTGTATCCTGAACTGCCTCAGAGATCAGGCTGTTGGAATGGGTAACGTCACTTTTCTGCAGTCATTTCAGTCCTCACAGAGCTTTAAGGTCTTACGGGCCTTGTAAGAATCCTGAAGAGATGGCAGAAAGGCAAAAATCTCTCTAAAACTTGCATGTAAAATTTTACCTGTAGAGAACTCATTCAGAATACTTGGTGGTTTGTCAGCATGGGAAAAAAAATGCTCAATATTTGGAGTAAATCCTTCGAGTTTAAAAACCAGTTGCTGGCATTTTAAAATACAGTATTGATGAGTCTACAGATGTATCTTCCAATTCACATTAAGTTCAGTGTACTTTTTACACAACACTATTAATACAGAGTAAAAGTACTACTCAGTACTTCAGGTCACTTACATTCGGTAGATGCGAAAGCAAATAATCCACCTTATAATATGACATATAACCTCAGTTGATAACCTAATGAAAAGGCTAAGTTGAAGGAAAAAAAATCACAAATGGGCAAATAAGACTTTCAGGAAATGACAGAAGCCATACAGGACAGATGCATTTCAAGAACCGTCTTCAGAGAATTAACAACAAAATTCAAAAATATACCTACAGTTTTCAGGAGATCTTGGACAAGTAATATTTCCGAGTTGCCATGCTCTGACACTGATGTAGCTCAAACCAAAGTGGACAAGGTCCTCCCCGCCCCGCCCCCCCGACTTATTCAGAATGAAAGAAAAATAGATAAATAAAAGAATAAGGACGAACCTAGAAGAGGTAAGTGAGACAAAAGTATAAAGAAATCTCATGGGTTTGTATTTAACAAAGAAAAAAAAAAAGAAAAAAAGATGTTTCAGAGTAGCATGGGATACATAATGTTGTACTATATAACTTATATTATATAACTTACAACTTAACTATATAACCTATGCTTTTGCTGCCCGTCCCTATTACAGTGGTGGAATGGTTGAAGAACGTTAGATGGACCACAATTCTTGTACAATTTCACCCTCTATGACTCCAGTTCTTTTGTAACATTTTCTTATATTGTCATCTTTATGTAACTATGATTAGGTTGTGTTTAATATAATAAAATGTTATCCAAAGGTTTATTTAAGAACTGGAATATAGAAGCTCGTGTTTCTCATTTCTTGACTCAAAGTTGAAATTTCTGTAATATTGAACTTATTTATTTATTATTAAAAAGTCTGCACCATACTAATATTGATATGGCCGATTCCCATATTTGGCACAAAAACTGGAACTCCAGCCAAATGTAAGAAAGAGCTTTTCTGAAATGGAGCTTGATTTCAATCATATGTGAGTGAATGATACTGTAAGGTGCTCGTTTCAAGTCTGTCCCCAGGTCATAAGAAAAGCTTTTGGAGTTTTATGGCGATATCTCATCATTATCTCTTTCAAAGTCTCATCAACTCTGGAGGACAAATCTGTCTTGGCCAAACTGGTACTAAAAGGAAGATGCTCATTTAGTCTAACTTAATCTTTTTTATTCTCAACATAGGGCAGAAGGGCTTTTGTTTCCATAGTTACTAGGATATTTCCTTTGAACTTCTTCCAGAATACTTTTATCTCTTCCACATGCACTGACACACAATCCTATGAAGTACTTATGTATTTGTGAAACACTCTGTGCTTCATTACCAATTCTTTGCTGGATGTAACAGAGGAAATTATCCGTTGTTAAAGCCAAATTCCTGACTTACTGATTTAGATGTTTTATTATTTAGCAATGTATTACTATAACTTGACTTCAGAATATTACAAGTGAAAGATCAAATTAATAACATTTATTCCATGAGGTTTTTTTGAAGTTATTATTGTGCAAAGCCAATTCCTTTTTATTAAGTATTTTGAGCCAATATAGTTGCATACTTTCTAAATTCTAAATTAAAGAAAGTATTGTTTTGAAATTAAAATACGTGCTTTTTTTTTTTTTTTAATTTGGTATCAATAGCTGTATACTGGCAATAAGAAACTCAGGAAAGATAGGTTGTTTTTTTTAAAGACATAAAAACTTGAACTTTAGCTGAATTTATCTAGTTTTTCTACCCTTGAAAACATTTATATGACTTTAAAAAAAATATTTCCATTTCAGTCTTCGGGATGGAACCATTTTTAGCATTCCTCCAAATCCGTTCCCTTTCAATTCAAACAACAAGTTTTCATCAAATGAAAAATATCTATTCTATCTAGATACTCTATCCATTCTAATCCAGTATCAAATGGCCATGAAAAACAAAGGAAAAACAAACTTCAAGGTATTTCTTTTCTTAAAAGATTATTTTTAAAAGCTTTTACATAGAAATATATACAACCAGTTCCATAGAAAGATACACAATCTGTTCCATGGTCTACATGAACTACTTTGAGTAGTTCTCAAAGTGTGATTCTTTGAATAGAGATGACTTCTAAGGCACTAAGAAGTGAGCTGCCCTTGTAGGACAAATCAATGCTCAAACCCTCTCCTCTTACTCTGAGGTCCAGTGCTCCACATGCAGCTTGTCATGCGACTCCTTTCATTGCTGCCTGAACAGCTCATTAAAAAGTCTGGAAATATGGTCTATATTGGGGCTCTCTGACACTGGATACCAGTAGTAGTATGAAAGCTATGTCAAAGCGGTGGTATTTGGGCTACCATCTTTTTTCTAAAGGGAGGGAGGCAACAAGTGGACTCCTTTTTTAGCAGACAAAGAGTTGACACTGTATCCAAAAAAAAAAAAGGATAGAGGGCTGGAGTGATTCTTCTTCCTTACGTGGATGTAGTAGATGAAAGGATAGAGTTTGCTTGTATCGATCCCATTGCAGTATTACACTAATATCCATCTTCGAGAAACTGACAACTGAACAAAACTAAACTAAACAGCAAACTGGATTCTCACTAAGGCCAACAAAAGTTCTTTCAAATGTTGTCCGTTAATTTTTGTGGGAAAACACACAAACACATGCACTAGCTTAATCTGACAAATGAGTAAGGCTGTACAGAGTCCATAAAATGCCACAGAAGTCTGTGCAGAAACATAGACTACATTACAGATCTCCCACAACCTTGATACAAAACTCCCACTGCCTTAACTGTAAATGGTAGCTTCATTTATTTACATTCTTTTATATCTATAGTCAGAAAAGTCATCATTCAAAAAACAGTTGAATCCAAGACTCAGTATCACATGTTCTGCTACCCTTAAAGATCGTTAGCAATCAATAAACTATTTAGGAACGGCAGCTATTCTTCTACTGAAGTCTTCAGTAAAAATAATCGGTAGTTGAAGTTTTCTATTTGCAATTGTCTAAAGACAGTTGTCTAAATATTGGATCAACAACAGAACAGGCTGATCTTTTACTCAGGGAATGCAAATGCTCCCAAACACAAGTGGCATTGACACCTCAAGAAAGATATGCATGATACTAGGGCTCTTTCCGATAAGAAAGTTGATTTAAAGGAAGTTTTTGGCATCTCTGAGAAAGTAATAAAGGGATCACAATAAAGACTTATCTAAAATTGTGCCTGAATTCACTCACTGCCTGGTATCCCTAATTATCTGACAATCATTGCTAAACATTGTGGGAATGGAAGTTGCAGGGACAGAGATCAAGATGGTTAGGTCATTCTTGATTCTACTGACTCAAGAATAATAGTGAGCATTTAGCCTAATTCCCTTCTGATTCATCTGTTACAGCAGCTACATGAATTTGGCTGAAGAAGTCCACCTAATTCATCTTGATATAAGACAGAAATTTTTCACAGTGAAAAGAATGAATCACTAGAACAACCTCCCCAGGGACACGGTAGAGTCCCCATCACTGGAGGTTTTCAACATGCAATTGGACAGGGTGCTAGATAATCTCATTTAGAGTCCCTTTCCTATGAAAGGTTGGACCAGATGATCTTTTGAGGTCCCTTCCAATCTGGGTTGTTCTATGATTAATTCTGTTAGTAAGCAATCTGGTAAAAGGTTTAATAGAATTTTCTTTGCTGCATGTTATTTAACTTTAGTTAACTATATATACCCATGAGATATGTGGAGAAGGCATGAAACAAGGAATAGATAAGACAAATCAAATCTGGTGCGAGTGCAGCGACAGTGGTGTCTTCTCCAGATGCTTCATTGCTCCGAAGTGTCATTTCATTTACGTGTGCAATGTGTCTGCATTGGCCCCAGCAGACTTCAAAACAGGATCATAATTTGGCTGTAAAGAGTAATTTTAAGTCCATTAGACCATTAAAACAGATCCTAACATATCTCATTTATTAAGGGAAGGCAATGTTTTGTGAAAAATAGCTCCTCATTCCCAGACGGAATAAGAGCTGCTCTCTGCAGTCACAGAGACATTTGGCAGTTACGATGTGGTGTTGACACAGCTGCAGACCCTGGCAGCTGAGCCAGTTTCACAAGGCTCTGCTCTTTTCTTCCTCTGTCTTCCCCCTCAAAATCTAGGGAAAATACCGGACAGTTTCTCACCTGGCCTAGTTGGTTTTGTGCATGAGTCGTTACAAGACTCCATCACCATCTTGTTTGATGTAGACACATTTGGCTATTGTACTTGCGGTAGGGTTATGAAGTCAGCGCGATGCCTGTGTTTGAACACAAAGTTGGTTGTCAGTACATGGCTAGGTCAAGAGTTGAATGAGGACAGATCAACTAAGATAAAACACAGATGAATTAACTCACATGGGTGGGAGTGAACCACAAAAAATAAATTCATATTGTCTTTGTTTAGCCAGGTGTCTTACTGGATCCTTTGCTTTTCCTAAATGTGAAAGCCTTTTGTGTCAAATATATCATACAACTCAAAAAGCACCATGAGAGAAGAGAAGGTGGAAAGGAAGAAGACATTAATATTTCAACATTAAGGATTGTGAAATATTTCTGCTTTAAATCACCAAATAGTGATCCACTACAACTGTTTTGCCTGGAAAAGCACTAGATGAAAAGTAGCTAACGCAGCACAGATTCCTAAGACGCTAGTCTCTACCTTCCTTTCCTTTTTGTGTGACTGATGAGTAATTGCTTTATGTGACAAGCTCATGCTGCTAAGTTACATAAAGAGACTCTGATACAGTCAGATTTATTCCCAAAGCAAAGTTTAGAGTTTTCAGCCACCCCTCTTTTTAAAACTCCTCCAAACTTTTAACATTCTTGTGGCAATTGCTTATCTTGGAATAGTTTATAGAAGCTCCTCCAGAAAACACTTTCACTGTGATTACAAGGGGAAAAGGGGAGAAAAAAAGGAAGTTTTGTTCTTGCACCTTTTCAGATTTCAGATTGGTCCTAAATAGGAGCTACTGTGAGAGATACATTACAATTAAAAGGAAGAAAATCTGTCTCCTTATTTTGAGAACTAGTTGATGAATTATCCATCTGTGAACTACTGGGGGGGGGGGGGGGCGGTAAATATGCTTTCTATGGATTATTTTAGTGTAATATTTTTCCATAGAAAGAAAGGTTCAAGGAATAAATAAGAAGGTTTTTAGAACTAGTCCCTGTGTGCAGCTTTTAATAAACTTTCTCCATCAAGAGTATACTGACTGCCAATTTTTTAAAAAAAGATTTGAAATGTTTTTTCTTCCATCACATTAGATTCAACTCATTTTTGCATCCTGTATTAGTAATAAATTATCTTTTTTTTTTTTTTTCATTCTTTGACAAATCTTAAGCTAAAAAAATTCAATTTAGCAGCGCTGACTACAGGTCCTAAAGTTTAACTGATGGGATGTCAAGTATTTTTAATATTAGATTTAAATAATAATAATTTTAGACACTATTACATAAGCTTCTTAATTGTATAGTGCTCCTTTACCTATGAAGCAGGTTTTGCCACAAACAGAATCAACACTTCTCCATTGGCTTTTAAACTTTTATTATACCAAAAAATATTCCACATTTGCTATGTTACCAAAAGCAAACGGGTGACACTTGCACAGTGCTCAGCAGCCCCAGCAATCCTGGAAATTGAATATTGCAGGGAGAAGAAATGCAAAAGTTCTTTCTGGGATCAAGTAAACAGGCCTAATGTTTTTTATGCAGTCAATGAGGGAGTTAAATGTCTTTGAAGACCTTTGAAAGAAAGTCCTGTATGACTAAACTAGGCGTGTCCTTCCTCCCTTGACAGGCACAGAGTTCAACCTCTCCAGGCAGTTTGCTGTAAACCGCTCTGGGGCTCATCGGTATCCGTGTGGCTCGCTTTGAATGCCACATAACCACTCCCTCAGGGTCCCCCAAAAGGCAGTAACATCTTGGTTGGTCTAAGGTGAGAGTAAAACAGATGGGATTTCTTGCCTGAAACATGTACATTAGCTAGAGAAAAGACAAGTATTTCCAACTTCCAACAACGGCCTCTAATCTAGCCTTTGCAATCCCATCAGAATAAAAGGAATTAGATTAGCAGGAAGAAGTTCACCATCTTCTTCCTGATGACTGACTGAAGCCCTAAAATGTCTATGTTTTCCAAGAAATTTAAACATTTGATCCATATCTATCTGCCTAAATTTGGATCAGAACAGGATGTACATGTCTGTCTGTCTCTCTAAATAGGCAGTAAAAAAAAAAAAAAAACAAAAAACCAAACAAACCCACAAAAACCCAAAACCCAAACAAAAAACCCCCAACAAAAATTACAGTTGCATACCTGGGGAATTTTCATATCAAATAGTGCCTAATGACTTTATATATGAAAGATTAACTATCTGGATTTCTGCCTGGAATGTATGTTTTATGCTTACAATTCTTCTTAGTGCCTAAGTGGGATTTTGGGAGACTGGATCACACAATACTTGGGTTTTGATTTAAATTGTATATCCACATTCTAAAGTTAATGGGAAAGCATTGTACTTCACAGGACCCACAAAAGCAAAGAAATTTAAATAACCATTTAGAGAGAATATGCATTCCATGACAATTTTTAGACCTTTTGCAAGATAGAGAACATGCCAGATTTTTATTTAATAGATGGGCTTTAAAAAGCCCTAAATAAAAAAGTGATTTCTTGTAACTGAGTTTATTTTTGGAAGAACTGCTGTGTTTTGTCCTGTGAGGATTGTAGCTCTGACGCTTCCTGAATAGATCTTGACCTTCTGAAATTCTCTTTGCTAAAGCAGTTACAATACAGATTACACACCCTAAAAATAGTAATTCAAAGGATACTTCTGAATTTTAATCTCTCTTTGATTCCTTCTCAAGGCAGTTAGCATGCAAGAGGCCTCTCCTCTCTTTAGAATGAAGACGAGGGGTGAAGCGACCCTAAGAAAGCTTATACCTGGATAGAATGATAATCCTGCAATTATTTGCTCTGTCTAATGAACTGGATATAGCTATTTCTCATGCTTTAAAGTCAGAACTGAGGCTCAAATTAAGCCTTCTGTAAACCTTCTTCCTCTCCTCAAAATGTCTTGCCTCTTCTTTATTAGGAGTGCTGAGTGCTTAGCATAAGGCATGGACCACCTTCAGAGACACCATTAACGAAATATTTTCTTGGAGCCAAAATGTTGTTCCTACACATTGAAAAAAAATGTTTGCAATTATAACTTTCGTACATCATTTGCTAGATTTTTCTAATTGAAGAACAAATCATTCAGAACAGTAGTTACTACTAAGGTTCACTAAAAGGACAGACTCATTCTTCATTCAAAAGTCTTTGAGGAACAGACAATACTCAACTGTATATATACTTTTCCATTCTATTTTCTCTGTATGTGCTGTTTGTACAATACAGAATCTGCTCCTCTCTCTGCATCTTCAGACAGGAGCTGAGATAAGTTGTGGCCATCTAATCATCTGAGGAGTTGATACCTCTCGTTACCAACAGCAGATGACATGGTGTTGCAAGACTTTGTTGGTACTTCTTTTCTGACTGTCTAAAAAGCATCCTGGACAACTCCATGCTTTTGAAAGTGGTATGAGTTTCTTTTTTGTTTTGTTTGGTTGGTTTTGTTGTTTATTTGTTTGTTTGTTTGTTTAAACCCACACTTTCTGGAATTCTGACATATCATTGCCTTCTACCTGCCCTTTGATAATTGTAGGCCTGAGACGATAGATCCAAGACCTTAGAAGACAACTATCTGCTGAGGAACCGTTGTGTCTGGAGACATACCTCTCACCATAGTGAGACAGACAATTCTGTGGACCAGAGTCACCCGTGCCCTAACAGGTGTTAATTCCTGGAGAGGAATTGACATTTTGTCTGGTGGCTTCTGAATCCTTCCTGTGACAGAGTTTGGTATCCACGTATGGAGTAATTAATCTGCCAAAGCTGTTGATGAAGCCACAGTGTCCTGGAACGTGCAATGGTTCCCAGAAAGGGTGCTCCACTTTGATTACTTCTTGCAGTTTGGGTCTGTCTCTTCCAGTGTCTGCAGCCAACATGTCAACAACCAACATGTCAACAATCCAACCACTACTGAGCTGCTCCAGTGATTTAATTAGAGGAGAAACTGTTTCTACACCAACCAGAGACCATATTCATTCAGCTATCCTTAAGGTTTGGCCTTTATCAGGTGGGTTCCTTCTTCAGACAACGTACCAAGTAGTAAGCATAGCCCTATGCACTGGGTCCAAACACAAGGATGTACCTCTCCTACAGCTTGAATATGAAGTATCAAAGCCACAGCTCTATTTCATATACGGGGAGTCAGTTCCTTGCATGCTGACTGATGTTTTTTACTGGATATCATCAGGTAACTATTACGACTTTTGAACTGGTTTATCTGCTTTACCTATATGCTAAATACACAGTGTCGTTCTAGTCTTTTATCAGAACCACATGGTCTGTTTATGACATATCTTCAAATGTTATTTTTGGATCTTTTCCAGTCTACGTGTCTCGATTTTACAGTTACACTGGTGCTTTATATAGATCTCATTTAGTCCTTGATGGACTACAGACATCCTGCTTGCTGGCCTATTACCCAGCTTCTTATCAGTTTCACTCTAAACCATTATTTCAGTTGCACAACTACAGCAGTTAGGTCAATTCTTTCTCAAACTACAGTGTTTTAATCTACCCTTTCTAAAATTACTTGATCCAAGTACTTGAGAAACTTTTTCTAACTAAAGAAAATAAAATGTATTTTAAGATGACCACACAGGAAAAGGCAAATAGACCAAAAAGTAATATAACAATAGTATTAGCTGAGGCATGTGAAACGGAAATGTCCCTTGCCTAAGTTCAATGCCTGTACAAATTGGCACACTTAAAAACAAAACCCCCAACGAAACTAAATGAAGTTCTCCTTTTTCGAAATTTCTGCGGCACTGGAATTTCCTTTCTACCTGCCACCAGGGTTTCAAGAGGGATCTGACCAATAACCTTAGACTAGAAAACAATGTCTTTGGAAATGTGTTAGTTCAAGCAGAAGACAGGTCATAAATTTTGTTTTCTGAAGAGAGACGTTTGCCCAGATTGAAGCAAACGTTCTGTTTGCGGGCATTGCATTGTCTGTTCTGTTTGACAGGAAAAAGCAGATGTCAGCATGAATAGCTTTGGAATTACATCTCAGGTTAAAGGCATAAACTAATTATGTCGTACTATTTTATTTTTTTGAAACATTGTATTGTTCCAAAATGCCAAGGTTTAGCACCAGCTATATATGGAGCTGATCGTCTTACAGATGTAACTTCAGGCCAGACACAATTGTTTGATGTTAATTGCTCACTGATCAGTACAGCCATTTGGGAAAGGAACATCTGTAAATATGCTGCTCACACCAACTAAACCAAAGTGACCTCATTATCCTCAGCAACACGCATTGCATCACCTTAATGACACATATATTGCTGAGACAATTACACCAAGGGATGCAATTCCCATTACATAAACAGGAAGCGAGGAATGAGAGTTAAAGATAGCCCCATAATGACCACTCATTACAGAACAAGAGCTACTTCCGAACTAGTTCATATCAGAATATTTTTCCTTGACAAACTTCTGATTGTGAGAGGCATAGAGAAAACAAGGATTCCAGGATGGCTGCCACCTACAGCTGCTGGGTACAGCTAGATACAAACATTCACTTTTTGAATGTTTATTTAAAGTACCTGAGGAATTTTTTAATAATAATAATAAATTATAATGATAATAATAATTAAACCCACAAAGATTGCATGACGTTCTTGAACAAGTCAGCAAAAAGATTGTTTTGCAATTTTACCAAAGAAAGCAGAGGAGGACCTGCAGAATTATTCTTTGATGGTGAAAAATGTTTTTAATGCCAGTCTTCAAGAATGTCATCTGGTCTACCTATTCCCCCAGCTAAGCATCGGAAGAGAACTAACATTCAGTTTATGCTAGCTCCCAGAAAATTTAAACAAGGTACTTCATAGCAGTGGTTGTTCATTTTGCAAGTCTGAACCAAGTTGCCAAGGAGCGAATCAGATAAGGAAAATGGTCTCTAGAGTTTCGCAACTTATTTCACCACAAATACTGGATTTGAATTTCAGTAGCAGAGAATTACAATCAGATTCTGCCTCAGAGTTCCCAAGGCTAAGTAGAGCAGAAACCCAAAATTAATCCATTTTCTGACTGAGCATTTTGTTTTCTTGTTCCTTGAAGAGGTTTGGCAACATCTCCCAGCATTTGCTGGAACTGTCATGAACGGCTGAAGGCTTAGGAGCGCAGCTGCTCTTACAATGCTGTGGCTGATGAGCCTGGTGCCTCAGAGATCTACAATGTAACGCATCTATAGACCTCCTCTGTGAAGAATAAACAGTATCGTCTTCACAAACTTTTTTTTTTTTTCCCCCTTCATTAAAAAGCTCTGTCTAGAAATTTCTGTCCTTCTACCCTTTTTCCAGCACAAAGCCAATTGCACATTCACTGACACGAATGAAACGAGTCAAATTAGGAGTATTGCATTATGGTTTCTGAAAGTATAAATTTAAGCTGTCAGCTTCCACAGCATCACATCTGGACTGATCTTAGAGCACTACAGTAGACGGCTCATTGATCTATGCACCGTTATAATTCTCAAAGGTCAGATCCTACTTTCTGCTATTATGAACTCAGCACTCTTGAATTGTGCCGATGTGGTTTTAAACCACTGCATTTTGATGCGCTACTCTATTCCTGCTGTTTTCATCAGCTGCAACTATCGTACCGTTCTGTCAACTAAGTCTAGGTTAAATTAAATGCAAGACTACACGGTCCTTTTGTGCACATCTCATGGTTTTATCTTGATGGTCCATCCCAAGGCTGGACAAGGGAATTATGAAAACAATATAGTGCATTTTCTAACCAGGAGGTATTAATACCAAGTGTGAATGTATAAAGTAATGAAGACTCAGAACTTATTTTTCACCTCTTCTTTAGGATTCTCATACTTTCTTTTCCCCATTGTGACTTTAAAATGTTGGTAAGTTGATAAAAATATAAGATTGAATGTAACTGTGTATCATCTGACTTAACAGAAGAACTGTTTCTCAACCTAATAAACGGGGGACAGTGAAAGCAGAACTGAATTTTTCAGTCTCATTCTTTGATTTGAGGCTGAACCTAAAAGAGATACACTTTCACACTCTGGGGAAAGAAATAGAAAATTAATCTTCCATTGCTGCTATGCCTCTGTTAGCAGCGGGGTATGAGGTCACACTGCTGCCTCAATAAAGATTGCTCAGCCTCCTTTGCCAAGTGCTGCGGTCCTGCAGAGTATGAACAGCTTGCCTATGAAAGAGACTCTGGATGCAGTGGCTCCATAAATGCCTAGCCTATGCTGTTAATAAGGTATATCAGCTGGCAAAAGGTCCTGCAGATGACTAAAGGCTATCGAACAGTAGTTTTCCAGCCTTGTAAAATTGCTCTCTCCCCCACCTTCTCCTTAGAGTTCGCCCACAGGCAGGCACAAATAGAGATAGAACTGTAAGTTCCCAAGCTGCAAGGTGCAAGGTGCAAAAACAGGGATTTAATGCCCACTTGCCCCCCTTGCCATCATCCAGCAAGATGGAGGATATAACAGAAGGGGTGTGTGGGTGGTGTGGTGGTGGTTCCATAGGCACCTTCAAAGCAAATACTGCAGCTACTGACTCCCTAAAAAGGCTGGGAAGCACCTGGATCCCACTATTAACACCACCCTCAACATTGCCTGTATTTCCTCTGCATGGTGCACGGTATGTCTACTCTATCAAACTGCATTTGTGACAGGCCCACAGCAAAGACAAGGACAGCAGCTGCAACCATTTTAGATACATGCAGCCCAAGTTCCTTCTCCTTTTAAAAGGTTTCCATTTACCAACCTCACTACAGCAGAATTTAGAAGACTCTACAGCTAGTAACCATCATCTAATATTGGCAATTTCCAACACTATCACCATGAAACATTCAGCTGCAGGGTCTTAATAGCACATCTTGTGGATCATGTCAGAAAAGAAAGGAGAATAGATCAAAATACGAACTCACCAGATATCTGTTCAAGTTTTTAGCACACGCCTTATTCTTTGACAAGAGGTTCTACAGATCAGATACATATCTGGAGGACCATCCCCTTTGGTTTGTTTTGAACCTGGCTCTGACTACTTAATGCCTACTGGTTGATTTTTGTTGTTGTTTTTTTTGTTTGCCCCCCCCTCCCATAATGAAGAAACATGGCAGCAATTTTCTGCTGACACTCCCCGCGCTACTGATGTACTACTGTCAAGTCTCCTCTCAGTTGCTGTCTTTCGCTCAACCTCTTGGCGGAGAACTTCAGCTCTCTAGATTTTTACTATTTGTAACAGCAGATAACTCGGACAGGTATAATTCAAAGGCAAAAGGATGGTACCAAAAACCCCCCAAACAAACAACAAACCATCACCAAAGGCCCCAGCACATCCAGACTAGAGTGCATGATAATTTTAGAAATTATGCATCTTTTTGTGTACTAGTGTTCTAACTCCTAAGAAGAATATGATTTATTACACCTAATAGCCAGATTTACAATTGGACTTACTGTGGTCATATTTTACAATATTTAATTATTATTATTTTGTCTCAAAGATGGAGGCACGCTATAAGCCCTGACCGTAGGTACTGAACATTTCAGGAAAAAAAACCAAAAAACCCCACACTTTAATATATTAAATTTACTCACAAAAAGCATTCAAACTTTCAGCTTCCTTCTTTCTTGACATGATGATACAGTTTATTTACATAAACACCCAGGCTTCCCTAGCTTCGTCCTCTTTCTGCTTACTGAGCTGGAGGCCAGTCCAGGCTCCCCAGCCTCCGGCGCTAAGGCCTGGCGTCTTTCTTTTATTTGCCCACATTCAAAAGCCTGTAATCTTCACACACAAATACTTCACAGAGTTTCTTCTCTCTGTTCGCACACTCTCAAATCAAGTTGACTCTCAGCTCTTCTGCTCTTAAGTCCACAAGTATCATTCTCCTCACTACTGCAGTAAAAATAATGGAAATCCCTTCCATTTCAAATCTCTTTTCCAGAGCTGTCAGTCTCTTGCGTAATCCTGCAATGAACATCTTTAGCGGGTTTGTTTTTTTTTTATCTGTAGGGACAAATCAAGGAAGTTTTATGCCTCAGAGTCTGATCTTTAAAAAAAGAGATGTTACATTTATAGATCATTTTAAAGGATATAATTATATAAGCACAATTTAATCATTATGAGTCATTGTGGATATGGAAAGAGTAAATCATGTTAGAGAAATCTGGTTACTTTTAAAAAAATGAAAAATGTTATTAGCCTGGATAAACCAAGAGGCTTGACATAGCTGGGTTTTAAAAAAGTTTCAGAGGAAATTCAAAATGATGGATCATTGTTATGATGAAGAAACTTTTGTTGTGGATGGAGTAGATCTTTATTAAAAATGGGCTTTAAACTTTTCTTCAATATCAAGCACTTGTGACCCAGCATTCATATCTGAAGGTCAGTATCCTGAAGTCTGACTCTTTCCCATCCTTGAGCTTTAGTTTGGGTTTTCTGGGGCACCTGCTTTTACTGTAAAACTGTAATAACTTCAGTTGACTCCAGATCTGATGCACTTGCCTGCCTTCAGGGATCAGCAGTACCAAGGTACCAATCAGTGCCCAGAAAAACGGGATTGGAGGGAAAATGGAAAGGCAGCTGCCGAGAAGTGAAGTCCCACAAGACTGTGGATTAACACCAGCAGATTTTCATATTTTATTCAATGGTCCAGATAAAGCTGTAATAAGTCAGATCATTAAATTTGCAGATGATACTAAAATAAGGGTAGTATTTAAGACTCAGAGGGATGTAAGAATAATCCTGACATTAACAAAATGGGCTCAGAGGTAAGATAGGAAATTAAATGAGTATTCATTTAAGGCAATGAATAGTGACACACTTCAGTAAAAATAATGCCCAGGACACATACTGAGACGCTTACAACTTAAATTATACTAAGTTAATTAATATGCAAAGAGACAGAAAGTAACAAGTTATACTTGCATTGCCATTCACAGTTTTAAATTATAATAAGAAGTCACAGCCCCTATCCTAAAGGGATAATAGATTAGCACAGACAAAATTACACACTGTCTTTTAAGACGGTAAGGCTAGATGTTTGCCAGCACACTTCAGAAAGGAGAGCTACAGCCCTCTGGACCAGTCGGTCATTAACAAGACTCATAAGAATGACTGTGGCCACCACCACCATCTGTGACTTTCTACTGTTTTTTTTCTCTACAAATCTGATTAGAAGCTACTTCAAAATTACATAGGTAATTTTTGAGAATGTAAGTCTTCAGGTCTGAAAAGAGCAATGTTATACTACCAACTATTTGAATAATACTCAAGAAAATTAAATGTCTGTTTCTAAGAGGAGGCAAAAAACCCCCAGTAAACAAACAAAAGCCCGCAACCTCTAAAAGCAGGCCTCCAGCACTCTCTCAAGGATGCATAAGAAAAAAGGTCTGAGAATAAAGCAAGGAGAAAGCCAGTAAAATGCAGAGGAGAGGGGAAAAAAATGAACCAACAACAAAATCAAGAATAAAACAAAACAAACCTGCAAGCAAGCTAAAGGCAAAGGTCCTGAGCTTTAGTTCACAAAAAAAAGCGCCAACCCAAAAAATATCATTAGAGGAGACACCAAAATAATTTTGCTTACATAGTGAAAAGACTGTAAAAGCCAAAGTTGTTCTCTATTAATATTACTGTAATAGCACGTCATAACACCTACCTCCAGAGTAGAATACCTCTTTTCATTATACCAGTGAAAAGTCTGAGGAAGATTGAAAAATAATCCCTCACAATTTACCCTTGAACCAATGCAATCATTTACATTCAGGGCAGGAGGTTTCCCGGGTGTTCTTGATTTAGCCAAATTTCTTCACCTAGCCTATTAACAGCCTCAATTAACCACAAGTGTCCAGCTGTAGAGCCTTAGTTAGACCTGCTGTTTGTTACAATTCGGAGAACAAAATTTCAAGGAAAAACAACAGCAGTGTTAACAGAGAGAAACTGCTAAGGTCATATGATTCATTTATCTAGGAGCTTAGCAACAAAGGAGAGCTGCAAAATACTGTAATAGCAATAAGCCAATGGATTAACACAGCATCAAGCAACATCTTGAAGGAGATCGAAGTAGTAAACAAAATGAAATGCAGTGACAAGAATGAGAATAGGGTGTTCAGTTTCTTAACGGTATGAAATAGTGAATGAATTGCAAAGGACCCACACATCTTAGAGCAACATAAACAGAAAGGAGGGAAAGAAAACGCTAGCAAAGCTTTACCTCAGTTAATAAGAATTAAAATAAATTTCTATTCCTTCTTTAATGAAACATTTTTTGTTGGTGTCTTTCCTAAACAAATGACAAGAACTCTGATGTTTATAAATAATGTTATCCTAAAATATTTAAACAAAAAGTAGAACAGTTACAGGATATAATGAAGTACTATTTAAGATTCCCAGAAAACCAAATAATTCATCCAGCCTACACTGAAGGAAAAAAAAAAAAAAAGAAAAACAGTGACTCATACTGGTAAGCAAGCCCTCCGATTTCAGTTTAGAAAACACAGTTTGATATGTTTGTGAAAAGAATGCATTACAGTAAGTGTATCAATATCAATCAAGTCAGAGGATATATATAAAGTATACTGTATCTGGAAGCATCACACCACACAAATAAAGCCCACAGTCTGTGATGTAAGTAAGTTGAACAGAATCTGTCACAATATCACAAATTCCAAGTAGTCAAGACAGAGCCTCATTTGAATATAAACTTACCGGAGAATAAACCCACTGCGAATGAAGAGCGTCCTAGGTGTCAGGAGGACAGAATCACTTGCACTCAGTAAATATGCGTGTATCATCCTTCAGTAGTATCTCATTGCTGCAAGCACCAAATTACATCTGCAGAAGATTTTACCTTTATCACATTTGCTGTTAAATATCAAGGTCTAAGCTTGCATGTGAATGTATACAAGTGACAACATTAAAGAGTCTAATTCAGCAGTACTATTTCCTATGTAAATCTGTGTAATTCCTCAGATACAATAATAAATGTATGCAAATGGTTACTTCTTAATAGCAACTACTATAGGAGCTGGAAGGCACCCAGAATCTGAAATCTTAATTTCCCACTACTTTTATCTTTAGTGTCTCCACTAGTGCTCCCCCCACCCCAGCCACCCACCCACACAATTGGACTAAAAGTTCACTGTTGTCTCTCGGTTTGGTTTGCTTCCAATATGGAATAAGTCCTTCAAGGTTTCTGCACTTAATGACACCCAATCTGAGTGAGTTTTTACTCAGTTGAATAATTCTGCATTTCTGTTTGCAAGAGATGGTAAGAAAGCAAATACCCATTTCGTTTCTTTCTCTCATATTATATCGTAAAAACGCACATGTTACTATGTTTAGGACAAGAAGGGCAAGGAACTCTGATACTACTGGCAACCAGCCACATTAGCAAGCAATTACAAAACATCTACTTTCAAATTTTTATTCTAAATTTATTGATGATTATTTTATCCATTGCATTTTAAGACTTCTTTGCCAATGAGTTTAACGGCTCCTCTTTATTGACGTTTACTCCCTGAGGACTTCAAGGTTATATGCAAACTGCCCTTTTATTCTCCCAGGTTCTGGCGTGCATCCCAGCTGTGTCCTGACGGCGCGCCGGCACATGGCAAGGTTTTCCACTCTTCTTCCAGCCCTACGGTGCAGACAGCTGGTAACATTGGTCTGAAAGTGGCATTTGTTGCGTCCTCAATCTGAACAAGGGGAATTCCCGGCTAACGCCAGCTACCATGCAATCTACAGACAGCCTTGGAAAAGCAATCGTACTGTCTCTTGGCTTCTGTTTTATTTCTTCAAAAGATGAGTCCTTTTGCAGTCTCTGAATAGCCTTGTTGCTGCCTTCTGGGTATAGGTGACAGGGACTGTAACTAATATTACAGTATTAGGGACAGGATCTCATCAGCATCTTGTAAAAATACCATTAGGGCTTTTCTGTCTTAACAAGGAATTTCTCATGGACCACCTCCTCCTTTCTCAACCACAGCCCTTTGGAGACCCCTGGAACGGACTAGCAAACCCAGCTCTTCTCGATTACTCCTGATCACTTGCATTTTGAGTTACCAGTAGGTTTTTGTCACCAGCCCTTCAGTGAACGACATTGCAGTTCTTATTAATAAAGTTTGTTACATTTCTGTTATTCTGTTCCTTAAGATTATACTGTATCCAGATCTGTCTGTCCCGATGTCTTTTTAACTTTATAAGCTAATTTTTATTTCTGCGCTCAAACATTCTGTGCCAAGGTAATTAGAGAAAAGTTAAATAATATTAGCCCCAAGCCCAAGTCTTAAAGAGTTCTAGTATTAACTCCCAGGGTTTTTTTTATCAGCACCTCCTAAGGAAATTAGAACAGGTGAACGGGCTAAGACCAAAATTTTTCTTCTACATAGATGCTTAGGAAAGTACATTATTTTCGTGTTGAATAGCCCATGATGGATTTTTTTATTTCATAAATCCATCTAAGTATTTTTGAACTCCATAAACACTTTTTATATTTGTGATATTCTATAGCTATAAACTTCACAGCTTAATTATGTGGCAGGTGAAATGGTACTCCATTTTCTTTTGAACCTAACAGCCTATAACTTCATTTGATGCTACCTAGATTTTCCAATATTAAAGAAAGTTAATAAGCATCCCCTACTGCTGCCCTTTCTACTTGTGATTTTATAGACCACAATCATATTCCCTTTTAGCAGGCTTTTCTTGAGGGTGAAAAGACCTAGTGTATTTAGTCATCCATTTTGTCGGTTTCCTTACATGCCTTACAACTCCTGCGTTTATCATAATCTCTCCCAGCTTTGCTAAAAATTTCCTATGTGGCATCTTATAAAATTGTTTGTTAAAGTATTGATAGATAACATATTATACTTTTCTTTTCTAAAAAATCATTTACCCCATGTAGAAATGGCAGCAGTTTAGTCTGGCATGAGCTTACTTTGGTTAACTCATGCTGCATTTTATTCTGTTTCCTATTTACCTGCACATTTTAATTTTTTTTTCTTTATTTTTTAAACACTTTTGAATTACATTGAGGTCAGACTAATGAGCGTCAAATTACTTCACTAATTTTCCCCTTTTATTTAATAGAAGTGTAGTATCTGTTGTTCTCCAGTAATGAAAGCAGCCTTATTCCTTCATTATTTTGGAACAGTGAATAATGGGTGCCCAAAGTTGAACTCATTAAGCTTACTTAGTTTTGTTTCCAATAGTTATTTCCTTTCTTATATATTCAAACTCATGAACAGTCCTCATTTTGCTTTCATGTTCTTTATCTTCCTCTTAATTTAAAACTGAAACAAGGCATTCATTTGGATTTGTAGACATACTTTTTGAATTTATTTTTCCATTCCTTTTATAACTTCTGAGCTCAACATCTTGCAGCTCTGAATTGATCCTTACTAGTATCTGACTTCCTAGATAACGTTTTCTTTGCCGATGAGTTGTTTTTTCCATTCATTTTAGATTTACTCCTCGTATATACATACTTTAACATGACTATTCATCTAGGTAGGCTTAGAACTTTTCCTATGTATTTACGTTCCTCCTGCAGTCTAAAAATAATTCTTTCGTCTTTGCAGCTCTGGTTGTACGAGCTGTTTAGGTGTCATTGGGAGGGATCGTTACTTCAATGCGGTGCCTTGCATCAACATGGGTCTTGTGACGTGCCCGAATCAACACGCTATCCCCGCAGCCAGATGCTGGGGAAAGCGATGTAGCAGGCATCCAGGTGGCTCGGCACAGAGCTGCGGTCTGTCACAGCTGAGACGAAGGTGGATTTTAATAAGACAGGGCAGGCTCAGGCAGGATGTCTCTGTCCTGTGCTCTCAGGACACAATGTTCCAAGACGCTTATTAGCACAGCGTCGTGCAAATACAGGCTGGAGCCTTTCTGAGCTTAATGCACCCAATTGTATGAAAGAAAAGCAGTACAGAAAGGCCTAAAAACCTTTTCAGAGTCTGCTTGAGGATGGTCACGCATATTAGAAGTTCCTGGCCATACCAGAACCAGGTACCTATACAAAAGACCTTTGCGGTGTCCCTAGCCCCTGTTTCTTGTGATCTTATTTGCTAAGTACTCAGCATGGATTTTAGAGAGTTTTACTCATTTCAATTAAATAAATCTCTCCCTTAATATCTATCTTCAAGCCTATGGAAAGAAGCTTTCATTTGCTGCTTCTAGTATTCTCTCCTTATATTAATTTGAGCAATCAATGATCTTGAAAGCACAGTTAGATGCAGAAAAGCGACTCTACAGTGTTTGCTGACTTGAACTGATGTCTCTGAAGCTGCTTATACACGCCAAATGGATACAGTACCAAAACAGGATTATTCTTATATAGCAATATTTGCGCAGAAAAGTCACAATACACTGACTAAACAACTTGATTCGTTCCTATTTTATCCTTTAAACTCTTAAAGCGCCAAAAAATATGACAGAATTCCCATTAAATAAATGAAAGGTGAGATGAATTTGGATGTATTATTTTCATTACAAAAAGTGTCTTTACAACATCATTAACATTTTATTTCTCCCTCAGGCTCTGTAAATGCTGAATAAAAGTGGAGAACATAATGCTGGCTGTAAAAATTGAACATTTCTCACTCAGTAGCAGGAGAAATGGATATATTATTTATATGAGAACAATAACTGAAGACATTTATCAATTATTTTATATGGTATATGAAGGGGTTTATGCATAGAGATTCGCAAAACATGCAGTTCAGAAAATAGTCAAGTTATTCGAGGCTTTATCAAGTACTTTTGCACTCAGATTGTTTGAGTCAATTATGTTTGCTATTGTAAGATCATACTTCACGTCCTCATTTCGTAGTAAAAGATCCCTGTCTGACCGGCCCCCTGACCAAGTTGTGTTTTAGTTATCATAATGGAGTCAATAAGGTATAAGCCATGTTGCTACTCGTGAAGATACATCAGAATAAATAAAAGCAAAACCAGATCTTAAGATTTGTGAAACACCACCAAGAAATAAAAAGTAATTAAAACTTTTAGTTGTTTGAGAAAATAAATTTGCTTTAAAAATCAGAATTAACTGAATTCAAATCATATGCAAAAAACCCCAAACCAAAATAAAACCCTACCAAAAGCTATAATCTGAGGCAACAAAGAAATTGCCTGCTTCTTTCATCTTTTGAAATATTGGACAAATCTTTATCCTATCCCTGTAGAAAAGAAGAAGCCAGGAAAAAGGCCCCAAAGTCACAACCTTTAGCAAATAAACACGAAACTTTCATATGAGGATATTCGTCATGGGCCAGATGTTACGGAGAGACACAGGCTGAGGAAAGTAAGGCACATTTCTCTGCTGTGCATGAAGGGACTCTTGGAGTCCTCGGGAGAACAAGGAACAGAAGGGAAAGGGGCTGTCCTGGGGACTGTGCTGGCCACAGCTTGCTCTCCTTGAGCATTTCAGGTCTCCTAATTTCTCCTGGAGATGGTGTGAGGTAGCGTTACGCAGTACCGCCTACTGCTGACACCAGAGACGGAATGCTACAGTGTTCTCATAGTGCATGCACATTTTAAAAAATGTAAATACATTGGCTAATTTATTATAATGTAAATCCACTGGCCACACTCATTCATTATGTATCAGTCTTACATCTCTGGACAATTCTAGGACCCTTGCCGTAAGCTCTAAACAGACACAAGCCATATTCACAATATAATCCAGAGACGTGGAGATGGCTTGCTTAGAAAGGTTGGAGCTAATTTCATTCTAAATAATCTGGATGGTTGTGTCTCTTTGACGGCACAGACTTCAGTCGCTTACAAGGAAGGCTTGTCAAGCCTTTCCTGACTGGCTAACTGCTACTTGTACCCACTCTGTTAGATTTAGTCTTGTCTATACCTGTCAAAGAAGTCTTGCGTATCTCTCTAGGGGATTCAATCAAATCCTGTATCTGTTTCAGTCTGAGGTTGCAGCTTTGGTTGATGGGCTGCTTCTAAACAAACTTCAGACATCTGGGTAAGTTTCTAAACTCACTCATCATCAAAGGAAAGAAAGGCAAATTTTCTTCTTGAATCTGATTTGAACTCTTGCCACTTTTTACTTTTTTTGTGTCAGTATTTTCATTCTTGTATGTATTTTCATGAGAGGTATGTACCTGCTTTTGTTTTAACTGAATATTTGAGTTGTAAAAAATTTTTCTTTCACTAATATACATATGGATTTTTTTGTTCAAAAGATTATTCTTCAAAGCTCCAATAGATGTCACTATCAAAATATAAAAGAGAACTGGTTGTGTAACGCAAAGAGAAAGGCAGCAGGGAAGCCTTACTCACTGGACTGCTTCAAATCCCAGCATGACAGTACTATTCATTAAGTTAGACATTGAAGCGAGCAGCTGCCAACCAAACAGTGCACGTCTTTTCATTCTTTAAGTCCTTATATTAGATCAAAAGTATCTAATAGTTTCACTGAATATGAAAGTAAGACTGAACTTACTGAGTGTCTGGGCTAATAAGCACTTTCCTGTTAGCTTTTCGCTCTCTCCTGATTCAACTACAAAAAAAGGGTCTATCTTTTCTTTAGCCCACTTTGCACATTACTGTGCTGTGTTTTAGAAATGTTCGTTTTTCCTGTTGTTTTGGATCACGTCTGGAGTAAACCTGCTATGCAGTTTTACTACTGCTTTTGGAATGACCGATCAAAATATGACTGCGCTGCTTGAAATGGATAAGTAAAGCTTATGAGTAAAATGATTTCAAAGCTATTTGCTCATGCTACAGAAAGCTTTCAGCTTTTGTACTGACCAAGTAGATACTTTATTCTCTTTGTCTAACCCCTAAATCTCTGGGAAAAAAACATATTTTCTGTGTGAATATTGGAATCATTCATTGTTCTGAATCTCTTTTTTATGCTGCTTGGAATGAAGTAGCAAAACCCTACATAGCCACTGTGTCACCTCTACTACATGATATTGAGATGACTGTACCAGCTCTACTGCCTTGGAAAACAAGCTACTTTAAAAAATAAAAAACAGTTTGTAGCCCCTAATTCTTGGGAACACACCTGGGAATGGGAGGCTTTCTACCTTTAGAAAACCTAGTGACTTTTTCTACAGATCTCTGTAAGGCCATATGTTGAATGCCATTTTGATCAAGTAGTAGAGCATTTTCACTGGTGCAAGTTTTGTAAAAACTGCATCAGGCTCCATCCCCAAACTAAATTGTACCACAAGATGTCAGTATCCAATGCAAACAGCTCCTACGTTCATGGATTCCTATGATCTGCTTGTGAACCTTGTTCCACTTTGGAGTTATTTTGAGTAACAAACATGTCCAAAAGGTTGCTAGTCTATTTACAAGCAGCTAGCTGAAGGACCAAAGGGACAAGAGTGTGTGAATAATTTGTTGCAAACGACCTGTCCAGCCTAGAGCCCGATTGCTCACGTAGGAATCCTTCTCGCTGTGTCTAGAATCCTGGACCCATGCATTAAAACGAAGACCCAGACACTTGGATGGTTCTGCTAATGACAAGTCTGTGGCTCTCAGTCTAGAGAGCCTTTGTATTTTAACGCAAAAGTCTTTGTAAAAAATTTCTGCTCTAAGCTACAGAATTTACAATAAGCTACTGCGCTTACCTTTTAAACCGTTTCTTACAAGGAATTTGGCTTAGCCACAATTTAATGAGCTTAGGGTGTGAGGCAATTCAATAAGCCAAAAAGAACAAACAACCAAACACAAAGGTCAGCACAGCTACCCAATTTATGTCAGCCAAGGATCAGGCTTTTCTTAAAAAAACACCCTAGGAATAGAATCAAGCTCCTGCTTCTTTCTCATACACCTAAAACTATTTTTTTACAAGACCAGCTTTGCTTTGGGATGATGGGAACTTTCCAAAGGTAAAAGCATCAGTGCATGCTGGAGACCACTGAGTATGAGCACACATTACAGGTCGCTGGGTTTCTTTCCACGAGAAATGCAGCACCTGAGCACATGTAATCTAGAATTAGCTCTGAGAGAACACAGCAAGGGGCTTTTTCATTTGCTTTTTACCTGCTGTTTCTTGTTAAAGGAGGGGGTTACTCTTTCATCTCTCACTAATCTTCTCTGATGTGCTACTGACAGCAGGAACCTTATCCGTGAGACTCTCTCCATCTCGGAATCAGCTCATTAGAGAAAAGTAGACCCCAGATCCTCACACACGGTGTCTAAGCAGTTTACTTGCATGACCGCCTCCAGAGATTTTGTAAAATAGGCAGCCAGAAAGCACACTGAAACTGCACAGCATCCCTCTTCTTGACTTAAAAAAATCTTGCATGGGTAATCCATACACAGGAGATGACGCTAGGGTTCCTCAGCCTAGCTGACTTTCCCCATTTGTGGTTTCCCTGTAGAAGGTGTAAGAAAGGCACTGAGACCTTTCAAAGAATCCAGTGAGAAAACGGCAAAATCAGCGGCCTCCAGTAGCAATTGCCACAGCACAGCAAAATCATTAATGGGATTTTATTAATCAGAGTTTCTCAAACATCTAGAGTACAGGATTTTATCTAGCCTGTAATTCCATACTTGCTATAGGGATAAAGAAAATAAAATGTGAAGTAAGCAATGACCACAACTATGAAAACCTGAAAAGCAAAAGGTTGGTAGGACTTCCAATGCATAGTTGCAAAAATTAACATATTTTCTCCAGACAAGGAAATAAGATGCAGAAAGCATGAAAGAAAAATATATTTGTATGTATTTTTGGCTCACTTCTCCCTAATCAGAATCTATTCCCCAGAGAAACCAAATGTATGAACAAAGCCATGTGGTATTATTATTTTGCACCTTTTTAACCTTAGCGTCTGCTGCATATGTAGTCAGTAAAAACATAGAGATTATAACTGCAGTTACCCAAAAATACTAGAGAATGGTTGAGAAATATGACTTTGCCTTCTGGAAAACACAAAAGTATATCTACATATCCTATTCTGTGAGAATTCAGACATAAATCTCCACATCTTAGAAACCAAATGCATATCGTCTAACCAGACATGCTTGAGGACTCAGGCGCTATTAATTCTAGTGCTCTGAGATCTCCTTAACAGGAAAATGGGCCTTACAGTTTGAGTATTTTCCACGGAATATATTTAGACTACATAACTACATTTTCCATAAGTTCCAGAAAATCTTCCAGAAAAAACAAAAACATCCCAGTGCACATTTTTGGCAAATTTGACTGAGCTCAAACTGTGCAACTGAACTTGAAATGTTGAGTTACTTTTACTAATATTAATAACACAATGATCAATATTTTCTAACTCTTATTAACAGTAACATTGGTCATTACTGCTATTTCCCACTAAAATCTGACAGCAAGACATCTCTGATAATTTCTTCAATATGCTGCCAAAAATTAACTTCATAGCTGCTACTCTGTGTTACACTGCCTACAACTATATTGTTTGTGAAACACTATCTAGAGGAAATATTATCTGAACCTTTCATTCTGAAAATTCAAAAGAAATACATTTTTAAAAATACTGTACCTCCGCATCCACTAGCCAGAAGTGGTTTCTGCTGGTGATCCGTAAGCATTGTATACAGCCCTGTGTACCCGTCTCGTTAAATAAGAGAATTACAGTAGGAAATGTACTAAATCTTGCACTTTAGTGGACATATCTATACTAGCTTCAATGGCCAGTGCTACATCTTGCCTATTTTCATTATCTTGCATATAAGTGTAACAGAATCTGACAGGACCATAAAAAGTGCATTGTGAATACATGTCAAATGCTCAAACCCAGCAGTATACCATGTCATCTTCCCGATTAAAGTATTGGTAGAAAAATCCCTGACCCATGTGCTTTGCACTTACCCAAGGCATAGTGTGACGGGGAACTTCCTCAACAGGAGAAACCTGAAGAAAGAATAATAACAACCACAACCACTCCCGCCACCCCCCCAAAACAGGCCACAGGCACAGTTTGTGGACCATCTTCTATATTGGTTCTTACTAACTTTCTATTTTGAATGAGAGGGACTTTGTGCTATTCACTTCTGTGCTCCATAGGCTTGTAGCTGCCAACCTCCTGCTGTGTCCCCCCACCAGGGCGCACCCCCTCGCCCCAATGGGGTCTGCTGTAACCTGTGCTCCTCACACTCTGCAGCTCTTGCTGCCCAAGTCTGTCTCCACTTCCCTGCCTGGAAACGCTGGGGAAGGGAGACTGACCACCTCATCTTGCTTAGGATGCCTGATATGGTACAACACCCACCTCTGCCAACGCTCAGATGTCTCTCAGCCACGCTCAGAGATGAGTTATTTTTCATGTAACATCTTAAGAGCTGGTTGATTCCTTGGGGAAAATATTACAGGCTTCCATAAAGAGGTGCAAAGAGGAAGCCATTAGTAGCGTACAGCAAGTTTCCATGGTCCTGTAACACCCAGGACTATGCTAACTAAATTCCAACACTACCACAGGGCTTTCTTGCAAGGAGAAATCCTAGGGAAAAAAAAATACGGAGCAATAATTGTGCTTCTGTAGCACAAACCATTGTTCATTGTTCTTCATTAATAAGGCCATTTACACACATACTACAGTCCAATTAGCAGGCATAATTAACCATAGGCATGAGGCACTCTTAGATTTTCCCATGAATAATAGGAATATTGCTGGCAATAAAATATATTCGTGTGTATGCCTTATTTTTGGCCATGAAGGCATGAATACATTACTCCTCTCTTACAGCTGTATTTCAGGGAAAATAAGTCACATATAAAATAAAATCAAAGGTGATCTGACCTTCAATGACAAACTTTGCTGTCACAATCTCAGGAACATCCCTTTCATTTTTCCCACCGATCTCTGATCATCAGGCTTTCTTCTGTTAGACATCACTATGAAATCCAGTTTGTGGTGATGGATAGGAAACTAGGGGTACTTGAGGTTTTCCAAAAATAAGCATGTTGGTACATACCTACACTGCTGCACTGTATAACACCTTACCCTCCCTCAAAGCATTTTTTTTTGCACCGTGATTAAAAGAAGAGCGAAAATAAAATCTGTGCTTTCAGAATGATTAAAGGTAATGAGTCAGCCGTGAGTCATGAGTGGAGAGAAGGTAAAAGGCTGTTAGAACTGAAATCACAAATGCTGCTACTTGAAGCAAAGGAGTAATGCCATTATCTTCAAATAACAGGCTCATGACCTCAATGCAGACAGACACCAGCAAAAGACACGATCACACTCAGTAAGTTAATAGGCTATTCTTCGATCTAAAAATTGTAGTTCAATTGTCTTACAGTATTTTTCTTTCCTGGCAAACATTTCTATAATTGTAATTCATGTGCTGATAAGTACTCACATTCAAGGTTTGTGGAAAAATGTAAGTAGCAGAAACACCACGAATTCTATAGTGTTTAAAACGTTCCATGATTTTCTTTATTCGTTTAATCTCTTTTTAATCAAACATTACTACTACTGGGCTGCCTGCCTCTACCACACTAAAATCAGCAGGTTAGAAAACAGTGTGTAAAAGCTGTAGTAGTACATCCTGAGGCAGAGCCAAGCAGTGACAGCTACAGCACGGCGCTGAAGGGACAACAAGTAACTAGAAGGAATTAATAGCAAAGAAACAGGAGAGGGAGGAGGAACTGGGAAAAGGACAGTGCTGTGTTACTGGAATGGAAATAGAAAACGAATCATTCGAGGCCACTAGGCAGATACATATGAAATAAATAAATACAACATTAACAATGTATGAGTAGTGTGTTGTGTGTTTTGAACAGTAAAGAAAGTAGTCACCTTTAGGTAACTATGTCTGGCTCTTTTTTATTAAAATAAAATAACATATTTGTGGATATGAAATACGCCGTTATGTACCTCCACACAAAACAAATCTAAAGCAAGACAGGAGAGGCTTTTTTGCAAAGATAAATAAACACAAGAGAGAGACAGACAGAAAAATGGGAAGAAAGAATAAAGGAGGAAGCATTAAAAATATAGCAAGGGGCGGGGGAGAGGATTCATTTTGTATCACTTTTCTTTGCCAAACCATAAACACAAGGACACTCAGCAGTTCATTCTTACTCAATGTTTCCACATTTTTCTGCCGTTTTCCATAGGTGGGGCAAAAACGACAAAGGACCAAGCCAAGTTTTCCATTGGCCCTGATATTAATATGGAAGTGCTTCTCCAGTATGAGAGATATCTTATTTTTGCTTTACCTTGTGGTTTTGTATCCGAGTTTCAAACTCGGTATTTTTACACTTGTTTCCTCTGTAGAAAGAGAAAACCCTGAAGTCCGCAGCACCCTGTTTGCTTTGACCAGACCTGCTGGGAGCGCTGGGTAACACGACACGCTGCGGCTGAGGTCTGCGTGTGCGGCGAGTTACTGCGGGCAGCGGGCCCTCGGAGAGCCAGCGCCGCGGCCCACTTTTTGGTTTAATTCCAAACTGAGCAGGTCAAACACCAGCAGGGAACCAGGAAACCCAGCAAAACTCTGCCTCGTGGCCATTGTATATGCCTATGCTGGCATCAGAGTTTGTATGGAAAAGGAATAGATCAAGAATAGCTTTTTCCCATTCAGCATTAGCAATCCCAAGAGTTTGAAAATCATGAGTCAAGCCTCATGTAACCACTAGGGTGGTTTAAAAGGGAAAATATTTTAAAATGTTACCTACTAAAATCTTCTTGTTTGCCTCTTAGATTTTGAACCTTCTATAGCTCTTGTTTTCAGCAATCAGAAACATTTGTTAAAGAAAGCAAGTAAGTAAAAAAAACAAGCAAAAAAAAAGCAGCAGACACAGGATTCCAGGAGCCAGAGTTTTAAGAAAAACTTCAACTGTGGGCAACATAGTTTGCATAATATTGCAAGATGTGGCAATGCTTTGAGCATTCTCTGAGAGTTATTGCTCTTCTTGATGGAACTCCATTGCTGAGCCATAGCTTTTTTTATCATAAGTTAAAGAGCAAAGAAGAAATGGCCGAACAACTCTTACCTTCAATGCCATTCAGCTCAGTAGTGTCTAATCACGACATAAAAACCTGAAAGGTCACAGAAATTTGTCTGTAAAAAGGAAGCTTTAAAATACCTGATCAGCTACCTCCTTTTAGATAATGGTTTAGGTAACGATGTCCCTAATCCCACAGACTTGAGAGAAAACTGGAGACAAGTAAGACAAGAGAAAGGGCCCCGCGTCCTTTGTAGCTGGTATGCATAGCGTACAGCTTTAACTGTCATCATTTGTCCATCAAAGGGCTCTGATTTTAATGTAACACAAAGAACACCACGTTAGCCACTTACAGGAACAAGTAATTGTGCAACTGTGTCACTTTTAATTAATGCACCATATCAAAGCTTGAGTTGCAGTAAATATTGCATCATTCTTCTTTCCATGCAGGGAACGCTCTGCCCTGATCCTGAGGTCAGCAGCAAGTTTTTCGGTGCCTTGACTGGTGCAGGGTCAGGTCTCAAGTGAACACAGGATTCAGCTGCTTACTTCTGGGTTTTCAGTAACTTGATATTGCCGTGCACATAGTCCGGGAAAGGCCATGTGTAGGGATGTGACATTATAACAGCTGGAAAGAGCAGGGGAAGTCACTTTTTTAACACTCTTGCTGAACAAAAGTTCTGTTTATCTACATTTTTCCCCCAAGGGGTGCCACTGGGGAGTTTAATGACAAACAAAACCAAAAGGAAGTCTTAAGCAATGCTGCAAATATTACAAATGTTATTTATAAAGTTTCTCACTTGGACATGTGAGGCTAAGGTTTTAGCCTGCAGAATATTGTTGTTTCCAGACACATGAAACAGTGGCTTTCTAAAAGGAAAATAGTTACTTGCACAAAATCTGTTAGTTCTGCATCAATACTTTGATCGCTACCGTCCTCACATAATTCATCTGATTTCACTTGATCCCACACAATTGTTCAAACCACACAACATAGTCAAACGCTAAAGAAACAAGCAATGGAATATTAAAAAGGTGAGGGAAGAAGAGTGGATTACCAAAATGTCACTAATACATCCTAGCAATAAGCAATGTTTGCAGTTGGGATTTAATTCATTCAATTAACTGTATGTAATATATTAACTACACATAACTCAATTCATTGCCTTCTAGCTTCCAGAGTCTCTAGATTACTCAAAACCAGAGATCTTTGGGACAACTGTTTCCCTCTGTGCAGTGGCTATAAAGACAGTATGAACTAGATCCAGTACTGGTGTTAGGTGCCTAAAATATTGAAATAGTTTATATTAAAAAAAAAAAAAATCATGACAAGCAAGTTGATAGGGATATAGCTACCTACCACATAGCTAATGGGAGAATGATGCAGTCAAGGGTCTGTCTATGAGTTTGTCCCCGAAACTCTCTCTTCTCTGGGAAAGGCAAACCCTGGCTTCCAGTCTGTATCCAAAGGATTGCTTATACATACCCAGTGGATGTTATTGGAAAGTACAGGAGTCTTGGACACCCATGATGAGCCTGTTCAAGCCTTCAGCCAGAGGAGTCGTTCTCAGACTCTGTGTTGCTCAGTATGAAATGGGAAGAACGTTGCTCCTCTCCTGCACCTTGCTTTCAAACAACCTATACGCAATGGCAAGTCCTTGGAAGTAGGAAATTGGGATTTAGAAACCCTTGGAAAAGAGGAAATTTATTGGGCCTCTGCTTTAATGGCTAGGTTGCCTTCATCAGCCACTTTTTATACGGGACGCAGTTCTGTTAGACATGTTAGATGCTCCCAGTGGTAGAGCCCTCCCCCCCCTCATTTGGCCAAAATGGGGCTGCCAAATTGAAACTGAGGAATGTTTCATTTCCAGATTCCCATCAAGCTGAGAAAGGAGACATTTTTAAGCTAAGAAAGTAACGTTTCTGTAGAGTTCAGGACCTCTGAGAGAGTAGGCTGGAGCAGGGGTATATTTGGATTATACTTTGTGCCTGGGTTTTGCATATTTCATTTATTAGAATTGACCTCATATGAGTACAACTGTTTTCTTTTGGATAAGATCTTATTAAACTACGGCGTCTTTTATATTTGTCACTAGTTTATCAGTATTTTTTAACTTATTTGTAGGTAACTGATAGTGACTAGAATGAGAAACTGGTGATTTACATAGAACATTTACATCGTAATCTGAATTTACCTTTGAAATCACATTCCTTTCATTACTTCATGTAAATAAATGACATTCATTAGGATATCTTTAAAATTAATTTAATTTAATTCAGATCTTCATTATTGTCCTTCCAAGATTGCAGATTTTTAAATGCAGAAGATGATAAACCTTTATCCTGTTCCTGTCTCTTTGAAGGATTTATTTTGATAAGGAAACTGACTTTCAATACGGCTGTTCATTATGTTACTTTGTTGTTATATTAAACTGACCTCAAAATATTTCTGTGAGGTTGATGTCACTATTACAAATTTTGAAAACATAGGTACACTAACTTAGGGGGTCACATAAGAAGTTTGTAGACTGTGTTGTACTTCTGGAATCAGATTCTGTCATTTTCTTAAGTATCCTATAATAGCTTTGTAAGGAATAGACCCCAAATGCGATATTTTGATTATGGTGAGAGATAGCATCAGTATTGCCATCACCCCCGTTCCACAGATGGGGAAATTCAGGCAAAAAGATCATAAGTTTTGGTCAGAACTGGTAGTAACAGAGAAAGCTCCTGGCTGTCGCACCGGTGTGTTAGTCACGAGATTGTATTTCCACTCTTGAACTCAGAAGTATATAATTGTATTTATTCATTTCTTAAAAAGACATTGGAAGCCTACCTTGTTATGAATAAAAGTTGGAATTAAACTTCTCAACAAGTATTTAAAATCTGATTTCTTCTAGGTTTTTCATGGGCCAGTTTTTTCATCTTCTCATTATGTAAAGTGAAGAAGATCCATAAGTAAGTCCTCTATTTAAACACGCCTTCAGTTACGGAAGGTATTATCCTTACTTTGCATCCCAGGTATTAGTACCTCTAATCAAACTAACACCTGCTTTCTTAGCCAAATATTTCAAGGTCTTTGAGCATAATCTAAAGTGATAGGCACATGGCATTTGATACACAGATGGAGGAACTTCAAACTTGGGTTCTAAAGTAAAAATTTATCTAAAATTAAGCTGATACTTCCACTAGATATTGATCAATTTTATTTATATAACACTATTGTGTTTCTGACAATTTATTGGAAACATCCAATTATGTAGACAGTGGCATCTGTTACAGCTAGAGACTGAAAATATGAGTTAATTAAAAGTAGGCTATCTATCTAAATCCGAGATGTCTGTTAGCATGTCATTAACATCTTAAAGAAAAACGGAATGGGGAAAAAACCTAACCCAAATTTAAAGCCATTTTTTAATCCAGGTATTATTCCTAGTTTGAAGCACGCAAGACAGCCTACATTTTTTAGCTACTTGACTTTAAGCACTTCTAAAAGTCTTGGAGCCAAATAAAAAGTTGGAAGAGCGTGAGGAAAGAAAAACAACCTAGCTCCAGTATTTTTGCCAGTCCTGCTGTTTGGAGACTCCCTTTACCATTTGTATTTAATTTTCCTATCTTAGTACAAACCATCTTTCCAACAGCTCCTGAAAGACAAGACGTGCATCTCCCCCGAGATCACCTCGGCAGGAAATTACCAGAAATTAAGGGCCCAGCCTTGCAAATATTTTGTCACGTGAGTAACATTAGTCAATGGGATACTCATGGGTAAGTGCTGGCTTGATCAGTATCTGAAGTTGGCAACTGCAGGTGTACTCCTTAAATAATTCAATCTAAACTGCAAGTCTGCATTATACAACACATACATCAGCCAATTTTATTGAAGATGTTTCAACTCATACTAGTTTGAGTTATTTTATCATGCTGTTTTTAATAATTTTCTTGCCTTGACTACTCATCCTCATGTAGCTGTATGTTATGAACACCATATTGGGCATGACATTGAGATTCTAGTGTAATTCAATCATTACGGAAAAACTGACATTCACATATGTTTACGTTTAGCCTCAATAGGAAGACAGTCAGTCACTTTATACCAGGTTACAACAAATATGATTTTAATTACTCCTCTTGTGAAAAATTCTTTTCACATATGATTACTAACAAAATCACTGCAAAATGCAATTAGTTTTACATGGTTGCTAAGACTTTGTAATCCTTTGAATGTAAAAATATATGCTGTGAACAAACATTTTATTTAAATTGGGGGGAAATTAAATATTTTTTTTAAATCAAATAAAAATGAATACATATTCCAGTGAATCTTTCAAACCTTCATACGAAATCACAAACCTCTCCTACCATAAGTGAAACGATTGCGATTCAGTAAGATTCATGGTTGATTAATTCCAAGGAACTTAGAAGGTTATTCCAAAGTGCTGTTTCCATAATTAAAGTGATCTTAGATTTGCTTTTTCAGTGATGTTTGTCTTTGGATGAAGTGATCCGCTTCATAATTTGGATTCCCCAGAACGCAGCGCAGAGGGAAAACAAGACCTACAACACAGAATTTAAAACGAGAAACATTATATAAGATTCTTTAAATTACACTTGTCTGTAAATATAATGAATAGGTGAAAACACAGAGCTCTCAAGTAGAAAAATTATACAAGAATTCTAGGCACACTTTAGGAATGTATGCTTTCTTTTTTCTATCACTCTTTATTGTGTACATTCCTGTTTGAATTTGTTCTTTCTGAATGGTACCGAAACAAGATAACTGGCAAAGTCTGCATGACCTTCCCTACTTTGTAATTGAGTTTGGATTTGGAGTACTCAGAGGCATATATAATAAGACAGGACAATAATACCACCAGCTGTGACAGAAGGCAGGTGCAAAAATGTTAACTGTTTTTTTGGCAAATGGTCTGAAGAATGCTGACATTGTAAGTTGCGTGGTAGGGTACAAATACCCAAAGTAGCCTTAAATATAATCTATGGCAAAAGAAGTGTTCTAGCTGCAGTACAATAGATCAGTATTTATTTCCCAACCTGCTATTTATGATGAGATATAAACTAGACTGGAAACGACTTAAAGATGTAATACTCTTTATCTTGTCCTTGGCTCTGTGCATCTTTTTTTTGGTTAGTGAATTTTAATGAGAGAT
Source organism: Phoenicopterus ruber ruber (assembly GCA_009819775.1). Taxonomy (NCBI): domain Eukaryota; kingdom Metazoa; phylum Chordata; class Aves; order Phoenicopteriformes; family Phoenicopteridae; genus Phoenicopterus; species Phoenicopterus ruber. The sequence goes on from CM020216.1 coordinate 32,837,060, forward strand.
CTAAAAATTTTTTTTTCATTAGTTTATATGCTGAAAACTGCTTTGGGATAAGTAGGAATACTTGCAAGGTAAAGTCTAATTCAGGTAATAGCTTTGTCCAAAAAACAAGAAAGAGAGCAGGACAACCAGTAAGCACACATGTGTGTATGTGAATTTTTGTATTTTAAATTTCCTGAAAGAAACCTTTGGCTTTCACTTAGAAAAAATTCTTTAACTTAGAAAATTGCACAGTTAAGACAGTTGTTATGGGTTAATGAACTAAGCGATTTTTTTTTACTATGAGTGAAACAAAACATTCCGTTTATACTAAAAGATATTTTGTTCAGGTGATTTTTTGTTGTTGTTTGAAGGGACAGAGAAAATTGAAAAGAAAAGGAATTTTGGAGTCAGATTATAATAATTCTTTTTTCAGGTCAATGTGCTGACTGACCTGAAAGATACTGACTAGGACAGAACCAATTTTAACATTAACATCATTTAACATTCAACATTTAACAATGTATGGCCCAAAAATCTACTTCTGTCCTCACCTACACAGTCACTCACCAAAGTACAAGAGATCTGAACGTCCAATATAAATAATAAATGACCATAATATCTAAAAGGTACTAATTCTGCACTCACTGAAGGGAACGTGATAGGATCAGGTCTGATCCCTCTCAACCTGTTTAGGACAGGTACAGGCTTCATGGAATCTATGCAGTACATACTTAGTAGCACGAGATGGAAGTGATACAATGTATCAGGAAGTAGAATTCCAATCAAAAAAAAAAAAAATCAAATCCCCATTCAACTTCTGTCAAGACAAATTCCCTTCAACTATTTTAATTGAAGGCTTTAATTCTACTTGAGCAAGGGTAGGCTGTCTACTGTGTTTAAAACTTGAGATGACACTGTTGGTGCTGTATTTGTGGTCCCAAGATTCATAAAATTCTCACCAAAAGACTGACTTACAAGAGTTTCAGACCTTTAGGTACAAAAGATTTAACTTCTTTTTTTTTTCTTGCATTATCACAAACACCTTGTAAAACTGCACAGCTCTATGTTACAGCTATGGAATGGAAAGACATTTGAAGCAGTGCTGCAGGCACATACCCTCCGTGTTTTGTGAGGTGCCTTATTTCTATGCTGAGAAGCCCCATAGAAGAAAAACAACTACCAATAACTACCTGTATTTCTGATTTGGCTGTTATGTAATTGGGATGAGTGTGAATCGTGACATACATAAAATGATGACTATACATATAACGTGCTCTTACTGTGGGAAAGTTCTTTCTTGTGCTATCTCCAGAAACAGATCTTACCCACTTGTCATAATTAGTACTTCTCTGGCACGTTACTAAACTCCTTTCATTCCTCACCTCAGAAAGATCTCTCCTATTCCTGGAAGATGCATTAAATAAAGAAGTATTTCATTTTCAGAAGCAGCACGTTTAAGCACATTTAATGACTGAGGTGCAGGGCATTTGTAGGGGATTAATGACTACTGGGAGATGATGATCACCTGAAGAAGCACAGCCATGGACCATTAAGCCCCAGGAAATGTCCTCAGCTAAAGATGGTTATTGCTATTATAGACCGAAAATGAAAAAAACATCTCGGGTGAATTTATCTTTTTAAAATGGAGTGATACAGTTTCTTCTTTCTTAATTAAATTCTTCATTGTGAATTTCTTAAAGCATGCAATCAATGCTTGTGGGGGTGTATTTCAAATTGTAGTTATTACATCCAGAACGAAAAACCACATAGTGCACATTGTGGATCTGCAGAACTAGTTTGGCTTCATGATCCTGTAAGTATTGATTCACTGCCTATCAATGTCAGGACTGCCAGTACTCGATGGAAATAACGTATTCATGAGACAATAATGCTGCAAGGTTGTGGGGGACAGGGTTTGAGAAAAACACAAACATCAGGGAAAAAAATTAAGGGGCCACATCCTCCCTTGCATGACAGCAATTCTGGCTGGCTCTGCTGCTGTAATGCTGACCTACTCTGAGCAGAGCCAGCTGTATGGGGCTACCAAGCAGAAACTTGCTGTGTAGGTTGGAGTTCAGTTTCTTTTGATTGCTGCTACATATTTTGGAGTTACAAGGCTTGACCCACTTGAATGAATGGTGCAATCAGGTGATGTCAGTAATGGAAAGCCGAGACGATACGTGCCAGAATTTTGAGCAGACAATAATGTAGGCAGCAGGAAGCAGCAGGAGAGCATTCCACCAGGCAACCTGAACTATAGTTGACCGGTATTTTTCTAATGCCCCTGGGAAAACATATTTCCTGAATCCTATGTGCAGATATTTTGCATTTTCTGTTCAACTCTCTCGCACCCTAACAGGTTGGGTTCTGGCTTTGTGGGTTTTTTTCCTTTCCAGTTTCTAAATTATTGTCACAGAAATTCTTGTATTGTCCAAACCAACTAATGTTTGTCCCATGATAAAAATATTCACATATCATTTTCCTAATTCAGCCAGTTTTGAAATAAAAAGGTAGAATTCAATAGTATACTTTTTTCCCTGTTTTTACACTGAGAAAATTTCCCCCACAGACAGTATTACATCAGAACAATAGTTTTACTTCTGTCTTCAAATGAAAAATTACTGTGGACAGTGGTCACATATGGAACAGCTAGGCCTAAAAGCAGAATTTCTCACAACCACATATCCAGCAAAGTTAAATGCAAACTTTTTGCCACCTTAATATAAGCACTTGTTACATTTACCTGTTCAAGTAACTACAGATTAATTATAGACTGTGCTTTAGACTGCTGGAAGAGGACAGTCCTCTTCCAAATATTTACATTACCTCCTTTCATACAGTCTTTCTATTTCCATACAGCCCCTATTCTCTCCCTGAATAAGCCTACAGAAATGTAAATAACATTCTTCACAAGAACAAAGATAGCTTAACTAATGGATTGACTGCAGGACTGAGTCTGCTCTTCACAGGAAATCCCCACTGGAGTGATCAAAGTTTATTAGGCTGTAAACGACTTTAAAATCATTAGCTAAATTCAGGCACCCACTTCTGCATGATTAGCTTTGTTGTTGATCATTAATGTTACTTTCTGCCATTTTCTCTTCTGTAATGGCTTTGTATATCTGAGTTGCGTAGACATAGTATCTTTCCTCTTGCAGATTTCATCTAGACAGAATTAGAAGGCTTGAGACAGACCTTATTGCGGCCTTTCAGTACTTAAAGGGGGCTTATAGGAAAGATGGGGAAAAACTTTTTAGCAGGGCCTGTTGTGATAGGACAAGGGGTAATAGTTTTAAACTAAAGGAGGGGAGATATAGGCTAGACATAAGGAAGAAGTTTTTCACAATGATGAGGGTGGTGAAACACTGGAACAGGCTGCCCAGAGAGGTGATAGATGCCCCATCCCTGGAAACATTCAAGGTCAGGCTGGATGGGGCTCTGGGCAACCTGATCTAGTTGAGGATGTCCCTGCTCATTGCAGGGGGGTTGGACTAGATGGCCTTTAAAGGTCCCTTCCAACCCAAAATATTCTATGATTCTATTGGTCTAGAAATGTAGACAAATGTCCAGATAGCCCTGCTTTAAGGAGGGGGAAGAGGCTCGAACCACAAGACCTCAGATCCCTTCCAACTTAAATCATTCAATGATTCTCTGACATTTCTCAGATTCTGCCCAGACGTGTTCACTCCAAATTTCGCTGCAGAGACAGTCTGCAACTGTGCATAAATTGGCTATATCTGGGGTACAACACCATATGAACAGGTGTGGTTTTGATATGGAATTCTCTGAACACCTCTGTGCTGGGTAATGTATTCCTAGCTCTGGAGAGGGCTCAGAAGATCAGCATATCCACGTAGTTCATTAGGTCGGCTGTTCACATCACAAATTGGACCTGGTACTGGCAGATGTGATAAAAAATGAGCCCTCTCAATGTGATGCTGAGAATTGTTTAACTGATACTGCATATCAAACACGATTAAGGTTCTTTTTATATTCTTTATCTACAAATCTGGACATGACTTCTTCAAAGGCACCAGAAATCATTTCATACTATCAATATTAATGATGGAGTAATTTTTAGACTTTATCTGAGAAGGCTGTGTCTGGGTAATGTTATTGTCCTTTTCTAGTAAAGACTGAGATCATGAACTGATGTAACAGTTAATAACAAATATTAATATTAATTACAAAACGGTTGAATAAACTACTCCAGATTTCACAAGTACCTAAATGGTACAGTTTTCACTAATACCATCGCTGTTTTCCCACTTCTCTACGCAGGACTGCTTCAGGTGCTTGAACTACACAGAGGAGATATAGAAAATATACATCTCAGAAGAGGGAAAAGAGATACACTATTTCTGGAAGTCAGGATTTGGGGGTAATAAATGCACGGATCTTCATTCTCAGTGCAATGTTTTGAGATGAGCAGTCTGAGGCTAGTACAAATGCTGTGGCATTAACAGCAGATCCAGAAAGCGCTAATCTCGTACAGTGCACAGATCAAGAAGATTGCACTAGCAAAAAAGTTGCAATAACAATACCTGGAAACGGAAACCAAGAAACAAGAATACAAGAATGTTCCTTCTCTGTGCGATGTCTTCCATATACTTGGAAATATATGGAGAAGGAAGTAGGAAGCTGATTTTTTGATGGGGTTTTTTTTTTTTGGTGAAGGAACTGTGGATAGAAGGGAACAGGGACAACTACGATAGTAGCGGCTTCACAGCATCTGTCCACAATTTCTGTAAAAGTAACAGGATGTCTGGAAATTCTCCCTAAGGATTCATGACACACATTCAGACTGTTGGTGCAGCCCATATCTCACAGATTCAGGTGTGTATTAAGAGACTGTTTGCACACACAGGATTAAGCCAAGTATCTTCTGCCCCTACAAAGCATATTGATAGTTCACTCATAGACTGCTTTCTTGCTACCATGATATACCTCATTAGTTTTATAGGCCATTATTAACAGATAATGAGAAAATAATAGGGAAGTGATATATATACATCTCCTTCCTATTCTGTTAAATGTTTTAAACATTCCTTCTTTTATTAAAATATGGTCTGAGACTCTAAAACTAGATAATGCATGAAAACATAGCCTGCAAAAGCCCCCATACCTTAAAAGGCTTATATTACCTATCCAGAAAGACAGAGAAAGATCTGGAGAAAGGATATATTTTCCTCAGTTGCTTTCACAGCTGGGCACATCCCCACTATGAAATCGAGTGCACTGCAGAGGTGCCTGAGCTAGCAAGGACATAAGCTGCTAAATCTCTCTCAGCACAGCACCAGGTTTCGTCTGACTTTCCTGGCATTGCACACAAGCTAGTAAGTCACATCCCTCAGCTAAATGCATGGGGATTTTTACACAGGCAGTGCTATTGCAGTTATATTTAGACCTAAAATGGCTTATGCGCATCCAGTAGGGTATCTTGCGTCACGTCCTTTACTCTGGAGAAACCAACCCACTGCCTCTCAAATCACTTGTGTAGATATATGTATCCTATTGAACTGTTACCTATGAAATTCCTTCTCTCTTGGGTCACAGAATAATCCACAACCTAAGCACTAGGATTAGGAAGGTTTTACCTCATTCCCCAAAAGACAAAAAAACCCCCACTGAAGTGGGAAGCTTTGCTGTCAGTCATGTGAATAGGAACTCCAAAGCATGTTAATAATTATTAAATCTTCACCTTGCGGTGAGCTAATGCAAGCTGGGCACAGTATCAACATTATACTCATTAACATATACATAAACTCTCTGCATCGATTCAGTATGAAATTTGTTTTAAAATATTTTCTTGAAATATCTGAGAATAATTCCCACAGTAAGTTACCTAATTCCATCCATAAATTCCTAGATCATTCTAAAATGTTTAGCCATTTCAAGTTGTTCCCAAAGTAAAACCCTGTTAAACAAAAAAAGGTCATCTTAGCTGTTTAATGAACATTTAAGATTAACTTCTGGACCAAGTCTGTTTCATTGTTTTGCAAATACGTTTAAAAAAAAAAAATTTAGTAACTATAAATTGTCAATCATCACCTGAGCTTAAAAATTTCATAAAACCTGCAAACAAAATATACCCTTTGCTACACATTCTAGAGCATAGTAATATTTTAGAATTTCTGGTTATTTTTCTTTCATATTGCTTTGGTTTTATTTTTGACAACACAGTACTGAAAAACAAGTTCAAAGATCAACAGTATTGGAATACCTTAATTCTGAGTGTCACCTTTTTTATTTTAAATGTTCTGCAATTTTTCAGCCTCCATTTTCCCTCAAAGTTGAGAAACAACAGGCATGGAAATTTTCTCAATTATTATATTTTAAATGAACAACTAAAAATAAAGCTTTCATAAAAGTTAGGAAGACAAAACTTACTCAATCTCTAAACACACCGGTTTAATCTGTTGCAGGCTAACGGGCCAAATGAGATTGAAAGAGTTATTAATAGCTGTACGTTGCAGAAACGAAATATTTCAGATAGTCCTGTCTCGGTTTGGCTAAAGCTGTCGAGTTTATTTTCTTAAACATTTAAACAGGAAATGTACCCATTGAGATGAAACATCTCATTTACTTTTATGCCTGTCAGCAGCTGTAGCATAATTACATACACCCCACTGCATCACTTATAGCTGAAACACAACTTGGAGGGTAAAACAGACATCTACAAAGCACTATTTCGCTTTATAAGATATTATTTAAATTATATGTAAAGAGCAGTTTAATCTCCCTTATTCAAGAAATATGAAGCTCACTCTAGTTTAATCAATAGTTTACTGCAGAGATCTTATATTTAATCAAATTTAAATTGTTCTCTTAGGCTTAAAGAATTTAATGCGTTTAAATGCAATACCCTATGCGAGAAAGACTGGACAGGTATATTTCTGGGATAAGAGTAAGGGTATTCTTTTTATATGGTCACGGGTTTAAGAAAAGTTTAGGTACCATACTGCTTAATCCTCCGTTGAAGTAAGTTTTTACTTAGAAGATGGGACAAACTCATTTAAAGGAGCCCATGCAAGAGGGACCTCTCCTTTATGCCTGCATCCTTGCTTGAAAATATGGGAAAATTACAGCTACAGAAAAAGAAAATTATTGTAGTTTCAACACTGAAGAAAAATTGCTAAACGTAACATTTCAGAATTTGGACCGGATATTACCTAGCTGTGTAACATTCACCAGATAAGCATCTACAGAGATAATTCAATCTCTTCAATCCCTTCATTTTTATGTCAGTTCAATATAGTACTATACTGACATTGCAGGAAAACCATGAGGTAAGTCAGCGTCCAATCTCTCCATCATTAGCAGACATAAAATATAGTGTGTGTTATGACACAGATGGTTTTATTTCCGAGAGTGACCACTGTGCGTAAGCACCCTGGCAGGGTGGTGGACAGAACCAAGAGCACTCTGTCAGCCTGGAGAGCTCTGACAAAGGTGCTGCGAAGTGGAAGATTTCCACTCACTGGTATACTAAATATCCTCTTGAGAGAAAGTTGACCAGCTATGAGCTCCAAAATGGCAATTTTTCCATTGTGTGAGGAAAAAAAAAAAATTCAAAAAAATAATCCCGGCCTTTAACTATAACCCACAGACATTAGATCACTGACGGGAAAAACTTTGCTGCAGATGTTGACAAGAAGTGATGGGAAAAAGCTGGCTACTGTGACTAATGGCAAACGTGAAAGAAAGGAATAAGAATGTGCAGAGAGGGATAAAACAATTGAGTGACAAGCAGAAGGGATTTCCAGCACAGTGAGCAAACACCAGAAAAGTATTCAAGACAGACAGAGGAAGATCAAGGCTAAAAGTCATTTGAGACGAAGATTGCTCTTAAAGCCAATATGTCATAAGGAGAAATGAATCCTTTCATTGAAAAATGGAGAACATAGAAGTTCTCAGCATAAAAAATCCCAACCCAACCAACCAAAAAACCAACCAAACAAAAAAAACAACTTCTGAACGAAGGAAATGGGTTAATATTCATTGATACCATAAAGGAAAAATCTTGCCATAGAAGATACATGTCCAAGTCAAAGATAGACAGAACACACCCATCCTGCCGGCCAACCCTCTTTTGAGGCCAAAAGCAGTAAACTGTGACTGTTTTTAAGTTCCAAGGAGAACAAAAATGTGCTGAGGTCAGTCCAGCCCTCTGTCCATGCCTTTACATGGAAAAGTAGATCTCCCTCTGGCTATTGGTGTCTCACTTTCTTGCCTGCTCTCAAGACACTCTTCCTGTGTTCTGGCTTGTTGCTTTTATTCTTGTCCGGGGAAACTCCCATTCCCAAAATTCACCATCTTTTGATTATATAAAAGTCACTGTTATTGATATTAACCACAGATCTATTCAAATGGGCTAAATCATTGACATTCCTACTCATTATGTCAGCCAATGTAGTTGTATTATTTAATTAGCTTACAGAAAAAAATAAATAAAATTCATGGAAGTGATCCACATGACTTCCTAGTAGGAAAAATAGGGGAATATGATCTAAATGAAACTTCTGTATGGAGGGTACAGAACTGAGTGGAAGAAGAAACCTCCAGAAAGGAAGAATCAATTACTATATCACAAAATGAGAGGGAAATTAGAATTTAGATGAAAAAGCAGGCATGTATAACATAACATTTCTAAAATACAAAAAACTATGAAACACCTTTCTTTTCCTGGAAAAGAGAAGGAGACTTCATACTGGTTTTTAAAAAATCTGGAGATACTGAAGAAAATGTGTGATTTAATAGAAATGGAAGATACTAGGCTTAAGAGAAACCAAATACACAAATATGCAGTGAGGAATAATCATTAGTCAGGAGTACATCAGAAAAAAATCGGACAGTTGGAGCAGTTCACAAACAAAACATGTCTCAACCATACAGTGCTGATACAAAAAGATGCCAATATCAATGTGGAAGATATTAACAGAAGCATTTCATGTAGCCCATAGGTATTGATCCAGCCTACTGAAAGGTGATGAAGTCTTTAAGGAAAACAGATAAGCTAGATACAGTCGTGAAGTAGACAACAAGAATGATAAAAGGTTTAGAAAAGTTGACCTGTAGGAAAGCTTGAAGCAATTCTGCTGTGTATTCTTGAGGGGGTAAAAAAAAAAAAAAAAAAAAGACTCAGGAGGGGCAATAAGATCAATCTTCTGACATGTAAAACAATAATACAAAAAGAAAAGAAGATGAAAAGCTACTGCTCAGGGTAATAAAAACAACAAAAAATCTTTTTTAACTAAAATTTTCATGAGATAATAGCTGGCTATAAGGATGGTATAGCATTGGGATCAGCTACGTAAGGAAGTTGTGAAAGGTGTGTAAATGGTTAGACAGGCATGTGTCTATGGTGTAGCTGTACTTGATCCTTCTTTGGTGCAGGCTGCCCGCCAGCCCGGTGTTTCTGTTTATTCACAACGAATACAAAAGAACTCTTCACCTCTAACTAACGTTTGCTACGATCTACTTTGCCAGCAGTGGTTAATAAAGATGAGACTGCTTAGCACATGGAACAATCATTACTTAGCAACTATTTTTTTGCAATAACCAACCTTGTGCAAGACTTCACCGATTTCATTCTCAGATGTGGTTGTCACCTTAGTAAAAGGATGAAAAGCAGGATCTGCTGCTTCTTTAATATTTTTTTTTCCCAGTTTCTGGCATTGGACAGAGTTGAACCTGCTTCCCGTCAGAGCAGTCATAGGATTATTACATTGCGAGATCAGCTTGCATTGGCTCTTCGGACGATAGCTGCAAAGACTGATGGCAGAAGCATGAGCTAGCTCACTCCTATTTTACACTCAGCATACTCTCTACACTAAAAACATGGGACTGCAGAGTCAAAATCATCTGCCTCTAAGACTGTGAAAGAATAATCAAGGAGTTACAGTAAAAGCCGGGGATGCTGGGGTATTCAGTTTGCATTCTTTGCCGTAGATTAGGCAAGACACTTAGTCTTTACAGCTCTTTAGCTGCAAAACAGACAATGATTCTGTTTCCCCAAAAAGGAATTACTTTCCAATCCCTATCTTACTAAAAACTAAGCTAGTTTCATTCACTACAGTAATCCTGAGAAGACAAAGGCATGTCAAAAAGACATAGACTTGGCCTTCTGTGTTTTTTTTCTCTGACAAGCCTCATATCAATAATTCTGAATTCGTACTTTTTTTTTACTCCCAACAATTATGTACTTGGATAAACACAACGGACATCCTTAAAAATCAGATAATTGCATGCATTTCTTATATCGCTCCAGCTGTTGAGCAATCTTACTTCCATAACTCATGGCACTGACCACATGAAGAGCTAAAAATGGTGTGAGAATTTGTTTCCATCTCATGATTACATTGGTTTAAAAAAAGTCACAAATCACTATATCATTAACAATTGCAGAATGTTAAAAAAAATACCAATCCAGGCTTCAGTTTTATAGAAATATATCCTTTTGTTATTCTAAGTTTTTGGGTTTGGGTTGGGGTTTTTTTCCCCCTATGTTGAATCCTAGATTAAAAAGGATGTTGTGCCCTAAATATGCTTGTCTTGGAAAGGCTACTTGGTATTGTTGTATTTGTATGTCAAAGGGAGGACTGAAGTCTCAACAATTGTTAACCTCTCCCATGGTGTGCTAATAAAAGGTCAGAGGCCCACATGTGGCTCGCAGCCTGGGGAATTTCTCTCAATGTTCTGCCAGGGATGGGACCGCCCGAACGGTTTCTCTCATAAGTTTTAAGCCATAAACTGCATCCTACTTGGCTTGCTGTGCCAAAACTGGACCCAAGGGTATCCAGAGTCCTGGCTGATGGGAAAAAATGAGTGCTTCCTATGGAAGCCACAGCTGTTTTCCTGAGAGAGAGCGAGAGCGCACAGATGCTCAAATATTTCTCTACTTTCCGTTTCTGACTACCTGTTCTGGCAGCAGTTCCGAGAAAGGGGGAGGACAGAGGCAGGCATCCAGCTGCTTTCAATAAGCCTTGGCAGCACAGGTACTGATTGCCTAAACACTAAAAATGTTCAAAAAGAATTTTTTCTGGATTTCAAACTATAAAAAAGGTGAGAGCATGCACTAATGCTCCCCATCTTCCCATCTTGAGCAGAAATTTAGTCATCAGGATAAAGACCTTAATTATGAAAGCAGAGACTGTTTCAGGGAAAAAATGATACTGCATACTTTTGAAAAGATATCACTCATACAAGTGTGTGTGTATATGAATATATGTACACAGAAATTCAAGCGCATATGTAAAATATGTACATCCTATGCATTTTCTAGAAAGATTTGTTTCTTCCATCAGACTGTAGGCTGAATACCATACTATGGATTTGATTTTGAATTGTGGGGCCGTATTTATCCCTAGTGTAACTCTCTGAAGTCAAAGAAAACACATATGCAAAGTTATACTATACATTGATTTGGCCAAGAATTGTATATAACATCAGTTACCTCATAAATTTAATTGACATTACATCACATTAGGATGTGGCTTATGATACTGTTTAGTAATTATTCATATCTGCCATTTTTTGCCCATACATATTGATGTCCAATGATCTTTTCATAGACATACTTGGTCAAAAGTTTATGCTTCTGTTCTGGACAGGTTACATAGCTGGTTTGAAGGATATTGACATCCTTCAACATTTTAGTCCAGGTCAACTTTTTGAAGTATTAGATAGGTATTTCTTAAATGGACTTAATTAGTCAAATTAAAGCACAGTTAATTAATGTAAGAATGGAATAGTAGATAGTTATAGCTGATATGTAAACATCAGAGCAGCACATACATAAGTCTGTAAAAACCCTGGATTCAATGGCTGTTCATTGCTCGGTGAATCAACAGAAGCACTATCAGTTAAGCTCACAGTTCACTAGTCTATTTGCTTATTGTAAGGACAGCTCCGTCAGTCTCGTTCATGGCTGCACCTGTTTGCTACCTGCAGTGCTCAGTCAGTGCCTGCCCCTTCTGTCACAACCTCTCTTCCGAAGAAATGAAGAAACATCTGTCTATCAAGAGGGGAAGCAAGCAGACGATCAATGCTGTCTGCAAAAAGCTTTGGGAAAGCGCTTTGGGGAAAGAGCAGCAATATAAAAGTGGTAATTCTCCCCAACAGACAATCAAAAAGACATTCTCCCCACAAGACATCTGAATGATGTTGGCTTAAAGACTCGCAGCAGCCTACTTGAACAGCCACCGACCAGTCTTCCTCAGGGCTCTCCCTCTCTGCCTCATTGTTCATCAAGACCTTTCATTTACATTCAGTCCCAAAAATCTTTTGATGTTTTTGTCTTGATCCCTGCCTAGACACCAGACACCTATTTCTACTTCAGCTCAATGATCAAACTACGTTGCCAATGTTCTTGCAGTAAGAGCTGAGCTGCTCTCCTAGCCAGTACATTCCCCAGACGGAGCAATAGCTTTGGCTTGACAGCTTCCACAAAGGTATTTTGTAAGAGGGTGTCTGAATGCTCCTTCAGACCAGTGAAGTCAAATCCAGCATGGTAGATACAATATTTCTAAGCCATACGGATAAGAAGTTAGATCCGCCCTGGGTGGTGATCTCATAGCTCAGCCACGCAGGCTGCTGCTCCCCTCTTAGAGGTAGAAACCACCAGCAAGATGGATCACGTAAGAATTCTTCTAGGAATCGAACGAGAGGAAGAAAGTGGTTTCGCTTGACCAAACCATGAGAAGTCAGCGAGTCTGAGCTGGTAAGGAAGTCACAAAGTCAGAAAAAGAACTATGTATTGAAGCCACACCTTGCCCAAAGCTGCTCAGAGGAAAGAGTTACGGGAATTTTGTTGCCTGTATTATACTCTAGAGCTGGATTCTGCCCTGTCTCACTTTCTCCTTTGCAACTCATGCATCGCACTCCTGAAAGAACCAGTACCTGACCTTTCTGCTTTCTTGTCCAAGTATTTATAACACAGAATCTGATAACCTAGCAGCTAAGAAGAGAGCAATCCGCCCTTTTTTCTCCAAATTGAGAGAGGTCTTTAAAAATGTCATATGGCTGCCCAAGATAAAGTGTCCCTTTGTGACAATAAGAATCAATCCCCCACTACCTATTTAAATAAGAATGTAGTCATTTTCCATTGTTCATTAAGGATCAAAGAGGTTTTGCTGATGCCTAATTAGCCTAGAATTAACCTAGGTAATATGTTTAACTCTAGTTTTAGTTTAGTTATTTGAAATATTTTGCTGTGCTAGCTCTTCTAATTATTTTTCTACCCTTCAACTGACTCATATTGAATTATTCCATTTTTATTGAAAGTATCTCCTATTTTTATGTCTTTCAAGCACTCTCAGAATAGAAGCTTTTTGCAGTTATGTACATACATCAGCCAAATCATACTTTCAGCAGTACTATAAAAACACAACATTACTTTTCTTTTTTGTTGAAAGCCCGCATACTTAAATACTGAATCATACAGAAAATATGGAAAATAAGTGTGTTATCATAAAAACCATTAAAGCAGGAGAGTGAAAGGGGACAGGGTTACAGAAGCGTAGACACACTTCTGACAAATTCATATATATGTGATATAAGATCTAATCTTGCAACCCTTACTCACAAAAGTAATCTTACTGAAGTCTATAGGGGTATGCACATAAAAAATACAGGATTAACCCTGAAAGCCTGAAAGAAATCCACTTATTTTTTCGGCTATGAGAACAAATATTGCATCATAAAACAAATGATGTCCAGATGAGTAAAATAGCTTAGCAACAAGATAATCTTATAGAAGACTTATAGGCACGTCTATAGTGATGACAGATAATAGAACCTGAGGAGAGGCTATTACAGACAATTTGGAGTATGGCATTGAGTCTCCTCCTGATTGTTAAAGAAATTATTGTCAGATACTGCAGGAAGATTAGTCTGTATCTACAGGCATTTACTACTGATATCATTATAACACCATCAGAGAGAACCGATTTTTGGAATAAAGGAAAAACTAACTGGTTTAAAAAGTGACTTAAAAGCACCTCTAGCTGCCACTAACCAGAGAAAAAGAAATTAATGAGCTATCCATAGATTGAAAAAAAGCTTATCACAGTCAACAGTATTATGTAAATGCATTCAGGAACAAAGACAAAAGTGAAGAACCAAACAAGTCTGGACACAGATGTTGTATTTTTGAATGAACAAACATGAGTTCTTCATTAACTAAACCCACACAGTGATTTAATTTAAATGCATAGGTTTGTTCTAGCTGTAGCTAGCAGCTTTCTGGGGGACCTTATCACAGGGCTGATCCTGACCCATGGAAGAGGGATTGGGTCAACATGCTTTACTGTGCTCACCAGGCCGTGAGCGATGCTAAAATACTGGTGAACTGCAGCACGGGAGGAGGATCCCAGAGGATTTCTGCATCCACTCAGGGTGACCTGGACCTAGCATCTTCCACAGGCTGCTACAGAGCGATGGCAAAGGCCACTTTGCGATGGTATCCCTATGTACAGCTTCCACAACAGGCCTTGAAGGGCCTTATTGTAAAGCTGTTCTCCCACACACATCCACAATAAGGACAAGTAATAATTGTAAAGTGAAAAATATACTTTTCATATTTTTGTTATTTTACCCAGTGGTTTGTCAGTCATATGAATTCAAAGTCTGTTGATTCGTACGTGAATTTATATTCAGTACTGAAACATAATTGTCTGGAAAATGTCAGAGAGAAAGAAGTAACATTTATTTATATATCTTTAACAAAGCTAACCAATTTTAGAGTAAAAAAAACATATGCAAAACCAATCAGACCTATAGTAATGATTTTATCTCCATAAACCCATGTGCTCTTTATGAAGCATTGTACTGGGATATATTAATTTAAAAAAACAAATCAAATGAGAGTTCCATTCTGATGACATAAAACCTTAACCAGGGAGTTGTGCAGAAGGTGTGGTTGATTAAAAATTAAAGAAATGTGTAGTATGACGTATACCTGGAAGTAGGAAATAAGGGTAAACACATATACATCTATCATTATTCTGTCAAAACATATTGAAGCTCTTGCGTGGGACTCATATGACTGGAGCCTATTACAGAAATGTGAGGTGGGGAGGAAGAACTTATCAATTCAAAAGATAACACTGCAGATTTGAGTTTGCTTTCTTGTTTTTTGCATTAAAAAATGCATTTGAAAATTATTTATCTCTGTGAAGAAGTTTGCTATGTTTCTGTAAGGTATGTTTAGATGTACTTTTACAAGAATAATTCATTCAACACATTTCAACTCTTCTGTTATACACAGATTTTATGGAAACAGAATGATTTCACAATAGATTTTATTAATCAAAATTATTTGGCTATTTCCTTATGGATTCTGCTTTTCCTACAGATCATGCCTTATTACAAATACTTGATGTGTCTGCATCATATTATTAACTCAATTTTCTATTATATCTATGTTAAACACACATCTAACCCTGTATGAAGACATCCTATTGTATTCCAGACATCTGCCCTGGACAAACTTAACAAGGTGCTTGACAACTTTTGGGAAGGCAGTCCTTGAGAAGTCCCCAAGAACTGCCTCTCATCTCCCAAATCCAGATGAGCCTATGTGGCACATCAAGCCTATACAACAGTTGTTATAGCTACTGCTAACTAGCTAAAAGCATGCACAGGTTTAACAGAATCCAACCACCCTGATTCTCCGGCTGGAATAATCAGACGGACATTTACAACTTTGTTGACTGGGAACAGTCTTTGGTCATAAATATGGAGTAAGACTTGAAATCCTATTTCTCAAGCCACAGCAAGCAGGCAAACCACTCTACTTGCGCGCTCTCAAATACATCTCCTAGTTCAGGGAATGGTAGGTTTTCTAAGGTCTTATAAAGGAAGGAAAACACCTACAATCTGCCCTCCCCAGGTCAAACGTATGGTGGAAGAAGCACCATTCAGAAAGGATCAAAAACTGCCATGTATGCAGAGCAGCACGAGGAGGCCTATTTACTCACATAGTGCGTCAGTACTATCTTCTCAACGTTAAAGAGAACAAAAAGTCAAGGTCAGCAGCATCCTAGTGTCATCTGCATGTTGGTAGGTATCTGCTATTAAGCTTACAAAAGTTAAAAAGCTAAAAAAACATATCCCAAAATCTTGGGACGCATAACAAATAAACATATGAAGCACAGTGAACACTTGCCTCTTCCACAGAACAGCAGAACTCTCACAACTTCATTTTTGCTGCTCTCCTGAGGAAAATGCTCCTCACATACTGATGGTTATAACTCCTTTTCCTTTTCCCACTGTTATACTCACCATCCTGCTATTACACCAAGACCCTCAACGCTAACTGCAATAAAACCAAACCTGGATAGCTCACGTTGGACCCCATCCGTGAATACACGGAGGGTGATAACATATCAGAATAAATTACAGGGCAAAAAGGTCAGAAAGAATTTTAGCGAATGGAAACAGTATTAAGGATTTATATACTCATATCATTTAACTGCTTACTAAGTGATATGTTCTCTTTGAATAGGGAAAAAGGAAGGTGCCATTTCTTTAAATTGGTATACCATCAAAGGTCTGGAGGAAAACTGTGACTAAAAACTCAGAAGGTTTCAACAAGCTTAGCTCGTGGTTGAAGGAGAGTAGTGTCTGGGTCAAAAAAAAAGAAAGACAGACAGGCAAGGAAGTGGAAATGAGGAGCTGACAAGTAACGTGTAATTTTCTCTACCTAGGGCATTAAAGGACAAATATGGCTATTGTAAGTCACCTCTATGAGAAGTGGACATGATGGATCAATTTGGAACTTGGATTGTTATCACTGCTCAGGTATTACAGTGATGAGAACATTATAAACAAATATATATACACAATAGAAATCCATTATATATATCAATTCCACAATATGAAACATTATGAAACACAAATGTACAGGAGTTATAGGGGATATGAGTATTAGAAACATATGACTGGAAGAACTTTCTGAATCAAGTTCAGTTCCCACAGTGATAAGAAACCATGCAAACAAACATTTTGTCCAGAAAAACCTACGGAACATAACACAAGTTAAAAATATTTCCCAAAATGCTTTGCTAAACTTTAATCTGTAGCAAAATCACAAAATCTACAACCGTTATATACCACAAAAAGATCAGGGAAGCCATAGTGGTACTCTAAGAAGCACACACAGAACGGGATTACAGATCCTCAAATGCCTGGCTGTAAGAGCCAGTTTTTCTCTTCATGCTCTGGCTAAAATCTAATAACATACTACAGAACAGAAATGTATTTTCCACACTAGAGTATCTTAAGTGACTAATGTAGCCTAGAGAGTGCTTTGGAATTTTCAGGAAGGAACATATTATAAATTACATAGCATTGTAGTAATCCACATAATTAATTTTTGTATGTATTAATTCACATAAATTAATTAATTACCCTTTGGAGCATTTGTGTGGTTTCTGTAAATAATTGTGTGGCCTGGTAATCCATCACAAAAGATTTATCGTGTACATTTATTTGTGGAATGCTTAGCTGAAGCAGCACTCAATATCATAGTAATGAATGCAGAAAAAAAGACAGAAAAGAAAACATGTATGTTAGGAACATTTCCTTTAAAAAAGTTTTCTGTACAGATAGAATAGCAGTGTGTCATGGAATGGCAAGTAAAAGTGAAATCAAAACAAATATATTGACTTAAACAGGTACAACATTTCAAGAAAATAAAATGCATGCAGTAAACTTCAGCCGTAAGTCCTACATGTTGTATCTTACCAGAAAAACCCCCAGTCTCCAAACTGGAGAAGTGGTGTGGGGGATTGTTGATACCAGCCATTTGAGTGGCCAATTTAAAGTGAGGTATTTGTTCCTTTCATATAAGAAACTACTATTGCAGTTCAAACAGATAGTGGATCAGGCTGAAAAAAATTCTTTAAGAAATCAGATACCATTTCATGAAACTCCAGAAGACTTTCTTCTCATAAAAAAACATTTACAGGTAACTTCAAATAGGTGCATCTGGGATATAAGTCTCATTGAAAAGGTTAAATTTCCTCTAAAATCCCTTTCCCTGAGGAAGCAATCTTGCTAGGTTGCTATGCGAAGGAGTGGAGATCGTGGCGTGCTGCAAAAGTTAATCACCTTTTCACATAATCACAACAATTAATAGTCATTTAAGTCGTCAATTCCTGTAGGTTGGCATTGGGAGCTTGTTTTCATTTTTGTTTGCTGTTGCAACGCCTCCATAGCAAGTACAGACAAAAATCCCATTTAAATCTTTTATGTAACTTAGGGTTGAGGTTTTGTTTTCTTACTGTTAAGAGTTGGGCTTTGGGTTTTTTGTGAGTTACAGTTTATGAATTAGGACATAGAACATCTTGTCACCAGTCAGACCTTTTTGATGCATACATAATCATTTGCAAAATATAAGCACACTGAAATTCATTGTCTGAAAATCTCTGGTCTAAACTTGTTAGCTGCTTTTTATTTCCTGAGGCTTAAAATTTTTAAATCATCTAGAAGTTGCATCTTCATCTTGTTATAACTATATACATATTTTTATCTTTGTAAAATTGGTACAAATGATATAAAATCGTAATAGTGACGTTTTGCATGCATTCCTCAAGGGCTAAATGACTACCAATATACACTACTATGAAGAATTAAGCAGCAATGATAAAAAATAAGCAGTGACTCATTTTAGCAGCTTCAAATGTAATTATTTGTGGGGTTTTTTTATCATTAAAAATATCTCATCTTCTAATCTTAGCTATGAAGTAACTAGTGATGTTAATGGGATTACATAAACCAAATTTATTTCTCTTGTTTTGTGCCCAGTTCTCATTTACATGAACTTGGCAGTCCTGTCTGAATGATGAACATTTGAAATTAAACACAATTTGAATGACCTCTTTGGTAATCTAAACTTTCTATGTTCTCCGTTCAGTATTTTTAAACTGGCACTCTGACCTGTTCGTTTGTCTGCATTGCCACCTGGAGGACCTCATCGCAAAATCAGGTTGAATTCCTTGAGTGAGATTCTGTGTTAAGGCTCCACGAGTTAAAGCAGCTTCTTGTGCTGCAGGAAGGGACCTGCTGTGGGGGGAGCAAGAGGGAGCCCTGAAAAACTCCAGAGAGAGCCTGGAAGAAGTCTAGCTACCTCATCAGGTATGTGTATAGAGAGGAGATACACTTTTCTCACTTCCCCTCCTCTCCACACTGTCTTTTCTCATGTATTTGTTGGATTCCTAATTGTTACATTAGTATACATACTAAGAATTATATCAATTGTCTTAATCATAAAGGTCTGACACTAGCTCACAGTTAGCTACCATGTATGAGAAACTGAGAAAAGGAGAACACAGCTCCTTCCAAGCTGATGAATGGCAGAACAGAGAAGCTAAGGTCTCCAGTCCGGCTGGACTACGTAATATTGTGGCAAATAACTAGGAAAATTTCAGTCAAGAACTTGGTCTGTTTTTTTAAAGAGACAAAAAAAACCCCCCTACTGATTAAATATTGAACAAATGGTAGCTCTTTGAAACTATTGCTTAGTCTGAGGCCTTAGATTTACATAAAAACCTAGAAACAAGTGAGGAAGAACATGCTATCAGGTTGAGCAACAGAGATTTGAAAAATTTTGCATCCGTAGGAAAAAAGAAACTTCAAAAGGAATACATCAACCTGCAGAACATACCCATAAGACGTCATATTTCAGAAAGAAAAAAAGATGATGCTACTTTGAATGACTGTAAAGCCAAGTCCTGCACAGCAATCGGAGATAAAGCACAATGTTTTTAACATAATGCAAATACAGTGACTCTGTAGAAAGTTAGAGAATAACGTGCGATAGCAAGAAACCAACTTAACTGTTTTCACCAAAACTGCTGTAATTGCAAGAAGAAAAACTGTTCAGCAAAACCTGAAAACTTTTTCGTATGTCCCCTGAAGGAACAGAACACTCCAGGCATATTTTGGTTGAAAGTCTAGCTGGTTAAGAAGGTATGTGCTCATCAGTGCAGAGCACAGTCTCCCCACGGATCCAAGTCCTGATGTATTGGTGAAAGCAGTAGATGCTACCCGACACACAGAGATGACACTGCTGCAGCAGGGAAGAAAGCCTGTTTCAGCAGGAGGAGGAGGAGGATCAGTACGAGTGAAGCATCCCCCATCAGAGCTGTCTGGGAGATAACTACAGCTAGTGATTGCATCCTTACTTTGGATGTAAGGAAAATGCTGATTAACCATAAGTCGGACACAGGTGCAGAGGGCTAATGTGATACCAGAGGTCTGACTAACAGTGTGGAAGGGAAAGTTCAGTCTTACGGAACAGAGATTCAAACCTTATGTTATACACAGTGGCTGAGTGTGAACTAGATAAATCAATGAGAAAAATCTTGGAAAGTCAGAACAGTAGGTTTTAGCAGAAAACAGACTACCTGTTATAGGCAGGAAAATAACGCCCTAGGTGCAGCTGAGCGTTTCAGAAGAATAGCCTATGGAGACAGAAAGGGAAATAGAAACAGCAAAAGAGAGAAAAAAACCATGAAGTTATTTTAATAACAAGAAAGCTGAACCTCCAGGAACTAGAGAAATCACGTGGAATTCCTGACAGAGCATTATTACAGAAGTCACTTCTGCAAGAGGGCAGTGTTTTGGCTGCCTTTCATAGTACCTGGGCATGAAGAACCTTCCTGTGGCGAGGAGCAACACCTTCTGTTGCTCTTAACCAGAGTGGAAGATCTCAGTTCTTGATCCTACCTCTTTCCTAAAACTAACTAGGGATTGATGCTGTTACCGCAGCCACATCTTAGTGCCTGGATCAGAGATTTTTAGGCTGTGTCTACGCCGGGAGATCTCTTGCAGCAACTGAGGCAAAGCACTGGTTGGAAGCGATTGCTGCTGAGCTCCTTGTGTTTCCACTGTGTTTAAGGAAGAGAGAATTAATCTAGATGTAAATATTTGTATCAAATACAAATACTCACATAAGCGTACCATTTCATTATGCCAAAGCCTCGTATTGATGGATGTGGAAGAAATCCTTCTAAAATATTCTGTAGTCTTAAAGGACTATGACTACAATACAAGACATGAAGGATGTAAAATAAGGAAACCTCCATGCTCTGACAGAAAAACAGCGGACTCTGACAAGGAGGTGGGTAGGGTAGACATAGCACAGAATAAAGAGTACAGCCTCCAAAACAGTAAGAGACAAACTTACTCTAGCACGCTTTAGCGTGCCAAAACTACTAATCTGGTTTAGTATTATGCTGGATACTCCTTATATTTCTTCTACAGATTTCTACACAGGAAATTAAAGTCTGTACTTACTGTATGGCTGTTACTTAACTGTAACTGTTAGGCTTCAGTTAAAGTCTCTTTCTTTAGCAAAAGAGTGCTAAAAAAATAACAAATCAATAAGCTGCTTGAGACACATGTGGTGAAGGATTGATTTGGAGGCCAACGATTGTTTCCTACTGATGGGAACAGCCTTTCCGCAAACTAAGTGCTTTCTAATATAAATATCAAATCTATGGAAAGAGGAAATTCTTTAAAAGACACAGTAAAGAGTAAACAGTGTATATAAGGGGACAGAGAAGCAGGGAAGGGACAATCCCTGAGAGAAACTTATATACTAGTGACAGAGAGAAAACAAGAGGGGGGAGAGCAGAAAAGAAAAAGGATAGAGCCAGGAGAAGGAAACGCAGAGAGAAGAGTTGAGAAGAGAGGCTTCAGGAGATGGAGTGAGATGAACACCATATAAAAACAAGAAAAGAGAAAAGGAAGGGAAATTAAGGAAAGAAAGAATCAATAATAATAGAAAAGAAAAATAGAAAATGGAAACGCATAAGAAATGAAAAAAAAATTGTAATGACTCATTCTAAAGGTGTGTAACAATTGAAGAATAAGTAGATTAAAACGAAAAAAAAAATATCTACAAATACTCTCTTTACATAGTGTGTATACCTCTCTTCTGCAGCCTTCCCCGGACAAGAGGCTACGATAAGAGGTAGAGGCGTGCCGAGCGGCTACACTGTCACCCAGCGGCAGACGCGGCCATCGTGAGTGCTGTCCTGCCCCGCGGGGCAAGGGTTACCGCAGGGCCCTCTAACCTGGGATTTTCTGCACCAAACGCTTCGGCTGCCATTTCATAAAGCAAAGCTCATTTGCCAGAAAAAGGGTTAAATTTAATACAGCTGGACAGCTGAGCAGCTGCTTTCATGATTTAAATAAAAACAAGCTGAAATCCTTGCTGTCAGCTCAGTGATATATGACTTGTAATGGGATGTTTCCAACCTTTTCTTCCATATGGTCGCCTACGTTAGGTAATACACACAGCCTACAGTGCAACCAGCTTCCCAGAAAACATCTGGGTCCCATTCCTGCTCTCTTAGATTCAGTGTTGCCTCCCACAAACACAGATGATTCATAGGACAACATCCCTTTGGTTAAGGATCAAATTAGGACGTTTCATTGATAATTTTATCATGCATCCCAACTGGAGTTATGGGAAAATGGAACTCATTCAAAAAAGAATTTCTCCACACATATTTCCACCCTCCTATTTGCAGTTGATAAAGTTAAGGTTTCAGAAACAGATTTTAATGACTGCTTAGGAAGAAAAAAAAAAGGAAAAGAAAAAACCAGCCTATCTCCTGTGAGGAATGTATTTCCGCTTGATTTGATCTTCGCTCTCGCCTAATTTTAGAGTATTTCCCCCTTTAAAAAAATGTGTTTGCTGACAGGAAAATCATAACATAATGCTTATTTCTGGAAGCTGGAATCAAACCCAATTATTTCTTCTATTGATAAGAGATTAGGATCTGCTGTAAGAAAGTTACTTCATGTTTTAAAAAATATAATGGAATAAAGAGGAAATGGAGAGTCTGCCCTGGAGCTCGTGCAGTGAGTGATACAGGCTGCTGCTAGAGGTCCTGTTAAGAACAGACGAAGTTGGAAAATACCAGCCTGTCACTTCTCTACATTAGGTCCCCCAAATGTTAGACCATTTAATTATCTGCTTCTGAGAATTAAGGCCTTCGCCAGTGTCCGTTACTTCAGTTTTTGTGGTCATACTTTTGAACATGAATGACCGACAATGCCAGAATTTATGCAGCAATTCACTGATTTGCACAGTTGGTTGCCCACACCAATCAGCGGGTTTGTGTGAACGTCTTTAAATCATCTTTTCCAAAACAGTTTAAATTCAGCATGAATTGCTTTGGTGTGATAATATTACCCCATTAGTATTTGTTACAAAAAACAACAACAGCTGAGGTACGGCACTTCCTATCTACTCAGTTTGCAAAATGCTATTTTTCCCCCTTACAATTTTAGCGAGTGACAGAAAGTGGATTAGGGAGAGAATTTAATTAGCTGACTATTATTAAATAATAAGCAGCTTGCAAATGCATCTCTAGCATCATTTAATATTCAAGTGTAGATCCATTATTTCAGATAAGTCAAAATAATATAAGGATGCCCAACAAAAAATTAAGAACCTGTCAGAATTGACTCTCCGCTTTTTTCTTTGGCACATATATATTTTGTCTGTGTACTAACATAAAATTTAAAATACTGAAAAAGGATCAGATTCTCGTCCACTCTCCATCCCAGGTACAAAATAACATAAAGCATAAACCAGCAATATTCTCCCAGGGCTAGATGCATACAAACACACTCCCTAAGGTGTTTTTCAAGAATCACCCAGCTCGCTCGGGATAGTGCTGGGCCACTGACACGGATATCAGGACAATCTGCTAGCACCGCAGAAATGCCGGGTCGTGATCCTGCCCGTAAGGAAACAGAGACCGACTACTATAAGGCAGAGTGGATGTAACTAGAGACAGGCCTCCGTAACCCCAGCCTTTCAAGACTTTCTAAATCATGCCGGGGCTGGCGGTGCCGGTCCCGGAGCAGACCGGAGTCAGCACTAACAAAGACTTACAGCCGCCCTGCTCCCAGCTGCCACTTCTGTGGTGTGCTCAAAGGATATGCAGCACACATTCTCACCCAGTGTGTTACTGGGATTTACCGAAAGAAAAATCAAGGGCCACCTTTATTTTGGGAAGTCTGGTTACATTTTTGCACAAAGATCTGCTGGTCCTTTTGTTTTACTGACACTTAGAAATTGCCGAACAGCTCAAATTGTGATCGGTTGTGCTATAAAATCTGCCATCTGACACTGTGGGATGTTCTGGAGTGATTAAAAAAAAAAAATAGTACATGAAAGAACAGACACAAGTTTTGTTAGAAAGTTGTTGCTTTTACTAGTAATTTACTTAAGTCATTTTTCTCCCATTGAGTCATGATTTTTCTGTTAACTTAAACAACATTCTCTTGACTTGTTGGCAAACAAGGAAACTCATTCAACAGCTTATACTCAGCAACTCAACAAACTGACTCAAAAGACATTGACTCAAAGGGTATGTATTACAGACAAGTGTTCTTTTCAGAATTAAGATGAAGTGCATCAGAATTTTTCACATTGTTTAGGCTGCTGTAAGCAGCAAAATTCACAGCAGTCCTTTACCTTTCGGTTTTGCAGAAAAGTATTTCATATTCTCTCTAATAGGTCATTCGCTATTGAAGACAAAATGTAATTTAAATCACTTAATCTTTTCCTGTATATGATGGTAATTTTTAGCTATTATGGATACACTTCTCATCTTAATAACATACACCATGGTAGAAAAATGAAAAAATGAATACAAGGGTTAATTTGAGTGTTTATTATCAAATTCTAGCACTGAAATAATATTGAAATATGTATTATCTACACCAGAAGTGACTTATCTTGTGGAATGTCAACACATTCTAATGCACAGAGGAATTCTCCTCAGTGAATGTGTTAAAGGTGAGTAAACTCCTGTACACTTTATCTGGAGAATAGAAGTGGTGGAATTAGAAAGCAGAATGATCATACTATTAGCAGTGGAAGTATCAAAAAGAAACTGATCAGGTTCCAGAGTATGTGATAATATCCCTGGGTAAGGCATACCTGCTCATTCCTGTGCTGCCGATGCTTAGAACTGCAAATCCCATTAAAAAATCCATAGAAAGAAGGTGGCTGGACTGAGGCAAACAGGTTTTGGGCAAGAAGAAAATGAAATCGCAGAAATAGTACCTCTTCCTTTTTTTTTTTTCTTACTCATAATCAGATTTGTGAGACTTTGTTTGAAAAAGTGTAGAGGACAAAGACGATATACGCAAAATATCAGCACCTGCCGAAAGCCAGAGATGATTACACTAAACTCCAATATATTTGTTGCCAAAGTCTCAGCTTCCTTTACACCTGCCTCAGTGACTGAAAAGCCTCCTTCCGTTTCATCTCACTTCTACTTTAAGAACCTGAGTAGAATAATACCAACCTAAAGTTTAGATAATGTCTACATTCAGAGTTAAATACTGTTTGGTACCTCAAGACATTGGTATGGTATTTTTGCCCCCAAAGCTGAAAGTATAAAAAGGTTAGGGACTGCATTCAGCTCTAAATATGAAAAATAATGCCATCATCAAATTTCACAGAGGTCTTTATAACATGTTAAAATGGGCTTACTTCTAAGCCAGTGATATATTTCGTTTTTAGCTTTTGTTTCTCGGTACTGTTCCATTCCTTCATTCCATTTTGTTCCTCCCCCTTTGTATCTTTTTGATGCCCTTACTAGGAATCAGCCATGACAGAAACTCAGAAAAAAAAATACAGAATGATGCAACCATGAACAACAAAAGCACAATTATGAACTTTTCTAATAATGCTCAACACTAGAAACCCAAGCCAATGGAACTGCGTATAGACCACAAGACCCTGCATTCAGGTAACTGAACATATATGAAACAAAAAGCATATAAAAAAGACCTACTTTCTTTTCCACATAGCGGGTATCCAAGATACCATATACACAGAACTTTTCTTCGTTACAATTTCTAAGACTGTTTAACTAAGTATTATCAATGCTACAATCATGACCTGCCTTGAATGAAGAAATACTCTCATGTGGCAGAAAGCTTTTCTATGAAGAAAAATATGTATTTGAAGGATGTTTGAAAGACCATTTAACTCAACGAGGAATGATAGGCATGCCTTTCTCAGAAAGACACATACATCTGCAATTCTTTAAGATTCAGCTAGATGCACATAAGCACATGCAAAACTGTAAGCAGATGACAGATTTAGAGTACAGGAAAGTAACCAGAAGGACGAGCAAACTAGAGAAAATTCCCTTTCTCTCTTGTGAAAATTAGTACGTTCCACTGGGTGAAATCCTGAACCGACTCACGTCTGCAGTCTCATCCTCCTTAACGAAACAACTCAAAGAGGTAACAGGGGACCGAGAACTGCAGCTTCTGAACACTCCTCTCAATTTCTTGTTATTGTACACTGAGGTAACCAATTAGAGTGAAGAAATGTAAAAAAATTCTTCTAGAAAAATGAGTTTCAGCAACTTTTCTTCATCTGCTTAACAGACACTCTGGTGTAAAGGACCTCGGCAGGAAGAGTTACCTAATCCGAAACATTCAATTCCTGCCTGAACTGATTATCAGGATATTCCCAGGCCATATTCTCTCATTTCTATTTCTTGAGATAATTATTTTCTTTGTAAGAACTGGGTTTTTTTTGTTGGGTTTTGGTTTTTTTTTTTTTGAGGGCAAAGAGCTATTTAGGGTGATTTTTCTTGTCCCTAACAAAGTTCTTAGATTGAATATAGATATTTTTCACCACTTAGGAATTTCAGAAATAACCATAACTCACTATTAACCTTTGGACTTCCCACCCAGCCCTGAAAAGTAATTCATGAAATGTCCAGGGCCTCAGTAACTTCATTCTCCTATAAACTGCTCTCAAAGTTATATGTGCAGCCAGTTAAAAATCACTATAGTTCAAGACATGCTGGCCATATTCCCTTCTTTATGATCACTATACCTTCGTTAACAGTGTGGAGGTTTTGAAGATGGCCTTGAGTCATTTAACTTTAGCCTATGATTCAAGAAAATGTTTTTCAGTCATGATTTGTTTGCGTTGGTGAAGCACAAAGGTTTTGAAAATCCTTTGAAAAATCAGGCTAAAGTTAATTAATCTGTTCTGTTGAATTCCATCATGAAAGCCTAATTATAGAATAGGATCTTTGATTTCTCCACCTTCCTTTTCGCTCTCTACACAGGTATTTTCTTGCTGGACTGATTCAGCACATAATATTGTAACCAAAACCCAGAAGATATTAATAATTTTTTTTCCTTAGCAAGGTTAAGCATAACGATGATTCTTACTTCAAGAAAAACACAAAAAATTAAAATATTATCATAAAACTACTATTCAATAATAATATCAATTAATAATGCTAAATTATGTACCTAGCATCCAAGTAAATGACACATGGAAAGGGAATGTGTCCTGAAGCCTGAGAGTTCATAACACTGCTGGGTGGGGAGACCAGGATGGTTATGGGAGGGAACAAAGTCTTGAGCGTAGGAGATAATGCATGTCCAGGGAGACGTGCAAGATGATCTGGACGCTTTCTCGAGGGTGGATAAAAGTTTCAGCAACAGGAAGGTCAGAAGGAAACAGCTGGCAAATAGGTGTGGAATAATATTCTTGAAGAAAGCTTCTGTGAGAGATCCAGGTTTGAACTCAGGCAAGCTTGGGGAGTTTTGTTAATCAAGTAGAAGTGAGGAGCATAGTCCTGCCGGGAATATGATGCTTCAGTGATAGGAAGTGAACTTTTAGAATACATAAATCCATGGCACTAAACATTTCTCTGGTGCCTCAGAGAACTTTAAAAATTGCAAGGTCTGGGCATAAACAAACAAACAAAAATATCTTGTAAAGATTATTTTTGCTTTTTAGGCAGTAGAGGTCTAACCTTCATAGACAAAAATGGGAATTGGGAGCCAAACATCTGAAGCCAAATACACCTTCAGATACTCTGCCTGAGGGGTCCAGACTCCATAAAGAACACACAGTTTTGAAAGTACCAAACCCCAGTTCTTAAATACAGGCAAATGGAGGAGTGATCCACCTAAGCTGCTCAATAGGAGGCTCAGGCCTGCCTCTCAAAAACAGAGGAGCAAAGGAAACTCTTTCCTACCTTTCAATATTTTCAGCTCTGAACTCTCCCTCAGAGCTGAGTGCCTGAAAATGTTACTCATTTTAAAGCAAAAATGGGAGGAGATTCTTGTACCTTCTGTATGCTCAGTATGCCCATTGAACCAGAGAGACAAGGAGTACAACTTGGTGGCTCGATCACTCTGTTTAGCCCTCAGACTTTGAGTTCAATTTCTTCATAGAATATTGAAGATTTTGACGCAAAAATTAAAGAGCTTCAATCAAAAGAGCTTGGGTGCAACCATCCCCAGAAGGTACTCTGGTCCTTTCCGGATCGATGGGGGTCCTAATTTTAAAAGCATGGGCAAAATCAGACAGCAGAAAAACGTGGTGAACTTGAATCTTCCTTTCAAGTCCTAGACAGACTTAAGAAAGGCATTACCACCACGACCCTTTTGTTACGTTTCATGGGTTAAACCAGCGATGCAGTAGTCAATAAAAAAGTAGCTAAACTCACTTCCGGGCAGACATGATGTTCACCAAATTAGGAGAGTTGTAAATCAATTCATTTACGATTATCCTTGATGCACTATTTAGGTAACTGTGCTCCGAACCTTGCTGCATTAGTATACCCCAGCAGAATAAGTGATAAATACGTTGTCTGAGTCCCTGGCTGTAGCCTAAGCAGCAGAGCTGTATGTGAACTTGTCTAGTACGTATTTAGAAGCCGAAATGCTGGTGGCCTAGGCTACCTCTCCCCAGCTGGCCACCTCCTAGCCTTAGGGACAGATGTCCCTACACCATTAAGTGTCGTGAAGGGCAGAGGGGCAAGGGGAGAGTTTTGATATGATGCAGAAGTTGGATGTAGTTGCATGAAAGGTAGTCAGATGTGTATCTATCCCTATCCAATTTTGAAAATATTTCTAGTGATATTCTGTACATGAATTTATTTAAATATCTTCATAAAACTGATAAAAAATGTCCTGTGGAAAGACAGTACACTAACTTTAAGGTATCTCCTTTTAAGTGGAAAACAAAACTAGTCATTTAGAAAGTAATGATGTTGCTTATACAGATTACTCCAGCATCCAAAACTTACCACATATGCATGCTCATCTGGCTAGAAGTTAACTTGATATCTTTCAAATGCACTTTAGAGAAAACTGCCCAGTAAAAAACGTGGTTCTTATGCTTAATTAAGCAGAAGAACTTCTTGCAAATAAAATTTTAAAAATGATCAAACATCTTCTGCAAAGAAAAAATTTCCACTAACTTTGACTTCATTGAGTTTTGCAAACCACTCAAAAGTTTCATGTTTTAAAAAGTCTAGGACTGGATGAAGAGTGACTATTTCATTTTAAACGGTACTAATTTCTGAAGCCCTGGGGTAATGATGTATTAAGGTAGTATATCTTAATTCTGAATGCAAAATGTATTGTAGAAGGCTGTATTTTGCATTCAATACACTAATATTAAAAATAGTATAAACTGTATGACTGTAACACGGTGGAATTTGGCTCAGAATTTAAAAAAGAAACTCTCTCCGTAAGACACAGTAAAGAATATCATATTTAAATAAGTTTAAGATGTTTTCAGTCTATTCTATTTTACTCAAGAAGACATTTTTTCTCTAAAACAACATAAAGAAGAATTATATTTAAATAAGTTTAAGATGTTATCCAGTCCATTCTTTTTTCCTTTAAAAAAAATATAATTCATCTGTCAATGAAGACAATTATAATGTTTCTCAAAGTTCCCATCCACAGGAATAATGAAAATACCATTCCTACATAACCTATCAAAAGAAAGAAAAAACCCCACATTCTAACATGATAGACAGACAAAAACGCCTTTAAAAGTAAAATTAAAAGGAGGAGGCAATATGATAGCTTCACAGGTTTTGCTGACCATAATTAAATGCCAAATCAAATACAACTCATGCTTTTTTGATTTGCCATTTTCAGATACATAGTAGAATGACTCAGCAGAGTGCCACTTTTACTATTAAAAAAAGAAAAGAAAAACTGTCATTAACACCCTCCTCCAGTCTCTCCCCCTCCAATATTTTTTCTATAGCCTCTTTCTTAGTAGCTAATCATGATTTGAGATCGCAGTGTATTTTGTTACTCTGCCTAGAGTGAAAATCTAATTATCATTCCTGTTTCATAGCTCCTTGCAAGATTAAAAACAAAACAAAACAAAAGAAAAAAAAAAAACACCACAAACACAAAACTGATTAAAGACTAAATAAGACCAATATGAGATTTCCTGAGATACAGGATGTTCTTCCTAACTACTCAATTGTTTTGTCAGCCATCTTATGTGTGATCCCCACAGTTCACATACTTTAAGGTAATATCATGATACCTTTAGGCTACAGCAATAAAGTATATTTTACAGCACGGAGGTGCTTCCTAAAGAGGGGGAAAGGGAAAAAAAAATTTCTAAAGAAATTTTCTAAAGCTCCAAGGTTAAGTCTGGTTCTACTGAAAGCAGAATACCTGAACCTGCAGAGATCCCAGCCACCCGCTATAGCTGCTCGCCTCAGCCACATCAACCGAATAGGACATCAGCATCATCTCCAGCTCATTCACCACCATCTCTTTCTTAAAAGACCTTGGATATCCACAAATGATCCCTAGCCTTATAATGTGCACAATGATTTTGGCCTTTATTCTCCATTTGCTTGCAAGGTACACGTGCTATGCAGCACTTTCACCTTCTGAGGCACAACACAACCTGAGGTAACCCAAAGCTGCAAAAAAACCCCCAGATTTTTTACGTTTAGCATAAACAGCATTTGCAATATTTCTTTCTCCTCAAACCTCTGAGTTGGAAGAAAAGTTGTTTCCATAAAGCAGTAAGAAACTGTCACGGAGCAGTGGAATAGGGAAAGATACTCGGGAGTGTCTCATCTTAAAGTTCAGAAAAAGAAAACAAGAATACTTCTCAACAAGCAGAAAAATCAGGAAATCTTGAACGAAACATTCTTTTTAGTGAAATCAGTCTAAATCCTACAGAACTGCTTTACTATGTGCATGCCTTGTATGTACATGCTTTTTACGTATTGATTCGTCGGGGGGAGGGGAAACAAAGCAACTGATTACTTGTATTTTTTACCTGGGAGATGGAGTCAAGCTAGAGAGAAATAGTAAGAATTAATGGTGGTTACATGCTGCCCTAAACAGTGTAGGCAAGATTTTTTTGTGCCAAGATACTGAAATGATTTAGGTGTTCCAGCGATGCCATTTGACATGACGGCACTCTAGCTCAGCGACGAGGGACAATTCTGGTGATTCTGAGTAACTGTTGATGTAGAATGAGCGTGTACAGACATTCTGAGACTTAAACAGGAGACAACGTTTCAATGCATTAAAATGCAGAAATCCTCGCTACAGAAGAACTGAAAGGGGTTTCTGAGGGAAGTTAGGGTGTCTGTAGCTCGTAATTTGAGAAAGAATATGCTTGTCTCACCTTCAGATTAAGGGAGGATTTATAGGCATCTTTGTAAACCAGAATGAACAAGGAAATTCAAAGGATTATATTAAAGAATTCAGTATCCCAGCAGAGGTATAGAACCTTCTGTTGCACTGCTAGAACTCTGGTCATTTGGAAATCGTTTGATAGACTGAATGATATATTAGAAAGAAACATGGATTTATTTCATGCTCCTGCAGTGCTGAAACAGAGAATGGTTTTGTTAAGTAGGTGATTTTTCTACTTTAAAAGCCCAGTTTCATACCAAAAAAGGACCCATTTATGAACTCAGTTATACAGTCACAGACTCATTTCCTGTCTTTATATTTCCAGTTTGCTTTCAAAGTTATTCCCTTCTGCAATTTGCCTTTTAAAGGAATAAACTGCTATTGAAATTGTGGGGGCAGGAAAAAAAAAAAAAAAAAGAAAAAAAAAAATCACATTTCCTCCAATGCACTTGTGAATTTCATCATATGTGAAAAGCAGTTTTTAGCTGCAGAAGCCAATATTGCTCGGAGGAAGTCGAGTGGAGGGGCAGCTGGAGGTGAAAGGCTAGGCTATACTTTCTGTGACCTGTCAAGCTGAAGCACACGCATGTGATGTAGGCCACTCGCAACAGGGCGAACCCAAAAAAAGGGGGAAAGTTCTGCTGGTGTCAAGGGAAAAGCCTTGGAGAACGAGCTGAAAACATTTGCAACAAATTGCCAAAGTCGTTTGAGTTCGATTTATTTCTTGTTGTGTTGCAAAGTGGGTCAAGAGTTCCCTACACTCCGTACCTCTAATTTCCCTTTTTTTTTTTTTTCCCTGAAAATGAGCATTGATAGGCATGTGAGGGAAGAGGAACAAAATGGGAGAGATTGCGGGTTTTTTTAAAGGTAGAAAAGTCTATCTAGACACTAAGGAAAAAAAAAAAAAAAAAATGAGAAAACCCTCCAAAACAGAGAATATGTGGATGATAATTCAGAACTGGGAAAGACACCCCCCCCAACAAAAAAATACCCTTTTTACAAAATGCTAAACCTCAAAAATATAAAATTTTCAAACTATTCCACTGGTAGAAAATTCACTGCTAAAGTATTAGCCATTAAACTAACTTACATCAGAAAGCAAAGCGATAGCATCCTAATTTTCCACTAATTCTTTCATGTTTTTGACTGAATGAACTATGTGATACTTTATAATTAGCAACGTTGCCTTTTATTCCATTTCATTTGGAACAGGAGAATTAGGGTAGCATAAATATTTTTTCAATTCGGTGTGTTTTATAATGAACCTTTTTATTTTCTGGATATTTCTAATAACTACCACAAGTCTTTAAAGACCACTTGCCAACTTTTCCATTTTCTTTCCCCATTTTGGCTTTTCCCTGCACGACAAAAGGAATCCCTAAAATATCTTGACAACCTTCCATTTGCAAAGGTTATATCTTACCTTGCAGATGGAATTTTACCTCGTAACATTTTTTGTAACAGTTAATTGCAAGCAAAAACTAAACAACACATAGCTGAAAGGGTAAAAACAAATCCTTTGTCTCCTCTGTATCATTATCTCTCTGTAGATAGCTCTACCTGAAAAAAATAATACAGCTTCTTGTGTTGTTAAGCTGTCTGAATGAACATACTGCCTTTCTATGGCCTTCAAAGCCATTTCTGAAATGCTTCGTAATATATAACATTAAGAAGAAATTCTCAAAAATATATCTATAATAGGAACTCAGGCCTGCAAATTTCAGATTTGAAACTTGCATTGTAACGCCTTGATAAATTAATTTAAGTAGTGTTTGCGGAGCAAGTATAGAAACAAGCAGATAAGAGACTTCCCTTAACAATATACCTGTTTTCACAATGCATCTTACTTAATGGTTTCAGCAGAGCTAGTTACATTATGACAAACTTAATCCACAGATACTGATTCAGTAAATTGTATTTGTGGAATAATTGGACCATTCCTACTTTGACTGATTATAGCTAGATTATTAATGCTCAAGCGTGTGTCTGCATAGTCTATGAAACTTTTTTTCCACTCAGAATTAATGTTCAAGTGCCGAGAAAACTGGTAGGGTGAAACAAAGGCTACTCCTTGTAAGCATCAGCATTTTGGAAAAGTTCAGGCTTGTTTTATTAATTTAGATGAAATACTCATAAGAGATGGGAATGTCCATGGTTAAGCCAGCTCAACCACTTGTTTGTTGACATATCCCCAGAGTAGTGGAATTGAGCTTGGGGAACTGCTTCATAATGCATTTAGTGATGTGCAAAAGATGCTAAGCGAAAATAGTATCGGATTCCAGCCTCAGAGAAAAAGAAAATATGAGCCCTATATACACAAGAAAATAAAAAGAGTGTATAAAAATCTTGAAAATAGGGCCAAAAGTGTCAGGTAATAGAGCAGCAACACGCTTTCGCAGATCTCTGACTACCAGAGTCTTGGCCTAGCTCCCAGCTTCAGAAGTTGGATCAAACTAATCTTCGTTTTGCCAAAGCTGATGGAAGCTCTAAAAATGTAAATCTGAGCTACAGCATAAAAAGTGAAAGAATATTTCTTGCCTTATACAATTTTTCAAAGCACATAAATTTTAAAATTAAATGCTGGGACTCTGCAAGATTTGGACTATGCAACAGCCAAAATAAGTTACCAAAATTAATGGAAATAGGGCAGTAAGCTTTTTCAGGATTATAATGTGATGCAAGTGTTGGGCAGAGTGATGACAAGTCTGCTGCTCCTCTAGATATCTGTATTTCATTTTTCTGTGCTCAAAAGTCACACATAGTTGTTCCATTTACAGAAATCAACAAATTCTTGCATCTAGATTTTCACTAAACAAAACAATTTGTCAGGCTACTCCAGCATTAATCATCATTTAACAAATCTCTGCAAGAAGTTTTGGTTTATTAAAAAAATGTATTAAAAATATTAGGAAGGATGGTTTATGAAACATTATCTCTTCAAAATTAGAGACAAATGATAAGTGTGTGCACACTGAAACCCTAAGGATTAAAAAAAAAAATATTAGAAGGTCTGGAGAAGAAATACAAAGTTGATGGCTCACACTTCCATGTGGCCTTAAGGTGCAACACTGGGCTGAAAGAAAATGGCATTGCTGGGCAAGTTTGACTCCATTGTAACTTTCTGGGTCAAGTTAGGGAAATACTAAGTAATAAAGAAAGTCATACACGGGCATTTTGTCAAGAAGTACATGTGTCAAGTAAGTAAGTGTGCCATATTGTGGTAACTTCACAGTTAATTCAAACAGGGTACATCTACACTGTTCTGCAGAGTGACAGCAGGTTTTATAAGAACAACTAATATTTAGCTTAAGTGATAATATCCATTAACTATGCCTGAGTTGGTAACCCCATCGAGACAACTTCAGCAAGACAGCTGTTCCACTATGGAAAGATCCCGACATATACACACACCCCCTGGACCTGAAAATACTCAGATATATTTCCTAACATATAATACACATACCCCACTTTATTTGGTGGTTTGAAGCAAGAGAGCAATTTTAAGAACGCGTCCATGCAAATACTGCAAAATACTGTTTGTCTGGTACTACTCACGCCAACTACTACTCTAACACCTAGCCTATTCCAACACCTTGCCAATGAGTTATGTTACAACTACTGCATCTTTTGTAAAATGAATTGGGATCTTTATTTGGTTGACCATTTTTTCCTCTGTCTAACCTACTCATTAAATTCCTTCCTGTCCCTGGACTGTGGAAAAGAGACTCTTCTAGCACGATAGGAATGTGAACCTTAACAGGCACCTAGGTATTACCATAGCACAACCAACAACAACATACAGTGGTGCTGTTAAGTCAGTAAACTGACTTTACCTAATTATTCTTGTTATATGAGTCAGTAATTTTCATATCTGGGCTCAGCTGTACCGGGTATGGTTTCCCAGAAGTAATGTCAGCCTCCCACAATCCTTATTTTTCTCCTTTTCCCCTTGTTTTCTCTGTGAATACCCAGTTAAGGAATGAAATCCTGGCTCATTCAAAACCTAACCCAAAACTCTCAATTTGTTTGATAAAGCCTTTAAAAATAGCACACAAAACTGAGCTCCTCAGCGCCTGACTGTTAGAAGGGACAAACTAACCTGGAGACAGAACATATGAGAATATAAGGTGACAAACTCAGCTGGATGTTGATAAGGGGAAAAAAAATGAACTCTGCTCTCAGTTGGTATAAATACTGAATTTCCCTCGTACTTAGAAAGATGGTAAGGTACAAAGGATGCATTTACCACAGTGTTTTATTTGAGGTCAGCATCCTCTAAAAACAAATCTCCTGGTCATCCTCCCTTGCTGAGCTTTGGTTCACGTTACAGCTCTGGATTCCTTTGGGGTGAAACGCAACTGGAAGATGCCCTCTGGCAGCACACCTAATGCTCTCCAGCTGCTATTGGGCATTCAGACCGCAGACCAGGCTACAGCCAGGCCAAAGCAAAACCACGTACGGCGTGGACTAAGATCCTCAGCGCCAACCAGTTTGCTCTAGGGATCGGTTCCTGTTGTGCTGCCCTACTTTCTAGTGTGGACGGAGCTATATCATGCAGGCACTCGAGAGGGAACCCGTAGGGCTCATATTAGTTGTGCTGATGCCTCCAAACAAATAGGAAATGTTGCTTTCGGAAGCAAGTAAAGAGTATAGTGAGCAACACCTACTGTTTTTGGAAGAAAACCAGCAAATCCAAACACTTTTTAAAAAGTGGAAGAAAGCATCTGAAACGTTGAAACTTCTCAATACAGTTTTGCTGTGGCTTTGGTTGTTGGTGTTTTTTTTTTTTTTTTTTTTTTTTTACAAACTGCTAGTTTCATATTCCAACTTTTGGGAACAAAAGGGGTAAGCATGGAATAAACATAATAGAGAATGGCATATCTTCCAGGAAATGTTTATGACATAAAACTACCTAGAAGTAGGAAGTTGCTGACACATACTGGCAAAAAATTCAGTCATGAATGTGAAGACTACTGACAGAATTTCTTGTGTGTTACCTCATTTATCCATGAAAGAGGAATACTTGGTGGTGAAAGCATAATTAATATCCTATTTCCTTCAGGATCAATAAAATGCAAGAATAATAAGAAATACTAGTAACATTGCATTTCTACAGGTGAAAAAAATGGCAAAAGAGCTTATTTTTAGCTAGAGAAAAATTATCACAAAAGATGCAAACATTTTTAACCAGAATAATTCCATTTAAATGTTATTATTTTGCACAAAATTTGCAAAAAATGAACAAAAATAATATTTATAATATTAGGTCAAGTTATATTAGGAAGTATGAAATCGTAGGCAACAGAAAAATCTATATGTCTCTGTGAAAATCCAGAAATAAACACTTTGAGCATTTCATAAATATTTGTTAAAAATACTGGAGATCTCTCAAAATGTAACTTAAAAAATATAGAATTAACTTTTTACATACATCACAAGTGTATTTAAATACGCTGTGCAGTTACTTTGCTGTTGGAGTATTGAACATAACTAGGAGGATAAGTTATGGGTGATTCATGCCTTGCTGTTTTGGAAGTTTACATGAAAGATGATGGTATACCATGCAGCAGAAATTCTGAACAAGGAGTGGTGAACATCTGTGCTGTTTCCTCTCTAAGAAAAAGAAAAGTTCATATCCCACCCAGGGAGAAGAAATGACCCTGATAAAGAATGTAAGTGATCTTGTTTGACCTGTGACGCAAGACTAGTGCTGACCTCTGCTGCCTAACCACAATGCATGTTTTTTGTTATAAGAGTGTGCAAGTGTGCATTGCTAAAAAGGAATGCAAGGAATATGAATGATGCTGAAAGTCAGGAGAATGAAATATTGATTGTGGAAGTGAAAGTGTGTTTGTTCAGGTAGGTATGAAAGGCTAAACGGAGGAGGAAGAGGAAGAAACACAAGAAGAAAATGAAAATAAACACACACATGACCAAGCCATTTCTATCTGAGAAACAACTCAAAGAATATGCCACTTCCTTGTCCCTCCTCAGACCAACATTGCTCTTAAAAACATGCTAGAGCTGCTAATTATAGAATTTAAAGCAATAAATAACCCAAATATTGTCCCATATAACTATGAAAGTACCAGAATGTTAATCCAACTCTATTTGGGAATGTTAGTCATCAGCATTCTATATTATTTACATAACTCTTCAAATTATAAATTAAGTACTTCTAACTCAGCACATGGAGAGCATGACTAATCGTTCTCATCCAGAAATCACCCATTCCACTCATCATCTTCTTTAAAAAAAGCCAAACACTCTTATTTGCCAATAGCTGGATGCATAAATATTTCTAATATTGGTATAAATACAACACACTGTTCCTGAAAAATGAGCACATGAGAGATTTTAATTGTCAGCCTTCCCACATGGTAACATTAAAGTAAAATAAAATACAATTGGCTGCTTACTGACAATGTCTGCTATCTACAGTACAGGAAACAGCATGCTTAATATCCAGTCCTTATAAACATATTGTCCGTGTAGATCTTTCGTTAAACATGATTAATGCAACAGATGAAAGTCAAATTTAATCCATGCGATCTCAAAGCACAAATCAATGCACTTCTTTTCACATTCAAGACGAAGGATAATTTTTTAAGGGAACTCTGGAAGGAAAGGAATTTATTAAAGGAATCCACACCAGCTGAAAATTTGGCCTCCAATTTTAAAAGTGACTAATAGAAAAATTAGAGAATGTAACAATAAATCTAATTATATTGCAGCTATTTTTTCTGGAACACTTCGAATTAATCCTGAAATATAAGCACAAGACTAGCATTAAGCACAGAAGAATAACACTGCCAGGTCTGATGTACAAATCTTGGTAATATGTGAAGCAATTGGACAAAGAGAGTCTGACCTGTCAGCAGTCAATATGCAGTACATTTTTAGCAGCAGTAAGAATATATTTGGTGGAGCTGGATGACTCGAAAGACAGGAAATATAACATGGAACTTTACGTCTCTGGGTCACGGGTTCAAACGTAACTCAGGGCAGGATCCACAGTGCAATGCCTAAACTTTAGGCACCTGCTAAGAAATTGTAACCCAGATGCCACTCACTCTACATAGATGCTTAAGACACCTTATAAACGTAGAGGGAAAACAAAGATACTCAAAAGGAGGTCCAAGAGGGCTAGGACATCAAACAAGAAACTGCAACCAGCAATCACAGAAAAATACCTTTTCTCCCCAGAGAATAAACACTTCAATTTATAGTGCAGCTGAACACTTCTGGACCTAACTGATGATCTATAGTATGAGTCTATCTCCAGGGTCAGGTATTCATTCAAGCCAGTCTCCTAAGGTGAGGCACCCAACAAAGAGGTGCCTCGAAGAGCTGAGCAAGATTCATTTTTTTTTTTTAAATGCAGTCAGAGAAGCAGGTGGTGATGACAGTACCAAGCTTTTACAAAGTCACCCTCCAAAAAATTAATCTATAATAAAGTCACGAGACAAATTGTTTAGGAAGATTACTTCAATTTTCTCCTTAATCAAAGGGAGTTCACACCCACATCCATTCTTTTGCATGCTCCAACTGCCATACTAAAATCTATACTGAAAAAGGGAAAATACTTTTTCACTCCTTCTGAAATTATACCTCTACACAGGAATAGAATAAAAGACCTAAGAAATGAGAGAAAACATTTACCCAAAGAGGTGAACATGACTCTACAGACAACTGTCTTGAGAAATTTCAATTCCAGTCCTTGCTTTTGTTGCTTTTTATGCAACTTCAACATGTAACTTGGCATTAAAAAGACCTTCACCAGATAAAATAAAGTCTGCTAATTCAGGTACTGCTCTGGAAGGTAGAAGATGTATATTTGTCTCTTCAGACAGAAAATAGAATTGGTTCTTCTGCTTTCTGAACAACTTCTGTCTTTGCTAGCCTATTATACTTCAGGGGAAAGAGGGAGAAGTACCAACAGTGTGCGTGCTATAACAAAATAACTGCCACTGCATCTTGAAAGGAGCTTGAACCTGTCAGTGCCATGACATTATTCTGTAAAAGTATATTGGAATTGGAGTCCTCGTGGTATAGACAGGGGAACTTCATCTTGGTCCCCACCAGACTTCGGCATGCTGAGACTGCAGCAGCATTGAGCAAGCAAAGCAGCTGAAGTCTGGGTACTTCCAGTGTAAGGAAGAATTTTTAATGACAATTTTGGACTTAGTTGCTTCAGATAGTCTCTTGAGGTTGTAAACCCTTTAGTCACCAGTCTAGTCTGGCTGTCAATCACCAGTGGCTGGAGTTGCTGCCTGTTGATGGAACATTGGCAATTCATGAGTTGAACATAACTGCATTTGCAAAAAATTTCCATCAGCTGGCATCTCTCCTTCCAAAAATGATTCTAAGCAGTGAACATACAAAGAGAAGAATACTTTCATCTGGCCAGAAATAAGGCGTATCGGCCAACTTAACACACAATGTTGTTTAAGCC
Organism: Phoenicopterus ruber ruber; assembly: GCA_009819775.1. Taxonomy (NCBI): domain Eukaryota; kingdom Metazoa; phylum Chordata; class Aves; order Phoenicopteriformes; family Phoenicopteridae; genus Phoenicopterus; species Phoenicopterus ruber. The sequence goes on from CM020216.1 coordinate 32,876,994, forward strand.
ACATTTACCTTAGTATCATCATCCAGTAGGCAGTCCAACCATAAATATGCTCACACTAAAGGTGTGTAAATACCTCTATTGTATTTGATGAATTCCCTTACAGCTTTGCTGTTTAAACGAATACTTAAATTACTATGGTGTTTATACTGTATTAAATGGAAGTATAATAAATTAATATCACTTGTTACACATCAGAAATTCTAGTCAGTAGCCTGGTTTCAGAAAAAAAAAATGAAGTTAAGAAATATACTTTTAGTTCTGAGATTTTGCAGGATTAAAATTTCATCAGCAATTACAAACGAGCATTATTAAATTTACATGGATGGCCAATTTGCAAGCACATTTAAATTCTCAGATGCCCAAGTGACATTAGTTGTCCCCTCACAGTACATATCCCACTTTCTTTTTCAGCTATTCACAAATCACTAAACAAGCACAAGAATACAGGAATAAATTTTCAGAAGTTAGCATCCTGCAAAATTTTCCCTTTTTTGAAGTCACAGACTTTAGAAGTGGACTAGAAACTACATTGACATTGCATCATCTCACAGCAGGTTCTAATAAACTTTTTAAAGTGTTGAATTTTTCTAATAAATACTGAAAGAAATGCAAAGTAAGTTATGTTGTTATTATGTTTCCTACAAGTTTCATCTTGTAGGAATCATAGCCTGTGAATATAATTTTTTTCTCTTTCTGAATCTCAATGAAGTTTGGATACGCATATTAACCCTATCCTGCTACTTTTCCAGCAAAACCCTGGCAGTGAATTTCTTCCTCCAGCAAATCTGGAAATGTTTCTTAGTAATACTGCTTGATAGCTCTACATATTCTCTCAGTAAGATATCTTCCATAGCCATTGGATCATTTTAATTGAATATAAAATAAATAAAAGGCTCATAATACCTTGGTACGCTACCTTTTCCAACAAATATCCATTTTCTATCTTATTTTTATAGCAGAAGCAGTGGCTCACCTCTTAAAATTAATCACAGTGTTCTCACTCTGCAAAAGAATGTATTACTAATAGCAACACAAGGGACTTGAAGGATTTCTTCTGATTTTATCAATTTCATCATCATTCAAACTTCAAAATAAAGCAATGTGTCTTTTTACATCATATTTTATAGAACATTAACTCTTCTGCCCGGAGGACTCGCACGGACACCTCAGCCTGATCTCCAACAATTGCAATCAAAACTCTTGACATGTCCTGAGGTTGAATCCAATAGAGTGTAAAGGCTCTGACATTTTTGAGCATTCTCTTTATGTTACATTGACAAATGGAGGGGTTTTGTGTTTCATTGGTTAAGAGGGAGTCAGGTTTTAGTTATTTGAACCTGGGGTAACTTCATTCATGGATCAAAAAACACCTCTTGGGGCTTCCAAAGTCTTAATTATTTTAAAGCTACAAGGCATGATTTGGTAGAGATTTGGGTAATGGGAAACATATTCTTCTGGGATCACTTCACTTTGGGGAGCTTTCCAGCTGTGAAACAGGCTCTCAAACTTAAAAGCTCTCCAAAGCTCTACCTGGCCCCAGGCCCAAATTTCCCTGTAACAAAAGTTGACTCGTAGAAGAAGTAGTGTAATATATGCAACCAAAAAACTGCAGCATTAAAGAATTGGTAAGATTTATGATAACACTAAAAGTTGTTAAAGTGTTTTTAAAAGGTCAGCTTTTCACATTTAGAATCAGAAGAATGTTCATTTTTATATAATCACCACATACCTAATTCCACATGCAAAAGTGACAGCTATTTTATTATACAAGGTATATACGGAGGTTTGCACATGACAGTACTAACTTACTAAAATAAAATTAAGGTTCCATTTGTTATCATTCAGAATGATAAATATCAGGGCTCTTTTTACTTTAGAATTGGTTTTCTGGAAAACTGCTTATATGGTGATGGCTCGTTTATTAGTTAATGTAAACATAAATAAATAATAAATCCATTGAAATCTCTGGGTGTCTGACATTACTTTGCAACATTTAAACACAAAGTATCACTCTCAAGGCATATTTATCAACAAAATACATGGAAAATAGGCTACTATTAAGCCCATTAATAGTAATTTTACATTGTATGTACATGCAATGGTAGATAAGAGCTGTCCCATGCAGTTTGGGATCTGAATAGGGTGTGATTTTCATTCAGAACTGCTTAAATTGAAAATTTTTCTCTTGCTATCAATATGAAGAACAAAAAGTGGCTTTTGAAAAGTCTAAAACCTGGAATTTTATAGGCTCTTATCTGTTATAAAAGTGCACAGAAAACCTTGGGTGTCAGAGCAGACCTTCAGCATAAAGTTCAGTTTGTGCTCCTGTATGATGGTTTCTTACACAGGCCAAACTGAAAATGTCTTCTTAACACGAGGAGACTTACAAACAACTGATGGAATTGTGTGTGCCATTAAGGAAAGCCATTAGGCTGGAGGAAATTACACATGCACAGAAATCACACGCAGCAACCACCAAAATCCCCTACCATATCAAAACATCAGAAAAGCATGCCATGAGAAAAAATCTTCAGCTGAAGTGTAGGGAAAAACTCTTTCATGATTATGGGCTCCTTTTGAAGTCTGGAGCCCACACATCTCCTGTATTTAAGCAAAAAGAACTATAGCTCAACAGCCTTTCAGTGTCTCTATGGTCTCTCCTCTAGTCCTCACCTAGAAAGTCTTGTACATCCTCTGTTCTACTCTGCAACAATGATGCTTTTTTAAAAAGTTCCCTACGACAATGATTATTAAAGCTTCCATTCTATACTATGGGTGACTTTGAATAATATGTGTAAGCAGGTATTCTCCTTTGATTCTATCCTGATCCCTCTTTTTCCTTAGTTATGTCTGTTCCATACATTAAAAATTCTTCACGCCTCTGAGAAAGCACTCCAATAGTCTAACTGAACAGTAACACAAACACTGTCACGTCTCTGGTATATACAATAATGTTGGGCATCTGGGATACCATCTGGAATAGAAAAATGCAGAGGAGCAGAAGACAGAGACAAGCTCACGCTGGGTCAGTCCAGGTGAAACCTGGTCCATCCTGAGCCCGAACAAAAAAGATTTCTTTGTTTGACCAGCTTCCTACAGAGAACATGGTACTTTTAGACCACGATTCACCAAGATCAGTGTTTAGGGAGCAGACAGGGCTGTTGGCGTAGGCACAAATTGGGATGTGAGCTGTCTCCCTGTCAAAGAATAGGGCAACAGCCCAAATGACAAGTGTTCCTGGAATCGGTAGCATTAAGGAGTGTTACAGGCAGCCATGGGAACGCTGCTCCTCCGGACCCCCTGCTCCACTGGATCGGAGACACGAGCAGGGAGACCTCACATGGTCATGTGTGCAATTCACCGTGCAACCCACGTCTCACGGGGTTTATTAGTTTATGCTCCTTTCTGAGCAAAAGCTGCTAGCCTGCTCCTAGACAAAAACTTTGTAGAAAAAGTATAATCATATTTGTCAAGTGCCAGGACTGAGCCAATAATCCAGGTTGCAGGCATCAAGCTCAGTGTTTCTGTATTTATCTAGGTTGTACATCTACAACCTAGATAAGCTGTCATGGATAACTCAAAGCAGACTGTAATAAAAACTATTGGTAATAAACCCAAAATCTCAAAACAGTAATATGTGGTTGCCTAATAAAATTTTAAGGGGAAGATTCTATTTATTTGTTTATTTTTAAACAAGTATACCTTTAGACACTAGGAATGAGGGAAGTTGGAATTTCTTTTCAGAAAGGAGAAAAGTCCAGAACTGACTTGAGAGTCTTCGATAAATACGGGACAGAGCTTGGGGGCGGAGGGGGGAAAGAACAGCACTTGAAAGTGGTCTCATTTTCTTATGAGGGTTTTCTTTATGTAGTAGCACTGCCTGATGCATATGTGTAGACTAAATAAAACAGACCACACCAAACAAGCAATGCGTGTAAAATGATATAAAAATATTTGTATATTTGGAATTAATTTACCTGACAAACTGCCAGGTTTCTTTTTGTTCTGTCATTGCTTAAGATTATTAAGGAGGAAGTACTTAGTAAAAATCAAAAATAGTCTGTCTAGCTCAGCAACTGATTTATAACAGTGGCCAAAAGCTAATGCCTAGGGAAGAGTGTTAGCACAGGGCAAGCATGCAGTGATCTTTCCAGAACACCCTCCCAGCCTCCAGTGATTTCCAATTCACAAACTGAAGGAAAAGATTTATCTGAAAGATGATTATGCACAATCTCTATTGCTAGAGGCAATGGTTCTGACTCAGTACATCAGCTAAATAGTCTACATTCTAAAAATTATCTTCATTCAGTTAAAATTAATATGTTAATAGAACTGTTATTTCAGTTGCTGCAACTGCACTGCTCCGAGCATGAAACGTCTGTGCTGCATACACCAACCCATGGGGCATTCTTTATATCTCTACTCACGGTCTCCTGAAAAGTTCACTGCCTGCAGGGCAGGTAGGTCTGACGAGGAGCCTCAGAGCTGCACACACACAACACAGATGCAGCCCCTCGGGAGTGTTCACACCGACAACCAAGAGCGGCCCCGAAGCTGCTTTTCACACAGAATGGACTTGTCCATTGCATGGACAAAGGGCCTGGACTCGAGCCTCACCAGAACTTCCATGCCCAAGTCCTACAGGTGAGACTGCGCATACGCAGGTTTTCTGCAGCCTGCCACCGAGGCAGCAGCAGAACCGGGGGGCTGAGCAGCCACTGAGCATCTGTCCCTCGTTGCTCTTCAAAGCCATAGCCACTGCTGGGCCCCAGTCCCACCAATGCGTGGAGTTATCCTAAGCCCTAGGGGTGCTCCTGTTCTATCAGGCTTGGCGATGCTTTAAAAAATAGTAACAATTTAAAAAATCAGCATTATGAAATTATTGGTCATAAGATTAATAAGCTCTTCAGACTCTATTTCCCAATGTCTTGCACTGACATGTTTTAAATATCAGCCTGTACTGATACCGGGTGTCATCCGCGAACTTGCTGAGGGTGCACGTACGACACCAAGCTGAGTGGTGCAGTGGATATGCTTGAGGGTCGGGATGCCATCCAGAGGGACCTGGACAGGCTTGAGAGGTGGGCCTGGGTGAACCTCATGAGGTTCAACAAGGACAAATGCAGAGTCCTGCACCTGGGTCGGAGCAACCCCCGGTATCAGTACAGGCTGGGGGATGCAGGGATGGAGAGCAGCCCTGCCGAGAAGGACTTGGGGGTGCTGGTGGATGAAAGGCTGGACATGAGCCAACAATGTGCGCTGGCAGCCCAGAAGGCCAACCGTATCCTGGGCTGCATCAAAAGGAGCGTGGCCAGCAGGTCGAGAGAGGTGATTCTGCCCCTCTACTCTGCCCTGGTGAGGCCCCACCTGGAGTACTGCGTCCAGCTCTGGGCCCCTCAACATAAGAAGGACGTGGACCTGCTGGAGCGGGTCCAGAGGAGGGCCACAAGGATGATCAAGGGAATGGAGCACCTCTCCTACGAAGACAGGCTGAGAGAGTTGGGCCTGTTCAGCCTGGAGAAGAGAAGGCTCTGGGGAGACCTTCTAGCAGCCTTTCAGTACCTGAAGGGGGCCTATAGGAAAAATGGGGAGAACCTTTTTAGCAGGGCCTGTTGTGACAGGACAAGGGGTAATGGTTTTAAACTAAAGGAGGGGAGATATAGGTTGGAAATCAGAAAGAAGTTTTTCACAATGAGGGTGGTGAAACACTGGAACAGGTTGCCCAGAGAGGTGGTAGAAGCCCCATCCCTGGAAACATTCAAGGTCAGGCTGGACGGGGCTCTGAGCAACCTGATCTAGTGAGGTTGTCCCTGCTCATTGCAGGGGGGTTGGACTAGATGGCCTTTAAAGGTCCCTTCCATCCCAAACTATTCTATGATTCTATGATTCTATGAAATATTCCCAAGGAATGGAGCTAGAAAGACAATTCCACAAACTAACAGATTTCACCAAGAATTAGACCTGCCAGGCCTGTTGGAAAGTCACCGTTCATGTCAACCTGTCGCAGCTTGTGCAAGGGAAGAGTATAGCCTGTGCTGCTGCTGGGCAGTGCTCCTGGCCCTCCGGCAACTGACAGAGGCTCGCCAAAAAAGATCCCAAGGGAAGAGAAAATGGACAAACTGCCCTTTTTGGTGTGAATAGTTAAACACATATAACTTTTTAGGCAATGACTGTTTCTATGGCTACTGAAGAAGCACCTGCGACTGAGTACTCCAAACTTTCACAAGTTGAAGAGGGCTAGGCAGATTGTGTCAGTGTGCCCATGAATTTATTCTTTAACAAGTCACTAGAATTTAACACATTAATTGTAAGAAGGGGAAAACAACAGGAAAACAAACAAATGAACCACTCTTGCAATCAAAAAAAGAAAATAAGTCAGAGAGGAGGAGAATGCTGTCCCATCCACGGATAACCTGTATTTGCCAAAGCTGCCCTGCCTTGATGTGACATTTTAAAGATACTTATTTCAAACTGTAGGAAAATCATGCCTCAGTTTGAACCAGGCTTATTTCAGCTGCTGTAACTTCCTCATGCAGAAAAGCCTGAATCTAATACGCAGAGCTACCACCAGGACCTGAGTGGTGTTTCTCCTTTGGCCACGCACATCAGCTTCAAACCAGGCCAAGACTATTGGCTTTATGTTTGCAATCTGACAGACGTTATCAGAGAACAGTACGCCCTCAACTTTAAAGACGGTTGCTTTAAAACTTTCCCCTGGGTTTTGTTTCAGTAGTTATAGGAAGGAGACACAAGAGTCAGGTTACATCTTCTGAAGGACTTCCTCACATCACAGGCATCCCCAGCAGGAATCTTACAGACTGCTGCTCCCTGACCCTCTGCCATGCTATATGACTGCTTTCCTGCCCTCACTTGAAAGAGCAGCAATTAAATCATTTTACCTGATCCACAACACCTGTTGGAATGTAGTTCTGGGTAAGAAGTCTCCATAATTCAGGTATTTGAAATCAGCTTTGTACCAAGAACATGTGGACAGCAAATTACATTATTCTGACAAAAATATTTTTCTGTGCTATTCATCATTCCATACAGCTCCATCTCTCCTAAGGACACACATGCAGGCTCATACACCCATAAGGGACCCCATCCTCCTCCCACGGGTAAGAAAATTTTCATTTAAATCATGTTTATAGGTGTGGTTACACTGAACACTTGCATGTCTTGGGCATATGAATGCCGCCAGTATACATGGCCACGTGTACCCTTTTTATAGCCAAAACTGCAAATCATCTTCTGCACTGAAATAAGTCATCACTCATCAGTTACATGTCGTAGTAAAATCTATCTCTGTTCTCTCTCTGGGTAATTCTTTCAGAAGCAGCTGCAGCAGAGAGCAGCTATGTATCTGAACAACTTGGCTCACGTTTGGTGCATCAGGTTTGGTTTTCATTTAAAGAATTTTTTTTACTCCATAATTTTATTTAAACAAACATTAAAAGCTTTCAGAGAGATTCAGTTGCAATAAGTGATCAAAGCTGTGGTTATTTAGGCTCCTTTTTTACAGGATGGTTACAACCACATTAGCGATGGTTTTCATTCTTTTTTTCTTTCTCCATTATAATTGGATAGCACTGTCCCAGTCATTACTGTGTGAGTGACCTCTGCCCCAGCAGTCAGGGCAGAACAGGCTAGTCTTTGCCCATTTATCATGTCAGGACATAATTTCAGCCATCGTGATGTACTTGCTAAGGTCATGCTGCATATAGATTTTCCTTTTTCTTTTTTCTCTTCTCTGCTCCTGCATGACTTCCCTTTTCTCACCTAGATCTAAGAACTGTAATCACCTAACCTGTTTTGATGACTTTTTGAGACAATTGTAGGTCTGCTAACACAAAGAATGATTAAATTTTGGCATAGGGGCTACTTTGGAATTTCAGTGTAATGGATAAAGCATATCACTGACATCTAAGTCTAAATTGTGGACTCAAATGTGTAAGTGCGCTGGGATGAGACTGTCAAACAAAGGAAACTGTTCTGTGGCATTATGAAAACAAATGCTTATAGGAACATTATAATAAACAAACAGCAATGGTTTTGTTGTAGACCTTTGGAAGTTATTGTGCTTTCATTCCTTCTGATAAGCAAGCTGAGTCTTGTAGTCATAAACACGTTCAAATAATAGTGACTCGAGTGAGACTTGTAGGATCTGATCCTTCAGGAATTACTCATGTACATAATGTTAATAACGTATGTAAACTTTTGCAGCACCAAAATCTCAGTTTGTACATTACGCACATCACATCATAAATTGTGTTATGCAAGCACCGTTTCCAGTATTTTCACATCTTATTTTCTGTCAGCCTGTTAACATACATTTTTGTTGGTATCTAATACAGACACCATTTAAAAAAAAAAAAAAGAAAAAACCAAAACCCAAAGCAGACAGACATTCACTTGCAACGAAGTGTATGCAAGGGCTCCTAGGACTCTGCTGGGCTGCAATTTCCTTGGTTCAGTATGGAAAATGTGGCTGGGTTAAAAAAATGTCATTTGGACTTCAGCCTGAGAAGGTTTGGCAAAATTCCTGGTTTATAGAATTTCTGCTGCCTGCTGCTTGTGTTCCAGGTAGTGCAATGCTTCAGAACCTTAAAGACTTCTGCTTTAGTAATTATTTTTACAGACTTCTTGATAATGCCAATTAATTGATTCTCATGTGATTTAGTTCTTACTGCTTATAGGATGTCATTCAAGATTAAGTTCAAAATCAGATGGTAATAGAGCTGCTCTGAATAATATTTTATTTAGTTTACTCTATATATTTAACTTACAGATAATGTTAAAAAAGGAAAAAAAAAAATAAAAAAAGAAAATAATTACCTGCAAAGGTTTGGAACACATGAAAATCTGCTGCCTTTGCTGAAGGAGACTAGAAAAATATTCAGTGTGATACCAGATCTTCATAAAACTCTGCATTTCCATTTTGAGTCAATTTTACTTATAAGACTTGACAAGACCAGGCTGATATTATTGAAAATCATATCCAATATCTCGGCTGCTTAATAATTTATTTTATTGAGTATGAGGTTTTGTGTGAGCAACTGGCAAAATCCATACTATGAGTCTTGATAACAACGCAAAATTGTAACTATCATGACGTTTGGGGGGGGGATTAAGCAGTACCTAGCCTGTCATTTAAGCTCTTTTACTACTATCTGATTTCTTGATACAGAAAGTGTAAAAACAGTAAGAAAGAATGACCCTTTGTACCTGGTTCTTACTTTTGAGGGTAACACAATGAGAATATCAAAACATAATTTGACAACTGGGGTCACAGTGACCATGAAATATTACCTCGTGATGACTGGGATAGGAAGAAGGACTAAGAAGGAAAGAAAAACAATGAACTTCACTTCAGCAATGAAGTTTTCAACAAACTTACAGAATTGGTTGTAAGTTTTCAAGGAAAGCTTATCTAAGGTGAAAAGGAGTTAAGGAGAGTTCATAATGCCTTAAACCCCCCAATATTAAGGAAGAAAATGTTAAAAACCCCAGCACACCAACACAGCAAAACAAAAAAACCTCCTCATTATGAAGAAAGAACATTAAGTTATAAGCTGCCCTAAATCATGAACTTTTCCTGATTCTAAAGATAAGATGGAATGTACAGGAAATATTTGAAACATACTGTAACAAAAGGTCAAATAAACTATTTATAAACAGATATATATGTATAAAAAAATCCTCACAAATACATATGCAAAGCATAACTACTAACATACTTGTATGAAAAACAAACTGAATAAAACTGTATCCGCATTGGATAGGACAAGAGATAGCAAGTATGATTCAGGCTTAGTAATTTTTTTAAATTGCAAGAACAATTAAATACTGAAATACATTGCCTGGGGAATCACCACCACTGAAAGTCTTTGGAATAGGTCAGAAGCACATCTGCCAGGACGGCTGGTAGGAAGCGTTACTGACCCTGCTCCGGGGAAGGCAGAAGGATTGGAGGCTTTTTCTGCGATTCTTGCAGCCCTACAGTTCAGTGTCCATTTCTATTAATTCTATCAGTTTTGCGTGGTATTCTGTGCCCTTCAGAGCCCACCCCACCACCTCACTCATCCTGTTTCTATGAACCTGTGGCTCTCCACCATACTCCCCTCAGTACTACATTAACAGTGGACCTGGTCCATCTCCTCAGCATCTCATATCTCTGTTGGTATGGTAGGGAAAGAACTGGGCACAGGACACGAGAACGACGTGGTTATACTGCAGTCAGGGGCTGCAGAGAATTGCAAGTGGGAAGGAAAACAAGGAAGGAGTTGAGTTTCTGTATGGAGTGTACATAAGGGTAGAGAGGACACAAACGCACGTGAAATGCATTCATCGGTGTAGCGTCACTGCTCACGAAAGGGCAGTGCACGATGTTCACTGAACAGTGTTTTCCTTTTTAAATATCTGATCAAAGGTTTTATTAACAGTTGGATTTCTTGCTAGAATAACTATGTCACACTGCTATAGAGTATGTGAGGGGTTTTTTAGTTATTATTTTCCTGAAGGAAATGCTTGTTGCAGTTTGTAAAATGTCATTAATAAATAAAGAGCTTGCCCACAAGGGCAAAGGCCATGTGCTGCCTGAGGAAACTCAAATGTATTAGCTTAGGCACCAAAGCAATATAGCACTGACTGTGCCGTGTTAGCATGCCATTCCATCAATGCACTAAGCCTTGCATTTTGTTGTGTTTCACCTACCTCAAGTTTTGCTTAGTTTTTAATCTTTTTCAGAAGAAAAAGGGTTGACTGCCAAACAATGGCATTTTAAACAGCTGTAATATTTAGCTGAGTGTTCTTGGTCTGTGGGGACTCTTTTATTAAAAGGCAAGTAATGAACGGTCAAAAAAACCCAATGATTTTTGTAATGTTTCTTATTTTGTTTACTATTTGCAATGCATTTTAGGTGTCCTTGAATCCCTAGGAGTGCAGTTGGCTAAATAGCAATTCATTTCTTGATTAATGCAGAAAACAGCGTGAGGCTAGAGGGCAATCCCAAAGTTCCTTGCATATCCCTGATCCTACCTTTCATCTGCTGTGCACAGTGGTGGCCCTGATGCATTTTAGCCAAGGAAGAGAGCCAAGGCTGAAACTGCCAAGTTCCCCTGTGATAAAGCTACTAAACAGCCTAAACTCTGTCTAGCCCTGGAGCAGCAGGGCCCTGGAAGCCAGCTGAATTTCTTGTCTTGCCTTCCCTTACTCTGAGCTCTCTGAGGGACACAGAAAGTGTCTCAAGACAATCAGCCACATAAAGAATTTGGAAGGCAGTCACGGAATCATTACTGTCACTATTTCCTAAACCATTTGCAGCTTGACAATACTCCTACAGTATCTATAACTCCACTTAAGTATGTGCAAACTCATAAAGTTTCTTTTATATGGCTGCAATGTTGACTTTAGGAAAAGACTTTCATAAACTAATAATCTGAAGACCCTTCCAGTAACAATGTCACAGCTTCTAATTCCATGGGAAAGCTTCTTATAAGTAATACACACATTTGAAATCTGAAGGACTTTAAATATCTGTATTCACCTGTGTGTCTACCATCAACTTTACTGTAAACATGCTAGTAAATGAAAATTCACATTTCTGTCTGAAAAGTAGGCTGTTTAACTACAAATGGCAAAGGTAGTAACAAGTCCTCACGTTTTTCTTTAAGTTCTTTACTATTTCTCACTATCCTTGTGTGCTTTGAAAAGCATTTGGGGTACAATCGTATAAAATTCTTATCCAAAATCAGCGATGCATTTTGTACTATTGTACCACAGCTACATCTGCCCATATTTGCCAGTTGTGCTGTGTTACTGTGCAAATTAGACAATCAATTTCCTAAAGAAATCAGGCTTTTTTTTTTTTTTTTCTGAATCGGTCAGTAATTTCCAGCTTCTTTTTGTTCAAGTGTGATCACTGATGGCTGGTCTGCATGGAATACCAGCACTTTTCACAGAACATAAATTACTGTATTACCAGCTGATTAACCATACCATTCTTGACTGCAAACATATAAAGTCAAAACGGCAAAGTTTCATGGAAAATTTATAGTTAGAGTTCAAATAAAAAGAAGCCTGTGGTCCTCTAAATCCAGGTTAGCAATTCTTCCTCCTTAGTTGTGTGTTAGTAAAAAAATAATTATCAGATATTATGCATAAGAATCTGAATGAGATTTAACATCACATATCTTAAATTGTCAAGTCTTCCTTGCTCGAAGAATCCCTGAACCAACCACAGTTTCTACATATACAAAAACCTTCTATGAATTTTTTTTCCGTGAACTCTTCTAGTCTCTTCTTAAGCCTTTGGAAACTTTTTGTTTTTACAGAATCTTGTAAGAAGTTCCAAGGCGAAACCCACATTTTGTCATCAACCGCATCCTTTCACCTTTTTTTTTTTACTTTTTTTCTGTTTTGGTTTTGCCTTCACCACATGACATATCAGCTTCAGTGGACGGTAAGCAGCCTACTACTTTTTCATTTGGCTTCCCATGCGAGCAGCGCGTTACACACGGCATCAATGAAGCAGAGGCCCATCGTGGAACCTGGCAACGCAAACACGTATAAACTGCATAACCAGATATTCCTCATTGCCACATGAGCTAACACATGTTCCTCAGCTGTGGACTCCCTACAACTCGAGAGGTTTGTAAAGTGACTTTTTAAGCTGAAAAGTTTGAGAATTTGATTGGGGGGGTTGGGGTGCCAACGATTTTTAAAATACTACCAATTACAATGTACCAAATATTACTTCAGGGCTGCTTCTTTTTTAATTTACGATAATACTCACATTTTGTATCTCTGAAGATGAGAGAACATTCCCCAGTAGAGAAATATGCTATTAATATGTTACCATCTCTGGCTGATTTATTCTCATTTCTGTTAGTTTTTATGTCCCATCACTAAACCCAAGCACATGGTACAGCCTGTATGTCTATGCACCTGTCAGTAGACGGGTTAAAGTTGATTAAGGGTGTATTCAGAGGGTCTCAGTATTTCGATATTCTGTTTACTAGGGTGTTTTTAAGAAGCAATTCTAATATATAAGCTAAAGGCTGAACTTAATTCCTGTCTAAATTTATTAATTATCCTCTCTTTGTTGAAAGCACTACAGCTGATAGCTATAGCACACAGCAGCTCTGCAGGAGTAACAGGTGAATTTTATTTATTTTTTTAATTTTTTTTTTTTAATACACAAAAATGAGATGCGTGTAGGGCAATCCTTTTAAAAATCTGAAAGTATGAATCAAAAAGCCCAAATCGAGAATGCAATGACATTTTAATACTTAAGAATATTCCCTCTTGAACAGCTCAAGACAAGATTAATATATCCGTAATAATAAAAAATAATGCTGTTGGACAGATGAGCCAGCCCTCAGTGGTTATTCAGTATGAAAGGAGTGATGTCTAGCAGATTAAGGATTAGACAGCAGCAGTAACAAGAAAAATCATGAACGGAGACAAAATAAAATGGGCAAATTAGTATATAAATTATTTCTTATTAGTTCACCTGGAGACAAAAAAAATTTAGGACAGAACAGTTGGTCATTTTAGGCTCACTTCAAACAAAAAAATTTGTTTGCATATTTTAACTAAAGGGATCAAAATGTTTCTTTTGCAAGACCCTGAAAAAAATATTTAAATTTTAATTAATATTTTTCAAGGATTTTGGTTTCTTAATCATAATATTAGCAAAATAAACCTGTAGTGCCAAACAATATATCAAGAAACATCAATGCATCTGTAAGTGCTAGCAATTTGTGATCCCACCTCTATTTCTGTATTTTTGACAGGCAAAACCAAATTCAAGAGACTTCGGAAGAAACTCTAATCTGGCTTATCATTATGAAGAAAAATACTAATTCATTTTATAATGCATTTCGTACGATACATATTGTGTACTATATTCTTTGACATACCGCATGTTTGTGCATGTGTATTACTATATATGTTCAACAAATAGATGTATATTTTATTTTTATTTATATAGATATGTGAACACAGAGATATTAATTCCATTTTTAAGTTTATGTCTGTGTTCTCTTATTTTCTCCATTTGTCCCTTTAAAAAAGTGGTGTTTCTGGACGAAAGTGGAATTTCATGACAGATACATTCTTTCTTTGGTATTCATTTCAGTAGGGAGTAAATAGCCATGAATGACCTTCTTGTCTTTACCTTTGATTTTTAAAACGTTTCTTGGCGCTTTAACAAATGGTTCACCACACTTCAACTGAAGGGGAAGAAGATGTCAGTGACTTGATGGATGCTTTTTACTATGACTATGAGTAGAAAGAAGACATTTAGCACCATGTATTCTCATGATTTGTTTTAGAATCCTATTGAATATGTACAATTGAATTGCTAGAATATATTGCTAAGAATATTGTTAAATCTTTCTGTTTGAAATCTCCAAGATTAAATTTTATGAAAAAACACATAGCATTTTCCCTGAAAAGTTTATAATGAAGCAAACCTGAAAAGATTTTGCTCCTAAATCTTTATTGGAACGTGCTTTTAGTCTGGGATACAAGAATGTCTCAAAGTTTTATGACAATGTTGAGAGTACACATTATGTTGTGACTTTCAAATAATTTCACAGCACCAACAACAAGAAGAAAACATTTATTGACAGAAAGAGCTTTCTATAAAGAACTGTCATTAAAGTTGTATGGACTAAAAAAAAAATATCAAGTTTATAATAATGACATAAGCTAATGGCTACAACACACACACATTTTGGGAGTGGGAAAGAGAGGCTTTGATTTGCTGTGGAAGGATCCTCTGGTAGTTGGAGGCATTTCCTTTATTATTAGATCCAAGCTTCATTTAATTTTTAATCCACTGTTGGTTCCCACATCATTTTGCAACTAGCACATGCTAATGGGAGATAACAGACAGACTTATATCAGTCACTTGGGGCCAGCTCCAATAAAAGACTTTGATGCCTTAAACGAGATGCCACTACACCAAATCATACTCAACAATCCCTCATAGAAATATCTATGCAATTTTTTTCCTTTTTGAGCTGAAACTCCATCTGCTGTTGTGTCTTTTGGTATCAGTACATTTGAAATTTGTCATCTTTCTATAAGGTAACTCAGGAATTTCCAGGAAAAAAAAAAATCCAGGACTTCTCTGAAAGTGATGTGTTACTAGAATAAAAGATTAAGGCTTACAGTATTGTCAAACCAGTACTGGTAGGCAAAGTACAGAAAAAGGCCTGCCAGAATGGCCAAACGCACAAGTGAAAATTGACCCATATTACTTTCCTATATAAGGAGAGTTACATTCTCTACTCCATTCCCCACTTTTCTTACCAAAAAATGTCTTTGCGCAGGTGCTTTCTGCCCTCTTTGTAACTTGTGTAGTCAGTTCTATCCATGCAAGACAAGTGCAAACAGATATGAACGCTCGCAAACCACAATGGTGATGCAATGGCTACACACAGTTCACAAAAGAGACCATCAGGTACCATCATATGTAAGTAGCACCTATGACGCTCTTTCACATTTGCATTCTGTTCTCAGTTCACAGGACCCATTACAAGGCTGCAACCCAGTTCAAATGCATGATTTAAGCTATTCTAATACAGAGTCTGGCAGTTTCAAAGAAGGTCCCATTTCCAGAGGTAAAATATCCAAACTTACCCATTTTTACTGCTATATTGCCAAAGTAAGATGGGCACACAGCTACGCACATCGCAGTTTTGCCCTCACCCTTTTACATTCAGGAATGTTCCTTCTTCACCACCCTTTGCATTCTGCTGCTTGTGAAAGTGAAGACATTATCTCAGCTTGCCCTTCTGTGCTCTCCACTTTCTCCTTTCAAGTCATCTCACAAGCACTATGATTTTATTGTTCATTTCCTGTTGGACTATAAACATTGTCTTTCTCTTGGAATTTTTTTTTCATACTTTTTTTTTTCTTGTTTCCTTTGCTGGCCTGTTCTACAGCTCCCCACCCTTTCGTATTTGTCTCCTAACTGTGGCTAGCCTGAAAATTATTTTTGAAAGTGGCTCCTTTTATCCAAAAGTATTTTTTTTTTTTCCCCTGAACATCCACTCGCCACTGACCTCCCCGTGTTTTCTGTCCTTCCCAGCTAGGTTTACTAAAGTTCAGCCAACCCTTCCATTGCATTCAGTAGATTATTTCTTTTTAAATAATCACATTGCAGGAGTATTATCATGCAAGTTCTCAGATGAGCGGTCTAAGCAGAAGCAAATTCTTTAATTCTTCTATTCTACCTCTTCAGTTTGACAATGTTTCAATCTTTCCAGCATGGACATAAAGAGTGTACTTTTAGATTACAGAAATATTTTCCAAATTCTCCCACATTAACACAGAAATTTGTGCTTTCAATATGTATGGTGTCCTAACCATTACAGCGTCAAAACCATTATCGTTCATTTTTTATTTGGTAAATTAATTTGCTAACCTGAAGCTCTGAATTTCCAATCTATAAAACAAATGGTGGCATAGAGATTCAGAGATAAAATAAGTGGGGAAAAATACCATTTGCTCTCCAAAAAATTATATTTTCCACTTTGATCAGGAAAGCAAAAGACATAAGACCTTTGTCTCCATGGCCTCACTGTAACTTTAGTTCAATGGGATTCCAAGGAATATGGGAAGACTTATTAATCCCCCAAGGCCTGTAAACTGGCTATTTTTCCCTTCTTCAGCCTTTCTTGTAGGCGGGGTTCTTCATTTTCTAAAATCCTCTCAAGAGCTGAGGCAGTGGAATTTTAGGCTTCAGACTTAATAAAGGAATTCTTTTCCCTTGGGTATACAGCACTGGGAAGAGGTATAAGAGAGTTCAAATCCAAAATGACTAGAATCATTTCACATCTTTTTTATTATTATCCAGTTCAGGTGACTAGAGAACACTGACAGTTACGTCAATAACATGGCATCAACAGAAAAATAAGCATATTTCAGATATTGAGGTGTATACTAGCTCACTAATGAGATTTTAATTTAAAATGACAATTTACTTCCATACTACCAAAGTATATTGAAAAGATTTATTTATACACCTAATGAACCATAACTTAGAGAGCTGTATAGGAGTATATTACTCTGTGGAGTTCCTATGAGTTCCTTATCCCTCTTTAATTTTTACTCTACTGAATGGTAATTAATTCTGGTCATTTACTTTGACAGCTTTCTGTCAGGCAGCCAGGTGTAATCTACAGAATACACAGAAAAGCTACAACATTGGGATTCATACGACTACATACAAAACATTAAAGCAGAAAACATTAAAAACCAATCTGATTTATGATTGAAAAGGCAACAATATGGAGTGTTTTTTCCATGGACTTATGCCTAGATTAAACCGATTTGGACACATAAATGGCAGGGGCTTTATTAGGCAGATCCAGGAAAATGCCGTGCTTTAAGAGGCTCAAGTTCGGTGGCTCTCATTCTGTGCTTGAAGTTAGCTGTACATGTAAAACTGCAAGCACAGCTAATTACCAAAAGTAGCCAAATTCTTATTTGGCTATCTGGTTAATGCTTAGTCATTGGCTATTAACGGCTAGATTTTCAACATACAATTTCCCTTCCTTAATACGCCTAGTAGCTATATAAATTACACCTCAAAGGAGCTTGCAAAGTGACTATATACCTTATCATGACATTTCACTCCAAAGAAGACTCAGTAAATGTATACAACTGCATTACTTCCTCTTCAGAAAATCTGGTCTAATTTATATGATCATGGTCCAACTCACTGCTCAAAGCTTCCATCAGATGGCTCCATCAGGGCAGGAAGCGTGAATTTGTCTCAGTGGTGACGTAAAATTTTTCAGTCTGGGAACGCTGATTTAACACCTCTGCTTGAGGCCACAATTCTCGGCATGAAAGGTCTGTGCCCCTGGGCTGTTATCTATGGCTCTTTTCTGTCCTCCCAACATAAATTCAGCCATACGCTCCTCTCCTAGCTGCTAGTTTCTATTTCTAGTCTCGTATTGAGATTCAAGGGTTTCATTATAAGAATGTTCTCTAATACTATTTGAACGATCCCCCGATGATTTCCAGGATAAAGCATACCGGGTACCTGCTTTCAGGGCTGCTTCTTCTCAGCCACAGCAAAGCATCTGCTGCATGGCCCAGGACAGGGCCCTCACAGAGGTCACAGATCCCTCCTTGCAAATTCTTAATGTATCTTTGGCTGAAAATCATCTACTAAGCCATAACAGAGCCTCTTAACAGATAATTCTGCAGTTCATTTTGGGTAGCCTTGTCAGCTTACGCTTTTACCACAGTCAACTTCTGCAGCTGAAACGAAGATCAGGGTTTCAATAAGCGAAGGATTACAAACAAGCCTTAAACTGTCTTTTTTTCTCATGAGCTTATAACCTATAATGACAAACAAGAGCTTACGGATAAGAGAGGCAATTGCGAGGTATGCTTGTAGCACGTGCCTTAGGCCAGCAGCCGTCTAAACGTTTCTTTTCGGCTAGCCCTCTAACACACTGGTTCTTGTCTTTCAGGAGCCCTGAAAGAAGCAGGTCTTGAGACAGAATTTGAGGGAGACATTAGTAAATCGTAACTTAAGACACCAGTTCAATGAAAGAGAGGAGAAACCAGACAGAATGAACGCTCAAACAATCAGGCGCAGGCTCAAGATCGACCTCCCTGATGAAACGGGAGGTGACGGGAGACTAACTCCATGCAGTCAGGAGCACAGAGCAGGAGAGTGAGAATTTGAATGGAAGATCTGAAGATTAAGACAAGAAGTTTGAACTCACTAGGAGTGGAGTTGGTGGAAGTTCAAGAAAAGAGTGCGACGATCACAAGTTATCTGGCAGGCATTATTATGTTGCAGTTTCACAGAATCATAGAATTGTTCTGGTTGGAAGAGACCTCCAAGATCATCGGGTCCAACCATTAACCTAGCATTACCAAGTCCCCCACTAAATCATATCCCTTAGGGCCTTGTCTAAACATCTTTTGAATACCTCCAGGGATGGGGACTCCACCACCTCCCTGGACAGCCTGTTCCAATGCCCAACAACCCTTTCAGGGAAAAAAAAATATTTCAGAATCTTCTTTTGAACTGGATTGACGACTCTGGTTTGTGGGACCACAAGCATGAAGGGCACATCAAGCTGATAAGAGTGTTTTTCTTCCTCACATTTTCCATTTGACCTTCTAAAAAATAAGTCTATCAACACCACAGGAAATCAATACTAATTTATATACACTTTCCAGCTGAAATCATCTGCTGAATACGTGTGATTACAAACACCCTTGCTTTAATACATTATGTTTGTAGGGGTAATTTTCATTATGATGCATCTCAGTCCAGATTCACTAAAGCCAGTTAGACACAGTCTACCTAAAGATGGAGCAGATAAATCTGCTTCACGAGACAGGGGAGATTCCTGTCAGAAATGAGTAAAGCAGGAATGATCATAAGCATTAATGCAACTCCTAAAATAACAAAAAAAATATTTCTTCAGCTATTTCCACTCCATTCCTCTGAAATGACTGGGAGTTATCCAGGACCAGCCAGGGTCAGAACTTAGGTTCTACTGACTTTAAGCACCACACAGTCTCGAAGTTCGGTTAAATTTAGTTTACGTCTGAATTTGGAAATAATGGAGGCTAGGGGAATTTCACTTTCAGAGTTCTTGTCAGACTTGGCCCACTTAATCCTTTAATTGGATATTGAACTTTCTAAGTATAAAAACAGAAACTGTACATGCTTCTTATATAGGAACATATGGGAAAAATAGCATATGTATAAAATTGATAAAAATTGGGGGACTTAGCTTTATAAAATACTTTTAAAGTATAGAAAAATGCTCACAAAGAGTTTTGTTCATTTTTTTAGTAGAAAATAGAATCCAGAAATATTTAGCTATATTATTTTATGCTAACATGGATGATACCTCTGACAACACTTAATGAGTTTCCCAATATTTATTTCAAAGTAGTGCTTTACAGCTTGAAATGAATACCAGTGCTGGCAGGTGTCAAGACTCAATAGCAATTTACTTTCAGAGTAATGATGCAAATTACACACTTGAATTCTACAAAGAAAAGAACAGCAGTAAAATATGTAGTGACAGTACTATGAAGTCTGTAAGAAGTGTGACGGATCGGCTTCCTGATATATCTGGTTTACCCAGCACAACAAAATCTTTGTGACTAGCACTGAACGCACAGTGTACTTAAATTTAGCTATGGGACTGAACATTGTAATAGCTTAAAAGCTCACTATGTTTCTTTCTATTTCCAGAGCCTAAATATTTTGCTCTGATTCAGCATGTCTCTACATTCTTTTTACTAAATTGAATGCTGAATAAGAAACCTTCCAACCCTAGCACAAGTTCACTCACTCCCAAAACGATACAACAGAAATCAGTAAAATAGATAATTCCCTTAGTTATTTTACAGCAATGTTGAGAGAAAGTTAAAGACTTATTTAAGAGTAAAAACTAGTACAAAAGTTAGAAGTCTGTATCATTATTAATAGTTTTTTTAATATAAAACAAGAATTAATTGGATTTTTATTTGAAAAGTAATTATATAAATACGTGCTCTGAAAAAATAGCAGGCCTATACAAGCTATTTGAAATTTGTAAAAATGTGCTACTAACCCTAAACAAAAATAGAAAACACAGACGTAATAAAATTAAAATCCCATGGCAACTAGGGAAGATCAATAAGTGAATTCAGACATATAAAATCTTCTCCATAGACAGAGAGAATTTTCGGCATTTCAGACCGGTAAGGTAACTGCCTTGCGTAAAGGCTCAGGTTAGTGGAAAGGAAAATATAGACTACAATCCAGCAAAGATTTAAAACACATGCTTAACTTCATGCACCTAAATAGTCCCATTAACGTGAAGTTAAGCATGTGTGCATGTCTTTGTAGGATCATACTCAAGTGATATCCCTTTGATGAATGTTTCTTCCTGTGTTAGCAGGGAACGGTGTTTGATCAGGCCAGCATGGGGTTAAGCACCCTTTATCTTTCACCTCTCCACTCAGAGAACCCTACTATGTTGGTGGGGGCGAGGACGAGGATGAGAGAAGCAGCATCCAGCCCTGAAGGTATACAGTTCAAATTCTGGTTATTTTAAGAAGAGGAGCCTCTAACACAGCTGAAACTGAAGGTCTAATTGTAGGATTTGTATCCTGCGGGTTCCTGAGCTGCTTTGGGTTGCAGACAAATTCCTGATCAAAATGGTTTAGATTTTTTTCTAATGATTAATATGGAAGTAGCTCTATGGATTTCCAGAATAATGTTGTTGTGCTAAGAATATACCCATCATTTTATTTTCCATTCCCCTCCAGCTATGATAAGAGGCCCACTGTGTATATACCCATACAATTTTTTTTGTAGTTTGGATCTTAATTGCAGCAGCAGTGATTGCAAAATAGCCGCATAATATACCACACTGAACAACTGCGAGTCTAAGCTGAGCTCTAATTATACATTCCTGGCTTAAAGTTTCTTCAGGTATGTTCACTATAGTAAGACTAGTACAACCGTCTCCGTGATGGGAGAAGTGTACCACGATAGACCACAAAGTTTTGCGCAGAATGAAAACGAGAACACAGGGAACTGTGTTTCCTTCGACAGTGTAACTTCCAATTGCTTAAGGCCTGTCACAGTGTAATTCCAGAGGCTCTTTACAAACACAGTAATCATCCCTAATAAACGCATTATAATGTGGGCATTCTTGGATGCACTTTCCACTCAGTTAAACCAACACAAAGAAAGATTCTGTCATTTGCCTAAGCAGTCACTAATTTACCAATAGGCAGGAATGGATCCTCCAAGTTCCTATTCTCATTTTAGAAGTAGTTTAAAAGATTGGATTTTTTTCCCCACCATTTTCATTGAAAATATATTTTGTTACACTTCTTCCAAACAGAAGTTTATAACTGCATATAACTACCGCATTATGGATTGCCCGAGAAAGACATGTAACTTGACTGTATGTGCCACAAGGACGTAACCACACATGCTTCCTAAAATGAAAAAGAATTCAAAACATATGAAGTATATCAGGAGGGAATATAAAAGAGAATTTAACAAAAGGACAAAAGGAATCCACCTTAGATCTTTTGGTGAAGAAAACCAACTGAAGGTTATTAATGGCCGCAAATATTCAGTGGCTGTGAAAAATGTTGTCAAAAGCTAAACTGATCCAGAATAGAAACAGAACAGAAAGCTGAGGAATTGTGTGAAAAAAAATATTTCTTAATCTTTTTCTTAAACACCGTTTTAATATTCCATATATTGTTCTAACAAAAAGTGGATTTGGATGTATCTAAATATGGAATTGTATTAAAACTAACAACTGACTCATTATGTATCACTTAAATTGTAGCATCCCTGAATTACGGTTTGCGATGGCTTTGCATATTCCTAACTTTACAGCTAACACCCCTTCCAGTTTTTATTATCACCTTGTTATTCCCATTCTTCCTTCATGATGTTATGGTGACTAAAAAATATGTGACTAGAAAATAGCAGCCTTTCATACTTCAATCCCCTGACTTCCCCTGGGGGAGTGGATTACTGCATCATAATACTGGTATCTGTTAGTTAATGCTGTGGGCTTCACTCAACTTCAAAGCAAAGATATTAAAGGCTCGTTTTCCACTACAAGGCAGGTGTATTTTTATTAGCTCTTTTTCAAAATTGCTATGACTTCACTCGTGGATATCCCGCCAACAGCCATTATTGAAAGCTGGACTATAATTGCTAAGGAACATGCAATGTCTGAAGCACTAAACCAGTGTTACTGCAATCCTCCAACAATTGACTGAAACCAAGTGTTACATCATTAAAGCTGAATTACAACACACCCATGGCGTGTTTTCCATGTGTGCTATTTTAAACAATAGTAGAGAAAAACCTGGCTATAAATTCACAGATCCCCAATTTGTTCAAAATTCATGAACAATGAGGGCTGTCTGACAGGCTCTGTTGGCTCCGTTTTAGTCAGAAATGTCACGCACCATAATTAAATGTCTGTTTGGGTTTTATTGGAGATGGAAATGCTAGCTTTAGTTATAAATTTAAACAACCTGTCACAAGGGGAGACTCCACATTTGTATAGTTTAGGAAAGTTTAGCAATTGTAATTGCTCCAAGAAAGACAAATAAACTAATGGAAACTGTTCTATTTCTTAATTGGCTTTGCATCGGAAAAAAATAAGCTAATGTGGTTATGGTATAGCTTTCATCTGGTTTGGACCAAGTTCTTTGCTTTGGTAGATAAAGTTAGTGCACCAGTACTTTCCATTGCTGTTGCTTAATTTTCACACGGAAATTAACTGACGACTACAATGATCACAGATTCTAGATTAGGAGAAGATGCCTTTGACAAGTGGCAACAAAATACCACCAGTCTTCCAGAAAAATGTTTAGTTCCATTCAGCGCAGATCGCCCTGATGTTGTCCAAGTGGAAATATTTTGCCGTCACACTGGTATGCAGAGGCTATTATAGTTTAAGCAAATCCTGCAATTTTTCTACTCAGCTTCAGAAATTTTACAGTGCCCAGATTCCAGTGGAAAATATTTGATCACTCATACGCTTGGATAGAAATTTGTCACCTGGAATAGAAATCAGGGTAAACCTGCCAGCATCCTTATGCAGACAGGCTCTGCAAATATATACTAGGCAAGATCTCTGCCAAGTAACTTGTGTCTGGCCAATACCACCTTTCAAATAGTCTGTGAATACCAGTTGCCAATAAAGATTCATTATACCATGTATAGGTAAATATTATTTTAGCTTTTGCATCTACAGTTTTAAGCTTACACAGTAGCAATTCATTTGCTCTCCACATACTACCTGTCTGCAAGTTTCTGTGCAGTAGCCAATCACAATATTCACACTTCTCACTAGCACCTAAACAATATTCTTCTTTTACTTAAAATAGATCACTGTCAGATGCAAACATTTCCAAGTTATGTTTTTCACTAACAGACAAAGTACGTACTATGGCTATTTTAAATAGTAATATCACATGCAAAACTTCACAGTAGATGCTATAATCATCTAAGTCTTTTCCTGCTGCACTGCTTTTCAAGAAGCTAATCATTTCAGCTGGGTTCTATAATCTATTCAAATGAAAGTAGATGTATGTCTTCGACTTCAGAAAATGTATGCATATATTAAATTAATGAAAAAAATGTACTCTCTCTACATTTCTCATAGTGAAACTTCAGAGCCATTCCCTCAGGCATGATAGATCCTCCAGAATAGTCCCAAATTGTGCACTGGGTTACTGTTGTTAATAAGATAAAAACATTTTAGAAGGGAGTGTGTACCACTTTCACCATAAATATTTGCCTATACATCTTCATTCTCTCTTGTTTACAAAAAGCCCACCAACTCAGATTATCTCACTTCAGAATGCTATTTACTTTTGCAAAATTGCACCAAACTTGCTTCTCAAGCAGTTGTGTTGGTTTAATTTTCACTTTAATTTTACCACTATTTTCACCTATTAGAACTACATGAGAACAATCACAGAATCACAGAATGGCAGGGGTTGGAAGGGACCTCTGGAGATCATCTAGTCCAACCCCCCTGCCAGAGCAGGGTCACCCAGAGCAGGCTGCACAGGGCCGCATCCAGGCGGGTTTTGAATGTCTCCAGAGAAGGAGACTCCAGAACCTCCCTGGGCAGCCTGTTCTAGGGCTCTGTCACCCTCACAGTAAAGTTTTTCCTCATGTTAAGATGGAACTTTCTATGTTCCAGTTTGTGCCTGTTGCCCCTTGTCCTGTCGCTGGGCACCACTGAAAAGAGTCTGGCCCCATCCTCTTGACACCCACCCTTGAGATATTTATAAGCATTGACGAGGTCCCCTCTCAGTCTTCTCTTCCTCAGGCTAAACAGCCCCAGCTCCTTCAGCCTTTCCCCACAGGAGAGATGCTCCAGTTCCCTCATCATCTTCGTAGCCCTCCACTGGACTCTCTCCAGTAGTTCCTCGTCTTTCTTGAGCTGGGGAGCCCAGAACTGGATGCAGTACTCCAGATGGGGCCTCACTAGGGCAGAGTAGAGGGGGAGGAGAACCTCCCTCGACCTGCTGGCCACACTCTTCCTAATGCACCACAGGATGCCGTTGGCCTTCCTGGCCGCAAGGGCACATTGCTGGCTCAAGGTGAATTTGTTGTCTACCAGGACTCCCAGGTCCTTCTCCTCAGAGCTGCTTTCCAGGAGGTCAACCCCTAACCTGTACCGGTGCATGGCGTTATTCCTCCCCAGGTGCAGGACCCTGCACTTGTCCGTGTGGAACCTCATGAGGTTCCTCTCTGCCCAACACTCCAGCCTGTCCGGGTCTCACTGAATGGCAGCACAGCCTTCTGGTGTATCAGCCAGTCAATTCAGTGAATAGTTATTAAGATTTGATTCCTAGAAACATGTGATAGCAATACCATTTAGCAATAATCTTTTTTCCCCCATAACATTTTCCCATTTACCTGACAAATCAGGTTCCTTTCTCTTCTCCTTCCTTTCCTTCTATTACATCTGTTCACACAACTCCATCAGTTTATTTTTCCTCACCTCTTCCCATCATAAAGTCTTCCAGTGTCTTTATGTCTCTCTAGCACTTCAGTTATTTGAAGGTCTCTCCTGAAACCTTTCTTGATTGTTGCTTATATATTACTTCAGATTTTCTATGGGGTTTGTTCTTTCCTTCTTTCTGGAAGTGTTTGTAAACACTAAGGTTTATTTTAGAGGATCCTTTTTCATACGAAGAGAGCTAATAAATGAAGTCTTGCCCAGATTAAAGGCAAGGGTCTATAGGTTCTTGTGTGCACCAGCGAGGACAGCTAATGGCAAAGATTTAACTCCTTTTTAGCACCCTGATCTCTAAGTCTTCTAGCTATTGATTTGTCACAAGCATCATTTACTGCATTCTCAACACTACTTCAATTTATTCCTGCTTTTGCAGAAGACATCAGTGGCTGAACAATCGCTATATCACAGATGAATCCTCAGTCAATTCTCTCCGACAATAGTAAAGTCTGTTTGTAGTATTAGAGCACTCTATTGCAGCATGAGCAGGGATCACATTTGGTCCCAGTTGCCAGAAAATTTCACTTCCATGTGCTCAAAAAAAAAAAAGTCTCATCACTGTGAACTCAGCAAGGATAAATCTATTCATCTGTTTTATTTAAAGAAAAATGTCCAAATATACAAAATATTTCTATCATTTTTTCTTTTACTCAAAAGATCTATTGTGTAGATCTTGTATAAATAAAGTCTATTTTATGCCATTATGTAGGGCTCAGTAGATACACCAAGTTTTTATGCCATCATGTACAGCTCAGATACACCAAGTTTTTGTGCAAGCTCTGTCTTTGTTCTGCTTCTGTACGTCTCTAGATATTATTACCCCCAACACAAATTCTATCATCACTATGCAGGTCCCATTCTCTTCTCCAAGTCTTGCCCCCCTGCCCCCCCCCACCTCCAAATTGCAGCCTTCCCAATATTATTGTGTGTCTGATTGTCAGCTTAGTGTAAATATAGTTTAAATTCTTTATCTCTTCTGTTTCCAACTAAATTTTGCCTCCTTCTTTCCCTATAATTCTAGATATCATCACCACTGTTTATATATCATCTGCAATTCCCATCTCTCCTGACACTCCCCCCATCCACATGTGCAGATTCTTTCCTAACAACATACCCGAGACAATTAGTCTTATTCATTCACGCATCTAGAATTCTCACCCAGGCTCTTGTCTTCCCATATCTCCGATACAGCAATACTCTCTGCCAAAACATTTATACCTCACTGATGTCCAGCCAGAACGCTACTGAAATAAATGGGCGTCTCAGACTGTCCCTTTGGCTATGTCGTTCCTCCACTCTATGTACATTTCCTTTGGCTCCTTTTTCAAAAGCAAGCTAATTTTCAACATTTTAAGGATCTTTTCCTCTGTTCTCTGAGCTAATTCTTTTAGCTCCCACTATCAATTTTCACAGAAATACTTTGCGATTTCTCCTCCGATGGTCCTAGGGCTTGTCCATGTTCATCTGCTGCCGTTTATCTCATGGTTACACTGTAGGCGCCTGGGAGTAAGACTATTATTTTGTTCTGGGACTTGACAGTGCCTTGCACAACTGTTACAATATCTAGATGCCAACTAGTTTGACTTCAGAGTTAGTAAAGGAAATATTTACTCTTAAGCAGCACATTGCAAACAGTGATTGTAGTGATGAAGTATTTTACTACTTGCAGTACAGCCTCTCATTAGTGCATTAACATACCAATTTGCTACTGTAGAGTGAATGCACAGGAAGGTGCTTCAGGACCTCCTTAATACAACAAAGGTCAAAACACACCCAAATGTTAATGACGAGATCCCTAAAACACTAAATAAACAGTTGAAAAGTATTTTCATCTCTAAATATTTTGAATCAGAAATAGTATCAATTTTCATATTTGGAAGGCATTTTTTTTAAACCTGAATAATATTTTAGAGCTATTTTTCTTAGCGTGTAATAACACCTGTAGGGTGAATATAATTGTTTGCGTTAATGGAGGGATTTATTTACATTGATGACTCCACGGTTTTTCTCAATTACAAGAGTAAGAGCAAAAGAAAACAGGAAAGCAAGTCACTAAAGTACCAAATTTCATCTAATAACAAGGCAATCTATTCTTCTGTTCAGCAACATACTTCAAAGTGCATAGCCAACCAGAATTTTTCAATTTTTTAGCTCCCATTAAAATAAAACGACGAGGTGTTTCATGTGTTTCGTGTAACGCTAAGTATTATTTTTAAGCTAAGCAGTATGAAAATGCTGGATGAGAATGAGCTCCAGAGACCTGGCATTCCTTGAAAATTATTGTACATGAATAGTTACACATGCATAATTATATAATTACACTTGATGGCAGCAATAGCACATAGAGAAGACTATTAATAGCACGTAAAATCTGCAGAAATCTCATGAAGACGAATATCCTCCGAAAGTTATGAAAAGGTGGCACTTGGTGCAGAATATATTTTAGTTTTACATTTCAGCATGACAATTACCATGAAAGAAAGGATCAAAGTCAAATGGCACAGCTGGCAGCTTGAGAATAATTTAAGAGGTGTACTGGCAATAGCTTTTTGGTTTCAGTAAGATGGACTGCATTAACTCTAATAGGGAAATGATGGTGGAGAAAAGTCATACAGCATTCTTGCCTGGCATTAGTACAACATTAGCTGAACCTGCAGTTTCGATAACTTCACACAAATTTTAAGGGAGAAAACTTCTGCTAATGAATATGAACAATAACAATGTCTCCTCTGCAGTTTGGGTCAAAACAACAATCCAGCATCACATTTAGGCTTAAATCACTGATTCAGGAACTCATGAGCACTGGGGAAGTAAGATTAGCATGTGCCTACAGTATATCCAACCATGGTTCCTTGACCTTGTCCTCAAACTACAAAGAGATAATCTGTCTGCAAGGACATGACTAAATACTTTAGAAATCAGGGCAGCTGGGCTGGAAGGATGTAATATAAGCTATGCAGATAATGCTGTATAAACCCAGGGCTCTTCTCTCATTTCCCACTCTCTCTGTAAAGGTTGAATTTTTCAGTATTGCAGGGATGGGATCAGAGAAGCAAATTCTTATCATTCGGTTCCTTTACAAAGGAAGCAATAAAAGGAGTTTGGGAGAATGTACAGATCCTCCCTATTTTCCATCCTTACCCTAAGTCTCTCCCAGATCATTACGGGTACACTTTGGACCAGCTGTGCCCTGCATGGACTGGAGAGGGTCTGTCGTGTTTGCCTTCCCCCCACCCCATACCGTTTCCTTCCACTCCACTTTTAACAGGGCTAATATTTGAATATGTATACTCTGTCCAGCAAGAGTAACGTTGCATTTGATAATACACTTTACAGTCACCAATTTCCAAGTCCTCCCCCCGAAGAAGACCGCGCCTTGGACTGAAGGCAAAAGCGTGATCTGTCTTAGCCGAGTTTTCCTTCAAACAGCTAGACATTCCGCAGAAGACCTACCTTTATTTGTTTTGAAAGGTATTAAGCATAGCTTCAGTTTCTTAGCAATTAAGCTAACAACACAGTTCCCTTTCAACCACAATTTTCCAAAGATGCTTTGCATTCTAAAGACTCTGTCTAAGCCAAGAGGCAAACATTTGTCCGCACACGAACAGTTCTGAAAATCAGAATCTCCGCTGCCAAATGTATTATGGGTTCTCTGAAACTACTGGCATATATACCCAAATACACACAGTCTAACACATGCAGATTTTACAGTCGCAATATGCTTTTGTGTAGAGTTTAATAGTACAGATTACTGCACATTACAAAGCAAAATAAAATCACGAAGACCACGTAATTTGATCTACACAAAGATCAAAATAAAACAGCAGAGGATGTAAAGTAGTTGGTTGGGCAGATTTTATGTGGACTGTCCAGGAAAAATGGACCGGTTTTGGTTGCATGCTGCTTTCACAGCTATTATTTTTGTTAGTTTTGCAATCTGATGCTTTTGATTTTTATTTGATGCTAATAAGTTCTGAAAGCCACAGAGTTTATAAAGCCAAAAAAATAAACCTGGATCCACTAAAGATCCTGTTTTCCTCTTTCTTAACTCTCCACTAGCCAGGAGCGGAGCTGTCAGTTTTACATCACTGGAAGGAGCACATTTGATTCATCTAGTGGATTGAGACTTTTTATAAGAACTTGGCAGAAATTAGTAAATACTTAGAAGGTGATAAATAGTCCAATAAGATACTCAAAAAATCAAGTTAAGATGGCATCAATTTATATAAAAATTAAAGCTATAAAACTATATTTGTTCTATCACTGTTCTTAATCAGAGTAACACTGTATAAATAGATATTATAGTGGGAAATAAAGTTATATAAGAATATATCATGCTATTATTTACATTTGTTTCTTGTTCTTCGATATAATTCACTGATAACCATGCACTACATATACACATAAAACAAACTTTTTTTTCTTCTCCCCCACATAGATGAACCCAGCTCTCTTTCAAGCTATGAAAGGGTTCGCTAAGATCTTCACAGAGCCTTTACTGAGAATTTCTTACTCTAAAATTATCTACCTGTTTCAAGTGAGCTACCTTTGAGTAACGTATAATGGCAGAAAAAAATCAGGGTGTGAAAAAGCTGACCTGAATCTCAGGCCCTAATATTCTACCAATACCAAGGACTATGTTAAAAATTGACAAGTGTTTGCTTTTTTAAATATCCAGTTTCCTTCTGCTAAAGGAAAGCTTCTCACTTCCAACAGCAAGATCCTCATATAGTCACTCAGACGAAACACACACTAATCTCTCTCGACTCTTAGAAGGAGAGATGGGACAATTTTATCAAACAATTTATTTCTTGAAATGTGTCATACAGCAAGTTGAAGACTCTTGATTTTATTTTAAATAGAGAATTTTGAATGAGATGTTTTTGTTTCAGACAAAACTTTCTTCTGGCATTTGACTATTCTTAATTTGTAATGGTGCGGGAAAAAAATCAAAAGGTTTTTGGTTTGGGGTTTTTTTGTAGGTTTTATTTTATTTTGATTTGGTTAGTGAAACAGAAAATGAAGTTTTCCTACAGGTCTCTATTACTTGAGTCAACGGGGCAGAGCACATTGAGCAATGGCAGTTTGAGCATTCCAGCAGAGCTGTGAGTCGTTACTGACCAATTCAAATATTCGGCACATTGCCAGGCCAAAATATGTTCACTACTGTGTAGTTACCGACAGATGGCCATAAAATGGGATGAACAACTCTGCCTGGAGCATAATAGATTTGGTCAGAAATCTTGGCCTAGGATGGAAATAGACAATTGCTAAAACCGGTGAAGATTGTTCTTTTTGGAAATTCCCCATGAGTAATATTTATTTTTTTGCTTTTTATTTTTCAAGTTTTTAAATTAATTCCTCTGTGTAAGTCCTCATATTAATCCTCTCCATTTCCTTTTATTATCTTTTCCTTTTTCAAACATAGAAAGAAAAAAGTAAAAGTAATAAAAGGGAGGAGAGGGAGAAAGGAGGAGAGGGAGAAAGTTAAAAATTGGATCCTTTTATTTAGAAAAGTCTCAAATATTTTTCAGTGCTTTTTAAAATAAAAACATAGAAAAGCATATGCCATTTTTGTCAACCAACTGCGCATTTTAGACTTCTATCCAGAGGGCATGGCAAATTCTAGCCAGTTATACCCTAATTTTTAAAATTTATGAAGCTCATCTCAGTTGTTGGTATCTTGGTAACACATTTTTTGGTCCAATTTACAAGTCTGACAGTTGAATTCCTGCTTTTTACATGTTGTATGGTCTGGGGATGCATTTAAATAAGCCTCAGATAACCCCAGAAGCTAATTACCATCCATACACATAGTATGGAGGATACATTTGAAATGGACTCAGTTTAGGCCAACACTTTCATTAAAAGTGAAGATGGCCCAACAAGATATTAGAATTAGACTCCTGAATGCATCTCGTACTGTGCTAGAATGTGCTCAGCTGAAGGCAACAGAGAACTTAAAAAAATATGTATACCTAAAAACCTACGTTTTCTAAACAAGGCAACTGTTTAATAGGCCTCACTTGAAAGTCAGGAATAAAAAATGACCAGGAATTTAAGTAGGATGATGGCAGCTTTGATGAAGGCAGGGTAGGCCCTTTTAGGTATGCACAAAGGCAGGTATCTGCCCTAAGATGTTATAATTTAACTAGATTGTTCACAGGCAAAGGAAACTAGAGATAGGTATGGAGACATATAGATGTAAAACAATGCAGTTAATGGCCGGATTCTGCTTCCTAACATCCTGCTGAACCACCACTTTTAACTGTTTCCTAATACCTGACCGTTCTTTGTAGCCAACTTACATGAAGCCAACAAGAAGAGAAATAAATATATCTAGAGATTTATAGCCATATGCAGATGTGCAATGAATTCAGGTAGTAGCTAAGGACAAAATATAGCATCCTTTTCTCCATAAAATCTAAAATGTTCAAACTAAACCCAGGCATTTTCAACTGGGCATTAGCTTCCAATCAGCAAAATAAACAACCTATTCCAGGCATTTCATGGGCTCCACATGAAGATAAACCAAACTAATTCTGTCAGGACAGATGTGATCACTCCCAGGCTCCATAGGGGGTTGCTGCATTATTTTGCCTTAGTTTCAAGTGATAACTAGAGCTTTACATGTACTTTTTTCCCATAACACCTATTTCCAACTTTTAAACATACAAAGTGTTTTGTGTGTTCTGCATTTGGGAATCAGTTGTTAAACATAGCATTTGCTAATCTTCTTTCATCAGGCAATTTTTATTTGGCACTGGCAGGAGAAGGAAATTTTAAAACATTCTCTTTGCCTTGCATAATACCCAAATATAAAAATAAATATAGCATTGTTGCTTTCTCTATATTCCTTGACTCTAAACATCATAGAAAACAGAATTCGTACAAAGGAATAATATAACAAGGCAGTAATAAAGAAAATAAATCACAGCACAGATAACGGCTTGATTTTATCTTACTGATCTATTGTCCACTTTACACAAGAGGCACTGGCTGGTTAGAATTTAGCATGCAATTGCCCAGATGTCATGAACTAGTTTTCAGTCTCTGTGGTTATTTCAGGTGCTGCTAGTAGAAAAACAGAGGCTCGACTTTTACTGTGCTTTTCTTTCTTTGTTGTTCATAAGAAGCTTCCGAAAAAATAGACTGAGCAAAAGATATTCTTATTCAATCATCAATTCTACTAAAATATATCATAGAATATTTTGAGTTAATTTCTGCTTTCCTAAATACAGGTATTGATTTGGCTTTCTAATGGCTTGTGATACAGCCTGATTCTGTAGGTCCTACACAGACATTCACAGCTGCCATGTTCTGCTCACTGTTACAGAAGTGGGAAGGGACATTTATGGGAAGAAGGATCTTGTACCTCCATTTCCCTCGCAAGACGTATAAATTGAGTAACCCCGGACTGCATGTCTTTTTTTACATTTGGGTTTTCTCTATTTAAATCTTGTGAGACAAAAATATCCAAAACGCTTAAAGTACTAGCCTGGTTCTTTGCGGTCACCTGGTATCTGCCAAACCAGATTTATTCCACATCAGAAATAGCTAGCTTAATTAGAGCTATCATCTCCTAAAAGCTAATTCAATCCCTCTGCCTGTCATGTTGAGGATAAAATTCAAACTAAGCCATCTGCCTTCATGGTCTTCGGAACACAGGCACAGCTCTCCTCTCTAACATTAGGACAATTCCCACCTGCCAGGTGCAATAGTTTTGGTGGCAGATTATCTGATTTTGGAAAGAAGTCTACTGATTTTGTATATCAGGTTGTCCTAATAAACACATACATGCAGGTGAACTTGACGGGCTAACGACAGCTACACCACAGAGCACACACATGCGCCAGCCATGCACGGTGGGGCTGGAAGGCTCCCCTCTCTGGGGTGCTCAGCATGGTTGGGGGACACAGTCTGACGGATGCAGAAGGTATCTTCAGCTTCTCCCCACACCATGTGCGTGGATGGGAAATCTCAGCTAGTGAGCCAGTGTCTTTCATTCAGGATGCAGCAATCACTCATCTTACCCTTGCCTTTGACTCTTAGAGACTGCAACGTGCTTTACACTACACAAGACTTTAAATCAACTTTGAATGTAAAATGTGTAAGAGCTTAAACTGATCAGTAAGCACTGTCTCTGTCAAGTATAGGAGACACAAGTCTGCTCTGACTGCCTTTGCATCTCCCCTACAGAATCCAAAGGGCGCAGGATCTGTCTATATGTCTGCCTCTCACGCCAGTGTATGCCAGCGCTGCTTGTGTTGTGACGCAGAGGCTACTCTGCACTTACACAGATGACCAATACTGCAAACAAGGCATTCTCTGAGCGCTCCTTCACTGGAAGTACTTTTTAAAGATAATATTTTATTTCTCTTTAAAGGAAGAAAAAAAAAAAGTAAAAAGTTACTCTACAGATTAGTTTTTCTAACAGTACTACCTCTGCAGAAGAAATCCAGGTATGAAACAAATATACGCGTTTGTGCATTAACAAAAAAATCGTCAGTTTATGCTCTAGTACTAGAGCTGCAGTTACACAGACAGAAACATCTACCCATGTGGAATATCTCAGTTGTCACCAGGGATTAATATCAGTGAAGCAATTCACTAGATTTCTATTATTATCCATGTGTTGTTATGATGTAGAAAAGAATGCAGTTTGATGGGGTTTGTAGCATTACTGGCTTTTAGAAAAAACATGCTTTGACTTATGAAACAAACCAGTCTACAATGCAAATTAGTAACAATGTGCGTGAAATGGCACAACTTCATTTTTACAAAGACATTCTCAGATGTATAACTGAGCATTAATAATTTCATTTTGCATAGCTGTTATCTCTAAAATGCAAACATTGCATACAGATACAGGCCAATCACTAACTGCTTTGGGCTAAGAAGGGCCAGAAAATAAACTTTACAACTATCAACGTGAGTGCTGACAGAAAAAAACGCAAAATTTTCAGACAGTATACATGAATATGTTTTTTCTGTCTTCAGAGTACCACCTTTGCTTCATCTTTGACTGCATGCTTCTGATTTCTATTAAGTATGACTACTTCCTTGTCTTGTGAAGCAATTAAAGTGACAAAAGTAATAGTAGATGCCTCTTTCATAGTTAGAACTACAGCAAGCAGACCATAGCTTGCATTTTATTACAACCACTCTATACAGCCTAATAATTGCAAGGTAATTGAAAAGATCCTGATAATAAAGCACCAGTTTACTTTTTTCAGACAAAATAAATATATAACCCAATTCAGGCTCCATTTTAACGACACATTAGATGGTTTCCAACTTGTCTTGATTTTTGTTTTATTTTATGATTGTAAATAAACCCTGGAAAATTCCTTCCCCGATTTTACCACCTGAAACTGCAGCTGTTGGCTGACACTATCAAAGCCTCGCAATTCCGAACTCACGTGCAAATCTCATCAAGTGCAGACACTTCTAATTGATTCCAGAAGTTTTTCTTTTGCTAAGATCAGCGGGCAGAAGAAGAATAATGAGCAGCTTTTAAGCAGAGGGGGGAGGGTGTTGAGCTCGGGGAGTGGAGATTTTAAAAGCTCCAGCTTGGCTGCTCTGCCAGAAATGCGGAGCAATTTTACGGTCAATTGGCCAGAGCATCTGGAACTATACATCATAGTCTTGAGTTGATGGTGGTGAAGCCGACTCTCAAACTGGCTAAGTCTAAAATCAGTAATGACTCTGCTGTCACACCTAAGTGGAAACTAACTTAATCTACTGCCAGATTTTACTGTGACTTTTTCTAAGGGACATTATTCCCCTTAGGGCAGTTGTCAAGAATATTAAAAGTCCAATCCTTGGGCTACACTGCATGGTATAGTGGACTTTTCTGAATGAAGTTAATATAGAAAATACAGATTACAACTCGTGTTTGTTTAATTCCATGTGTGTTGACAAGGCTTTTTATCATAAGGCAGTAGAGTTTCCTTCCATCTCCAGCTTCATTTCGAAAATACATTTCAAATACACCAGCCAATCTAGTTAGGGCACAGAGACTGCATAAATGCTGAGGTCATAAATCATAGCACAGGGCATGAAGCTTTCACCTTAATGGAAACCAAATATGGGATATGCTGCTCTTTGAAATGTGGCACAGATGATCATAACGAGGGACTGAGGAAAAAATGCTACGGAGCAGAAAACTATGGTTGATGTGGAAATAAGTTCTTATGAGTAAATGTTTGGTTTAAGTCAGTACTCATAAGTCAGTATTCCAACGCTGGTAAATTACACTAAGAAACAAGTGAGGTAACAGCAAGTCTTTGTACGATGAAAGGAGAAATAAGTAGTGTGGTAATATATCACATTAAGAGGGACTGCTGTGGAATGCAGAATACAGTGCAAATCAGTTTTTTAATAAAGAGATATTATATATTTTATCCAGACAAATTAGCTGACACACTCGTAAGAAATACTAGAATTGCATCAAAGATCAGAGAAGCAGTCCAGTTGGTACAGAATACTGTCTCCAACAGTGTTTGGAACAGCTGCATCTACCAAGTTCAGATACTCCGGAGGAGTAAATAAACAATTTGATCACAACGAAGCTCATTTCTGCCTTCATTAGTTCAGGGCTGAATTATACCCTGCAGCACAAGATTTTATATATCTTCCGAAGTTGGTTATATTTCTAATGTACCACATGCCCACGTAAAACAGAAAAGAAAACAAGTTCTTCATTTAAAATATCACACATGTATGCAACCTCTCTTTTTCTCTCTTTTCCCCAGTGAAAGTTGTCCTAGATCTTTATCCTTCCTCCCTGTAAATGAATACATGCCTGCCAGTACTTTCACAGCCAGGCAGCCCAGGAAGTTGCAGGGCAGGAGAGTCTGGGTGAAGAGATTTCCGTTCAGATACAACGCCCTAGCCGAAACAAAGGTAAAAGACTAACAAGCACATCAAGACAGACGTCTGCATTTCCTCCTCTAGCTTCCTAACTCCTAGCCCCTTAGTTTAAGAGTCTCTCTCAGTACTGAGTTGCAGCCACTATGCGAGTTGGTGAAAATATTTAAGACAAGAGTTCCAACAACACGTCAATGGCTCTCATTTCTACTTGCTCCTCATTAGTACTACTGTCAAGTAACAGCCAGTGCTTGACCAAAATCAGCTCATGG
Organism: Phoenicopterus ruber ruber; assembly: GCA_009819775.1. Lineage (NCBI taxonomy): Eukaryota > Metazoa > Chordata > Aves > Phoenicopteriformes > Phoenicopteridae > Phoenicopterus > Phoenicopterus ruber. The sequence goes on from CM020216.1 coordinate 32,913,703, forward strand.
AATATGCTGGCTGATGCCAAACCAGAGCAGTTGGATGGAAACACTTTGAAGAGGTGCACCATCATCACAGATTTATTTTTACATATCGTGCCTGCTGAACTGTCACATAACTGAACACACAAGCAATGTTTTCTACTACCTCCAGGTGGTTCAGAGACTCCAGGCCCAGACTGACAGAAAATGATTTGGCTTTAGTAATACGCATGATCGTCACATTACACAGGCATGAAGTAATCAGTCTAAAGAAAACTAACTAGTATAGGATGTGGCAGCACAGATCCTCAAGCAGAAACACATTAGCTCCTCAGTTTACTGTCTATAACCAGTCAAATATAATATATCTGCCCCTATCATCAAGGTTTTCAGTGACCTCCACCCAAGAAAAAATTCTCATAATATCTAAAAACTTCCTCAAACATCACCACTTTTCTTTCTTCCAAAAAAAAGCAGAGCCTGCTTCTTTCACCTAAGCATCTGTATGAAATACATACAGCACAAGGAACAGAAAATGCATGCTGAGAAACATGTATTGTTCCACCTCCCACAGGAAAAAAAGGTCCCTTTTCTCACCCTGATAACTGCAAATTATTGTCTTGTTTGGAGAAGGAAAGGTCACCAGGAGAGATCTCCCAGGAGCATATCTTGGAAGGACTTAATACAACAGCAGGAAGAACCCTTTAAATGACCAGAAAAATAACACGGTCTTCATATGGGACTGAGACTGGTAACACGCAACTTCATAGTATTGATAGACACAGCATTGCACTTACTAGACTGTGGACACAGTTAACAACCATATTAAGATTGTAGCCTTAGCAAAAGCAGAAATCCTTCTATCTTACACACCTCCAGCTTCATTTTACCTCCACCTTCCCTGGACCTCAGCATTAAGAATCCTTCTTGCTCCACAGCAAGTTGCATCAACTCACTTACCTGAAGGAAAATCTTTGGCTGCATTCGCAGGCCAGCCGGCCACCCCGACCAGCTGGGCAGCAGGGTAAGGGGCGGGAGCCAGGGGGCAAGACTGCTCCTCCTGCTGGAGTTGCAATCGTTAGCTGCTTCGTTCACACCCTCCTCAGCTAATTTAATGGCAAAATGGGAAAAGCTCACTCCTTGTTTCCTCTGCTCTTCTCTCTCGCTGCTCCCCTAGTTTTCTATTGTTTCTTCTGTATTTTCCTTCCAGTTTTCACCCAGAAGGCCTTCCTCCCATACAGGAGTTCTCGTAATTGTCAGACCTTTTTATGAGCCAAATGCAATCATTTGCAGTTTAAATCACCTGTTTTTACTAGTTAGAGTACCCTGCAAATAGTACTGCAAGGATATTTACTTCTGAAATCTAATCTACTGAATCTAAAATATTCATGAGAAACACGAACATATGAAACACAGGCACAGAAAAAAACAATTTGTACAGACAGGAGTCACATACTTTTTCACTAATGAGTCAACATGCTGTTTGGCAAAATCAGTCTTGCGCTTATCTGCTGCAATGTGCACCATTAATTTAAGAATGTTGTGACAGAATTATTTGTTAAATTCTAGACACACTGAGTAGTGCCATCATGACTCTTGCAGTTTATTTTTCTTCATCCCTAAGTAAGCGCCCCAAAAGGCATAATTTATAGACTCAAAAAAATAAGTCAACAGAAATTCTTTTACATGATGTCATGCATTCATTCCTGTTGCTCATGAATACTGGATTACTAAAGAATTGTTTATTTGATAACATATAAGGATGATGATGTAAGGAGGACATTATTTAAATATAGTACAGATTATGAGTACTGAAAAGATAACATTAAAAAGATCAAAGTCAGATAAATCTAGGTCTACGTTAAAGATGGAACATGTACATGAGGCAAACAAAAAGTTTAAATAAATGGTTTAATTTACACTTCTGAAAATTGTAAGTGGCTTTGAAAGAGAAATAGAGCAAAGGAAGTTGAAAAGCAAGCACATAGAAATTACTAGAACATATGTAGCAGAAATTAAAAAAAAATGTTTATGAGATAGATCTATGTTTATGGGCCTCACAAGATGCTGAAAGTTATCTACACTATTATACTGTGAAGGATACATAACCTGTTTGAATGTTGAACAGAAAAGAGCAATTTTTAGGACAAATTTTAGACCTTATTTCTCAGAAAACCTTTTATTTATTTATTTATTTGTTTATTATGCTTTCTGGTATCTGCTGTTTCAAAATGATCAGATCAATATTGAGCTAAAACAATAATATTTGAAGACTTTTCGACATGAATTGACAAATCTCTGGCAGTCTCCCTTTGCTCAGAATTTTTTTATCATAAATCCCATTATAACAATGTTACCACACCTAAGAACATTCCTACCATGAATCCAGAACTTGTATAACACATAATAATTCAAGCCTAAGAGCTATATCTCAAGGGCTATAGAATTAATCACCAAATTTTAGAATTTTTTGCTTCAAGCCCATCTACTGTAGTAGGCTACTCAGTAAATAATATAAACATTTTCCAAATTATATTTAAACAAGTAAAATCCTTAAAATATCTACTGAGTTCTGGCAGACTCTTATCAGAACAATTCAAGAACTGTTTGATTTATACACCAAAGCTTTGACAATGCAACAATATGGGAAAAAAATCAAAGCAATTCTTGATTAGTGGCATTTATCTGGCTTTAAATATTGTCCAATAGTTATTGTTTCCTATCCCAGGTAAAAAGACCCGCAGTAGCACAAGATATTTTTCCATTCTCCTATTGCTAGATCTCTTGGAAAAGCAGGAGAATCAGCACCACTACCAGAAACCTCCAATTAGGAAAGTTGCTATAAATTTTGCAGAAGTTTCAAGCCAAAGGAACCATTTTGAACTTGCTTTGAATCTCAGTCCCTACTGTTAAGCCAAAAGGTAGCTTTCTGATAACCGTTCTACTAGTCTAGCAAACCGCTCATAACCTTGCTGACAACTATCTTTGCTGGTAACCAGCACCAGGTAGCTTGAGAATGTTATTCAGAGCAGAATCATATTCATGATTCAGTGTTATTTAATTCAGATAATATTAAAAGAGTTATAGAATCATAGAATTGTTTTGGTTGGAAGAGACCTCCAAGATCATCGAGTCCAACTGTCAACCTATCACTACCAAGTCCACCACTAAACCATGTCCCTTAGTGCCACATCTACACATCTTTTGAATACCTCCAGGGATGGTGGCTCAACCACTTCCCTGGGCAGCCTGTTCCAATGCCTGACAACCCTTTCGGTGAAGAAATTTTTCCAAATATCCATAATACTATTATGAAATACCAACTGTACTGAAAAAAAGAAAAAGGTAGATTAAAAAGCAAAAGTCACAAACAGGATGAAAATAAGTCCTAAGAACACAAAAGCAACCATACTTAATCAGACCAAAGGTCTATTTAGTCCAATATCCTATCTTTATCAATAGCTAAAAGTCTGTTTCTGAGGTACAGTATAAGTACAGGAAAAAATATTTGATATTTAAGACTCTTCCAGCCTCCAAGCTTTTTCAGATTTGCCCCATGAAAGGTGAGTTAATCAATTCAAATTCAGCAACAGCTTTCTGCTATTCTCTTCAAAGCATATGGCCACTAATATATTTTTTTTGCAAGAAATGATAAATATACACTTTCCTGACTTTTTTCCAATGTAAATTGGCATCTCTGTAGCAAACCTCAATAATATTCTTACAAGTTAATCATAAAAAGTGAGAAATAAAGAGACAAGAAAAAAAATCAATATTCTACTCAAACAGTATAATAAAAAATACGGAAGCAACATAGAAATGTTTAGTGTTTCTGTTTTTTCTAAGAAGATAAAAAAATCTAGGGTCATCAGCATAGACTTTGAAAATAAATGTCTTACCTCATACGCATAGCCCAAGGAAGAAAACCGACTCCTTAAGTGGCCAAGTTTGTACACACCTACGAAGACTAAGCAGCGGATCAGTTCCAAAATTCCTGCTCTGGGCCTAGAAATGGGAAGTAACTCAGATTAACGTCCAATCTTTTCTTCTTTGTTAACTTCAGTGAAAAAGCGAATGTAGAAATAGTCTGTGATGTCCTGCACTTACACCAAGTCATATTCGTTACCCTTATAGTTCAGTTTTTATAGTGTCTACCTTCTACGGACTTATAACACTGGATTTGCTGGGGGTGAGAACACACATACTCACAAACTATATATGAGGTCACATAAATGTAGATGTATATATAGCTATTGTCTTTTGAGCTCAAAAATGTCAACAGTAAAATTCTGAAAACTGCTGCGTGAGTAGTTCAGAATCTTTTCATCAGACTATTTCCGTAAATCTTTACTAATTCACATTATTAACTCCTGAAGTTATACACATCTCTGGCATATTGACAGATTTTTACCTATCCTGAAATAAACTACGCAGTCCACAAAAGTAAAAGGTATTCCTTTTTGAAAACATAATGAACAGCAGGTGCAAAGCGTAACTGGCACCTCAATCTCAAAGGAAGCTTCTATTCCACATTTCTGTTCTGGCAGGGCAAACAGATTCTCTGTAAGAAACTGTAGCTGCTGTTTACTCTTCTGTAGGGTCACGGTGCCCATATGGACTGTTTCCATAGTGTACATCTCACTGGGCTGGTGTATTCAAGATCCAATTTGATTTGAATCCATACTGATTAAATTTAGTCTTAAGTCCGCACCATCCTTCACGTGATTTTGAGTCTACTCTGAGCTACACTGTGTGCTTTTCATATGCCATCAGGGGATCTGACACCTACGCCTGCTACACAGGACTGACACAACAGGATTGCAGTCTGAGCTTGAACTGCCTTGGGACAGCCTGCAGGTCTCACTGGCCTGCCAGTGTCCCAAAACCAGAGATGTGGGCCCAACAAATGCAGGCACGGAGAGGGACGTGAGTAGCCTGTCTCGTAACTTTTCTGCAAGGGGCAATACAGATAGAGACACTAATTGCTATGGGAACACTCCTGAGTTTAGGTGCTGGCTAGTCAAGTATTATTTTCTACTCAACAGACAGCAACATATATATCTGAGTATCTGTATTTCTTTATCAATATAATTTTTGGCATACTTGAGATTTCCATATGACGACAAATAATGCATAATGAGAAAAGGAAAAGAAAGTGTGTTTTTTATCTTGCCTGTTCTCCATAAGTAGTCCAAAAGAGGTCAGGGACAGAATGATAAAGCCAATTCTCAGGAGAATAGTTCCTTGTGATAACATCTGTTAAAAAGTAGACAAAGAATTCATTTAGGGTAATCTTCTGAACAGAAATTGAGTTTTAACAGAGCAGCAGCTTCAACTTCCTCACTCAGTGAGGCTGCTTTTAAAGTAATTTGTAGCACACTTATCTGGAGTAACCACCTTTATAGTTGTTTCCTGAATGCTGTATCTCCAAAATAGTGTTTAAGATATTCCCTTCTGCACTATGTGTTTTCCCAAAGTTACTTGATTCCCTTATGCCTTTACCCAAGAGGGAACAAATTTATTTCTAGATAAAAATCCCAGCAGCCCTGTTCTTTTTCTTCATCTTATGTTACCAGGTCTTTACAATAGTCACCTATGAATCCCAATGGATACCAAAATCAATACACTGTTGAGAATAAGAATTCACATGACATGACAATATAACCATATTTAAGAAGAAACAAAATTAATGTTGTCCCTTCATGACAACTTGACACTTGGTTCCCAATTCAGCAAAACTCTTCAACTCATACCATTAACTTCAATCAGACTTAAAACACTTGCAAACATTAACATGTGTGCTAGTACTTGGATGAATAGCAGCATGAGGATTCAGACCTTAAAATTTACATCAAAATGGTATAAAAAAAACCTCAGGAAAACAGAAATTATTTTCATGGTGAAGTTTGAATTTTTTCTTTCCATTTATTAAATATTTTTTGTATTCTGCACAGCTGCCTTTGGAAATCAAATATTTAATCAGTTTTCTTGTTCCCTCCCTGACTTCCTTTCAAATATTAGTTTTGAAAAGCCTTTGTTTTTTCACTTAAAAAACAACAAAAAACCCAAAACAAAAGTAGTGGATCTTGCTGAGTTATAGGAATCCTTTCTGGCTTCAATAGCAATAAGGTTTACGAACAGCATCTTGCACTTCAAGATTGCAGGCATTAGAAAAATAAAAATCTATGAATGCCTGCCCTCATTTCAATAAATCCCACTCGGTCACATGCCCACCTTCCTTCGGTGGTGGCCCCTACCCCTTGAAGAGATCTAAGGTAAGTATCTGTGAGTGTGGGAGGCCGCAGAGGGATATTCTCAAGTTTTACAGCTGTGTGAACTTACAGTGCCCATGTTTGTAAAACACATCAAACCACACGCTCAGGCTGGGTAGGTTTCTGTTGTTTTACTGAAGAATCACAAGCACCTACTTAGATATCCTTAACAAACAGTTATTGAACAAAGAAAACACAGTCCCAGCAATGAGCAAGCCAAACAGCAGCCTCACCAGTTTACAAGCCAGAACACTTCCCACAAATGACACCTGTCAAGCCACTTTGTTCCACAGGTTTCTACCAGGAGAGATCAAACTCATTACTGCATCGCCACATTTCCAATCCGTTCCATCCCTCCTTATGATAAACATACAAAACCTCAGACTGATGATTACCACCAGCTACTTACATGTAGACCTTGAGAAAAGATATTCTTTACACTTTTCTTACCCTCCTACCCTGGGCATCTGCTATCGGCCACCGCAGGAGACAGGATATTGAGCTAGATATCTGGCTCTGACCCTGGGGGGACTCACTACAGCAGTTACGTGTTGAGACTCTTGCTTAAGTCAAGAAAATAAAAAATGCTCTAATGGGTTTATAAACCTTTATCAAGGTTTGTATCGCTTGGAATACATTTGCAAATTCCAGATACAAGTTTTAAAGTTTGTCAATAAAAGATTAAATTGAGGGTGTTCTTTCTGAAAGCTTCAGTTTCTAGAGCCCAAAAATCCCCCAGCTATCCTAAGTTTAAAAGACTTTGCATTGTTAACATGAAACAATTTGGTTTGAAGTGACAAAATTTTTGGACAGAGCTTTTTTATAAAAATCGGGCACAGACTCTATTTAAGCTTAGTAAAATGAGTAGTTCTTAAACTGTTCATCTAGCCACAGTGAGTTCAACTCCCACTTCAGCTTCCTGTAGAAACTGGGGTCACACAAAAATTCAAGAAGTGAGCAAAGAAAAACATAATTTGGCACAGGCATAAGGGAACTCACCCATAAATTCCTTAGAAATGCTTTGATATGTTTTTCAATGATTGTTACTTGTCAAATAAAGGAGTTTGCCAGGGAACTAGGACTGGAATTCAAGACCTTCCTCCTTGGAGACTGTCCTCACTTTTAAGTTGGAGAATTACACCTTTTTTTAAACCTAGTCCTTCTGGCCAGGTGGGTCTGATTTTGCTTTGTGTTTCCAGTGCAATGCACTAGCTTCTACAGACTGCCTTAAAAATGTTCCCACAGTGGCAGGGCACTATTCTGAGAAAAAGAACCTAAGGTTTTGTATCCCCCTTAGGCGGGAAAGATAAGCGAACATCAAAACTGAATTTCAAGCAAGGCATGTATTTGCTACATTACAATACACGGCTAAAATCACACTTTATGGAAAATGAATGAACCTGCAACGGTTTTGAGAGAATAAATGTTAATATCTGTCTTCAGGAAGGATCCAGCAGTACCTGCTATGAATGAATAAAGGTGTCTCCAATTTCCAACTTAAAAGAGCTGCATGATTTCACCCTTTTCTGCCCTCCCAGTGTTTCCAAGCTGGCTAGTATTAGACAACCAGTCACCAAGTCCTAGGCATCTGGGTTTCCTTGTGATTCCAGTTTCAGAAAACTGAGGTGCTGATTCATTCTACCTTCCTTTAAGCACCTTTATTGAAGTGCCTAAAAACCTGTTATTAACCTAAGCTTTCTCTGTAATCAGTGAAGAAAGAGCACTTTCTGAATGATTCTATTTCTTGTCATTAGCTAGACAGCAAGTCTAGAGGCTAGATTAGGTCCTTACACTAAAAGTTGGATTGGAGTGGATGATGGAAAGACTTCACCAAAGCAGACACTTTTGGGTCATATTTTTAGTGGTGTTTTGTCTCATAACTTCTATCAATTTTTTTTTCTTTGCTTAAAGATATATTTTAATTGCCATTTCTAGAAGAGTAGGAAAAAAAATAAAAATTACTCTTTTAAAGTTAACATATTTTCAGGAAACAGTAGCAATTTTTAGTGTTGTTGTTCTATTATATTGTCATTGATGGACCTTGAAATAATGATAAGCTTGACAGAGACACTGTAATATTGTGATGCAGACTGCAGCTTTCTCTCCACAAAGAAAGGAAGGATTGAATACAAGAATTTGGAGTGTGACCCTGCAAACGTCTCTTAAAGATTTTCCCTAAGATGTGCAAAATTGGAGCCTGGAGTTATCATTTGACTCTCCACATTTATCTAACCACAGAAGAAAACAGCATAGATTAAGAACTTGAAAAGAAATTAATAAATTGCAGTTCAGTTTTAAACATGGATTTCCAGAAAAAAAATGGGACTAGAAATACATTTTCATGTATGTCAGTAAATCAGCAGAAAGAACTGAAGCAATCTTATAATTTAGGAAAATCAAACCCAAATATAAACAAACCTGTATCTTTATACGGTTAAAATGCTATAAGCGTTTCTTTGGTGGAACAACTACCTGAGCTAGGTATGATCGTATTTTAGAGATTCTGTTTTTCAGGCCAATTTCCATTTCTCTTCAGACACTCTCCTACTTGAACCGTAACATTCTGAACACTAGCTGTTTGTAAAACTTCTTACAGTCCAATACCATCTGTGGCCCAGAATGTGAAGGACTGGAGAACTCTAAAGCACAATCTGCAGATCACTGTTAATTGCAAACTGTCACTACTATCAGATTCACATAAATGCACGGCACTGTAATGCCTGAGTATGGTGTTGCAACCTTCCACTTCCCAAGTCCTCAGCTTTCTGGAGTGATGAAGGCATAAATCGTTACTGGGAACCACGAAGGTACAAGGTGTAAGTTACTCGTCACTGTAGATACACGCACCGCATTCACATACAGCAAAAAAATGTGTTCCCTCATTTGTGCTCCTAGTCAAGGACTACCAAGAAATTTGCAGTGAAGTACACCATGATGCCATTTGGGAATAACAGCTTTTAGAAAACAAGCCACGTAGCGTAAATTTTAGCATTATTGGTTTGCTTCCATAGCTGTCTCTTTACAGCTCCAATGGTATAGTTACATGCTGCCTTGATTCTTTTATTTACTTTCAAACATGTATCACCCTACGAAGTGGATGCTGGCAGCTGAGGCATCCATTTTCTAGGCATTACTCTACCAAAATCAACCAAATAGTCAGTGGGTTATATCACTAAACTAAACATCATATGTTCAAACTACACACTGCAAGTTGCAGTGTGAAAAGAATGTGCCTTTTACACCTTTGTTAGTGCTAGCATCCTCGTTCCACTTAAACATAATATGCATGGATGTATACAGAAAATAAATGAGTATTTATATACTGGAGTATTTGTACAAACAGAGAAGCCTGCGGGACCACAGCAGGTTCCCCAATTACAAGTCAGCCACAACTTTGCAATGTGGTTATTGGCTGCAATCAAACAGAAAAAAATATTTCTGTTGGATTTTGATTTCATTGAAAGCTTTAAAAATATCTTGGAGCCTTAAAAAAAAGGGGGGGGCTATAGAATTTCAGAAGATGTTTACATGGCTTTGTAATCAACAGAATGCCACAGCATTATTATTTTATGGTTTTTTAGTAATGAAAAAATAATTCATTTAAATGAAGGAAATATGCCATTCCAAATGTGTATTTAGATGAACACTGAAATATTCCAAATTGATTTTTATATTTCAAAGAACTCAGATTGTTTTATTCCTTTTGAAAAATAACATGGATGCATTTTCTCATCCTGATGTGTTCAGTGTGTCAAAAGAACTAGGAACGATGTCAGCACACTTCATAAGTTAACAGATGCCCTGCTGTCATATATCAGACACTTTCGACACTCAAATGAAGAATGCTAATACAATGCTATGAAATTTGCATTGTTAGGTCTCTTTGTCTGTATGAATTTATTTTAATTTGGTATTCCTGAAAATATTGTAAGTTCTTGGCAATATTCCATATTCAGTACTCGGTGATGTCCTACTGAATGGATATATTAATTGTGTTCTCAACTTTCAAGAGATCTATCTTATCACTTACTATTTTTCATCTAACTGAAACTGCTCGCATATTCGTAGCATTATAAACACAATGAACGTTACAGTATCTATCAACAATAAAAAAGGCACTGCACAATGTGTTTAAGGTACACTTCACTTTGATTTATGTGATGCATGCAGTTCTGGAGCTAGGAGACTTTTGCTTTGAATGTACTGCAGCTTTACACTCCTAGCACTCTCTCTGGGACTGATCCAAATCCCATTTCTTCAATGAGCTTTGGATCAGATCTAGATATGGAGAGCTCAAAGTCATTTTTATTCTCTGGATGTAGTGCAGATTGCTATATAGAAAATAAACACTGTATGCTCTCTCCTGTGGAAAATATATATTTGTTCTTTCTTGTTTTGCTCTTTTCGTAAGTTAAATGTAGGTCATTCAGACCGAAGGTATATGGTTGCTCTTTATGGATAGAGAAATTTAACACTTCTACAGGGCGTGAGACCAAAAACTGAGCAACTGTAATCACTTGAGAAATGTAATAGCTGTGTGCTGTGTCTTATGGCTATTATGAAATGGAACTTATACCTAAAAATGAGGAAAACAGTTAGCTTTCTCCATTTATGGAGCTATGCCACAGTTATGACATAATTCATAGCCAGACAGAAAGTTCCAGTTGTATCCATAGACATTTCATAACTCAGTGTAGTGGAAAACTGATATTGAAGAAAGATTTTTGCCAAGTAAAGTTATTCATACACAAGCTTCCTTCTCATGACAGCTTCCCCACTGTACTGCAGAGCGATGCTGGAACTCTGCCTTGGGACCAGCACTTTCTACACCCACGCTGAAGGCTTATGTCCCGAGATGAGGTGCTTCTAGTCCCCCGTGCTCTCCTTCTTATCCTTACTCCTTATTACCCCACAGTTTTGTGCAGGGAATTTTCTAGTTGTTTTTCTACAATAAGTTCATAAATGGTGGATCTTCAGGATGTTTCCTCCATGACTGCAAGAATTTAATGATCATCTGGGGCTTGGGTGCATTTTTCAAGTTCCCCTATTACTTATTCTTAAACAGCTGCAGTTATCAGCAGAGAAAGTCATTTGGACCATCCATTTTTTTTTCTTCCAGGACCAGCAAAAGACAAAAAGAGAAAAGAATAAAACAGGAAAAAACCTCATAAGCAGACTCCTTACTTCTTGCTGCTAAAAGCAACAGCAACAAAGTAAAAAAAAAAACAAAAAATCCAACCAAACAAAGAACCCACAGTTTGATCCCTATGCAAATATGACTTGCTTCTGGTATGTAGGAATCTAGAAGCATATCCGGAAAATCTTGCAGAGGCTTTTCTCAATATAAGAACACTGGCAATCATGTATACCGTGTATCTTGTATACATTGGAGGTATTTATCCTTACCTTTGGCTTAATTTCCTGTCCTCAGAAATTTCTTTGGATAGACTAAGCCTCAGATGGCTTAGTAATCTTCGAATTCCCTGCAGTTGCAGTGTGACCCCCTCACAGAGGTGAACACTATGTATAGAATAACTTAATATTAATCAGAAGAGTATGTCTGAGGTAGCTTTTATATTATATCAGGAATGCTACATAAAATACTTTCTTTAAACTTTTCTCAAAAATTGCATCATTCTACTGGTCTGACGTGCTATGCAGAATACATCTAACCAAAAAGGTAAAAAAAAAGGCTGCAGTAGCTCATATATGCAGCAGCTGCTATAAGCCTGCTGCCACATATCCCAAGGAATTATTGCAGGCAGAGTCCCCCTCCTGCCCCTCTTGCCCTGGGATGCAAGAGGAATGTCTGAGTCGGAAGACCAAAAACATCAATGTTTGGACAAGATTTCTGACAGCTTTGAAATGGCTTTGGAATCCTTCACGGTCAACCACAGTCAGATATGCAAAAGAGACTTATTTCTAGACATCTGCCTCTTGGCTGGATTCAGACATGTTGGTCATGGGCAAAGGCATCGGGGCACAGCAAGAGGGACTGCTCCCTTGGGAAGGGGCAGTGGGCCAGTGGCAGCCAGTGGACAGGGCCATGGCCCCAGTGGGAAGGCTGCTGTCCCGCAGTGTCCATCGAGGTGGGCAGGGGACAGTAACCACCGCTGGCCGAGGGCCAGAGATCGCCGGGCAAGCACACTGGGACAAGGCAGGTCCACGGGCAAGCAGAGGCTGAATAACTCAGGGGGCCCTTGGCACCCTGACAGCAGGCCTGTGGCAACGTGGGTGACACAAACACAAGACGATGACTGCTCTTTACCCAAGGAGGTCTTAGAAAGGGTTTAAGAAGGCGGCCCGAGGGTGTTTTATCAAACTGATAGACTTTTGTGGTGTTTTCGCAGGCCTTTGACTGATTTGTGGGAATATTAGATGCATTACAATTGTGCTTCATAACTAGAAGATTTTAGCTTTAGAAAAGCAGAAAGAGTTGTCAAGGAAGGAAGAATGAAAAGGAGGTTGGAAGGGTGTGAAGCCATGGAAGCGGTTAATGTCTCGCTTCTTGTAGGCAGAGATGGCCTCATAGTTGACCCTCAGAGACTGCCAGGTATCCGTGGAGGAACCACATCATGTTACCAGGGAGATCCCATTGGCCCAAATGCGAGGTGGTAAATATGTGCCTCTCCTTGCTGTATTTCTGTCAATGCTGTTGTATGTTCGAGACTGGAACAAGGATTTGCCCTGAGTCTGTGCTCCTCGAGCTCTGAACTTGTGCTGACACCAAGGTTCCCACCTGCAAGCACTGCAAGACCTTTGCAATCTTCCTTCTGAAGCTTGGGCATTATTGGCATCTAACAATATGACCAACCTTGACATCTTAAAACCTACACAGTTTCAAGTCTGAGATACATTTTGCCTTTCATGAGGTCCTAAAAACTGAAGCAGCCACATATGTCTTCTATGGAATATTTATTATTTTTTAATTTAATTGCTTAACTTAAGCATATTCATCTGTAAATAATTGATATGGTTATTAAATATTGTTTAATAAACAATATCAAAATATGTATTTACTATTATATAATTATATATATTTAGCCATTTATTTTGATTCTTTTTACAGAATCTAGTTTTTATTATAATAATTTAAATGAGATGTAAGTCAGGCCGTAGAGCCTCTACTCAATGCTTTATTATTTAAATATGTTGTGTGTCATATTACTGTTAGCATGAGATTCTATTTCATAAAGATAGGAATTACTTACAGACACGGCACCAAGAAGTTCAGTGTATAAGTCCATTATTACAACAAAATGTACAACTGCATAGCAATTAAGATAAGCTGGTACACTTGGATTGAAGGGAACTTCTTTTCCAGTGATCTGTATGAAGCAAAACAGATAACAGCCTTCAACAGCGACCCACTCCAGCCTGTTACTCCTTAGTATGCTTTATACTTACAAACACAAAAGAGATTAATGGACATAGGTAATTTTACAAAGATAATCTACTAGCAAACTTATGTACTACGTGGTGTGAGACAGAGTTTAACTCTGTGTGTGTGTGTGTGTGTGTGTGTGTGCATATTCACAGCTAAAAGAAAAAGAGAAATTACTGTACTCTACAGAACAATTTTGAAAATCTCTTTAGGAAATGAATAATGAAAAAAAATAAAAAATGTATTTTTTTTCCTTCAAATAAAAAGAAAAAACACAGCTAAAACATTCATTACCTTCAGTTTCTGTTCCCATTTCATCTTCCCCTATGCTTTATGACTGCTAATTTGCTAATTTAAAATAGCATGTGTAGAGTTTTTAACATTGATCCAGTAGCATTAAGAGGTCCAAGTAAATTACACAAAACTGAAAGCCTGTGCATGTTCTATTTACCACTGGGATTTCCTCAGGAAGGCCAAGTCTAGGTTTGCCTGGTCCCCAGCCTGGCCCTTTGAATATGACAGAAAGCTTATTGCAGAATCCAGGTGTGGCCCAAATCGTGTTCCAAATATGAGCCAAGGGACGTAACTGAAAAAAAGAGCACGTAATTTTTCATTGTTAGTAAAATAAAATTTAATAAAACATTATATTTTATTCATTTTTATCTCTCAAGTAAATGATTTTTTCAAAGTCTGTAAAGAGAATAAATTAGGAATAGATAAAGACAGTCAGAAGTGCAGAAAACCTGACTGAAATAGGCAGGAGCCATATCAAGCCCTTGGTGAGGATTACAATGACTTCTGCCCAGAAGAAAATCTCTCTCTCCTGTAATCAATCCAGAGCATTTAACGGTATATTGTATAGCTATATTTATGGTAGTTTTAAACTAGAATTTGCTTACTGGGACCTTGTCATGACATACTCTCAATAACTAAATTACTTAGTTTCTGATGGGAATGAATATAATTGCACAGGCTGTGGTCATCCTTCCAGCTTCCAGCCCAGACACGCCTGCAGGCAGAAATTCTCATTCTTTGAGATGCCTCCTTGGGTGAAGAGTCATGAAAAGCAAGCGGGGACTTCAATACTCCTCAGTCCCTGAGGTTTTCACGGAGAATTTTTATCCAGCTTAAGTGAAGTCTGGACCAATAAATCTGAGAAGCACCACACTAAGTACTTTCTCTTTTTTCTTTTTTTTTTTTTTTTTGGTTTTTTTTTTAAAAAAAAAAATATATATATATATTCAACCTGTTCTGGAGGTTTTGTTGAGACCATGATGGCTGCTATATATATGCAGAAGAGATTTAAAAAAAAAAAAAAAAATTACACCGTGGGATTATTTATGAAATAGCAATATCTAGAGAAGACAAACAACAGACGAAACGCATATTTTTGTCTATGCTTCACTGCATATTGCTCTGCATGTGGCAAAATGGACACCATTCAGTCCAAGGCCTGTTATATCTCCATTGTAATTAGTTGTTAATTTTACTGTATTGTATTTTCATGATGACTACAAGCTCTGCATATGCTCAATGCAGTGAGTAGAAATAATTGTTTTGTAATGAAATACTGAAGAAATTGTAGATAATTTAATTGACTGTGCAGTAATGCAAGGATGGCCTCAACTTTTCCTAAGAGAGGAGTTTCTTTTGAATGTGAGGGCCTGTTGAAGATACCAGAGTTGGTGACACAAACTACAGCACCTGGAGCATGATGGGATCAAATGAATTTACTGGATGTGTTAAGCCATACACAACTTTTGCATCTTCTGCCTCAAATGTTCCTGATGGAAGAAGAAAAAAAAGAACAACCAACAATCAAATTCAAAAGTATACATATTTTTGCCACACTAACTAAACGTGAGAGAGAACACCTTTTTTTCACTTACCAAATATCCTGTCCCAGATAATGAGTGTGCCACCATAATTTTTGTCAATGCAGTAAGGATTTCTTCCTATAATAGAAATCATTTATGAGACCAGTAATTGCATATATAAGAATATATGCAACTGAATTATGAAGGGAAATCTTCATCATTAGCATCAATTTATAATCTAAAAATAATTTTAAAAGGTAGCTAACCCACCACTCCTCATAAATCTATAAAATTTCTTTTTTCTTACTAGGCTTATTGCTCTCTTTCTACTCAGGTTCAAATGTACAAATCAAACGTGTCATATCCAAAATCTCTGTGAAATAAAAGGATTCATTTGGAAAGCACATTCAGTTCAAAGTGTATTTATAAAGACAAATTAAAAAGCAAACAA
This sequence comes from Phoenicopterus ruber ruber, assembly GCA_009819775.1. Lineage (NCBI taxonomy): Eukaryota > Metazoa > Chordata > Aves > Phoenicopteriformes > Phoenicopteridae > Phoenicopterus > Phoenicopterus ruber. The sequence goes on from CM020216.1 coordinate 32,929,600, forward strand.
AAAATCATTTCACCAGTTTATACCTAAGAAAATATATCCTAAATACATTTGTGCACAACCATCTCATTAATGGCTTTCAGCTGTCTCTATCTTCTATGCCATATGTCTGATCCTCCCTTCACTATTATTAACTTCAGAGTGAGGAAAACTAGTCCTTCTATCTGTTTTCTAGGGAATGTATTGGTATATAAGCTGTCAATCAAAAGTATGAGCAAAGAAACATTGACTACACATCTTCAAGTTTGTGGAGATTTTCTGGAGCGACTGTACAACACTTGATCGGCTCCTGAGCGATTCTGCTTAACTTCGATCAGGATCAGAGGATTAGTTTGGATTTACAGCAGAGCAAATAAGAGCAAAGTGTCTCCCTCCAGGATTACCAGTACTTGTGCAAATTTTAAGGATTAGACACTTACAGCGCCGCAGTCTTTTTAAAAAGCCTACACAGTGCCATAAACACTTTACACATGGAGGATATAATAAATATTAATAACATCCTCTGTACCTATAACTGCATTTGAGCCTGTTTCAAATTATTTTGTTCTTCCATTCCCCTATTACTTTTTTACTTATTATCTCTGCACGCTGAATGAGCCAAGGGCATCTGTGAAATTCCCTTCTATTCCTCAGACATGTTCATGACATTTTTCAGTATGCAGTGGAGTTATTAATCCAATTTACACATGCAGGACAGTCTTGAATGCCTCTGAATACTGATGAAAAGTCAATCATCATGCACTTGTGTGAAGTGAGATTTTTCAATAATTCAGACAGCTGAAACCAAATTCCACTAAAACATTTAACAGTTCTTCTCCTGGAAGGTAACCGTGTCTTTTCACACATTCGGTGCTTGAATTTGAATGCAAAAGCATCTGGTAGTGATTGACAAGTTGATGATGTTTTAGTAGTCAGGGAAGGATGAGATATTTTTCTATCACTCTTCATATTTATAAGCGTTGAATTGGTTTGCTCAAAGTCTTTGAATTATCTCACATTATCCAGGTTTAATTTCTGCTCAATAATTAATCTTAAATGTAAAATTTTTAAATTTAAGTTATAAAGAAGTTTTTTTTAAAATACTGTGAAATTTCTAACTGAACAAGGACTATTTTTGAAGCAATGATCAAAATTAAAATCCTTTGGTAAAACTAATTTTACAGTACAATTTTAGTACTTTATTATTATTATACAAATAGTGACCATGAGAAAAAACACATTGAGGAAAAAGGGGTTACCATGATGAACTCTGTGATGACTGGGAGTATTGAGAATCCACTCCAGAGGCCCAAGGTTGGTGATAACCTTAAGAAAAAGTAATGTTTCAATGAATTTGAAAATACTGTATAAAATCAAGAAGAAGGAGGGAAAAGAGGGGGAGGAAATGCATAAAGAGGACCTTTATCTTAAGGAGAGTTGTGTAAAAAGACAAGAATGCAATTTTTTTGCCTGAACCATTTCACTGTATTACTGTTGCAAGAATTTTCATGAAAAAAGTGAGATTTAGTAAAACGCAGGTTAAAAGTTAAATTTCTTTTTGATCAAGCAGCACATTTTCTTCCTATTTTTATTATCGGTTCATGATTCCGTACTGATCATTTCACTCCCATTTTTTACCCATACCCATTGGCACTGCCTGGGATCCAGCGCAACTCTAAGATCCCAGTTACGTGAACCCTTGACATCAGCAAATGGCTGGCACTGACCCAGAAACAAGTAGTCCTTCCTCCTTCAGTACCTTTGACTCCTCGTTCCTTCTACCAACACCCTTCTTTCACCCCAGCACAAATGCAGTAACACAACAAACCTGATCAGGGGAATGATGCAAGTTAAAACTAATCTTGTTTTGTTTTTCTAAATTAGTTTAACTGGATCAGTTCCTGAATCTGATCCAACATATGGTCACAAATACAATGGCGTGGGTAAGAGGCATGAAAAGAAAGGAGCAACAGCAGCTTAGACCAGCATAAATTCATAGTGGAACTGCAATCTAAGGCAACAGTTCAACAGTACAGAAAATCCAGCCTTGAACATTTTAGCACCAGACCAAAAATGACAGAAAGTGTTGATTGCCATAAACTCACCCTAATGATTCAACCTTTGCCAGAAAATGCTGATGAATTAAGCTTGTATCAGCAGGGTTTATGCTAAATTAGGTACTGTCCTGTATTATGGAGCCAGAGGAAAGCCAGCATTAACTTCAAATTTTGTGCTTTGGTTAGCTCAGCAGAAGTGTGTGGATACCCAAAACACAGCAACCATTGCTTAATCCTAAACACAAACCCTTCAATCACGAATAGATGTAATCACCGGATGACTAAAAAGGACTTCTGTTCAAAATATATCCTAAAATGGTATCTGTTCACTATGTCTGATTATGACCATAATGTCTTGCAATTAAAAGGTTGGGGGGGGGGGGGGGGGGGGGGGAGGCAGCTAAATGAAAATGCTTAGACCTTAAGAAACAAACCCAAGAACTTGTCACTTTGTCTTTTACAGAACTTAATTAGCATATTTAATACTCATAGTGCAGAAATGGGCGATCTGTAATATAATAATAAAGATAATGTTGGCAAATAACACATTTTGGATTTTTATTCATTTAAGGTTTACAGGACAAAGTCCTAATATATGCCAGTTCCATTTCTGTTTAAATTCACACTTGTGCAAGTTAAAATAGGTCTGCACTCAAAAAGCAGACACAGGACATTCTTCAGATGTATTTAAATCTTTATGAATCAGGCAAATATCACAATAAGAGGAATAAAAACCTTTTGTTCATGTTTGTCTTTAATAACAGCTAAAAGAACTTCTACTTACTAGGTTAAGTAGAGCATTTCTGTAATCAAAGGAGTACAGAAATGAACAGAATCTTCAGACAGAGAGAAATGCAACAATTGGAGCATCTGTCTCAAAATCCTGCACACACACGACTGGAAAAGCAGAACACTGGGACAAGTTTGTTTTGTTTTGTTTAACTCGGAAGCCAAGGACAACATAAGTAGGACCATTTGTTTTTCCCAGTTCTCCCTCAAAATAAGTTCAAGCCTGAAAAGACCACCTAAAGGTGAGAAACGATACATCATTCATGCTAGCTCCATTTCCCGCCTCTCTCAAGCAGAAAATCCCACTGTTTTAAGCTATGTGAGATGTGACCACTAAATTAATTAGAGTCAAATGTCTTGGATTGAACTGCAGCCCAGCACCTGAGGGAGCAGTGATTTATCTATTAGACCACACCTAACTTTGATCCACTTGGTTTCAAAATATTTTTAGCTCAGTATTTTAACAATTTTTGTGAAAATAAACCAAATCTGCGCTAGAGGAGCAGGGAATCACTAAGGAATAGCAGTCTTCACTTTTACCCTGCAGGTGGACTATAATAAAATGTCCTCAGAATGAATGCCTTCAAGTCTTCAATATCCAGCTGACTAAATTCGTATTTTAAAATTAAAATTCATCCTTTAGAAAGTCCATATAATACGTTGGTATGCTAAAGTAGAACTTTTGTGTCTTGGGGCTCCCTGAGGACCTCAGGAACTTATGTAAAATTTTAAATAAATACTTCTGACTAATCCTAGAGAAAGTATTTTCTTTGGAAAATGAAACCTCTCTCATCCTTTAAAATAGTCTTTCTTTGAGTGATGACATTTACAAATCTACTGAAATATCTTCTCTGCAGCATCATTAGTGATTGATGCCTGAACCTACTTGGATTCATTATTCAGCCAAGGCTACATCCATTGCAAAGACATACTAGCCACACGCTGATGGAAATATCATCTGAGATAACAATTACAACCGCATGACTTTTCAACTCAGAGGTGGTACAGAACTCTGTACCTGACCAAGCAAAAATCCAGCATGCTGAAATTAGCAATCCATAAATCAACATTTTGGCTAAAACACATCAAAAATATTTTTTCACCAGATATTCAAAAATGGTACAGGGCGCTATTTCTAGAAACTTCCTTTGCTATCAGTAAGTTTACTTCTATATATTTAGCACATTTCTAAAACAGAAAAAAACTGTTGGCAGTGGAAAACTTTTGGTGCCAAAAATTTCATAAGTATTTTATAAATGTACATTTTATAAATATACCCATATATCATTCCAACAAACAGAAACATGTCACCTCTGGAAAACTGAATTTGGAACGCTCTTGCAGCACCACGTCGCAAAGAACATCATTATTTCGTTGAATTTTGTTGAATTTTTCTACATTTTGCCATCTTACCAGGGGCAAAACTCCTACGAGCAGATCTTTCATTAAAGTAAATTGTCAAGGCTAGGACAGTAAGTCAATTTTTGCCAGGCAAGATTCTGACCCTGTCATGTCAGGCTGACAGGAACTTGTTGAAATCACAGTGAAAGGAATGAAGTTTGTAGGAATTGACTCGTAACAAAATTTAACATGGTGTAACATCAGCCTGTGTTCAAAGGAACGCCTAACAGGCAACAGAGGTGAGAAAGGCAGTGGCAGGTATTCCACCCACCCATCCACCTTTCAGCTGTCAGTCTTCCTTTCTGTGCCTTCCCTGCATCCAGACATTTTCCTTAGAGAACAGCAATTGCAAAGTAGGCGTTCATGGTAGCAGTAACCAGGCTTACACTGTAATTGCAACCAGTCACCAAAGCATATACACCACTAGGTCTCAGTCATTCAAGCCAGTAAAACATTTTCAGATTTAAATAGCTTTGTATTCAAATCGGCTTTTTAGAATAAGAATTTTCACAATCTTTACATTTCAGGAAAAAAATTAAAATTAAAAATTTTAAAAATTAACAAAATAAATGTGATAAGAATATCAGAACAGCCCAGGTTTTGTGGCCTGTAATCAGGATTTTCATTTAAAAAAGAAAAAGCTTTCTGCAACTATAATTTTTGTTTGCAGTAGAAAGTTTTGTTTCAGACCTTTTTACTTGAAAAATTAAAAAAAAATATAGTGGAAATATCATTATTCAATATCGCTATCGACTGAACTTCAAACCCTATTTCATACTATTGAAAGGAAAAAGAGTCTGCTTGTGAATACAAAATAGTCTTGTTCTTTATATCATCACCTTGCAGTGATTTTGGGAATACAGAAAAATAGCTACCGATCCCCTAGAAGTTGAAATACCCCAAACGTTGTCCAACGATGACCTTATCTGTATTTTGGCCAACATGGCTGGGAGGTTTACGCTCGTGTTTCTTTCCCTGATACAGACACCTACTGTTCTATATCAACTCCTGTCTCCAATTTTTCCTCTCTCAATTAACACATCATGTGCACCTCAACTCCCATGCCAGTGACCCACAGATGAACTGCAGCATTCCAGCAAAACTCTTTTCCTGTTTGCTTTGTTTGGTTTTTCATGTCCTATAGCCACAAAAATAATTTTTCACCTGCCAAAACCCTTACAAATGGACTCGATAAACGAACTTCAAATCAGATATGTAGGTATCATATATACCACTTATAAAAGCCTTGTGGAGCTCCACAAAACATGTATTCCTATTTCTCTCTTTTTTTTTTTTTTTTTTTTTTAAACAAACAACGTATTCCCTCCATTATTGTACTTGGGTATTGCTAAATAATACAGCAGAATTACTGACAACACTTGAAGCAATTCCAAGAGCAGTTTAATAAATAAGGCAGGCTAAAAGCTGCGTGCTTAGAAACGGTTTCCATACATCACTGAATAAAACATGCTGGAAGTGAAATCTTCATATATAATGAGAACTAAATGGTTTTTTTTCCTATAATAGTAGTTCTTACATAAAGATGTTTCCTTTGTGACAGCAATCCCTAGCCTAAAGGAAAAGAACGTTATGCAATATCTCTTGCGGCATGTAAGCACCTCCTTTTGCGGTCTCAGAGTTTGTCAGCACCAAGGGAAATCTTTATTGCCTGGTACCTGCACCACTTCAATGTAGCTCTTGTTTAAATAATGAGAAAAAATCGTGACATGAAATCCAAGGGAAACTTTACATCTTGTGTAACAACTCCTCCTGTCACCACTACAACATGAATCTTTACTTAACTCTGTTTCAACAGGAACATTAGGAAGGAATGTCGACGGAGTAGAGCAGGCAACGTTACAGTAAAACCATTCGTATATAAAAAGTTTTGGGTTTTTTTTCTTTGAGCATAAGACAAGCTGTTTGTAGCACAGCATTACTTTCAATATTATAGTGTTATTGATCTACAGGACAGGAGAGGGTGAATTCATCCCTGGAGCATCACTAAGGAGCACTCTGAACTTAACTTTGGGGCTTCTGTTAGACTAGTTGGTAGTAAACCACATATTACTATTGATTTCCTCATCAAAATCAAGATAAGATTTTCATTCTCGGTATGTAAATCTGTATTTCAGACAGTCTGGTGGGGAAATTTAAAAATAAGACCTTAATTACACTCCCCAGAAGAGCTGCTGTGTTAATTCGGGACAACACACCCATGTATTTATACAGATGGCCCTGGTGATCATATTTGCCATGTGAAATCTCTACAGGGAAGCGAGGGAAAGGCAGAACTCCTAGGATATGTGCTCGTCTGCCAGTTTCACGCTTTGAAATCCTCGGCAAACCCTGATTTATACACCGCCAACTGTTTTCCTATCTGATTAGGCAGTTTTCTACTCCAGTAAGCATGTAAAATGGATGTAGCCAAATTTCCACACTGAAGAGCGAAAAAAACAATATTTATAGTTCAGAAATAAAACAAGCGAGAGGAATCAGGCCTGTTGGGATCATAAAGAGTTTCATAGGGGGTGAATTTCTTATAAATCTGGATTGTAGGAATGGGAGGTGAAAGCCTAGTTTTAATGGATAGTCCAGTTTAGGGCATATTTATATAATAAACATGCAGACTTAAGAAATGTGTTTATAATAAATTATCTTGAAGGCAGGCTGTTGTCACTTTTCATTGTTTTACGCCTCAACATGGAGGTAACGTTTGAATCAAATTGGCATCTTACGTGAATATTTCTGTTAACGCTTTTGATAAGTGGATGCCATTTGTTTTTTTTTCCTTTAAAGGTCAAATTAAGCCTTGCTGTCAGAAAGATGAGCACATATAGGAAGTTTCAATCAATTTGTCCATTAAAAATGAGAGAAAACCTACACTAACTGGTTGTTTTAATTGCAGCATTACAAATAGCAGAGCACAGAGAAAGTCACTCTTTTAGTCATATATCAAGTTAAGCATTTTAAACAAACTCCAGGAGAAAAATTGCTATACAATTTCAGTATTTTTCATCAGCTTGACAAATACATGCTGGCAATTGTGGGGAAAAAAACAGTAAGTAATAAATCAGTATGCCAGTCCTGAAATAAACTAAAATATAGCCAAGTGTAGCTCTTCACCTTCCTCTTTAAATACATCAAAATATAGCCAGCATCCTACACTTCGTGTTTTTAAAAAATAAGGGTCTTTTAAATTTTCTGTTGGCTTTGAAGCCATAACTAATTTAAGTAAATTAAGTTGCCCATCAAATGCAAATCTCCAATACAAGCAGATTATTGTGGAGCAGCCACTTTTTGAATGAAAAAGATGACGGCTCCTGTGCTGCACGTTGAACTCAGACCTACTGGGTGCAGAGCACTACTCAGTTCATTTAAATGACTTACATATTTTTTAAGTCCCTCCCTATTCTGCACTTCAGTTGAAAGAGAAGCTTGATAAGAATAAAATACCTAACTCCCCGTGTCAAGGCACTTCTGGGTAGACTCATACCTAAAAGTGCCAAGGAGTACTTAGGTTTGAGACAGGCGGCTCATCCTGGGGCTACTAAGGTGTGAAGTTGGCACTCCTAACCATCACTGAAGTCCTATGTGCCAAGGAAGGAACTCCAAACCTCACCCCACTACATTTTTCCCCGATTAAACTGTGTTCAAGTGCAGCCTACGCTTAGCAGGACAGGAACAGTGTGGTCTCTTCCGAATGTTTTATTTTCTCTCTCTTTTGTTTCTTTTTATTTAAAACAAAAAGCAGAGTTATATGCTTTATATATCTAGAAAGATAATACTTTTCTCTCCTTGTGGGGGGAGTGAAACATGGGAAAGTGGAACGCATTTTGCAGTTATTGCTAGCATTTCCGCTCAGTGATAGTGCTGTTAGCTTTGCCCTTCGCCACGCTCTGGCGAATGCAATGATGACAAGACTTTCATCCTGCGGGTTGGTCAGAAAATCTAATAAGCCATTTTGGCAGACAGGCTGGATTGAAGCAGCGAGGTCTCTTTGTTTCTTGGAATCATGTTTAAGTTTTATTTTCTATATTGTATATATATCCTATCTGAACCTACAAAGGCATTGTCTGCATTAAAGAAGGTATTTTTATCTCCCTGGTATTTATTGATGTATTTGTTCTCCTTCTCTCCACAGTAAATGCTTGAGTTCAGAGTTTGTGGCAGGCAAGCATTGAGTTTCTGAATGATAAAAGCATCAGCTATCAGGAATGGAACCAGAACTTTCTTTTGTAAACCAAAATTTTGCTCTTTATGCAAATCAGCTATTAGTTCACTCCTCGTTTAGAATTAGGTTTTAGAATAATTTATTGGATTTTTGTAACAGTGAGAAAATCCAGCTTCTAAAAGCCAGTAGGCTGACGGACGACGTGACCTTTTCTAGGAATTCCACTTAAATCATCTGCGTCACCGAGAGTTGTCAGACACAATCTTGAACATCAGACTAGGAGAATGGCTGTAATCACCTCTAATTACATTCATCTTTTTGAAGACTTTTAGCAAAAGTCTCAAGAATGGTAAGTTTTTGATCCCTTGTAATCTGACTAGGATAGATGTGTGTGTTTCTAATTTGAAAGGGCACATCAGACAGACCCATGTCTATTTTTGGCTATAGCGGCTGAATTAAAGAAAATAAGCTTGTTCTTTCATTAAATGAACCATTGTATTGGAATACAGAAAATGAAAGGTTTTGTTGGCATATGCTATTTGAATTCAAAATGAGTTTCCAGCATCAAATTCAAGAGAGACCGCAATTTCACAATTACACTCCATACATTGGATTATTACTGATTTTACCTTTTACTGGTGATGCTCTTTATTAAAAAAAAAAAACAAAAAAACCCAAAAAAAACCCAAAACAAAAACCACACCAAACAAAACAAAAACCAAAACCAAACCCAAAACCCCAAACAAACCACGTTTCTCATCTCAGCCAGGAAATCAGATCAGTCCATCATACTCTGTTTTCACTGTGATCATTCAATAACACTTGTATACCGCCATTTTGCAAAAACTTCCACACGTTAAATTTGACTCATTACTCACTGACCTTATAGGAACTATTCACAGTACATTAAATTAAGCATAAGTATATGCCTTTGTAAACAAGGCCTCAAGATTTTTTTACCTACCAGCAGAGTATCGCCATTTTTCTTTGCAAACTACTGAAGATTTTACCTCGTTACCAAAAATCTTTCTCCAATTCCGCAAAACAACCACAAAAACAAAACTATCTTCTTCCCACTGCAAACACTCAAAAGCATTATAGTCAAATAAGGTTTGTTAAAATGCTTCTTAAATTCAAAGTCTCATTTCTTGATCGAATTTACCTTTCAGTTTTAAGAAACAGATTACTGAATTGCTTCTAAATTACTAAACTACTGAAAGTACTTTAAATAAACCTTGTTACACTTGTTTACTCCTGCATTCCTTTCTTGTTTATTTAAATGAGACTACAGCACACAATGTGGAAAAGGTAGATCCAAGAAAATGGAAAAATGAAATTTGCCAAGAAATAGAGGACCAATCTCGATGGTTAGGGCCTGGGAATTAATAACTGAATATTTTGTCTATTGTCTCATGCTGTCACTTATTTATCACATTGTCCTAAAGATTTTCTGAACCTTTTAACTGCCATTCAATAGACTTTTGTCTCAAACAGTTGCTGCTTAAAAGGACACACATGTCCTCTGGAGTTTCAAAAATAGCTTTTGCTATTGACACAGTAATCACAGGTGTACTGCTACTTAAAAGAAATATGTACATTTTTATGTATTTTACTTAATTTTACTCAGTTCTTCAATCTGCTTGTTTCACTTCCTTATTGACCCTATGCTCATATTTGGAAAAAAAAACCAAAACAAAACATAGAAGATTTTTTCTGAATCTGGCCATCTTCCTAGGTAAGAGTTGGTTGATGCAAGAACTTCAGGACTGGGCCACAACAGCCCACCTGTAGCCAGCGAGCCCCGATGGGCTCTGCGTGGCTTCCTGCCAGGAACAGAATTCCTTTTCATGAAAGCATGAAGCCTCCACAATTTCTCTCTCTTTCAAAGTTTTTCATTAAAGAAAACTGAGCAGAAGTCAAAGCTAAAGAAAGTCATAGACAGAAACTCAGATCAGTACGCACTGCACGCAAGTGCAAAATATTTTTTTACAAATACAATATACTTCCACAGCAAGTTTCAGTTTTACTGAATTGGTGTTTTCTGACAAAAATAAATGTATTTTGGCCTATATTTGTAGCAATTTCATCTCTCTTTTTCCAGCTTGCATGAGGTGCTGCCAAACTTTTTCCCATTCGTCACCTGCTTTCACCCGTGTTACTCCTGGTTAATAGTAGTGACTCACCTTTTTCTGCTCCCAGAGTTTGATGAGGTAGGAAGACTTAAGCAAGGGAAAAAGAGATGCCTTAAGAAACCTGACTTCCCTGAGTATGGTAAAGGGCAGATTACAGTCTTTCCTTAAATTAGAAAATTAAACAGAAACTAATGCATGTCAAAGATCAAACAGGCAAGGAATAATCTGCTGCTGCAATTACTACCAACAGGGATTGATTCAGTTGATACTTTCCAAATACAATTTGACATCTCATAAAAATTACAGCTAAACCAACAGAAACTAATTTCTGTTTTTCACAGGTGTCTATCAGGTTATAAACACACCTAACTTATTGGTTGTAATAAATGCATAACGGAAGGATATAGTTTAATATGAGCCATAGACCTTCCGAATCACCTGTGAAAATAAACTGAAATGGAGTATTTCTGTCTGTCAGTAACAGTCCTGAAACATTTTGTGGGTTTTGAAAAATTAGATTTTTAGTGCTCTTTGACCAAAGGTTTTTTTTTTTTTTTTTTACTTTCCTTATGATCTAGATGAGAATGGTCTAGTCATGGAAACATTTCTCCCAGACCATTTAGGAGGAGATCTACTGACTGAGTTATTCTATTGACCTAAATAGTATTGGTTAGGACCAAAAATTGTTTTCTCTTGATTTATTGAGATCCTATCTTTACGCACCATTACAGAAAAGTGTTTTCTTCAGTTGTTTTTAGGTTGTTGGTATTTTTCATTTAAATAAACTGTTATGAATTTATTTCAATACGTTGGTGCTACACAGAGATTTTAAAAAAATCTTTGGAAAAATTTTTATATTGTTTCAGATTGCCATGTACAAAGTGCAATAATGCACAGAAGCAGTGAAAAAAAAAGTGGACTTCAGACAGCAAAAATTCTTGTAACAGGAGAATATAATCAAATGCAAATGCATGACTTAAGTCACAAAGTCATGTTTTCACTCTAGCACACCCAACATTTTGTTATTAATTACAGAAATGCCTTTCCTGTATCAATAGCCCGTTCTGATTTTGGTGCTAGAGATCTTTTATTATTACTAAAAGAATGGTATAGGATAATCTTCATACAAGATTTATGGTGTTTAAAATACTGTACTACTTTAAATAAAAGGCCAAAAGCTAATGCATCCCAAGTATGCAGGAAATAAAGAAGTCTAATGGAGATAGAACAAGTGGGTACTTTTGATCTTTATGATTTGGTATACTGTCTTCACAGGAATATATGGGCCACTTGAGTTAAAATAAAATAGACCATGTCTGATCTGCTGGTAGGAAAGGCGGACAAAAACTGACATAACAAATATTGAAGAAGGTCAAAGTTGTAACACAGGAAACTTCTCTTACCATTGTTTGAAACAGCACTGGACACATTCAAAATTAAAGTATAGGAAAATATCAGGTATCATACTTTGGTTATAAATTTTTGCTCTAGGCTGAATCATGGCATAGAAAGTTTCAGCACAGCACGATCCTTCTCTTGTAATTATTGAACTCAATTTAAATTACTCCCAAAACAAAATATCCTCCCTCAGAAACTTTCATATACTTTATTCTTTCCTATTACTTAAATATCACGTTCTTTTTTCTTTTATAAAACAATAAATTGTGCATATCCTTTACTAAGCTTTTCAGTGCTATGAAAAAAATTCGCGTATTAAAGAAAAGAGAATTTTTTACTGTATCTTACTAGATTTTCTTTTTCTGAAGGAGAGAGATGTGTAATCAAAAGTTGTGAAGTTATGATTTCCAAACATACTTGACTAGTCAATATGGGGCCAAATCTTGCCTAAGGAAACATCGATACTGATGAAAAGCAATAGAAACCTGAGGACAAACTTAACATTCCTTATCAAATGCTCCTGCATTTTAGAAGCAAACTAGCATATCTTGCACCGGCAGAATAGAAATAATGAAGCGTATCTCCACCAGACCCCTAACGACACGTGCTGCCACCCTGTACCAGCACCCACCGCGGGGTCCCAGAGGACACCAGAGCTGCCAGGGGATGAGGAATCTCAGCTCCCAGCGCCAGGGCTAGCAGCTGTCACTGAGGCAGGATGCTGTTCTCTATGTAACCCCAGGCCTGCAGCCCCAAACAAACCTCGTATGTTGGGAAACTGTTGGAAACTGAGATTTACAGAAAGGATTTTCATTTCACTATAATCTGTGTAAGATGATTAGAACTGTTAAAATTCAGGAAAATGACTGTTAAAAAAAAAAAAAAAAAATGCCACAGCTTTAAACAGTTAAATTGTAACAGTTGTTGCAAAAAAAAAAACCCAGTATAATGGTGAAGCATCATATGAATTTCACCAAAAATATTGGCTAATATAAACCTGCATTGCTGCAATAGCTGCTACTATTTCCCTTCTCTTGTCTGTTATGCCCTTGCCCTTGAGAGCAGGAAATCTGCTAATACATGGTGTAACCCTATTTCTATTTTGACATCATTTCTGACCTTTAAGCACGACTTCAACATATTTCAACTGATTTCAGCTGTGCTACAAAATCAGCAATATCAACATTAAGAATATCTGCCCTTGTAAACAAAGTTCTATGATTGGATCAACTGGATCAGTACAAAAGATCCATTGTTTTTCTACTGGCACAATAATTCAATAGTAAGGAGAGCTTATCTTTTCATTGAGACTGAAATTCATTCCTGTTTAGACTAGTGTCTAAACTTGGCACATGGCGCATACGCTGTGGAAATTCCTTTGAAGCCCTATGAAGGATTTAGCGCTTTAGAAGGATGTAGGCAATTCATAAGCCTCTGAAATTCACTTTAGAAACTTTAGACACACACTGTGGCACCAGGGCTGAGACTCATTGAGTTACTGCTACGCAGCAGAACGTTAGAAACATCTCAGCCGAGGAAGAACTGGCTTCAGACAGCAGAGAAGAGGTAGATGAGGCACATAATATTTTTCTTGGTGATAAAACGCAGTAAAACTAGTTTGGGAAACCTAAGGCACGGTCAAAGAAACTTTGCTACCATGTGATTTAGAATATTCGTTTGGTATAATTTCAAAGTGTTCAAATTCGTTCAAAACATTTTGACAAACTTAATTGCGTATTGCTTGAGTTTATGCCAGTTCTGGTGATGTGTGTGATGTTTTATCGTAAGCCTTTCCTATTCATGTGGTGTTGTAGAGCATCAGACATGTATTAATGATTTTAGAAACGTGCCCAACATAAGTGAAACTTCAACAACCAAAGTTTGCCATTGGGTCAGTGTAAGTAGCTCCCCCCCCCGCTTTTTTTTTAAGGAAATATACAGAAAAGAGAAAATAAACCCTGTAATTTAAGCAACACAATCACCTAAAATAGCAGATAAAGAAAATAAAATTGCCTTCCAAAAGAATTGTCCTGTAGATCGCATAATGAAACTGCAGAAGGGAAAAAAAGGCATCTGTATAGTCAGAATAATCAAAGGCGTAAGTGCTGTAGGGATAATTTAGCCCACAGCCCACTAGGGGCTACTGAGAAATATGCTACTGACATATAACATGGGATACTTTTAAACACCTCTACTGTAGTGCGAGGGAGAAGGCAGAAGGCCGCTCAACTACCTGAGAAGTGTGGGAAACTACTTACTAATTACAGTGGGTTATTAACTGTATATCTATGTAAACTAGATATCATCTATGCACTCAGAAAACACAAATAAATAGGTGTAGTCATAAACAAACAGCCATCAGATAATCAAAGAGCATTTTTCACCTGAGAACTACTTGCACTAACACCTAAGAAGGAAACAATATCTGACATTAGTTGCAACTCTAAATAATCTTTAAGAAGCACTGGGTTTTGGATATTTTTCCCTAAAATATTTATCTTAGAAATGAAATCAGTTTCAGTACCTGCCAGAAATATTTAATAAGCTGCAAGATAGGAAAACATAGTATTAAAATAGCAAAAAGTTTTGATTCTTTACAGTTACTTTTTTTTTTTTTAAATCTAATTGGGACCAACTGGCCTCATTGCTTCTTATAAACTTAGCAATATATATTCAGAAAAAGGAATAAAAAAGAACAGATGTTTCTCCTTAAAGAAGTCAGACAAAGATTTTTCTTACACAATAAATCAGCTGCTAGTGGATTTCCAGGACACTGCTCCAGGCTAACTGTTTAGGTATGCCTTAAAAAACTGGTTTACCTCTGTATGTATCCAAAACTGGTAAAGCAGATTAAACTGTAGGTGAACAGCAAACACTGAAGGGGGAATGAAAAGAGCCATGGGCAAGTTGAAAATCTGAAAAATGAGAAATAAAATATACGTTAGCTATATCATTCTAAACCTGTGATGATATAACAAAGCACTGCCTCAGGAGCTCAAAGCACTGCACATTGTTGCTTTTTCTAATACCTCCATAATGCAGCCATTAGGTAGCATAGATACTGAATATTATGTTACTACTAGATGTGCTATAGCAAATGAGACATAAATTGCTGCAAAAGTGATTTGCCAAAAGTCATAATGTGTGCAAGTAGAAAAATCAAGAAAAGAACTCAGAAAGCCTGAGATTAGATGTTTACTCTGTGTACTATACGGAGCAGACAGCAACATATTCTTGACATGAAGGGTTCACTTATAGGGGAGAATTAGCATGGAGTAAGGAAGGTGTGAATGTATAACACTTACAGCTTTTCCATCCAAACTCCCTACGTGAGCACCATAAGGGCAAGGCAGCTTACTTGGCTTTCAAAGCTAATTATAAATTCCCACCCTAACCTCCTCATGGCGTCTCCCTCAAAGCCCCAATATATTGTTGAGTTCTAAAGACGTGCTAGCATGAAAACTGTTTCAGAAAACTGCTTACTTAGGAAAGATACTGGTATCTTACACACAGAGTAAAGTCCTAGGAATTTCACAATTAATTGCTTAACTGGCTGAGCAGTAGACTAAGACTTCCAAGACCTTCACGTGTTAAAAGTCAGTCTGCTTTCTTCAGAGAAAGGCTTATCTTTTCTTTTTTTTTTTCTTCTACCTGACATTGTATTATACCAGCTGCATTAAGAAGTTAATCCTTCCCTAAAATACAGAGATTTTTTTCTAAACCAAACAGTAGCAGAGCTATCTTCAAAACTTTAAATCTCTTTAGCACTCAGGGAAAATCTGTGTAGCAGATAAGAGCCACCTGTGAAACACAGCAAAATCAGCAAACCCTGTTTTCAAATTCCTGTTGTCCTTCTCACAAAAATCAAATCTTTAAACATCAGAGAAAGCAATCCGATAGGCACGACAAGCCTCCTGAGCCAGGAATTCCTTTAGTGTAGGTCTGACACACAGTATTTAATGCCAATATTCACCTAGTATTTGTCAAAAGGTCTACCCAAACAGTAAGAGGTCACACTGGGGCCGTGAAACAAATGCACCTCCACTCCCATGATGCGATGGATGCTCTTGAGAAAGTCACCACAGCCATATTTCACTGTCACAAGCCAACAGAGGACTAAGGTCCTGCAATCCCAGCTTGGTCTGCTGGCTTCAACACTAGACAACGACTGAAGCACTAGAAAGAAACTCTTAAGTCACTGCAGCTTCAGCATCACCTGGCAGGGCTGGGACAGCTGTGATTTCAAAAGCTACGTTCAAAGGCTTCATGGATCACAGCTGCCCCACAAACTACAGGTGGGGCATTTCTGGTTGAAAATCTTGGAAGCTCTTTTCCAAGAAGTCAAGGAATCCAAAGGTGGTGGAAGGATTATGCTGAGCTTCTGGAACTTGGTGAAAAGAATGTAAACAGTTATTTTATTTTAATCGGTCTCATTCTCAAAGGCTGAAGTGTTCGCATAACGTTTATAAAACAAAAAAGAAAGAAAAATGTATTTGGAACTTGAAATTTGCACATTCGATCCCTAAGAATCACTTAGCCTAAGTAAACTCACAAAAATTCATAGCAACTCTTGCCTAAGGTGGGAGTTAGTAAATGCCGTCAGGGGGATATGGCATTTAGACATGAAATTCTGGAGCAGAGGTGGGCATGCGCCTTCTTTAAGAATGAAAAGCTCAGGTCAGACGGCCTTGTGCAGAAGACTACTAAACAGAAGAGTGACTTTCAAAACCACAATTCTCCATGCTCTGAAACGGAAACGTAGTGCAAGCCTCCCTTAGTTTAGAAGAAATGCCCTAAACACCGCATTGGAGTCAATCTCTTTTCTGAGTTCCTTTTTCCTCCTTCCTCTTACCTAGACCCCCTTAGTATTTAATTATTAAAAATGGGGAAGCTACAAAAAAAAAAAAAAAAGAAAAAAAAAAAAAAAAAAAAAAAAAGACTGAGAGGTATCTGTCCCACAACAGCCAGAAGGCTGGCATGGTTTTTCTCAAAGGTTATCGTACAAAGCAGCCAACGAAGGAGTAGGACACATGGCCAGATTTAAGTAAAGCTACTGCAGTTTTCTCTTATTATTGATTGTACCTGTCTAATGGCATGATAAGAGCAGGAAATTTTTTAAAAGGAATGGAGAGGAAGTTGATTTAAAAAAAAAAAAAAAACAGATGGTTTTCAGATTATTCATGGAAGTGGTTCCAGGATTGAAAGCAGGGTTAAAAATGATATGCTTTTCCCCTAAAAGTATCAGAGGCAATTTGGTGGTATTTACAGATGACTCAGAGGGGAAGGAAGGATCATCTTCATATTTATTTTCTAACCTACTTCTCACAATGAGTACTAGGATTTCCCCACTAAGTGGTGAGATGAGGGAAATTTTATATAAATCTACAGGTAAATTTGAGATTGACAAAGGAGAATGCTTTCCTAACTGCCTCATGTTTCCTTGCAATGTAAGCTTTATTTTGCACAGAAGGCATTTCAAAGATCATTTACAAAAGCAGAACCCACAGGGAGGAATGAAAACCTCTCCCATACAAAAGATTTGGTTTCTCCTATTTGTGGTTCCACTGGAAAAATAAGATCAATGTCGGGGGGGGCGGGGGAGGCGGGGAATCATTAAATAGTTTTTCACTGGAAATGCCAATTCACCAAATCAAAACATTTCATGGGAATGTACCAGCTTTCACTAATCTGTAGAGGACAAGCTTTTCTGGCTCCAAGATGGAATTTCTGGTTAAAACTACAGAAAAACATTTATCACACTCGCAGATCTTTTCCCACTTGTGGATTCAGCAACAGCGATGGAGAGCGAGCCACGATAACTGATAACCTGATGGGAAAGGCACTCATCGAGGGGGTGGAGCGGGATTCATACCTGGGGCTGCTGCACTGCAGCTGTGTGCCTTAACGCTTCGGGCATTGCCCCTTTTGAAGGGTGCGTGTCCGCTGCACGGGCATGCCTCTCCGCCACGGGCATGCTCTACCGTTCTCCCTCTCAAGTGCAAGTAAAAGCTTATAAATGCTTCCTCTACAGAAAGGCAAAAGTTTGGACAATCCTGAGGTTCAGGAGGAGGGCTGAGTTCCCTGTGCTGAGCCCCTCCGTTTCCACGCTGGGTCTCTGGGGCCACCTGCATCTCCGGCCGGCTCTCGCCGGCAGCCCGCGGAGGGGCTGGGGCGCAGCGGGGCAGCTGCCGACAGCTGGTTCACGTGCGCTATACTTCTGCGAGGATTCTGCAGGAGTTAAAGGTAAGGATAAAAAAAAAAAAAAAAAAAAAAGAAAAAACACCCCTTACAGATTCCAGACCTGGCAGACTCCTCATTAGATAAGAAGTGAACTTTGTGACTCTGTGCTGAAAAGAACAGTGTTACCTATTCCCTTTCCAGATTTATATACAGATGTTTCCACAGCTTTTAAACCAACAAGGCATAATTCAACCCTTTATCTAAACGTATAGTCTAAAGCTATCAAATTATTATGGATCTAATATATGCAATTAAATCTTACCCTTGGAGGAAAGTTGAGAACTGGTACTCAAAGAATTAAATCATAGCTTTTCAAGGTGTATATGCAACTCTCTCCTTTCACAACTACACTTTAACTAAGTGTTTCATCAGAAGCAAAAATCTATAACATCAGCTTGCTGATTTCTTCTTAAAAATGAATATACTTTTTTTCCCCCACATCTTTTTCCCACAAAATGGGCTTTAAAACCATCTCTCAGTCTTAACAGTAGGCCTGCTTCACTACGGCCCCTCCACGGGAGTAACAGAAACACTGTGCGTGCAAACGACATGAAGCAATACACATTTGGTTCCAAGTTCAGGAGTACATCTCGCGCACTGATAGTACTTCAAGCATGTTTTTCTCTTCTCTTTCATTTCACATCTTTTCAATCAGCTCGAGCACAACCCACACAGATTAATATGCTGATTTATTTATCTTGTAACGTTTAACTTAAAACACATACAAGCTGGCAGCAGAAGAGTCCCACAATCCCATATCATCCACCACAACTTTCTCACAGCCTCCACAAAACTGGATGTCAAACTGCATTCAACACTGCACATTCAGCAACATCAGATCACTCTCAGAGATTAACTGAAGGCTTCACCGAGTTTCAGCTTTGAGGCAGATGCATCCATGGGGTTCTGGACAAGTCTGGCAGTCCAAAAAAAGAGCAGTGCTCTAAGAATGAGCAAGAATTGTGTTCGTGCACAGCAAGGCTTTGGAGAAAGAAAACTGTTACACCTCTCAAAAGTTCTAGGGGGGAGGTAAACCAGTAGTTACATTAATCAAATGTCTTGGCTAATACCAAATATGTGGTGGAAAAAACACTGCACACAAAAGTATTATGGATTCCCAGGTTCGCTTCCCTTTGCTCAAAGCAAACGAATTCTAAACGTACATATATTATTTGCCAAGTGATAGCAGTGTGGTCCTGAGGATGGTCTTCAGAATCTAAGGCGGCCAGACATCTTGGCCTTCCTGAATACTTTATGCTCTCTGAGGTATCATCCTCAGAACGACGCAGGCAGGCAAAGTGCTCATGCACACACCCATATGTACACACAGGCTTTTTGTCTTTTTTTGAATTATTGTTTTTGTTAAGCATTTGCACATATGGTCCCAATGGGTAAATGTGCAAAGGTTAAATCTTTAACATGGCAGTATTTACATAGGAAGCAGAGCTGTGACAGAGATGCATCCCTTCCGCTATTGTTCATTATGGCCATTTAAATTTGAGGTGCTCCTACTAACATCAGATGACTATTTTCTGAATAAAAAAGTAACAAGAATTTACGGAGAAGACTTTAAGAAACAAAATAAATAGTGTGTTTCACAATTCCCAGAAGAACTAGTCATTTTTTTTGGAACCTAGCACTTTAACTCGTCTAACGTTATGGGCTTGAAACAGTTATGAACAAGCTAAGTCCATGCTCAGTTATGTGAGCATAAATCCAGACTAACTTTACTGAAGTCAGTGGAGTGACACTGGATTTGTATTTGTGAGCACACACTCTTTCTGGCTTTTGAGTCATTTGCTCATAGGCTAGAGGACTGTAGGTTTCCTCCACCACCAGTATTATACCTCATTGGAGAACAGCATTTATATATTTTATATACACAAAAATACATAGAGTTCAAAAGCACTAGTCAAATTCTGAAAATTCAAATTTTGAAGTTGTTATTCTTTTTTTTAAAAAAAAAGAAAGAAACTACAACCCGAGTTAAAAAAATAGAGTCAAAAGAGAACACTAGAGAGCAACTGAGGAAATCAGCAGTTATCCTTGGCCCAAAACTAAACACTGAGTAGTATGTTACATTTATGAATGTATTTGAAAATATACATTTTTAAATCTGTAAATGAGTACTCAATTTATATTGCATGTGTACACAGCTCACCATTTAAAATAAATTATATCTGAAATAACACCAGGTAAAAGTAGTGGCATACTGCCCTTACGTACTCAAGTACTGACACATGACACGAATGAGCAGAGACAAATAAATATATTTGCATGTCCAAAGCAATCCCTAGTAATGATTTCTCTCCTTGCTCCTTTCAGTTATACAGACATATTCTAGACTAGTTCTGTTATGCTCTGATCTGTTCCTGTACTTATGCATGAATAACTAAATGAAAAAAATTGTCCCATTTTACTCAAAAAGTTATGAAAATATAAATGCAGGGTTATTATTAGCCTTCTTAAGTTTAACTACTCTATGTCTTTCCAAGTTTGCCATAAAAACATTAATGAATGCATTTTTAAAGCTTACGATTCTCAGATTCTTCAGTTTCAACTTCTGTGCTTTCAGTATCAAACACCTTAAATAATTTATATGTTTTTCTTTGAAGGGAAATAAACACTATGTTTTCACTTTTACTAAATCTTGTTGATATTATTTTGTTTGTTGAATCTTGTGCAACTTACCCAGGAGGTGTATTTCTGCAGTACAGACTGTCTCAAGGCTGTGAATAAGTTGTAATCTTCAGAACTGTGATGTACTTGGTGTGCTGCCCACAGTATATTAACCTCTGCAAAACACATAATTTCTAATGAGGTATGTACGAGAGAACAAAGCAACATTTGTTTCCCAAGGCCTTTTTTCTTACACTAAAAGCAACTAATCCCCCAATTTACACTTTGCTATTTTACCATAGTATAGCAGGTAGTAAAACGTAATGCTCAGAGCTGAGTTTGGGTAGGCTGGGTTAAATGTCAGTAAGAGGACACAAGTCAGTGTAACTTTCATGCTGAGGAAGGCGAGGCTGTGGCAGGAACGAAAATCGTTGCTGGAAGAGCAGAAGGATGTGCGAGATGAGAGTTAAAGAGCCAGAAAGCCTGAGCTAAGTCCTGATAAGAAGAGTCAGTAGGAGCTCTCTTACGGCATTCAGAGGGACAAGGGCTGAGGATGCTTGCATGCCTGCATTTGTTTACTGAAGTTGTATTTCAAGACCAGAAGGGGACACAAAAAGTCCCAAAAATCTTACACTTCAAATTTAAACAACTTTTCACTCATGTCTGGTGTTATGCTTACCGTTTTCTGGAACACGTAAATCTTCGAGCCCACTTGTACCACAGACCACAAAACATAGCCATTGCCTGCCCACTAGTGACAAACGGAAAAACAAATGGTGGCTTGCTGGGAACTCTGGACCCAGCCAAAGGAGAGCAGTGGCTCTATTGTGTTACAGTTCAAAAAAAGTTGCTGGAAAAAGGGCAAAACCAGAGTCAGCCATGTCCTCTGAAGGCACGACACCTCTAATGCACTGCAGTGAAGAAGAATACTTCAACATCCTGATTGTATTTCAAGGCACTTTCTCATTAAGTGCATTGTATATTGATATCTGGACAGTCCTAAGTGGGAGGTTAAGATAGAAATGTTCATGGTCATCAGATGTATAGCTACGAGGATGACCTTAATTATAGCAAAATGAGAAAGTGGGTAGTTAATTCAGCCCAAATAATGCCTATTTAGCATAAACCTAAATTTAAGGTCACATGTCTTTCAAGGGATGAACTATACACAAAGCCTCAGCTGATCACAGAAATTAAAAGTTAAGTGGCTGTCTGCCAGCTGCACGCTCCCATTGCCACTGACTTGTTTCACCAGAGCAATTAGAGAAGTGCCTTTGGCAGATAGTAGAATCGCATTCACAGAATGATCTTATAATGTGCATTTAAAGTCCTGAAATTATCTGGTGCCAAGCTTACATCAAATAGTTCAGGTCTGGTGATTCACATGTAATTGCAATGTAAAGTAATGCCAAAAAATCCTCTTAACGAATCTCAAGGTGTCTTCACCATTTCAGGGGACTACGTAGTCTTGTAACAGGAGGTAACAGCCTTGTATGCTAGAAACTGAGAATTTTAAATCTAATGAATTTTGACAATTTGGTAATTTACATGACAACATCATTTTTGAACGTCCTCTAAGTCCTTGAAAATCCTTACAATTGCTGAATTAAAACTGTAATTTCAACTATCATAAAACATTTAACACTCAACCTGCGAATTCTTCCTTCTTTAAATGTATTTGTTCCCGAGGAACAAGTGTTCGCTACATTCAGAATTAGTGATCTCTCTCCCAAAAAAACTCCAACAACATCTTAATGCATCTCTGCCTAACGAGCTCACTAGGAGATGAATTATTCAGGTGAGCTTCAGTACTCAATAATAATTTGTATTTGAAACGTTTCCCAAGACCTCGACAGAAGCTAAATGAGTGAACAAAGCATCTGAAAAGGTGGAGGTTAAAGACCTGTCTCCTTAGTTGTTTTAAAAGCATTTACTTCCTATCACAAACTGTGTGTAACACAAGCCTCCACTCAATGAAGTACAGCTGTACAAACAGGGTACAGTAACTGGATCTTGCTTCTTTCCCTCAGTCATTTTTCAGCATTGTGAAAAGTTCAAGGAAGGGAATCTATGATGATTTTTACAGTCTACTTTCATTGTAGTTAAGGTCAAATGGTTTTCAAAATGAATTACTAAAAAGGCATTTTATTAGCATTCATTTTTCAGTTAAACTGCCTTTTACACTAACAAGAATATGGAATAAGGTAACTGAATATTGGTAAAATAGTCACCTTTCAGATGAGCGAGTCAGCTTAAATGATCTATCATTCAAAAATATACCACAGGAATATTAGGGACATAAACAAACAATTCTGCCACAAGTAATTTAACTGCTTAAACTATTTCTGACTTCTTCTGTTACAGCTAAGTAAATTAAATCCCGCTCCTTAATCCTCTTCTTGCTGACATCAATGGCACAGACTATGTTAAATTCCTTGGCAAAGCAGGCAGAGTTGACGATCAGAAATAATTTTTGTCTGACAAATTTAGCTGAAGGAACTGATCATCAATAACTTTTTATTTGAAGCAAAAGAATAACATCATGAATAAGTGTGAAACAGATCACCCCAAAACTCAGTCTGTAACCATTAGTACATTAAAAATATTACAGTCATAACGCCTAAAAGACATCTCACAAATGTACGAAACAGACCAAGCACTCTTCAAGGAATACAGCCGACTGCTCACCAACACCCGCGACAGAAACCGAAATGTATGTGTCTATAGAAGAGCTGTGGTTTCACTTTTACATTCATAATGATGATAACTTGAAGCAAAATGAGAAAAATTATTTGAATGAGAAGGAAATTATAAAAGACTCTTTCACATGCACTTTCTCATATATATTATTACAGAATGACCAAAAAAGAGAGCAGGACCAAGATATGTCTAATTCCAACACAGTTTTTTAAAAAAAATTATGTAGAAAACAGGAAGTATTACTGCATTTTGTAGATCTTTCCAGTCAAATTCTCCTGTGAAGCCACAGGAAAAAAGTAGGTGATGGAATTGGAGAAGCCACCCAGATAATGCTGTAATGGAATTTTTGATGTTTTCTAAGTCAAATGTGATTGGTAAATACGACTAAAAAAATACTAACCTGCAATACACATATGCAAAAAAATGGGGGTTTTTTGATTCAAGAGAGTGAACATCACAGAATCATAGGATAATTCAGGCTGGAGAGAACCACAGGAGGTCTCTAGTCCAACCTCCTGCTCACAGTGGGACCAGCTTTAAGTTCCTGAGTTCTCCACCTTCTGCATCTTCTGCTATTATGAAGAACTATCTCTAACAGAAGATAAAGGTGGCATTTCCTTTTCATGTAGTTGTGAGGAAAGTTGTTGAGAGGCTGAGGGAAGTGACCTGGAGAAGAGAAGGCTTTAGGGGACTTAATGGTAGCCTTGCAGCACCAATGAAGCATCGGTTATCAAGAAGCTGGAGCCAGTTTTTTTGCAGCAGTCTCACTTTAGCTTCTTTTCTGAGGTTATCCTTCTTTTCCACTTCTTCCCTCCCTCCACCTCCTAGTTAATACTCAAAGATCCCATGCCTGGGCCATATTTCACTACTTTTGAAGTATTTCTTTTGCGGTAGTAGAAACTGGTCATTGTGCACATAAGATTTCTCTTTAAGAATACATAATGCGGAGAGTTCAAAATAAGACTTTGTTGCTGTTCATTTCTGTAGCTTTCAGTGATTCCCACAGCCCAACACATTTTGATTCACAACAGGAGAAAATATGTATGCCAAAAAAACCTGTAGTCATTTCATGGAGTGATGTCAATGAAAACAGCCATTTTACACAATCCTCAAATCAGTGAAATGGTAAAGATTTGATGAATCTTTAGTGAATAAAAAAAGATCCGATAGACCTTTTTTGTTAAAAGGAGGTAATTTCTTTGCACACAGCTTTATAAGATCTGGATCTAAAGTAAAGTGGAAAAAAACAACAGATGATTTACAAATACGCCCATACGATGAGTCATGTAAAGTTTCCGTTCTCTTTCAGTCAATGCTGAAAGTTTCCCCTCAGCATCTACTTAAACATCTATTTAAACAAAACCTTCAGTTTGACCATGCTTGCCATCTCTTACAAGATTAGATACCTTCAGCAGTCAGTGAGGAACTGAACTACAGTTTCCGTAGCTAGAAACTTAGAAGATAGCAAAATTACATTTACTGTGCCACGGATTACCACATTACGATGAACTCAAGCATGTGGCAAGAAACCCCTCGCCCACAGCACGGTCCCTGCTGACCCCCGGGTGGAAGCTGCTGCTTCCTAGAGCAGCTGTGACCTGCAGCGCTTCAGAGACGGGTACTCTGCGCTGCGTTCACCTACGAGCAATAGAAAAGGGATCACCTCATGGGTCTACTTCTCCCCAGTCAGAACTAGTGGAAACCCCAGGACGACTGAGGAAAGAAAAATGGCCTGGAAAGTAAATCTTCCAGTCACTCCTTTCCTACACATTTCAACTCTCCCTACAAAGATAAAACAGAGAAGAATACAGAGTATTTAAATAATATCTCCACTAAACTATTCACTTTTCTTATTCACAAAACAACAACTGTTTGGTTACTTACTACCTTCCTGCCTTGTTCTAATTGAACTGTTCCGTTGGTGCTTCTGAAATGTTTGAATAAATCACTTCTCATACAGGGCTTTTCCAAAGAATCTCATTCCCTGCTGGATTCCACACTTGCATTGGATGAACGATCACTGAGACAGAGCAACACTTAAGTTTTGTTACTGGGAGGGACAATTACCAGATTTGTTTAATAAAAGTTGGCTAAAAAATTGTATTTTGGGACCCAAAGTGGATGTCTTTATTAAAATTGGGAAGTCACCCTAGAATCCATTCCACCTCACATGAAAACAGAAATCTACCTACACAGATTAGTCATCATCTCCACAACAGAAGTAGACATGATCTGTACATGACAGTCCTGTCCAGCCTGTTGTGGTGTAGTCCCTCTTTTGTTACTCTTCTGATCCAATTTTGCTTTATGTTTTTTGTTTTAGTGTTGCTCAATAAGAGTTGTAAGACAGGTTATTTGCCAAAAGCCTCTGCTTCCTTTTTATTAGAAATATAATTCTTATAGGAACAAATTCTTTCCTCAGTTATGTTAGTGTAAGCATAGAGCTGTGCAGGTTTAATGAGAACAGGATTAGATCCAAGGAATTTATCTGGAAGACTGTATTATATACCACACACAAAGAAGCTTGTATACAGGGAAATGTACACTTTTTTTTTGTTTTTTTTTTAATAAGACACATTTTTCTTACATTGTGGCCTTGGCTACAGTGAGTGTCAGCAGTTCGTATTCTCAGGATGATCTCATACGTAAACCAAAAGACTAGCTGTAAGGAGATCTGAGTTCAAGTGGTGAATTAGACTTGATTCACTATAGAGCTTCAAACAATTTTCTTAACTTACTTCTTCTGCACATTTTTACTGAGAAGCGTCTATCTGTGCATGTACCTGACACAGAGCACTTCTCAGCATTTAGAAAGTAGGAGTTCCACCACTGTTTAGAATAACAGGAAAAAGAGACTACGTTAGCCTTCGCTCCCAGAGTTTGTGTGTCAGGAGGAGAAGTGGAACAACTGTGAAACACTTCAGCCTCAGCACTATCTAGTCCTCTTTGGTCAGTTTGCAATGAAATATATTGCAGTTCCCAGGTAATTCCAGGATAGGCAGTCATACAGCATGTCACACAGCCAGTGTCAAACAGAAAATAATACTACCATGAGACACTCTGAAACCTACATAGTTGCAATCCAGCAGCTTAATTAGGAAATTTCACTAGGCGTTCAGCATCTGATACTTCCATGATGCGAGATGAGCTTTTTTCTGTGCTTTGTTCAGTATTATCTCTGTTTTTCAGGCCTCTTCTTAAATTACTGTATGCGGTCAGTAAACTATTTAGTGAGTGGGCTAACTTATAATCAAGTAATACATGGTATACGCTCCCATGGCTTACAAGCCAAAAATTGGAGCAACCTTCTACAAAACCTGCCTCCAGAATCTGTCCACAAGCCAAAACCTCCTGCTTGATCTGCTGCCATACCAGTTGAAAATACAAAACTGCTCCCACACAAAAAAATCCACAATAAGATCTGCAAAACTTAAGATGCAGAATGGTCTAGGGAAACGTGGGAAGAATCAAGACAGGCCAAAGTATTACATATGCTACCCAGAACAAACAATGGGACAGATCATATCCCTGCTTAGCAAAAATTTGAGGGACTGCGAATTATACTCAGATACACTTCTGGATCTGTAAAATATTTAAGATATCACATGGTTAGGAAAGCAGAGCTTGGCCAGGTCAAAAATAATGGTCCTCTCAACCCATAGGTGCCCTATGTTATTTCTTGGCATCCTAATAAGCATGGGATACCAATGGAAAGGCTAGAAAAAGCCACAGTGTTCCTGAGGACTGAGTCTCTTCTAGTAGCAGTAGTTCCCTCAGAAGCCAAGCTGCATGGATCAAACTTCATGCAACGTAGTTATAGCAATGGAAACAAGACTAAGAGTCTCAGTTAATTACATTAGGACAGTCCTAACCCACAGCCTGCAAGCTTTTCATACAGTTGCCGGGAATTGAACAGTCTCTTTCCACGCATGCCATGGAAAGCCACAAAGGAATAAAGTTTATTAGGTAAGGATTCAGAAATTAATTCACAGTGACTCAATCTCTGACTTCACTCATAGTTTTAATAGAAAATGAATGTGCATTCCTTCATGGGGAAAGATATTGAGAAGATAAATGATCCAAAGCAATTTTAGCATGCTAATGTTGAATTTGGACACTTCAACAAATAGGAAAAATTCAAAAGATGAAGAAACACACAGAAGGAATGAAGTTTTAGTAACGTGTATATACGCAGCCTCTGAAAATAGTTGCATATTTGGCAATTCTTTCAGTACCCAGCAGATCTCACACAAATTCTGCTATACCAACTTGCCCGACCAACCTGTTTCTCACACCTTCCTGAAGCCAGTTGTTCATGTTCTCTAGTTGCTTGGAGCAGCTCTGCAGCTGGTTAAAGTTTTGTTTGCCTGAGCTCTGGATGATCTATGTAGCAATGATCCGAGTCTCTGGATCATGAGGAACCATGACGGCAGCAGCTGTTACACAATCACTTGTCTCTTTCGTGGGTGTATAAGGCTTGATTCAGGTACCCTGTTTTCCATTTTTCCTGCCTTTCATACAAGATGCTTTAGCTCTGAGAGTCTGAAAACAGCTCTGATTTGTACCAAAAAATAAATTGGTGCTGCGGCAGTTTCAAGGGTAACTAAATCCTGTTTGTGAACCCAGTCACAAGCCCTGTCAAGCATTTCCCAGCATACATCCAATATTTGGCCCAAGTTCTTCAATTCTCCTTCAGTGAGGGTTCCTACTGGTTATAGCAAGGTTTATCCACCTTACACCCTCACCACCTCTTGATTGAGTGACACAGTATATGTTAACTTCTGCAGCTCATTGATGTTGCAATTTTTTACAGCACTTAGCTCTTTCTGCACCTTTTTTAGTACAAAGAGGAGCATATGGCTCATTAATTGCACAACTATAAATCATCCTGTTGGTGCAACTAGATTTATATATTAAAATAAAAACCTGCAACAAATTTCTGCATAAAGGAGAAGATCCTCAGCAGCTGGTGCAAAGTGACTTCTATAGATCTATGCCACTTTATACAAGCTGCAGACTTGACTCAAGCTTCTCCAAATATGGCTGATTACAGAACTGGCAATCTTTAGTTCTGAGCATTTGCCAACCTGTATAATATAACTTGGTGTTACTGAATACTGATGTCAAACTGTGGTATAAATGTGTGAAACACATTAACTGTGACCAAATTAGCACTCTACTCCTTAGTTTGATGATAAAGAGAACTGAGACTAAATTAAATAAATTCTTTTTTTTTTTTAAAAAAAAAAGATACTTCAGAGAACCTACTTTTTTTTTCTTTACTTCAACTCCTTTTTTTTTTTTTCCTTCCCCAAAAGCATCTCAGCCACTGAAATGTCAGCTTATGCAATTTGAGAACATATTCATCTTGCAGGATCTTAGAAGGAAACTGCTGGAATGAAATGGAAAAAAGAGAAGATAATTCTCCTTTTGTTTTTTGGGTTTCTTTTTTTTTGGGGGGGGGAGGGGTGAGAGTTCTTATTATCCTGTATTCTGGGCTGTCTCTACAAAAGATTGATGTCTGGTGTCACCGTTAGGAAGTGCAAACTGTTCAGCTTCATTGCAATCTATGTCCTCATCCTCTCGCTCTGCAGGATACCACATACTTTGGCAGGCAATATTCAGATGGGAAGCACTTTAATGGCAAGAATGGATGCCAGTGAAACCTTTTCCCACAATGTTCAAAACTCTGAATGTGCATACGTTAAAGCAACATAAAGCTGCAGGATATTAGGAAGAAAACAATAACTAATACTAACTCAGCCACATTAATCTTACTTTTTGCCCCTCAGAACAATACATTTAAAGAATGCTAGGGAAATACACACACATATAAAAACAAAAAAGAAAAAAAAAAAAAAGAAAGAAAGATGAACTGGAATGAATTAAAAGTCCTCCAACTCAAAGGCATAAACATACTTTTTCAAATGAAATACCCATGGCCCCTTCACATAACTTTTACCTTGTAGGTCAAATTCCTGCATTCATTTATTTGGTTCTTCATTTTTTCCAAGCCAAATACAGTAAGAATTAACACTGACAAGTCAATGGAGTTATTCTGGTGTAAAAGAGAAATTAGCTCTACATAGTTTTCTCTTGCAGAGATGATTTATTAAGCCAAGTTCCCAAGTGATAGATGTGTGGAAATGCAGACTAGATTTGCAAAGGAATCTATCGAAATTTACTGAGATATCAGGAAAGCCTGGGGGACATCAAGACACATCACCCCCCTTAAATAAACTTTTAAAATATTCTAGAAAAAAACATTTACATCCAAATTTCATCCCACTCCTTCATAGATTTGCAAACCATAGAAAAAGCCAGACAGACACTTTAGGCAATGCACATGAGTTTTGTACTCTCTATGGACCTGATCCAGAACTTACTGAATTCAGTTGAAAAATATCCATTAACAGATTTTGAAACAAGTTCATTACATATTATACAATTCAAAACAAAGGACAGTTAACCCTTTGAAATCAAGTTCAGGTATTTAGTGAGATTGGCCACCAATATTTATATATTTGTTTTACAAGTGTCAAATTATTTCTCTGAGAAATAAAAAGAACCAATATAGTATCAGATACCGTGTGCTTATTTAACAGTGATAGACCCACTGTATTTGGTAGCCATACTGCTTTTTTACAGCATATGTAATGCATACAAGAAGAAACCTGCACTTCCACAGATTACATGTGGACCAGTGTTGTCAGTACTTACATTATACGCCCGTGCCTAAAAGCACATAGCTAACCATAGATCCTCTACGTCCATCAAGCAGCTACCTATTACTGCATCTGTCATACAACAGATTGGCTCTGGACACTATTAAGCATGCTGAAACTTTAATAGCCTTTTCCATTCATCACTCTAACAAGCAGGACGTGGAAGCCATGTAGACAGATAGATTAGATAAAGAGACCAGAACACAGGCAACTGTCAAAGCACGCAGAGCCTCGATCTAAAGGTGAAAAAGCAAGGGGGCATATAAGCTTGCCTCCGTTCCCCACCAAGCTGGGCTCCACCTGGCAGCGCCCACCCCTAAGTGTGTCAGCTAGGGCTATCTGGAGGATGCCTCTAGCACCAGAATGCAATCTTCAAGGTTTTCTCTCCCACCGCTCCCTGCCCTGTCCCTTCAGCAAGGACATATGCCTAAATTAGGTCTACGCAATTAGGTCTTTCCATTGGAGCCATCCCTGGGGATACGGGTACCGGCAGTACGATCAAACACATTTAGCAAAAAGGCATGAAACGTCCCTTAAGGAAGTCTTTTACTTGAGTGTCTATTGCTACTGATACTATCTCTTGAACTCTGACCATTAGTTAGAGGAGTTACTTTATATTCCATTTCCTCTTTCCCCAAAATATTAATAAATAATTACTAGCTGAAGACTGGTGAAGCCACACGCAGTGGAGTTTCACGTGCAGAGTCCTTTTCAATGTTTGCCATAAGTTTTGGTAGTGACGTTTGTGGGGCCAAAGCTGCTCCAGCAAACACTGAAACAGCTTACAGGTCTGGGAGCGCAAAATGAGGGCTGGCAACAGCAGCAGCTGACAGATGAAGCCAGAGGTGCGGGGGAGCAGGAATACCAACAGGCTCCTGTGATGCTAATTCAGGCTGATTTGTCAAAGAACAGCTATAGCACTTGACCTGGAAAGGCACTCCTCCTACACGCTCACCGGTTTCTGCAGCCCCACGTCTCCTGACTGATGTTGCATTTTCTGACTTTAAAGGCCGATAGCTAGTGGCTCGATAATTAGTAGCAGAGCTAACAGAAAGGAAAGGATTTCAGAGACAGAAAATACCAAGTACAGAAAAGAATGATTTTTGACATTTTAATATGTCTTGCTGTAAATTAATTAATTTTTATCCTTTATCTGTTTGCTCTAAGCTATAAAATAAGCTAAGATTGAAAGCTCAATGCAGGATGCATCTGTTGTACTTTGTACTTTCCAAACATGCAAAAATAAGCATTAAAGCTATGAAGTGCAAGATACTAGACTCCAGACTTACCTCAACCACTAAAATTGTATATAGGAAACAGATCTACCTAAGAAAAATAGGCATCCTCCATTTTATAAAGTGTCATTATTATCGGGCATTTTATTTTCAATATAAAAATAGAAGGGTTTTGCTGCTTTGAGATCTCTGGTTAAAAGAGATCGCTAGACAAAAGAACTGACCCAAAATGAGAGCGTGCTGTTGGCCTCCGTAGGCAGACTGTACCAAACGTAACTCTAGTCTACCAAAAAACCCCTGGTCCTCCACAGCCAATCTCCTCCCACAGTTAGCAGGGGAGGAGAGGGAAACAGAGAATCTTGCTCTTTATCTGCAAAGTGTTGATTTTTTTATGGAAAACATACTTGTAAGTACAAGGTTTTACAGTGTGTTAAGACATATCAAACAGTAAGCATTTATGTATAATTTCATAGGATATTTTATATGCGTGCCAGTACCCATTATCTCTATACCCAGCATGGGAGCTCTCAAAGCTTGTAAGTTAAATGACTACTCTGTATTCATCCCAGCGCCAACTTACATTCTTTGGTAGAAGGCCCCAGCAATGGATGAAGTCTTTTTTTTTTTCAGCTGCTCAGCCAAGAGACACTCAGCGGCAGCACAACTCTGCCAGTCCAGGCTAAGAATATCCTTTGCTCAAACCCCAGAGGCATTGCTAGGAGCTTAGACTAGGTACTCAAGACCCAGATAATCAAAGTAGTACAATTTACAGCACCTGGTGCCAGTATCACAAAATCTAGGACAGTGGCTATAGCACAGAAACCTTCCTGGGAGGGGGAAGAAGGGGAAAAGAAAAAAAAGGGGGGTGGGAATGGTATGGACACAAGTGAACCTAATTTAGATTTAGCTGCTCAAACGCATCAGGACAGTAAATTCACAAGTGTTTATAAAGAACTTGAAGGATATGAAGGTTGACATTATTTTGCAGAAACTGATCAAACCATTGTTTAAGTGATTGTTTAAATCATTTTAATCTCATTTAAGTAACATTCCCAATTATTTAACCACTGCCATAGAGAAGCAGCACGTCTGATAAAGTAAATGGGAATTAAGAGACACAGGCAGAACAGTAAATTTCTCTGTTCCTTAGTTTACAGAATGAAAATATTAATTCACAGGGCTGTTGTTTACTTCCCTCTGCTACTAGTGAAAAGAACTGTAGTTAAAGAGTACTAAATACTCCCCTTATTCCCCCTCAAAATTACAAAAAAAGACAATACTGCCTTGATAAAAATTGGAGAAAACAATAATAAATGTCTCAGCAGGATATCAGTACAGACTATAAATAGTATAGGTGTCTTTTAAATCTAAAAGCAACATAAACATCTGCATTTTGTAATTGGTCAAGGCAATCATACCACCACATAGATGTTCGCCTAGTTCTATCACACCACTCTTCTAGTCATCCACATATTTTCTCTGAAACTAGATTACAAACCCTTAGATCAGGAGCATTTCTTTCTGTGCATATGTTGAGCATCCAGAACCTACCAGCTCCAATCTCTTCTGAGACTTTGGGAACTCCTACGCCATAAGACCACATAAGGTCTGAATAATCAAAGTTATAAGGAAAGATTTATAAAGGTGTACAAGAGACAGATACATTTGTTTCTGGAATAGGATAGGACTGATGAAGTAGAGCTCAGTAGAAAAGCAGGTGGTTGAGATTATAATGAACCAATCAAACAAACTCAGGCAAGCTGGACCAGATGGCCTTTTTTCTGTTACTAATATTACTTATGTTCCTATTCAGCTGTAAGAAGTTACAAATAGTTTACCTGTTCAGATTTTTCTGACTCAAATTACATAAGATCAATGCTCTCACTTCACCATCACATTAAAAGTTATCATGACACTGTCTGTAGTTGTATTTAATAATTTACAATGCTGCCTACCCAGTGGAGAAACTGGTAGGTATAACAGAAGTTTTGCCTTTTACAACACAAATTATGTAGCAAACTGCATAAAAAGGGAAAGGAAAAAAAAGACAAAAACTTAATCTAGAGGATTAAGTGCTACTAGATACAAACAAAATCTAAAGTTAAACCATATTTCCTGTATCAAAAGATGAAATTTTGAAGGAAAACTAATGGGCATGACTAACCTGTAGTCACACAGATTGCATGACACATTAATCTACAACTGCACCAACCATGTCTAAATCTCTCCTTCATCTAACATGGGTCAGAGTTCAGAGGCTGTAAATTTAAATTCAGGAAGGCATTTCACAGGTGCAAGAAAAAAAAATTAACATCTCTGAGCTCCCAATTTGCATTAATTTATTTCAAAACTATATAAGCAATTTTCACATATAAGATAAAGGTTATTTTAAAATTCAAACTAATGTGAGAACGGCTTTTGTGTGACAGCAGATCTAAATTACTGTTAGCAAAGCAAACTTATTTCCAGTTGTGGGGTATACTCTGATGCTATAAAGATTCTAATAATCCAGTGAAAAAGTTAACAAACAGTAGAGAGTGACAAGCTTTACACTATTACGACTAGACGTAAGAGCAATCCACTCAACAGCTATCTTTACTTTCCAAAATAGCTCCCTCCACTGTAATTTGATATCATACTTTATAATATTTAAGACAGAGTAAACTGTGCCTATCATACACCTTATAGAAGTTTAGACATTATTCTGCATTTATGTCTATTTACATTTTAAATGTCATCTTGGTGGATTAGAGTCTGAGTTTTGATTCAGCTCTTCAAGCATTCCGGTTGCAGGAGCATGAGGCCACAGGAAGAACTCTAAATTCCAGTTCACATCTATCGGGAGCCTTAAAGGAAACTACAAAAATGTATAAACTATCTATACCTATTCTTCATATATGTTTATTAAAGCAGGCATAGAACACGGTACTTCCTTCAGCTACCAATATTCATAGTTACTGATCGCTTCATTTCCTTGTAATTATTCCAGAGGAACGATGGAGGAAGAGTTGGAAACTAAAAATATACTATGGCTCCCAGTATAGATCATATTTCAGGAACAGCTTTAACAATACACTTCACACATTTTCTTGATGCTGATTCTGTAGACATGCAAGCATTTTCATTGACACGTGCTATGGGGTTTTGGCTGGTTTGTTTACTATTTATAGTGACAGTACACAGCACATTTTCTTTAAACATACTGGGCTGGCCTGGTAATGGAATGACAGGTGGAGTGAGCACAGCCAAAGCTGATGGAAGGAAGGAGACTTTCTCAGGAGCACAGAAAAAACCCTGCATGGAGATTATTCAAATCAGATGTCACTATAAATTTCTTGGAGTTGCACCCCACCCTGGAACGAGACAGTGGGCAGGCAATACATGGGTTTTCACATCTTTTTCCAGCTTGATGCATTTCAAAGTTTTTGGGTATCTGTATTGAGAGAGTTTTCTTGTTCTAGTTTATACACGTATCTACTGTTGTGGTAAGGCGGAGCTTTAGAGGTTGGAAGCCTCCACTGTATTCCAGCATTCTCACATTTCAAGGAAAGTCAGATGAGCAGTTGTATCTCAAGGGTCTCGTCAATTTGGGACCTGTTACATATGGAGATGTGATTATTTGTGTGTTCAAGTGTTTTGTTCAATCAGAGTCACAGATATATAAAAATGCTTCTTTTATTCTGCACCACGTACCATCTCAATATCCTTTGTATAAGTAACTGAACAACTGAAACAAGTTAATATCTATCCATGTATTACATCAGTTAATACCAACCTCATTACTTCAGCAAAATAAAATAAGCATTAATGCAAGAAATTCAGCTGAAAGAGCTTATTATGCAGCAAAATATACTGAGAGGTAGTTTTGGGAATTCCTCTTGAAGGCCACAGCCATAATCCCTGTGTGATCATCTGACTAAATATTATGTTAGTGTACTGTATATACAGATGTTCATTTATGTAGATTTGATTCTGCCTTTAATGAAGATATTTATTCTGGACTACTTGCTCTCCCCCTGTTTTCATGCCGCAGAGGAGAGCAGAATGCTCATATATAATCGGTCTGAATATCACACTTAAAAAGTGAAAAGAATCAAGGGTAAAACCAATATACTCTATGTCAGCCACCACAGTCTTTCCCATGACGCCTCTAGCATGTCTTCAAGTGTATCAATATTCTACTTGACTCTTAGATCTACAGATGAACGTGCACAAAATGGGAAGTACATAGCAAGCACATTTCTCGGCGAATTCTCAAAAGCACTGAATAAATAGCATGGTCACAACATCCTGTTCACACTTAATTCAGCTCTCTTCTCTTCCAGTAGAGAAATCAAGTGAACAGATCAAATCAGATTCACACCTCATGGTTTCATGAGCCTTACCAGGGACAAAGATCTGTTTAAAGAAAATCTGTGAGTGGATTTGCTGTGAGTATTGGCATTTTTTAACTGTTTAAAGATTTTTGGACAGTCTCTTTTTATCAAGATTGCTTAGAAGCTTTCACTTTAATCCAGTTTAGGGATAAAAAGAAATGATTCTTTCTATAATTATGTTTATTATTAAAAAAATACATTAAAAACTCAGAAAGGTGATCCGATTTCATTTTTATATTGAGTATTTCTGCATTTTGCCTTCTATTACTTAAGTAGTTTTGAGATCGTTTAAGTATTCTCATCATAATCCGTTCTACCAAACTAGAGTAGATAAAAATGGCATATAAATTGAGCTCAGGAAAAAAGTCCCACTCACAAGCAGCTTTTCAGCTAGGGCTTAATCCTGCAAGGTGCTGAGGCCTCAGCAGTGTGTACATACAGTAGGCTGCGTCAGTCTTCTCTTGAGCTGCAGCACTAGACTAGAGCAATAGGAGGTAACAAAGCCTGTGAAACAATGGGATTCTCTAGAGACCATAAATAAACTTTCTTGAACTTAAACTCTCTAAGAATTTCACACCTTTGGTGTCCTATGGATGTTGGGAGCTTAGATATAAATTGCCAACCTCATGACCCAAGGAGTATGCAGTTTATGACCTCATGCACCATGAAATCTACAGGCGGGATGGTTTGCTTTCAGCTTAAAGAGTGAACCACAAATGACAAACATTTGCATTAAATTTTCAGATAAATCAAGGTGACCGCCGACCATAAAGAACCAGAATATTTTTCCTAGTCAGTTTTAGAAATGTACTACATTATTTTTTTTATTTCTTGTTAGAAAAAATTCACTGATGGCACAGTACTAAAAAAAACGGTTTTCTTTGTAACTTTTTGTTATATTTAAAAATGTTAGAGGAAGTCTTGACAAGAAAAACTAACCTACTGACTAACCTCTGGTCGTATCAGAAAAGATCGATGAGACGATTATTGAGAAATATACCTGCTCTGCCCTGAATTTTCCAGCATTCCCCCCCCCCCCCCCCCCCCCCCAGTAATTTATCCCAAATCTTTACAAGTTAATTCTTTCAGCATGACACCTAATGTTTTGATCTCTGGGTGTCATCAACCAGGTCTGTGGAATGGCCAAGCTGCAGCTCCAGGGCCGGTGAGAGCAACTCACCAGCTCCAACTCATACATTGCTGCTGATTTTCCCAGATATGGCTTTGCCCTACCTCAATAACATCCTCATGGCAAACTCTAGTTTAGAATTAGGCCAGTTGCTATGACCCCAAGTGATGCTTATAGCAGTCAGAGCATGGTCAAAAAATACCACCTTATATTCATGGCCATCCTCTACTGACTAGTAAAGGTCTTGACACAGAATAAGAACACTCTTCTGCCCCTCAGCTATTCACTCTGTCCCTTTGCATGCCAAGATGGATTTGATGCTTCTTCACCCCAGAAGATCAGTAAAAAATCACTTAAAATATGGAAGAGAGGCAGGCTACGACCAACACACAAGGAGATTAGGTGTGATTTTGAGCTCCTAACAGGATGGCTCCTTTGAAGTTGAAGTTATACAAATGAAAATCAAGAAAGCTGAGCAACATGCACATAAGATTTTGAGTCCATAAACATGACATACTCTGTGTACTTCTGTATAACTATGTTGCTGCGTATTATCCAATGATATCCCCTCTGCAGTACAGTCACCCATTGGTATACAGGTAGAGGTGACTGACTATGAACACGGATCCTACTCATAGCCTATTTTACTAGGCCAGTTTTAAGCACAACTGAACTTTAAAACTTCAAACATGCATGTAGGGATTCGCCTGTGGCCACTATTTTGGATTAATGAATGAGCCCCAGAACACACTGCACATCTGATGAGATCTCCAGCTGCAACCCAGAATTACAATTTATCATAGATGAGATCTGCTGGGTTCTATTAGGAAATGGTTTTAGAAGTAGGGGAGTGAAGGTGTCATAGGTCACAGCCAAGGGACGGCTGAGAAAGCCTGTTGCGATTAAGGCAGCCTTACACAACTGTCATGAAAAATTTTCAGCTCAAAATACAACATCTGTGCAGCCAACTCCACCATAGCAATTGCGAGGACAATGACCAAAAAACAAGGAAAATGATACTATATTCTCTCATAAAAAGTACTTCCCACAAACAAGCAGAATTTTACAGGGCTTGACTGAGTGAGATGTTGAGGTCATAAGGGAGAAGTTGCAAGGGGTGAGCAGAAGGGATAGGTCAAATCCTTTATAAATAAGCATCAGCTATGTATTTGCTATGTGTGGCCTCAGTACTGCTGAGGGAGCCATGAAAGAAAGCCTCCAAGAAAAGAGGCTAGGGGATGTAACTTAAGAACAAAGAAATCGTTAATATTAAAATTCCAAGGAGACTTGAACAGTTATAATATTAAGAACTTATATTTTATAACTCCATAAAGTACGCACTTTAACTATTTACTTACTAAGTCCAAAATGTCTTAATTTCTCTATAACTGCAGGAAAGTAATACGTGACTTGGTTAAGCAGTTAGTGGACAGAATCAATACAATGCTAGGCACAAAGGACAGGGTTTTTTATGAAAAGTACTGTTAACAAATTCTAAAATAGATAATGATAAATTTAAATATATCAATAGTTAAAAAATAATTGCTATTTTAAAATAGGCATATTTCAGTGGGAATTTGAGTTAAAAATAGGAATTATAACAGGATCAACTGTCAATAGCACTAATCAAAGAGGGAGGGGGATAATATCAGGCTTGCCTGTAACAAGCTGTGGGATGACACGCCAACGTTAGAGGGACAGGGTGCTAGTGAGGGCCCTCAGCCTATTGCTCTGAGACGTGCTGGCTACACTGCAGCACACTCGAAGTCTTACGGAGATAAGCCAGGGGCTCCTGAGGTAATAGAAGCAAACAGGGAAACACCAGTGAAATTCCTCAAAGGAATTAAGGGGTGTTCCTCTAAGAAGGTGACACGGCCGACAGCCCAGCTGAAGTGCCTCTACACCAATGAACACCAATAGCTACAACCTAGTTGCCATTACTGAAACTTGGTGGGACAAATCCCATGACTGGAGTGTGGCTATTGATGGCTACAGGCTGTTCAGAAGGGACAGATGAGGAAGGAGGGGCGGAGGGGTTGCCTTCTACATCAAGAAATGGACAGAGTGTGAAGAACTGTCTCAAGAATAGCCACAAGCAGGTTGAAAGCTTATGGGTAAGAATCAGAGACCGAGGCAACAAAGGGAACCTTGTAGTAAGTGTCTACTACAGGCTGCCTGATCAAGGGGAGCCTACTCACAAAGCCTTCTTCCTCCAGCTACAGGAGACATCGTGCTCACAGGCTCTTGTCCTGCTGGGGGACTTCAACCACCCCAACATCTGCTGGACAAAGAGCACAGTGAGCTGCAGGCAATCCAGGAGACTCCTGGAATGCATGGAGGATAACTTCTTAAGCCAGGTAATAGACAGCCCTACCAGAGAGGATGTGATACTGGACCTGTTGGTCACCAACACAAGTGAGCTAATCGGTGACGTCAAGATTGGATGCAGCCTGAGCTGCAGTGATCACGCACTGGTGGAGTTCACAGTCCTGAGAGATATGGGTCAGGCAAAGAGTAAGGTCAGGACCCTGAATTTTAGGAAAGCAAACTTGCAGCTCTTCAAGGAATTAGTCAATAGGACCCCCTGGGAAACTGCCCTCAGGGACAAGGGAGCAGAACAGAGCTGGCAGATCTTTAAGGAGGCTTTCCATAGAGCACAAGAGCTCTCGATCCCCAGGTGCAAGAAATTGGGCAAAGAGGGCAAGAAGGAAATGCACAGGCAGTGGAAGCAGGGACAGGTACCCTGGGAAGAGTATAGAGACACTGCCCAGTTGTGAAAGATGGGGTCAGGAAGGCCAAGGCGCGGCTGGAGCTGAACTTGGCAAGGGACTCAAAGAATAGTAAGAAGAGCTTCTACAGGTATGGCAGCCAGAAAAGGAAGGTCAAAGAAAACAAACCCTCCACCCCGATAAACAAGACTAGCAAACTGGTAACAATGGATGAGGAGAAGGCTGAGGTACCTAACAACTTTTTTGCCTCAGTCTTCACTGGCAACCTCTCTTCCCACACCTCTCAAGTGGATGGACCACAACACGGGGACTGGGGGAGCAACATCCCTCCCACTGTAAGAGAAGATCAGGTTCGTGACCACATGAGGAACCTGAACACACATAAGTCTATGGGACCTGACGAGATGCATCCCAGAGGCCTGAGGGAATCGGCTGATGTAGTTGCCAAGCCACTCTCCATGATATTTGAAAAGTCATGGTGGTCAGGTGAAGTCCCTGGGGACTGGGACAAGGGAAACATTGCACCCATTTTTAAAATCGGTAGAAAGGAGGACCCTGGGAACTACCGACCTGTCAGCCTCACCTCTGTGCCTGGGAATATCATGGAACAGATCCTCCTAGAAGCTATGCTGAGGCACATGGAGGACAGGGAGGTGATTGGAGACAGCCAGCATGGCTTCACCAAGGGCAAGTCCTGCCTGACCAACCTAGTGGCCGTCTATGATGGAGTGACTACATCAGTGGACAAGGGAAGAACTATGGATGCAATCTATCTGGACTTCTGCAAGGCCTTTGACACGGTCCCCGACAACATCCTTCTCTCTAAATTGGAGAGAGATGGATTTGTTGGGTGGACTGTTTGGTGGATGAGGAATTGGTTGGATGGTCACATCCAGAGGTTAGTGGTCAA
This sequence comes from Phoenicopterus ruber ruber, assembly GCA_009819775.1. Taxonomy (NCBI): domain Eukaryota; kingdom Metazoa; phylum Chordata; class Aves; order Phoenicopteriformes; family Phoenicopteridae; genus Phoenicopterus; species Phoenicopterus ruber. The sequence goes on from CM020216.1 coordinate 32,970,190, forward strand.
CAGCTCAATGTCCAGATGGAGATCGGTGACAAGTGGTGTCCCTCAGGGGTCCGTATTGGGACCAGTACTGTTTAATACCTTCATCAGTGACATAGACAGTGGGATAGAGTGCACCCTCAGCAAGTTTGTGGACGACACTAAGCTGAGTGGTGCAGTGGACATGCCTGAGGGATGGGATGCCATCCAGAGGGACCTGGACAAGCTTGAGAAGTGAGCCCAGGTGAACCTCATGAGGTTCAACAAGGCCAAGTGCAGGGTCCTGCACCTGCATCGGGGCAATCCCCATTACAGAATCATAGAATCATAGAATTGTTCTGGTTGGAAGAGACCTCCGAGATCATCGGGTCCAACCATTAACCTATCACTACCAAGTCCACCACTAAATCATGTCCCTTAGGGCCTCACCTAAACGCCTTTTGAATACCCCCAGAGATGGGGACTCCACCACCTCCCTGGGCAGCCTGTTCCAATGCCTGACAACCCTTTCGGTGAAGAAATTTTTACGAATGTCCAATCTAAACCTCCCCTGGCGCAACTTGAGGCCATTTCCTCTTGTTCTGTCGTCTGTTACTAGGGAGAAGAGTCCGACCCCCATCTCTCTACAACCTCCTTTCAGGTAGTTGTAGAGAGCAAGAAGGTCTCCCCTCAGCCTCCTTTTCTCCAGGCTAAACATCCCCAGTTCCCTCAGCCGCTCCTCATAGGACTTGTGTTCCAGACCCTTCACCAGCCTCGTTGCCCTTCTTTGGACATGCTCCAGCACCTCAATGTCTTTCTTGTAGTGAGGGGCCCAAAACTGAACACAGTACTCGAGGTGCGGCCTCACCAGGGCCGAGTACAGGGGGACAATCACCTCCCTACTCCTGCTGGCCACACTATTTCTGATACAGGCCAGGATGCCGTTGGCCTTCTTGGCCACCTGGGCACACTGCTGGCTCGTATTCAGCCGGCTGTCAACCAACACCCCCAGGTCCTTTTCTGCCAGGCAGCTTTCCAGCCACTCCCCCCCAATTATCAGTACTGGCTGGGCGATGAAGGGATTGAGAGCAGCCCTGCTGAGAAGGACTTGGGGGTACTGGGGGATGAAAAGCTGGACATGGCTCGGCATTGTGCACTTGCAGCCCAGAAGGCCAACCGCATCCTGGGCTGCATCAAAAGCAGCGTGGCCAGCAGGTCAAGCGAGGTGATTCTGCCCCTCTGCTCTGCTCTGGTGAGACCCCACCTGGAGTACTGCGTCCAGCTCTGGGGCCCTCAGCACAGGAAAGACATGGACCTGTTGGAGCGGGTCCAGAGGAGGGCCATGAAAATGATCAGAGGGCTGGAGCACTTCTCCTATGAAGACAGGCTGAGGGAGTTGGGGTTGTTCAGCCTGGAAAAGAGAAGGCTCCGGGGAGACCTTATTGCAGCCTTTCAGTACTTAAAGAGGGCTTATAGGAAAGATGGGGAAAAATGTTTTAGCAGGGCCTGTAGTGATAGGACAAGGGGTAATGGTTTTAAACTAAAAGAGGGGAGATTTAGACTAGATATAAGGAAAAAATTTTTTACAATGAGGGTGGTGAAACACTGGAACAGGCTGCCCAGAGAGGTGGTAGATGCCCCATCCCTGGAAATATTCAAGGGCAGGCTGGACAGGGCTCTGAGCAACCTGATCTAGTTGAAGATGTCCCTGCTCATTGCAGGCAGGTTGGACTAGATGACCTTTACAGGTCCCTTCCAATCCAAACTATTCTATGATTCTATAAGAAAAGAGTTATAGTGGGTTCAGAAGGGTCTTTTAATGAGGCTGGTGACAAAGACCACAGCACACAGCGTTCACTTATGTAAATCTGATTCACTTTGCAGGTGTTCCTCACATACAACAAGAATAGTTTCAATATTTATCTTTAAATAATTCACTCTCCTCTTACCCGAATTTAACTTTCTGTTAAGTAACTTTCTCATCTGTTCTTCCATCAGCCTTAACATGTTTAGAGGCATCACTTTGCCACCCTAATGCTGGAGATCCAACAGCTGCTTTTATTGCCATTTTGAAAGTCTCACCTTACCATACTCTACTGAACCCAATTTTGTTTAGAGATCAAACTGATGTCCAGATGCTACTGATGTATTTAAAGATGCATGGAAAAAGAAATGGGACTTTGTTCTCTGCCTTCCACTTAGATTTCTTTCCTGGGGACCATGACAGCAATAAATTAAACCCTACACAGGTGCAATCTTTCTCCTAGTGACTGACAAACACTTTTTACAGTTTCCAAGAAACTAGCTGAATGCATCAGTTTCATTCTCACAGCTAATTTTGATTTTTAATTTCAGAAAAAAATCTATTTAAAACATATATTTTCTGTGTAAAAATTCCTTAGATTGGAATGCATACGTGGAAAAACTCTAAGGTTCAAAGGTGTTTAGTATTAAACGGCTTTGCTTGCTAGGACTAGAAAATGAAGGGCTTTTTGGTTTAAGGGTAAGAAAAATTGGAAGGAAACATATTCTTCTAAAACTAACAAACATCAAAATACTTTTATTGTTTAAAGTTAAAATTCTGAATCCAGTTTTCCACCATGCAATGACACTAGCTAAATTTATAGAAAAAGTAAATAATAAGTAAAGTATATATCTTCCATTGCAAATTTTGCCCGCATCCAAGAAATCTGACTCTTTGTTAACCACATAAACAACTGTTATAAGTCAATAACAAATTTGCAGATAACAAAGAAAAGCACAATCTTTCTTTTGAGTTTCATGTTATTCTGACACATCAGAAAATAAAACATAGCTATCTTGATTTTTTTTATAATCCAAAACTCCAAGCAACTCATGGCATCAGAGTTCTACTGACTTTATGAAGTTTACTATTTACTAAAGTTTTGTAGAAGCAAAATTTGGTCTAAAAAGTTAAAACCTGATGTTAAACATTTCCAATGTCTTTCCTCATCACAGACATTGGCCCTAAAATATGGAAATGCCCTCAGCGTAACATGGTCATTTTGTATCCTGAACTTACAATCAAGATAAAGCAAAAATGAGGAAACACTGTTGTTGCTAAAATAATCAATTTTTTAAAAATAGCAAGGAATGGTGAACATATGGCTATACTTCCAAATCAAATCCAGTGGCAGATTTTGGGCTGTGCTTTTAAGGGTGTTTTTGTAATTTTAATATAAGACAAAGCTGTCGGTGCTGCAGAAAAGATGACCAATTTTTTTTTTTTTTCTGTGCATGGGGCTCTTGACTTGATTTAAAGTTTCCAAAAACTACCCCAAAGGGATTATTCCTAAATGAGGCAAAATTTTCCTTTCAAAATTTTAAACATCTTTAAATGATGAAAATTAATGATAATTCAGGTGCAGTGACTTGGAATTACCTTACCAATATAAACTTGTCACTGTAACAATAAATAAAAGTCTAAAAAACCCACCAAAATTAAATTTAAAAAATTAATAAAAAAGAGAGAGATCAAATTCTTCAGTGTTTGAGTTTTATCCATCATCACAAGGTAGTCCTTGAGACATTTTAACACATCCTTGGAGAACAGTCCCTAAGAAATCAGGAATATAGCTCTGGGAAGACCCATAAACATTACACTAAATCAATGAGATTTAAAAAGCAACAACAAATTTGGGGTTGTGGGAATTTTCCTTTTGATTTCAGAATGTGCATAATGCACCTGAGTCACACTTGCTAAGATTTTCTTTTTTACTGAAGCAATGAAGTCTATAAATTTACTGTTTAAAAATATTCCTATTGAGACTAAAGACTTTGGTACTCAGTAGGACCAAGGAGTAAGGCTTAAGTAAAGCTACAATTATTTTGTCAGCTGTAGTAAAATTATGAGATTTATTAATAGTGCAGTATTAGAACCTACTAATAGTAAAATCTGCCTTCTGTGTTGTAATGTAGTGCTGCTGCTACACCAGTAGTTACCTCTGAGCAATACTCGTCCAAGCACACCTCAATGTATTAGCTCCACATCTGAATTCAAACTCAGGGCACACAAATCTAAAAGAACCTTGATAAAGGTTAACAGAAAACTTACTCATCTCTCTAATTCAACTAAAATCCAACCAAATAAACAAACAAAACCTTTAAAGAAAGTATTTTTTTAAAGTTCAGTCACACATATTTAATGTCATCCATTTTAATGTAAACCAATTCATATTCCCTGCAATCAGCCAAGCTGTACAAGTTAAATCAAAAATTAAAACTAAAAGCACTCTAACAATGCTACAATCTAAACAATGATCTAAACACTTTGAAAGAGGAAGCATGGTAACTAATAAACTATGAACACTAGTTGTACCTTACATGTACTAGACATACATGTTAGGAACTGCTTCTGTAAATCTTACGATGCTTATAACACTTCCTTAGGGGACTGCGATCCCTGTGCATCCTTCAGGTTCAAAGCATCAATCTAAGTGCTAAAAATGTAAAATTTATTCCAGTCCACAAGCTGTGCTAAAGCTAACGATGAGTTTGATGGAAGGACAACAGCCAAAATGGGTGCAGAGCCTAATCTCATCAGCCTCTGGGAGAAAACTGGTTTTCCACTATGTCAAGCATAACATGAAAATGGAGTACAAAAAGTGAAAGTTTTTATTAAGCTTTAGGTAATCATATTGGATATTTTATTTGCTTTTATGTGATAACATACTATATTTGGCAATAATTTATATTCAAATATCATCATGTGTCATCTGTATCACATTATCTATGTACGTATATTTAAACATAGACAGTTACTGATATACTGGTAGTATTATGTCATCAGATCTAAGTTTGTAAAATGGAAAACAATCTATAAGTATTAGTTTTTTGGTTTGTTGCTTTGGGGTTTTTTTGTAAGGCAGCTAATTTCTGCCATCAGGAAAGGGCTGGAAAATGTATAGAAAGTACGAAGTCTTTTAGGATTTAGATTCCTTTGGGTTTTTACTTCTTGGTTATTGGGGCATACAGCAAGAGCACAGTGAAATGCTGAAGCTGGCGTTTCAGCCCCCACATCACGTGCTCGTACTGAGCTGGGACAGCCAGATCCTCTGGAGGATTCACAAGAAGCTCGACTCCTTTTCTGCAGTACCCTGGGAAGGTAACAGTAGCCGATATTATTAATGGCTTTGAACCTCTTTGCTAGCACAACGCAGTTTTAGATTTCTAAAAGACAACACCCTGCCTGGAAGTAGTGAAGAGGAAACCTGGTGAAAAGGGAAATGCTTTCATTTCACCCTCTTGCTTACAGTTACAACAGGTTTGTTTAGATGCCAAGTGTCAGATTCAGTACCTGGAAATCAAATTACTTGAAATTTGTACCATTCATGGGCGCCTGCTTTGCAGTCAGTCATTTTAGGCATCCATGGGTGCAATGACACTCATTTTGGCCAAGTTTATTGCACAGCCCATATTGTCCTTGGTAAATCATTTAGCTGCCTCTGTGCAGTTAAACTGGAAGAAAACAACACTAGGACTACATAATGAAGTATAAAAAGCCGTGAATTTGTAAGACATGAGAAAAATCCAGGGACTGAGCTATTGAAAGGAAGTGACAGCCAGGTTAATACAATAAATTGCATTTCTTTGGAAGGTTGCTAATGAGCTCAACTTATTTTGAAAAAGATACAGTGTTTCTCACCAACGGGAGTTGTTTGCTGTGAACATCTTTATCCTGAACACCTGACCTTTTCAACTTCAGATGATGAACAAATTCCAGTGTGCATTTGATATGCCAATCTTATGCCCACCCATATTTTAGAGCATTCTCTTACAGATCAGCAATGGCAGCAGATAGGGAGAATGGTTCAATCCTTCTTCCTACTGATCTGATCATGTTGGGAATGGGAGGATTTAAGCTCTCAGGACAGCATACTCCTGTTTGGGAGCTATTCCATGAACGATGCTTTCATTGCACACATCTGAAAGAAGTGTGCCTAACACATGTTATGCATCTAGCTGCAGTAGTCAGGAATCTTTCAATTTTTTTTACCAAATAACTCATGTAAATTCATCATCAGTTAACAGAAAGATTAGTCTGTATCTGTGGAGATCTTATCTGTAAAAATTTATTCATCTTCAGTATTAGTAAGGCCATAAAACCTTGCCTCTGTATCCCTCTGTTCACTGTGGCTTGATACTGATCCATCTCTTCTTTTATATTATTGATTATACTTCTTAATTATAATCATCATTGTTATATTTATGGAATCAAATCTTTCAGTTAATACCTCCCCAGTTCCTATTATTTGGAAATCCAGTAGATCTCTGCAGGTTTATTGAATAATAACTTCCTGAAAAACTTTTTTAGGGGACCATAGTGAAAATTTTCTACTGTTCTACAGCTCTTTAGCAAGCTTTTTGTTTCATTTCTGTCAGCCTGCAGATCTTCCATTTCTTTACTCATACAGGATGGAGTACACCTCTGGCAAGACTCAAATCTCTACTTGGCAGTATCAGCCTTGAAAACAGAATCATAATCTTATAGCTTGCTGGTTATGATCTCACGGAATTTTTGTGTAATTTTTCCATCCATAACTTTGACCATGGAAAATGGAAATTGGATCCATTTGATCTTTTTTTTACAGACTGTAAGATTGTTGAATCAGACTCAGGTCATCCTGTAATGGATGTTTATACACTCTGTCAGAGTTTAGCTATTAAAGTAAGTTAGAGAAGATAAAAAATTACTGTTCAACTGTAGATTCACACTTTATACATTCTTGCATAGCTCATGGGAACATGAACTTACATTTAGACACCTATAATGAGCTACATTTTATCAATTTGCACAAATTCTATAATCATGGTTTCAGACACATCAGGTTTGCAAAGGATTCCATAAATATAATAATTGTTAATTGTCAGACTAGAAATGATGAAAGAAGAAAATAATCTATGAAGCACATTTACTGAATTCAGTTGAGTTATATCAGGGATAGATTAAACCTGTAATTTTTCATGCTGCTGATTTTAGCATACTTTGAAATATATAATCCTTTTAGGTGAATTATATTGTTTTGACTTTGGTCTTATTTTACTCCATCCAAGTATTAGTACAGAAATTCTGAATTATGTCTAATGGAAGATAAAGTCGAAATCTGCAATCCAGTTCAGTAAATATGAGCTACGAACTATGAACTGAAAAAATCACCGTGTCCCAGCTGCAATGTACAGATGATTGTTTAAAAGAAGAAGAAAAAAAGACGGGATATATGTGCAAGACAATGTGGAGTACAGTCAGTCCTGATTACAAGCCAGCTGTGTGAGCTTGAGCTCTCATTAGCGGGGTTTTAACTTCCTGGGTTTAGGCTAAAAGTTAGCACACATTTTCTTTTTCTTTTCCTTGAAGAAAAAAGATGTGGCTTCATGTAAAGAAAAAAAAAATGTCCTTATCAGGGTCAACTTTACTCCTCTCCTCATCAAATGCAAACTTTTTAACTTGCTCAACCATAATTCTTGTTATGGTTGAGTTTGCAAGTTACACATTCCAGATGTGAGGCAATAAGAAAACTGCAATGTGGGGGATGGCTTTGGGATCTGTGTGTGTGTCTGCAGCATTCTTTTCCCACTAGGAACTTTTCCCACATTTATAATAATGAAATTGTGAATAATGAAGAAAAAAAAAAAAAAAAAAAAGAAGTTGTTCCTAAACACAAGGGCCAACATTTTCAAATTATAAACAAGAATAAAGTATGTCTTCTTATGATTCATCCATTAATTTTGGAAACTGGTAACTACAGGTCACACCATCTATTTCAGAACTCAGAGGGAAAAGCTGGCTGATGACTTCTTTTATTAGAAATATTTTGAATCTTTGGAAATGCAGCCAGCAGGAACTTAGGATGCAATGGAGTTCAAAGTGGGTGTATGTTGTAGTGAAGTAAAGAATGGTGATCCAGGCTGCTTTAACTTGCCAGATACAATTTCCTTTCTCAACATTGTTTCTATGGGCTTGCTTAAAAAACTGGAAAAATTTACTTTTTATTTGCCAAACTGGCTATAGCTGGAATCAATCAAGCAATACTACCAAAATTTTAAGTTTCGTGTATGAGAAAAATAGTGGCACCAGCTCAATGTTGTCTTTCTTATCCTGAAACAGATACACGCAAATCACAGGAATTGTACATGTTATATGTACACAGATAACATGAATGTATATATATTGTGTGGATACATAGATAAATTACATGTATGTAACCCACGGTCGAGCCCAAGATTTTCTGATGTAATCGGTCTCTAAATCCACACATTGGCAAATAAATACATCCTGTTCCTAAGAAGTACTGTGCTCCTGGGGCTTCTCTAGAAAGTATTTGGTGTGGCTGGAAACACCCTGGAAATAGGGCTGGGCATGCACTGTCCTCCCCAAAGTCACAGATAATCCACTGCATACGCAACAAAGCCTGAATATCTTTTTTTTTTTCCCCCTCCTGCTGCAGCCTTTCCCCTCATCAGGCAACGGAAAAACAATCTATATCTGGGCTCGAGTGGGAAGAAACTTTGGAGACACGGGCTCCTCCAAACGGGTACCCTCGGCAGCGGGAAAAGCCCTCTAAGGCCAGAGGGGCCCAACGCTGCCGTCCTCAGGAGACCTTCCTTGTCCTCACAGCCTGTTCCTCCAGCGCCTTTCCAGAGTGGTGGGATTCCTGGTCAAGTGCTCTAGCCCTTCTTTGCGGACATGTGCAATCCCAGAGACTCCCAGGAAAAGGAAAGGCGCAGGAATAGTTTAGCTTTCTGGCTCAGCAGATTGTTCAGTACAGATTTTCTCCGCCAAAACACGAAAGGTGTTTCGAGGGCTGCCAAAATTAGCCCTGGATATCTGGTGTGGAAGAGTAAAACCAGTCTGGATTAGCAATTAAACACTTGGGTCGTTTTGCTGGGAGTACAAACATGACAAACTGAAATTTCACACTACTCTGAAGAGAGGACACTTTCATTGTGTATAACCTGAATGGCCACAGTTTTGGAGATGGCACAGGCCAGCTCTGCTGACTGACATAAGGAAACACAGCGTCAGCTTTCTTCTCAAATCTGAATGGCTCAAACAGCTTTTTGCAAGATTTTCTCTAGTCTGACCCCTAGGGCACCGTGGCGTTCTGCCTGTCTCCAAAATCCACCAGTCAGCACCAAACAACATTCATTACTTTGTGACTTTAGCAGCAGAGATTTGAGTGATTTAAAAGCAAGCAGAGGCTTGAAAGAGAAGACCTTCTTTCAATGCTTACATGTGGCACTACCAGAGACCCTATCTTCCTAGGAAGGATGTTCCTCAGGTCTCTGGTTTTGAACTACTCAGAAATAACAAATACCTGGTTGTAAAGGAAAGGTTTTTATTATGTTTTGTATAAATAATACTTTATGATGTATTGTGTTTTGGAAGAGTTATTGAATACAAAATTGAAAGATAAGTGCAAAAGAATCCATGTGTCCTTCTAGGAAATCTGAATTTATTACGGACAGAAAAAGCTTCACTTTCCTTTTCAACTTTAAATTAGAAACAAATAGATAAAATAAAATATTCATTTCCCTTCTGAGTGTCTTCATATTATGAATTTTTTCAAGCAGCTGGTAGATACATTGCTAACAAAAAGCAGATATATTTATTCTATCCTGCTGGGCCACTAGAAGTACATATTATAAGTTTATGAGGAGGCTTTTCTCATATGTTATGGGAATGAACGTAGTAACAGTACATACTAGAAATCTAAAGTTAAACACTTATTGTGCTTAACTGATTGTTGGGGGTTTTTTTAACCACAATCTGCTTAAAAAAGATTTCTGCTGAAACAAAGCAAGATTCATTTCACAGTTCTTTAATTCTTCATTGATATATTTCAAATGTGAAATAATTTCAGCTACTTACACATCTTCTGAGTCATATTCAAGGTTACTTTCTGCATTCTATTAAGCCTAATTTTACATCAAGGATTTTAAATACAAACATCCAGCAAACAAACTAAGTGCTTCTGCTACTTTGAGAGGTAAAGCAGAAAATAATTTTAGAAAATGAAATGGTGACAATGTATGTCACCCGATATCAATACAGGCTGGGGGACGAAGGGATTGAGAGCAGCGCTGCCGAGAAGGACTTGGGGGTACTGGTGGATGAAAAGCTAGACATGAGACAGCAATGTGTGCTTGTATCCTGGGCTGCATCAAAAGAAGCATGGCCAGCAGGTCAAGAGAGGTGATTCTGCCCCTCTGCTCTGCTCTGGTGAGACCCAGCCTGCAGTACCGCATCCAGCTCTGAGGCCCTCAACACAAGAAGGACATGGACCTGCTGGAGCGGGTCCAGAGAGGGGCCACAAAAATGATCAGAGGGCTGGAGCACCTCTCCTATGAAGACAGGCTGAGAGAGTTGGGCTTGTTCATCCTGGAGAAGGATCCAGGGAGACCTTATTGCAGCCTTTCAGTACTTAAAGGGGGCCTATAAGAAAGATGGGGAAAAACTTTTTAGCAGGGCCTGTTGCAATAGGAGAAGGGGTAATGGTTTTAAACTAAAGGAGGGGAGCTATAGGCTAGACATGTTTTTTTACAATGAGGGTTGTGAAACACTGGAACAGGTTGCCCAGAGAGGTGGTAAATGCCCCATCCCTGGAAACATTCAAGGGCAGGCTGGCTCTGAGCAACCTGATCTAGTTGAAGATGTCGCTGCTTATTGCGGGGGGGGTGGACTAGGTGACCTTTAAAGGTCCCTTCCAACCCAAACTATTGTATGATTCTATGAAGGTACCGGTAGCTGATGACGTTTTCTGGGCCTGGCCAGGGGCTATTACTTCCATTCTTAAAATTTTAGATTGGATGAAATGGCAAGCCAACATTCTGCCTTCTACAGAATTAAAATGATTCGTTTGTTATCTAGGAAAAGCTGTTATCCCAGGGTATCACGCTCTGTTATTACAGATTCACACAGACTTCTAAAAAAGTATTGGACCAGTCTAGTTCAGAGTGCTTTTAAGCTAAAAGTGATTTAAGTCAGGACAGAAATCTGACTTTAACACACTTCATGTAGCTGATGTATTAAAAATCATCTTGTCCAAAAGTTTCACATGAACTTATAACAGTCAAACATCATCAAAACTGCTGACTCTGCAGCAGCGTACTAAGGATAAGAGAAAATGGCAACACACTATCATCTGAGTTGCCATTTATCAATGGAGCTGTTATTCTGAACTCCTCTCTCTTCCCGTCTGGTAGGATGCCAGGGAATTAAAGCCCCAGAGGTATGTTTTTGATGGAGTAACAGGACAGTCACTGAAGTTTCTTCTGATGGAAAATTAACAACAGAAAAACCCCACCCACCCCACCCCCTACTTCCTCACTCAAAAGGCAAATAACAAAAAAGCAAATGAAACTGTGTGGAAAATGCTTAGCAATCAGTGAAACTGCATCTTGGAAGAAATGTGAAGCAGGAGAAAAAACTAGAAAGACATTTGAGTATCTGGGAAACTCCTGCCTCTCCTAGAGCTCCTGCTAGCTGCTACTTTCACCTCCTCTTCCTACCAGCCCTGTGGATGGGCAGCTGCTTCTCTTCAATTATCAGCTTTGGTTCAGCTACAGACTTGCCCCCCTCAAAAGCCTGAGACAGATTTCCTTCTGACCTTGCCTCCTCCAAAACCCTGGAAGGAGGTGGTGACGTTTCACCTCTGCCAGTGCTACCTGGGGTTAGCACTTGCCTGTTGCAGCAATGGAAAGCCGAGAGCTCTCTCTGCAGACCTGGCGATTCCCCTGGCAGCACTGAATAGTGTGCGTCCATCAAAAATAATGGAAATATAGGGATTTACAGAGGGACATGCAAATCTGCCAAATCCAGCCCCATAGGGATTTCCCTTGTGCCACCCCGGCTGCACTGGATTCACCCTAAGCGGAAAGACCTTAAAGTCCTGCTTCAGTCTGCATCTGGAGACACAGAAAGGAAATGTTTTCTGTGGGAAGGGGAAGGGAGCTCCAGGGAGAAGTCAGACCACACGGCAAAGCCCATCTGGTAGTTTGCTCTAACCAAAGCAGCGATCACGCATCCCTCTTCAGCTGCTCTTCCCCTCTCTCCTCCTGTACACCCACACGCACGCCTGCTCACTCTGGCACTCACGACAACACTCAGCAGGGTAAGTCAGCTCACTGGGTTAGTTTTTGGCTGGGATTATAAAACAAGAGGAGAAGTGGGACTGTCATGCTTGGCTGTGTCATCTGTTTAGTTTTCCTTTTAATCTCTGCTTTTCCCAGCATGGAGGGCATTTGGACCCAGTTATAAAAATAGTCGTAACCACAGTGAGCATGGAAACACCTAAAAGTCACGCATGAAGTTCAGAGAGTGCTTCTATCCCTCATCACATACGTAGGGAAAGGTATGGGTGTCCAGAAGGGCAGGCACTGTTCTGAACTTAAGACAAGCGAAAAGTAAACTTCAAACAAGCAGTTTTCAAACCCTGCCTATCCCATGCTTTAGCGCTTCCCTGCAGTCCTAAGATCTGTGCCTTAGACGGGAAAGTAGGATTCATCACCTGAAGGCTGCTGCTGAAAGCGCTTAAGTCATATCATTGGATACAGACAACTGGGCTGCTCTTCTCTGGTGTGATGGCAAGTGGTGTTGCCGTGCAAACAGTAACAGCTGCGTAGGTGCAGGGATCCCTGACTGTGAATCCTACCCAGCCCTGGGTAGGACTGGGAATCCAGACTTCCTCCAAAATACACCTCAGGATTTTAACTGCTTGTCACTATAGAAGAGCTACCAACTTCAGCATTTGGCATGCACATACTTAAAGACCAACAAAAAAAATAATAGAACTACCTCTTGAAAGTCCTCATAGAAGTGCAGCCAAAGATCTCGTACAAAGGAGAAAGGAAGGTAGATTAGACAATACATAATTTCACTGAAAATCATGAAAAAAACTTTTTAGAGATGTGTATATATATTCACATTAAAGGCACCCTGCTCTCTGGCATGCTTTTAATTTTTTTTTTTTTAATTCCTTGAACTTATATTTGTTTATGCACGTGTCTGTCCTTTGGTGACCAGTCTCAGCTCATTTATCATCTGTACAAAGTGTCAGACTGTTAAAAGTCAACCTAGCCACCTAAAAAATCTGCATGTAGATACACACTTTTCCCTTTGAATATTACTATGGGCTTACTCATAGCCAAGTGTTCCTTATGAAGAAATCAACTATGAGTAATTGTAAGTATTCCTACAAATTATTCATATATTGAGTCAGTGGAAGACGGGATAAAAGAAATACATGGATGAGGAGTTTTTTGTTGGGGAAGGGGTGAGTGCGAGGAGTAGATTAACTCCCAGCACTTGCTTGATTCTTCCCACCATGGACAGTAAATACGTAAGAGAAAAGGCTTCTTCCTTTCCCACAGAAAAGTGTGTTTTGGAAAACAGTTGTGCAAGATTTAAAGGTGATGGTAATGCGCTACTGATACACACACGGCACCAAAACATGCAGCACAAAAACAATGTCAGGGCCTTCCGCGGTAAGAAAACTCTTGACATTCTTTGTCATTGCAAAGTCAAATTGGTCATTTTTGAGTGGCATTCGTGAATTCCTGCTTACTGAAAAAACACCTTTGATCTAACTGGTATATATATGCCCTCTCCTCACAGCAGCTTTTTACATATAAATTAAAATAAGGATCAGTACAATGGAGACAAAGTCATCCATGAAATGGTACTTTAAAATGTTTCTCAGTTTCCTAATAGCACACTATTTGTTAATAAAGACAGAATATATAATGAAATTGCTTTTGTCTGTTAAAATTCTTTCAACAAAACACTGAAATGGAAAACGTATTTAAATACATATAATTTTCCTTTTACGCTCATGTTTGCGAATGGTACTGTGAAAAGAAAATATCCCCTTGGGAGGAAATATTTAATATCATTTGTGAGGTAATGAGATATTCTAGTCGTAAGTGCTATACAAAAACATTGCATATGAATCACTGTACAGCTCAAAAAGGAATTTTCTTCACTAATGGGTGAGAACTCAAGTCCTCTGTCTCTTTTTCACAGGTGTGCACATAGAAGCTCCAGTACACACAATTGGAAATTATTTTCAACAAACACGAGTATTGGAGCATTTTTTTCAAATACTGAGAAACAAACAGTATGCCAACTTTTGCTAGTAAAGAACAAAAAGGAAATCTCTCATTTTACAGTGTAATCTGAACAACTAACTGAGATGCTTTAGGGAGGAAATTTCACACTGGAATTGCAACCTTTTTTAAAAAAAAAAAATCCAAGATGAGCTGTTGAAAACTCATTAAAATCAATGCAACTCAATAAACTGTCATGTGCTTCTACTTTTAAACACAGTTAAAACTGTAAAAAGCAGCACAAAATCACTTTTTATTGCTGTCTAAACTTGTTCTGGATCAGAAAGTGCAATGCTTACTACAAAAAATAATGAAAGCAGCTAATAAACCTTACAGAAAACAGTAGAGTCAAGCACATGCAAGCAATATGCCGAATAGCTGTTGATTTTCTGTCTGCTGAGTGACTTCAGATCTTGTCACCAGCACAGTCAATGGGGGACAAAATCCTATGGAATTTGCTGCGCGACGCTGGCCAAGGAAAACAACCATTGGATCCTAGGACACTGGACATGTCACGTGCTGTCATCAGAGATCACACTGCTGTTCTCACTCCCATGCCAGCAGAAAAGCCTGCTTTTAATATTAAATGCAGGCTCTCTCAAATCAGTTTTAATAAAAAATTACTTGTGTGCAACAGTATTTAAATCTCCAGCAATTACTCTGATTAAGTCAAGATGGTCTCTTTCTTCATTCAACTGTTTATACTGACTACCTAAAGGTTAGATGAAAAGCATATCAAAAGCCATTTTATTTTGCATTTGTTACGGTTCCTCCTTCTAATCTCATAGCTTTAGTCATAAACAAAGTATTAGGCATCTCCAAGAAACTTGTTGGCAAAGCAAGACTTGACATAACGGGTATTTTCTGAACACTTACTAAATGAATGTGTCCTTGAATGCTGATGATGGGCCATGCCCATTTTTTGCAGGATTTAAAGAGTCAATGTATTTTGCAGAATCACATGCACAGTATATGCATTCATGTCTGGTATCTACAGCCTACAATATAAACTGGGGGCTTGTACATTGAATCCCTTCTTAACTAAAAAAAAAAAGAAAAAAGAAAAATCAGAACTTGATATAAAAATGGTTTCCTGCTAAATCAGTTTAGATATTTCAGGCCCAATGTCAAAGCCTCTAAACCGTTATTGTCAAAAGCACCTTTGGCTTTTTTTAAGGGACTGTGACTGTCGTCTGAGTAGTTTACTCATGAAGATTTCTTACAAGGAATACAGCTTGTTTATTTTGTACTATTTGCAATTCCTTAGTAAGGCCACAGACACTGGGGAAGTGAGAATGCTGGGTAAAGGGAGTTTTCTGTTCAATGCCTGCCTTTGTTCCCCTTTGGCAGAAGGAAGTGATTTTTTTGTTGTTGCAATTACTATGAATTGGAAAACAACTCTTCCTAACCTGGCTTTGAGAACTGAACAGGTACAGTTCAGTATAATAAAACATGGGGACCCTCTACCCTTGCTGGGTATTGAAATACAGAAATATGATGTGATACACGGAACAGTTGTTACTAGCACACAATTTATTGATTACTCTCCCCATAATATAAAAGGTCTGTAGCTGGCTAAAATAAAGATCTCCTAGTATGGCAGCAACACACATGCCAATATGTAGGACCTTGAGTTTCTCCTATTTGCTATAAGCTAGTGTCTGCCCAGCGTCCATTGGGATCATACATTTGGCCTATTTCAAATTAAATTACAATTGTGAAATACCTGCCAAAAATACAAAATAGCTTCAAACGCATTAGAGGCTCCCACCCCCAAAAGGGAAATGATTAGTCATCCCAGTAATGACATGCTCCTAGTGAAATTATTGGGGGTTATTTTCCATTTAAAAAAATCTATAATTAAGTTCAAAAGTTTTGGTGAACATTAGCTATCAAGAATACAGACCTTGCTCATTTTGCTTCTCACTGACCTACATAAATCCACACACTGGAAACAGTGGATTTTTTTCATTTTGTAAAGACTGGAAAGTGTCATGGCATCTACAATGAGAATTATTGGGCCAAATTCTTTTCAGAGCTACACCTTCATGACATTTGCTATAAAATAGGTGGCTCAGGCCACAATAATAAAATACCAACAACGACTAGCATAAATAATTCAATCTTCACTTGTGAAATAATGAAGTTCTTTTCCTGATATGTTATCTTTCATTTTACAAATCACATTTCTCCAGCCTGCTAAGCTGTAAAAGATTGCGCAAAAGAATGTGACTGGCTAAATCTTTAATGCAGAGAATCGTTCTGTTAAATCAGCATTAACTCTTCTCAAATTTTTCCTATTTTCTCTATTTTTTTCTTCCATTCTGAACTTAGACTACTTTTCCATTTCTTTCCTGGTATGTAATTAAAGTGCACTGCAATGTATAACTTGCATTCCTGGTGATGGATAATGTGAATGATAACTCAGTCATATGGAGAATAACGTAGTCTGATTTTGTTTAGGTATAACGCGTTGCCTAAAAATTTCCAACATGTATAGTAAGAGTTTCCTGAACTGTTGAACAAAAGAGCATAGGTTATAACACAAGGAGACAAAGTCCGGGCAGATTTACCGCAGAGGAACATTAAGCCCACCCATTACCAGCTGTTAGTGTTGTCCTCATTCATTCCCCGCTCGTGTCACGAGGCTGCGCCCGCAGGGGTGGTACCTCCCCTGCCAACCAGATCAGGCTGTGTCTTCCACCGCATAGAACTGGCCCAAGCGCACAGCTCTACAGCATGTATCATTTATCATATTTTCTGGGAGTACACTGATACACATGTATTAATTATGCTTCAACTGCCCATTATGCTCTATTTTCCATTGCTTTCTCCCTGTCTTGATATAAACACACAAAATTAGCTCTTGCTGACAATTCTGGTTTCTGTAAGGGAATCCTGAGCAGCCTTTTTATAGGATTTTAATTTCTTTTTGATTAAGCCTGTGTGAATTCAAACTTTTAATCAAAGCTCTTGCCAACATTTTACGTAAATTGCAAAGCCAATCAAGACTTGCTCGTTTGTTTTCATTACGTTTCACCTCATGTAAATTATCCACTTGGGGGAATGATGGTATGCTGAAATGTTAAAATAGCAAATAAAGAAAGGAAAAAACTTGCCCTAGAAATACTACAGCACATAAACTGTACCAACGTACATTCTGCTCCTGTCCCAGCTCCAAGGAGAAAAACCTAAGAGTCTCTCTATTCGATTCAAATGGCCTTAAAGCCAGCCCTGCATACTTGTCTAAATGTTATACTTTCACTTCTCTGCCCTTCCCTTTCTTCTTGCACAAGAAATATGGATTCCAGGGTAACACAACTGATTTCCAACTGTTTATGCACAACTGCACAGAGGGATAAAAGAAAAGCTTCAGGTACAGCCCAGAATTAGGGATTATGTCATCTCTAATACCCGCGGCAATGCAAAATCACCTAACTCCTACTGTAAGCCCAGTGAGCTCAAATGGCAGAAGTCTTGTGATTTTTGGATCTGAAAAGTGTCTATTCCATTTGCAGGGTCACCAGTACACAGCTGGCAAACACCAAGGCCTGCGGCTTCAGTACTGATGGAGTCAGAGAGGCTATGTATATTCCATATACATATATCATGTTTGAACAGGTGCAAGTATTAACCACAAAGAAAGTTTCTCAGTTTCATTCTGGACTGTGAGACTGGCATGTCATCAGTACGCTCCAAGGAGGCTTCTTCAGTCAGCTTCAAGAAGGTCCTGTACTGCAAAGCATCCAACTCAAATGATTAGCAGATGATAACAAGATAAAAATGTTTCCTGTAGGTTGACAGATAATACATTATATAAACTTCTTTTCATCACAGCACGGCCAATATGTGGAAAGCCAAAGTGAATCAAACACATTTATATCCTAGCCACTTTATATTTTTATGTTTTCTACTCTAATCACCATCTTTAATTATTACTATATTGCTAAGAGAGAAATGAGAGAGTTTTCTAAGCTGAGACTTCGATGGTATTTAAAAAAAAAAAGAATTAAAGAATTGTTACAGCTTTAAGATTTTATGCAGAAGGCCGTGAGGAATCTAAAATTAAAACTGTTATTAGAAGCAGTTGAAAGCAGGCAGTGAACTGAAGCTGTGCCTTGCAATCTTGGCTATTGTTGTATTATTGCAGAGTCCCATAGGCAGCCCTCACATGTACAGTACAGAGACTTCACATCCTGGCTCTTTTGATTCTTTTGTCTGCCCTCCAACCTGCGCGGCCAGGAACTTTCACTTGAGAAAGATTTATGAAGCCTCCGCTAACAGGGTCAGCCCTGTTATATCACCAGAGGGCTTCTTCTTAAAAATAATAACATCTATCCGCAGCTCTGCAGGGCGGTCTCTCTTGGCACTCGCTTTCCCTGTTTGTCTTAACAACCGGCGCACACAAAGCCCTGGGCTCTAGCGAGGGCGGCCAGCAATTCCCCGAGGCACGGTAGCCCCGTCTCCTGCTATCTGCCAGACCTGTGTCAGCCGAGATAACCCACACCTCCAAGAACCGCTCCGGGTTTCTAAAGGCTTGACTCTTGCAGCCGGAGGGGTTATACCTTTACATATTCGGAAAAGTTTGGGTAATCTGCAAAATCCGTAGAAAGTCTGCGAGGCAAACTAATAAAAGCATTATAGAGGCTGTGATTATACTGACCTACAGTGCAAGACCCTTTATTTTCATGTGCCAGTCACTAATATTATTTAACGACATAGGGTGGTCACCCTAACTGAAAAACTCATCGTTTCTAATTAAGAGATTCTTCGCTACCATGTTAAAAGTTACTTCCAAGGCCCTTATGACCTTTACAGTGCAAGTAGTTTGGCCATTTATTGCATATATCTTTTGGAAGAGGGAGACAAATGACTTTTTTTTTCCACTGAAGTTATCAAATATTAAAAATAGGTAGGGAAAATTATTTTTACAGTCATTTTCCCCAAAGCAGTTCATGCTTAGAAGCTTGGATAAATCCTCAGATAATCTGTCCTACTCTGTATATTTCTTAATAACATAAAAAGTTGAACTTGTTCCCATTCCTCCCCTCCTGCTTAAGAAAATGCTCTTAAATTTATTTTATTTATTAAGATTACATAAAGTGTTTCTTTCACAGTAAGCATTCCTAACAAGCTTAGTCCCCTGTGCTGGGAGGAGAAAGACTCTTTTCATGGATACTCAGCCAAGGGTTCCTGAGAGTTAATACTCCCACTCTTCTTCTTTGAGTGTCAAGGGATTTTTAACATCCGCAAAACAGACAGGAACTTGGTTTTATGCCTTAGGAAAAGAATGGATTTTTTTTCACCACATAATAATCTGCTGTGCAATTACCAATAAAAAAGTAATATTCTCTGCTATAAACTGAACAATGTGCAAGAAGCATTTATTGGTAATGTACTGCAAAAGGCATACGGAATTTAAATCAAGTTTTAAAGTGAATATAGAAATCAACAGCATAAAGAAACCAGGAGCACTATACAACGCAAATTATTTAAATGATAAATAGAAGCTTGTAATGTGACAGGGTATTGAGACATCACAGACTAAATTGTTCACTTTTATAAAATACTGATGACTAGTAGATTGTATTCGCTGTATCAAGTGCCATAAGGTCTAGATAGGTATAACATGTTCACATAAAAGAAGCATTAGTTTCAATCAGCTCTGTGTGGGAGCATTTCCCCTTCACAAATCCAGCTGGAGGACAGGGCCTTTATTAAACTAAAGACTACTGCTTCCAAAGTCTAATAAGACAGAGAGAATGAAGGTTTTGTCCCTGCCACGTCCGTAGAAGTGGGAGTTAATATTTCTTAAATTAGCATTTGCCGCTCTTTTTTTTTTGGCCAGTAGGAGAGTAGATCAATGAAACAAATCCTTCACATGATCGACAATTTTAAGAGTAAGGAAACAAGTTGAATGAACACTGTCCCCCCACAAAAGCTGTTATTTTGCTCAAAGAGAACATTAATGGCACTTAAATACTTCATAATAAATTCATCCTGAACACTGAGCAACTGGTAAAGTCTTTCATTCAAAAACATATGCACATGTTGCTATTGAGTCAGAACCTGGTAGTAGCAAAATAACATTCATGCTGTACAAAATCATATTTTTCTCTCTTTTGAGCCATTTCACACATACAAAAATGTTTTCATAAAAATCATAAATTTTTGACTCATGCTTACCTTTACAAAGAGAATATTAGCAATTACATATCTGCCATCACTAATTAAAACCATTCCCAAAAACTTAATCACCATTCTGTGCAACCCAGATTTTGAAAGTTGCTTTAAGGTATGTTCTTCTCCTAGTCCGCGGTTAAGCTCTTCCATAGGCAGTGAAACAGCAGCCAGCACAATATGCTTTGAGAGGGTGCGCACGTTCTATACGTCCTTGGCGGATAGACTAATTCCTGCTTAAAGCAATATGAGATAAAAGCCACCAAGTGTGAAGATTTTCCTAGGTGACTACAGGTTGGGTAGAATCACCCAAGCTAATGTGCAACTAGTTCTTTTGCATACCGCAAACCAAGGCAGCAAAATGTAACACAAACTTATCCTGCTTTGACAAGTCTTAGAGCTTGCAGTGAGCTCTGTTTTTCCATGACTATCAGAAATAAATCAGCTAGATTAAGGACGTCCCCATGAGCAGCAGTTAGTTCCACAAGAGCAATTACTACGGAACACAGCTATTCTGGAAGAGATAATGTTCTTCAGTCTCTCAGGGGAAAAAGTATTCCTTAGGTTGTTCCCTTCAGACATGAGACAGTAGTACAGTGTTCTCCCTTAAGTCCAAGCTTTTAAAAAAATATCAGAAATTGGTTCTAAGGTCAAACACAGATCTGTAAATTTTCCTTCAGTTCTCATACTGACTCAGAATCACAGCGTGGGATCAATCCAATGAATTCAAAAATGATATTGATCATATTTTAGCTTATCTCAGTGAACTGATCTGTCTCACCTTACAGGTTATTGCAACAAAAAGTAGAGTCTAGTGATTCAGAAGTCCAAGACTGTCCAAGATACTACCTGAAAACGTGACTGACAATTCACTTTGGGCTGGCAAATGGAAAGTTCTGGTTCTGGTTCTAGATATCTCCATATTGAGGAGATCAACAACGTAATTTAAAAAAAAAATATATATATTTTACAATTAAATACAATTAAAAAAATGTATTGAACATAACATTAAAAACTATGGCAAAAGTATTTTCTAGTAGCATCTTTAGGCATCATTTACGGTTATATTTTTATATGTACAACTCAACAGTTGTATAATTTACCAACAGCTGAAGTTAATATATACACAGAACATCACAGCGATGCTTTCAAGTTTTCAGGACATTTGACTATCAGAAGTTGTTTGTCATTCAACAGTTGCATGACTCAATTTTAAAGATGTATTTATAAGCAGCAATACATTTTGTTACCCTAGCAGCCTCATCCCTCAGTGTCTAAAGTTTTTCATTTGACTCAAGCAAACATTTTAAAATAGAAAATACTCCATATATTTATAATGTTATGAACATATAAAAATAGCCAGCCATTAAACACGCACAGGTTCAAAAACATTTCTTCCTGCAAAGATGACTTTTCCATACTTCCTCCACTACGGTTGGATGTAAAGTACATTACAAGTCACAGCGCAGTAAGGGAAAGGCCCTCCCTCCCAAGCCAGCAGGGAAGGGCTAGAGCCTCAGCACATCCCCAGTAACATTTCCGCTGACCTTTTCCACGTGTAAAGGAGGCTCCAACCCAAACAACCCCCTAACTTCTCAGGCAACAGCAGCAACTGTCTTCAGTCCTTACCCTGCAACAGTTCAGAGTCTCTTGCCCAAAGAAGTAAGGCAAACTAGAATCATCTTCTTAAGAAATTCAGCCCTCTCCTTGCCATGCCTGTTTCTTTCTCCACCACAAGGTCAGCTACGTTTGTACTTTTTCCTTAGGTCATCTAATCTTCCAAAGAGATAGGAACTCTGAACAATGGAAACACTTTTCGCTTTGTCCATAGAGCTAGTGGAGAGCTACTCCACTATGGTCCTAATGTACCAGGTTCTCAAACAGACGTGAATTGCAATCCTTACCAACACACACACACACACACTCAGCTAGAATAGAAATGTTTAAATATCAGCTTTGTGGAGTCACCTCTCAAAACGATGCTATTTTCATAGACTTACATACCTTGATAATTAGTTTTGAAACCTTTAATTTTCAAATCTAGGTTTTGGTACTTGCTACTGTATTGCTATAGAGCAATTACTTATTATTTACAACAAATATATGATTAAACATTATATAAATTGTATGTTAAACAAAATTTGAATTCTACACATGTTCTTTTAAAATGTCAGTGCCATCACCATATCCAAGACACTGCAAAATAACCACTTGCTCTAGTAATTACTCCCTACGTTATGCTATGGAATTAATGTTTCCAGCAAGCAAATGATGAGTGACTTCTGAGATACCATTCTTATTTATGCTTCTTATGTCACCTATATTCACTAAAAAGTGTTAAATGAATTCCCCAGTCCTTCATTGCTTCACTTTTTAAAGAAGAAAAATAATCTTATTTTATGCTCCCTGTATGGAATTTATACCATTGTAAATCATGCTCATACAAAACCTTTCCACATCGCTTCAGTCAACTAGAAAATTAAAGTTTCTGATTCACTTATTAAATGAAAAAAATGAAAACCCTCTCATCTGCAAAAAAACCTGTACAGTCCTAAAAGCAATTCATCTTATTTCATTAAAAATACATCTTCAATTGCCAGGACTGTCTCTGACTTGGAAATCTGAAATTGTAAGAAAACTTTGGATCTTTAGTCTATCATATTTCCAGAATATAAATGAGGAATGTCTCCTTTAAGAAGTCAGCTGTGTATTTTTACCAGAATGTTTGTGATGCTCTGAAAAAAAAAAAACTTATAACAGTTTACAATATTTTTTCTCAAGTCTTAAAAGCAAATATAACAAGTAATAAAATACTTGCATTAAACTGTTGCAGGTTTGTATTTAGTACTTTCAGCAATAGAAAGTCTTTTGAATTTATCTAAAAGAATAAATTGAGTAATACTTCATATATTAGTAAAAATATAAGCACTTAAACATAGATACCTTATCTGAGAACACCAGGATTTGTTTTTTAAGATTTAAGAATCATTGGTGGAAAAAAAATAGCATTAATAAACAGAATACCACAAGGACATGGAAGCTGAGGGTATTCTGAATCTAAAAATTTTACCTGTTTCCCTGTCAACTCCAACAGTAGTCACAGCACCAGTCTTGCAACCCACAGTAGCAGTGAAGTTGCAACCTCCCTCCTATATATTATGTCTAACTACCTGGAGACTGCCCGTGGTAATTCATTTCTCAAATTCATTCTATGTGGTAATAGTCCAATTTTGAATGAGATTCTCCTTATTTCTCTCTTCCCTTCAATTTTAAATAGTTTTCTTCTTATATGGCACTACCAAAGTGTTTTGCTTTATTTTGATAGTCATGCATTTGGGTTCCAACACTGCAGTTAGGGGTACCAATCTGAGGAAAGACACGGGCTTTTGAGAACTTCCCAGCCACGATACCATTTATTTCTTTAAAAAATCCTTAATCTGGATTATAACTTCATGACTCTTCACCTCATATACAGTGAGTCACCCTGTTCAATCCTCAGTAGTTTAGAAGCATTATATCTCACATACGCACCAAATCAAACATGGCCAGGTCAGCTGTAGTACTATGAACACAATCTGCTTTGAAAACATAAACCTCAGATTACTATTGTTATGAAATTTTACTATCCATGTCGCACTACCAGATTTATTTGGCACTTGCAGTCATGACTTGTTCTTCCGGAGGAATTCCTCTATAATTGAGCATTAGTTATTGTACCATTAAACTACAGCGTTTCCGTAAATTTTAAAGAGATAACAGCACTTTCTAGCAAGTGTTTTTTTAGATACAAGTTTATTACCTAGTTACAGGGGAAAAAAAAGAAAAATTGGCTAGAAAAGGTTTTCCTTTTCTAGTTAAAAAAAAAAAATGAGGTTAACAGAAAACATCCTGCCATTGCTCCCAAAGGAATATTCCCCAACTACAAAATGAGAGAAGGCCATTTCTGAGTGTAAATATTTTAAAACCTAATGTAATAATAAACAGTCACCCTACATATTTTTTCTAACGTGATCTTTGGTATATTTATAGTATAAGCATTGATCTTTTATAAGTATTTTTATCTGTTTCTTTCATTTGTGGATGCTGATTTTAGGTTCAACATTATTAACAATGGCAACAGTCCAGCGTCCTGGTAGAAATATGCAGTGGGCACAGATTGCTCCGGTTCCAGGGCTTACTCATATTTCAGATGAGGAGTGGGCCTGTGCAGTTGAACTGTTATTTTTCCACGAAAACGCCAAGAGACCGGGATGAATAGGCTCCTTTCATTATTCTCTGAAGGAAGAGGAAGACTAAAAGGTTCATGGCGAATTGTGTCTTCACATAAATGTCAGGACAAAGTAAGGCTCCCTGAAAAAACATTTTCTTTACAGTCTTGGCAAGTCTTTCCCTAAGAAATACCGCAGAATTGTGCTCATGATGTCAGACATACTTTAGTGACTACAAAGGATTAATGTTTTGTATCTCTCTGCTGATCTCTTCACCACTATGGGAAGCCAAAAAGAGAGAAGTAAGCTTTCAGTTAGCTTTCCTTAAAGCAAGATACAGAACTGTCACACCTCAGCCCTTGAGTTCAAGACACTATTTGATCAGAAAGACTGGCACTTGGGCATCTAATGTAAGCAATACTGCTTACTGAAATCGTATTTCCATACAAACGTACATGTCAAAAGCAGAGCAAATGTCTAAAGATCATTGAGAGAGTATAGCATTTATTGTGATTTTACCCTGCAGACTAACTCAGTCAATGTGGTAAAATTAGGTGTAGAATTAACAATTTTAGTTTGCATTGAGAATAATATTATATTATATAACTGTAATCTTGTCAGATTACAGTATTCTAAATCAGTATTTTACACTAAACTGTAATCAGTGTAACATCATGCTCTTTTACAAAACAATATATTTAATGGTCATCATATTGTAAATGTAGTGTATCAATGTAGCAGATTACAGAGAATTAATGGAGTTATTCACAGTTACGGGTAAAAAAGAAATTTAGGAGAAAAAAAATTAATTTTTACTTTAAGATAAATCCCAATCTCAAAATAGCTAACAACTGTAACCTGTTTCAAAGATTAACATAGTAGTCAGTGATTTAATTTTAAAATCCTTAAAAGTATCGCAAACATAACTTTAAAAATAAATCATAAATAAATAAAATAATCAAAGGTTAAATTCATTACTTGCCTGAAGAACAACCCCAGGCTTACAATTAAAGTTGTTGCAGCAAGTGTATGGGAATCGACAGCGCACGGTAGGGCTATGGCATGGCTCGTTTGGTCTTGTTAATACTCAGCATTCAAAGCTGCTGCCCATACAGCATTCACCTGAGTCAGACGTGGGGGCCGCAGTACTTTGGTTTCAATTCGCATTCCAAAGTTCTCTTTAGAGTAAATCACAGATATTTCTGTTCAGAAATTTCTTCCTGAACTAAATATCATTCCCTGCATTTAGATTTTAATTGACAATACTTAGTAGCTACTATTGTTTTCTATTTCTTCTGGCACAGTTTGATTCTGACTTTACCTCTACTGTGCTACTTCTGAACGACACGGCAAAGCCTTTCAGCAATGATACAGGTTATATAAACAATTTCTACTAAAGTTTGGAGGGGTTTTGTAATCCTTTGAAAGTTAGAGATAACTGTGCATTTCACTATTGAGCCAGTATCTGTCATGCTGAACTTTCCTGTATCAGTGTCCGACATAACATAGAATATGCACTTTGGGGTTTTTTTTCCTAAAATAAACCAGTTTTACTCAGTCATTTTCAATTCGACTTTACTTTGGATATATTGCAATCAAATTAGTCCTGGCAAACTAATAAAGATTGGGCCAATGTTTGGATGTGACACCGTTAAGGAAATCTATCTTGCAAGAAGGAAATTTAACAGCTGCTTCTGGAGGAAGCATCTTTATCACTGAGTCAGAGAGGAACCAACTGCTTAGCATAATTTTAAAGGCAGCTCCTCTGTCACAGGCATCATCATTCAGTTGATGTGTAAAAACCATTTATAAATATTAGCAATCATCTGGCATTTTTCAAAAGAACAGGAAAGTTAATCCTGTTTCCTGACTGAGTTCTGCCTTGCATAATTACATTCTGACTACCTAAGTTCCCCTGCAATTTCAGTTAATTACAGTATTATTCTTACTTCCTGTCCTAAAGTTATTTGTGTAGTAACCATATCCTACTAGAGTGGAAGATGAAGTAAGCTCTGTGAATTATTTTGATTAATGTGTAAAATGTTGTGCTATCGCCTCACACAAAAGACACTACATATTGGATATTATTCTCAACTAAAAAAATGTGTGAAACTTTTCAGCAATTATATTAACACTCAGTAGCGTACATCTCAAGGGATGCTTGTATTACTCGACTAATAGATATAAATCTATATGTAACTAAAAAATTAATACAGCCTTTTATTGAACATAAGCAAATGAAAAATCTTAGCTATCTCTAAAGAGATAAAAAATATACAAAAAACTCCCATAAAAATATAGTCCTCTAGCACTTGCCATTGCCTTTTCCTTCATAACAGAGAGTAAAGGACAATTTTACCCAACTCATCCACTAAAAACTACTATTGCCGGTTCTACGCATTGAAAAATCATTATATTTGCTTGACAATCATAAGCTTTTGAAGCCTAACTAATTGGGAAGTGACTGGAGTATTTTCAGCAGACTAGAGGGGGCTGCCCAGACTTTATGGCAAAATTTGTTTTAGCTGTATGCAAAAATACAGGATTTCTTAGTGCCTGATACCAAAAGAGGACTTTCCTTCATTTTTGGAGCAAACTCTCATTTTGTAATTAACAGTAAAACTTCTGCGGGCTTCTATAGGACAGGGCTTTATGCCTCAACTTTGTCATGCAGTAGCCATAAATCTATCCATCACAAATTTCCTCCCTTACCCTCAGACCACTCCTCCTAAACTCAACCTGACTCCGCGTACGTTCCTCCATACCGCCCCAATGCCTACTGTTCTCTGTCACATTCCTCTGCTCCATCCAGCCCTCCCCACGCTCTCCCCCGCACCCAGCAGTGCTTCCATATCCCACTCACACATGCAGATCCGTAGCCTTTTCCTATCTGAATGTACCCCCCTTAGCCTGCCCCAGTCTTCTCCTTCTGTACAGTTTTTGTTGTGATACCTAAAATTTCTCTTAGTGCTTCAGCTTCTGTAGTCTAGACCCCGTCCACTATTATAAAAATGATTTCACTCCTCCAAGATGCAGAAAAAACCCAAAGTAAACATGTCCTATAGGCACAAAAAACAAAACCAAAAAAAAATAATCTCAGAATTATTTCAAAACCAACACTGCAAATAAAGTTCTTGAGACAGGCAATAATATTGCAAGACCCAGCAACACCAGCAACACATACAGATAAGCCACCATGACATGCCTGAAAAATGACTAGTTTGACTGGCAAATCTGAACTACGTGTTTTGTCACTCCGCTCTCCCGTCCCCCCACCGGCATAAGGAAACTGCAGCCACGAGTGGGAAGAGCAGGTGAGTGGCAGGGTCCAGACACCCTGCTCACCCGGGGGGTTGCAGTGCCCACCATAACCACAGGACAGACCAAGGTAGCTTCCAAGCACCACCTGGTTACTCGACCTTTAGCTGAAGGGTTTTTTCCCAGGGCCTGGCAATTTATTCTCTCCTCATGGGGAGCAGCAGCTGCCCCAGGAGCAGGGATGAACTCCCAGGACCAGGATTATACCAGTTCTATCATCACTTCTTCACGGTCACTCTCCATCCCTCTTCCTTGTTCTCTCTTCTTAACTGCTCCCCTTCCCTCTCTACATGCAAAGACTCGTGACAGCAAGTATTGCATCTGGTGATACCTCCACGCTTTCTCTGCACCTTTTAACGTCTTCCCTTGTCCTGAGCACACGACGCTTCCAAGCAATGTTTTGAGGATTACACTGAAATTGAAACAAGCTCTTTCTACATGCTTGCAATGGCTGATCTTCAGGTCATGCTGCAGAGCCTATTTGTTCTCATACACAACTAGGAAGAAACGAGTAAGTCATTGAAGACATTTGGGGCTGGACAGCCTGTGTCTTTGAGACAAGGATTTCTGGAAGCTCTTTATTTTCAATAAGGAGGAAGAGATTGGACTTCTATAATTATATAGTTATTAAATTTTCAAACGTTTACACACTGGCAGAATGGGAACACAAAAAACAAGTCTACTTACACACAATAAACAAAAAACCTTTCAAGGCTGTTTCCATTTAAAATTACAGGCCATTGCCATTTAAGGGAGTTTGCAGTGCTGGAACACGCTGCAAAACTGTCTGCCCAGAAGGATAAACCCATGTAAAAGTTTTGGGTTTGGGTTGTGTGGGTTTTTTTTTTAAAAAAAAAAAAAAAAAAAAAAAGTTTCACTCTTGACATGCTTGTTTTGGAGCTCCTAAAGGAGTGGGGAGTTCACATAAATAAGTTCATCACCTCCCATGCACTGGGGCAGGCTCCAGCCCTCGCCCGCCTCTCCGGGGCCCTGCGGGCCATGGGAGATCTTTAGCCTGAGGAAGGAGAGAAAGATCTGGC
The DNA here is from genome assembly GCA_009819775.1 of Phoenicopterus ruber ruber. Classification (NCBI taxonomy): domain Eukaryota; kingdom Metazoa; phylum Chordata; class Aves; order Phoenicopteriformes; family Phoenicopteridae; genus Phoenicopterus; species Phoenicopterus ruber. The sequence continues at coordinate 32,999,015 of CM020216.1, forward strand.
CAGCAACAACATCTACGTGCTGGAAGGGGCCTCCTCTGCCTCACTGCTAGTCTGGTGGCAAGACCCTCTTATCCCTCATCAGCAGAGGAAAATCCCTTCCACATTAAGTACAATTATAGGCGAAAATTGGCTGCCAATTTTTGAAAATCTGTCCCTTTAAGTTTTAAGGGAGCTGGTTTCCTTTTCAATTTTAAATATATCTCACCCATATGGGAATAATACACAATCAAATCCAATATTTTTCCTACTGCTTAGCAGCTAAGTTATTTACTTGACTTTAACAAGACTTTTCTTTCCTTTTCCCAAGTTTGAGAGCAAGCACAAGCTGAGATGAGCTGTGCTGCTGTATGAGCAGGCAGCCGCTTCCAACAATTTATTTGAAAAGAAGCAGATCTGTATGTTAGGTGGGAAAGGGAGAGACTTAGCGTAGGCGGGGGAAAGAGGGGAAAAAGTCAAGGTTTAAATTTTTTGTTGTCGTAAATAAGCAGCTTGAAACATGGGAACAGAAAATAGGAAACTTTCAAAGACTCGACACACCTATTTCCGACTGCTGGAAAATTAAGACAGTTCCATAAGCTGCATCTCCCCTAAATTAAAAACAATGCACAAAGGGTGTTAAGTTAGCCACGCAGACATAATGGCCATTAAAAAAAATCCCACTTGTATGCTGTGTAAATTTGCATGTGCAGCCTGCATCTGTTCTTAAGGCACTAGATTGAAGGCAAAACAAAGAGCTTTACTTTGAACCCCTCTTTTTTTCTCCCCCAAACTGTAGAGATAAAAATTTAGCATGTTTACTATTTACAACTTCCTTCTCAGAAGACACAGGTAGAGCATTCATGCCTTCCAAAATGTAACCTTACACATCTGGCCAGCAAACATCTGGATATTTATCTTCACTCATCATTTCCTTCGGTAAGTCCAAAAACTGTCAGTTATTTCAGCTGAGATTCAGCCCAAGGGAGTACAAAAAAAAGTTACATCCTTCTTTTGTCCAGGTTTTATAAACTGCTTTTTACCTTCTTCCCTGGGATATCAGTAAGTATAAAAATAAGCAGTCTGGATTCCTTTGACTGTGGTTTTTATTCTGTGAATATGTACTTCTGTAGCCACAGGGAGCATACATATGCAATTCTATTTATTACACAGTCATATCTGCAATGCATGCAAAATATCCTACATCTTTAAATAGGCTTTTTTTTTTTTATTTTAAGAGTTACATACATCCAGAAGAAACCACTCAAATCACAAGAATATAGATTGTTTTGTGAATAAACTATACAGGAAAACTTATGCCAGTTAAACTTCAGATTTGGGACAGTCACAAAACAAGAAATGTGAGCATCGATTCACTTAAAAAAAAAAAAAATAAATTTAAAAACCCTTCACTTGCAGAATGGTTGTAATGGAGGCACTGCCTTTGGACTGGAGGCACCAGCCTGCGGAGGTCACCCCTGAGTTGTCCCCTGCTCTGCCACTGTTCTGGGAAAGTCTCTTCATTTGCCTGTGCCACCCTTCCCCTATTTTACAGAGGGGCATAATGAAACTCATCTCCTTTGCAAAACACTTTGCAGTTTAACTATGAAAAAAACCACTCTCAAAGACTCAAATGTTATTACCAAAGATACATATTTAGCAAAGGAAAATGTCAATAATTTCTGAATCTATCTAACTATGAGTTTAGTTTTCCTTAACTATTCAGTAATTTAAAGCTACTGCTGACTTTAAATTTTCCAAATCACCATCCTGGTATCCAGTCTGAAATTGCTTAGCAAAATGTTTTGGACAAGAAATAGAGAATTCAAACTATGCAATGAGTTTGTTTTGAAGTCTGTTGTTTAGCTGAGGTTGCATTCACTTCTCCTTTGCTATTTCTTTGAACCAGGTTCATTCTTTCCAACTGAACTCTGCCTGGTGAAGTTGAAGTGCCCTTAGAAGAGAGGCTAACTTAAAAATCATACCCATATTTAAAGACAAAAGAGCAAAAATGAATTATTACAGCTTCTTAAAATGCTATCATTTCGTATGAATTTACTTCATATAGGTACTGTGGGTACTTTGCACACTGCCATTTGTCCCGGAGGAACATTGTAAAGCATTCATGACTTAGATTCATTTTAACCATATGGTACAAGGGAAGCTGCTAATGATATAACAAGCTTACATACTTAAACCTGCATTTCTCCATAATACGTTTATTTTTCAACTTTTAAATCGACAAATAAAATATATGACTAAGTAACAAAACAACATTTATAAAAAAAATATTAAAATTTCATGTTAGAATGAGTGGATAAGGGAGATCAGGAGAAGAGCAAAGCCGCAAACAGTGGGAAAGACTTGAGAGTTGGCTTTGACAGCTTTGCTCATTCCTGCCTCACATCACTTCTAGGCAACAAACAACTTCTAGGCAACAACAACAAGAAAACTTTATTTTATTTCTTCTTTTAAACGGAAGGTAACTTCCGGTCAAGAGTATATTAAATTAAAAGACAGTTTCGGGTGAAAAAGTCCTTTTATTTTTATTTCTGTAACACACTATAGGTTACCTTACTGAAAAAAAGGTAAGATTTTATTTTTCTGACTACAAACTTTTTAGGATCTCAGCATCCATATGTGTTAATAGTGACTATAATTTAAAAGAAAATAAAAGAAAACATAAAAGCATGTAAAATATATGACGCACATATAAAGCATATACTTTCCTTACACCACTGTGCTGTAAAATCTAAAAATCATACTTTTTTTCTGTCTCAATTTAATAGGCCAGTTTCCAGTTGATGGAAAGCATGAGCATGATGTCATTGATTTCTGAACTGATTCCTTGTGAAAACATGTCACATGCCATAGCGTTATTCCAATCTGAGAATCTGCACTTCCCTTTTTGTACTTAGCAATAGCTTTGCCACTGCTGAACTTACAACTATAATACGGCAAGGTATTCCTAGAGCGACAGTGATATTTGTGATATACGTTCATTAAATAGAAAGGAATTCTCCTAATGGCACAATGACTGCCACTGGCGTGTCCTCATCAGAGAGGCTGAGCACAATCCTGGGTTTTTTTCAGAAGAAAAGCTTTAAGAGTTTCTGGAAAGTTAAAAACTAGGTAGAATCAAGAGTCCTTCTCCTGGACCCTACAAAACCTTGCACTTCTCCGTGCGTACATACCAATATGATTTGATTAGTCACAATTTTTATTTGCCAGAAACAGAAAGAAATTCTTTGAATACTTCAGTTTCCATTTAGCCATCAAAATAAGTAGCCCAGAGGCCAACATCCAGTGCTAAAATCCAAGTGCTCTGCGGAATCCAACTATGAATACCATAATAATAGCTGAGTGATTCTTATCTGGGATATCTGTCTTTCATACAGATTTGTACATGAGAGCATTGTAGATATCTTGCAACAGGATGTTTATGTTCTATTTAGAGCATGTCTTCATTTTTAAGATTAAAAAAGTAATTTTACTTTTAAAATATTTAACCTTGCTGAATTTATTCAGGTTTGACAATTACTGATTCTTGAGAAAAACTAATTGAGACCTACTGTAGATTATTTAAATATCTTTGGTTGGAAAAAAAAATTATGCCAAAAAAGGATTTACTGGTAATTTTAGCTATTAAAAAGAGAAAAAAAAGGCAAAAAATCTGGTTAGTAACTTTTATTAAGTTACACCTTCCACCAGCACACTATCAATTTAGATAGAGTGTGATGTGGAAAAGATTGCCATTCCTACACTCAAAAAGCATTTTTGGCAGTTTAAATACTTTAATTAAGGCAATAAAGATGCATTGAAGGAAACATACATGCAAAGAACATTGTCCAGATACAATAATGTTTTGTCTGCTCCAAACACACTTTAAATGTTAATTGCCAATCTTGAAATGTATAATAAAGTATTTTAAATGGTAATGGCCTCACTAGATTTTTAGCAAGCAAGGAAAACTATTACAGACATCCAGCTTCTAGAAATCTGAGTAATATCCTGAAAGGAACAGCTTGCCGTTTGGGGGTTGGGGTGGAATGCGCTTTTAGTCTGCTTTAAAAAGTCATTTTAAATTTCTTACTCCTAGCAAAAAAACAACACCCTTTTCAAATTCGCAAATAATCCTGCACCTATTATTTGTAAGGAGTGCACATCAGTCAGTAAAAACTGAGGAAGCAATTAGCAACGGACAATCTTTTTTTCTTTTTTCTTTTTTCTTTTTTCTTTTAGCTAATTCTGAAATGATCGATTGTACGCCCTTGGAAATATTTCAGACAGTCACACAAGCTGATACCAAATATAATAAAAAAGCCTTTTCTCTACGTATACATGCATAAAATACACATATATTGATGGAAACACACTGGAAAACTGTATTTAAAATTACAGAAAAATTTGCATAAAGAGCATGTGTCCTTGGAAGAAACGGAAATAACAATGATATTTCTGATATGTCCTTGGTCCTAATGCTCCAGAAATGGGAGTTTTTAGCAATGTCCCGCTGAGGAACAGAAGTACGAGCCTAAGCCCTTCAGAGCGGCCCATCTCCCCAGGAGGAGAGCGGGGTCCATACCCGTGCTCCACATCCCCCAGCCACAGAACCGCACAGGTGCCCCAGGAGCCACCTTACCTGTCCCTGCAGGTAGACTGTGAAGGTGCTCCAAAGCTAAATCCTGCACAGTTTACAAAGTGTTTGAAAAGACATTTCAAAAGAGCTATTTGAAGTTGCAAAGTACTATATGTCTTCACAGTGCCTCTATATGTCTTCATAGTGCCTACTAGCCACAGTGCTGCTTCAGAGCAGGGATGCGGTGAGAGCGCGTCCTGTGCATTTCTTTCTCCATGCTAAAACTATACAGACTGACAAACAGAGCAATAACGACCAGGCAATTTTTACTAGCACAGCAGGAGAAAAACAACTTCTTTTTGCAACAGAAAAAGCACAAGCATTTCAATGGGCCATCTGTTTTAACAATGCCTTTTATTTCTCTAGGCCTCTGCTTCTACTTTAAAACTTAGTGACAAAAAATAGTTACCACTGCTGCTGTTTGATGAATTATATGATATGTGCTTGTACTCTAAACCTAGTTCCTTACAATGACATTTTCATATCACAAATTAAAAACCGTTGTTACATGTGGTACCTTTTATTACTGATCTGCTGATTTCAGCAGATAGGCAAAACATGGAAGGGACATAAAAATGAACCTTGCCCCTCTTCGAACATCCCTCCAGCCCAGGACAAAGCTCTCTAGCAAGACAGCCTGCAAAGCTGCTGAATCAGAAACACAACAGCTAGCATCTCCAAAGTCATTGCAATTGGTTTAGGAAAGAAGTGTGTTTAAAATGAGCCTGGATCAAGTGATTTTGTACTACTTATTCAGGAAATAGATACTAGTGAGCATTTTTACATTTCTCTCTAATTTAGTAAGAAGCCTTGAGCTGAAGTAGGTAACATGTCTTAAAATTAGATCAAGGGAAACAAGAATATATATTCTCAGGTGGGTTCTCAGTTTCTCTAAACATATGCTTCTAGCAAAAGATACATATTAAAAGTTTAAGACAGAAACAAAAAAGGAAGAGAAGACAGACGTAGCTGGACTGCTTTCCTTGAGCAAGTAGCTGCACTTCCAAACAAACATACAGTCTCTCTCTTCACCTTATGAAGTCACCCAATTGAAGGTGGTTCTACAACATTTAGGTGGTCAAAGAGTGCACATAGCAGAACAATTTCAAACCTTTTTTTCAGGTAAGACCCCATAAAAATAAAAACTTCAAACTATTGCAGAAGAACTAGGTTCTCCTCCCCCACACTCACTAACTGCAAAAAGGTTCACTTCAAAACTTGGATAATTCCCATTTTACTGTATGTTCTACAATGCCTCAAGAAGTACAAGCGTTATGCACCATTTCATTGGTTTTCAGCAGCACACTTGGAAAAGTACATCAAATGAACTGTTTCTCTGCACAGTGAGTTAGATACTTTCATACTCATGTCTCCACTCAGACTAAAAAGGGATTTTTTTTTTTTTTTTTTTCCCCTGCTTAAAATGCACACACACAGACTAGAGGGCAGCACTAGCCAAGGATATGAACGTATGAAGACAGCTGTCTTTTTGAATGGTCAGCCCATGCTAATTTATGGCAAACTTTCTTCTCCCACTTCATCCCATAAGATACTGTTTTAAGTTGTTCCTGCGCAATGACACCTTCTATCAGATTAGTTTAACAGCCAGGAGCATGACTGTAATCACAACAGCCACGTGTGTGATGGATCAGTTTCTTCATTACAACCTCTCATTTAATCCAGACACTGTGCACATTTCCTGGAGATCTCAGAAGAGAGTCATTTCACAAATTACTTTTGGAATTCATTTCAAGCTTCAGAAAGTTTAGGGTTTACCACCTTAAAGAAAAATTTAGATGAAAAAGAACAGAGATTTTCCCCACGGCTTTGAATATTTAAGGATATTTATTTTACATTTTCTAATGTTTTACTGTAAAAGCATGTTACAAACTTGCTTTTGTGCAAGCAGATCCAGAGCTTTTTCCCCCAGTCTGTGCACTCAGGAACAACCCAGGCACTGCAGGTAGGAAAAAGGTGAGATTCTACCCTCCAGACACCCATAGGTACCTGTAGTTAATGCATGCCTATATAGAGAGCCTCGAGAAGGCCCATGTATTATGTAAATCCTCAAAGCAGGATTTGAGTATTAACCTTGTGCTAGCCCCTTTCCTAGCCATAAGAAAAGACAACTAACAAGTAAAATGGAGGAATATGGTTTCTTTTTCATTTTGTACCAGGGAGTTTGCCAGAGCTCTTGATGGTGGGAGCCGGAGAAAAGATAAACAGTGCTGAGAGGAGATTCAATTACCACCTGAACTTTTTGGTACAAAAAATTGTGTCATAATAGCATCAGCTCATGCTTTCATAAATACATATTTCATGTTATTTAAGATTAAAAGACATATTGTCTCCGGTATCATCCAAAAAAAATGAAAAAAGAAAGTGATTGCTTTTATACTGGTATCAAGGCCTAATTCATAACAACCATAGAGACCCATCTCTCCCAGTATCCTGTGGCAAAGAAAAGCAATTACCAGATATTTACATAAAAGCTACAAGAATCATGTATAGTGACTTTTCTCCTAATACCCTTCCATCACCCAAAGATAAGCAGCTTATGTCTTCTTGGATTAGATGTTGAACCCATGGAGTTTAATTCCTCGTCTGTAGCAATGAGCCATGTCCTACCTCCACTACATCATATTCCTACTCTGGAGCAAGTCCTACAGCAGTTCTAAAGAGCCAAAAATGCACGGCTGATGACTTTGTCTGCCGTCCAACCTGTCGGTGGATTTGTTATTACCATCATTCTTAACAACCTCTGGCATATCACATATTTAGAAAATCTATTCATCCGTAAACCTCTTCTGCATATTCAGAAATTAAAATTAAGTGAAAACTCTCCAGTGGATTTCCTCTTATTCCCATCTTCTAAACTCTTCAGGTTACGGAGATTTTTCAGAAAGTTGCTTATTAGATCACAGCTTCTCAAGTAAAACAGGAAGGGGCTTGTGATATCTGCATGTGCCACAATAAAATTAGCAGATTAAATGAGTCAACCTCACCCCGTATCAGGACATTATTCCTGCCAGTATACAAGAAATCAGTCTTTCAAACAACAGGAACTTATTATGAACAGTAACAACCTGAAAACAATACAGGCAGGCTCCTATAATTTTATGGGACCCTAGACCACCCCATGTTAGGAAGCCTCATTGCAGCTGAGGTAGTTTTCAGGTGAACTTTTTCAACCAAAATATACCTTTCAATATCAGAAGGAATGGCAACATTTTTGTTTGCTAAGATTGACTGTGGTCTTCTACAAATTCAGTGTCCACTCAGAAAGTTACATGACACATGGTAAAGGAGTACCTCTTTATTTCTGAAAAGTAAGAGAAAGGTAAAAGATACAGTTATAAAAACAAGCGTATAGGAATAACAAACGATGTAGTTTATTTACAGTGGAGTTGGAAGGCAGGGAATGAATCATAATCACATGAACTCTCTATTTGTTTTCAATTCATGTTATGCTGCCTGCAGGTATTAGACTAGAATCAATCAGAAGATAGAACAGAAAATACGACAACGAGCTATTGCTTTTGCTATTTTTGTGAGGCAAGCAGAATCAGCATTTTAATATCCTGCTCTCCCAAGACTGTTGAAAAAACAAGAAAAAACAACTGACAGAACGGCAAAAAATGCCTTCTCTAAAAGTCACAAGAAGAGAATATTTTTCTCTTAATCACTGGGTATCAATTCCCTTTGCAATCAACACAAACTGTGACAAGAAAAAGAGCAGAGCTTCATTCAGTCACTCGACAGTTCCCAAAGTTTTCTGTCTTCCACTGGGGTGGAATTAAATATGTTTCATGCTGGATAATCAATATTGTACTGAATTTCTAGTCAGGTAAACAGTGGCATTTTCCCACATGCAAGGACAAACCTAAAAAACCACCACCGCTCAACCATCCCCCCCCGCCTCCCAAAATGAGCCTTTGGCACGTAAAAGAACATTGTCATTTACTGGATTTCTAGGGGAATACAGATTTTCCCAAAAAGAAAACCTTGTGTCTCTGACCATGTTCCAAATAACAAAAGTCAGGCATCGTTTTATTATAATGAATTTCTTATAAATCTGAAATCCTTTAAATCCCAAATTATTTCAATATACTATCAATTCTTAATATAAAATCTACTTAACAAGTCCATTCTAATATACTGACTTCAGACAAGTACATTATAAAATGCAGATGAAAGGAGCACTTCAAAGGCAGGAACGGGTCGGATAAATAAAGATAGGACGATCATACGATTCCAATACACTCTCCAAAGATGAGCAGTAGATGTAGATGCTGAAGATATTTTGAGCCCTGCTGTCTTTTCCTTTAACAAGCTTGCAAGCTCAAACTCATCTCCTCATTCAACAGTGAACATAGCATTGCACTGGTGTCCAAAGCGATAATATATCAGGATTATTATTGCAGATTACATATATAACTAGCAGAAAGAATAGGACTAGGTTTTACTGTTGCCCATTCTAGTCATTTTAATGGCATGAATCTTGAGACACTACCTACCCCAATTTATCCACTCTGGTTCCTTATAAAAGAATGAGTTACCTGCCTGTGCACTACTGACCCAGAAAATCCTCTCTGCTCTCTCTCAAGTCTCCAGTTACCCCATAGATTCTGTGCTAGCAAGTCTGGCTTATGTTGCTTATGTCCTTGACCGCTGGGCAGCACCACATGTCCTGCCCCATGGCTAAGTTGACCCCATGACTACTGAACTGAGTTGAATTGTTTAAGAAAGAAATCCAACACAACCCTGTTTTTTAACATGGACTATTTCAGTGACCTTATGCACACAGTCTCTGTGCAGGAGGTTTTTTTCAGAACCCAGTGGGTGGTGAACTGCAGCACGGTGTAGGAAAGAACGGCCAGAAAATTCTGAAGTCAGCTCTGCTGCCGAAGAAATTGTTCTATGAAACTCTAACAAAAGATGCTTACTGAAAGAAGAGGCAGAAGCAATGTAAGTCATGGCTAAGAGAAACCCCCTATTTTTAAAAATTCCACAAAACAGGATATGAAAAGTTCACAAAGCTTCCAATTCTTGGAAATCTTAGAAAGAAAACCTCCTCAATATCCTCAGTTGAGATATTTTGCCACAGATCTGAGGCATGGTCTTTGGAGGGACAAAGCCAAAGTGAGTTTTCAGGGTTTCTCCTTTCTCCTCTGACCCTTCAGAAGCTGGCCTTGGCCAAAAGGTCAGTCCTGTGGGGCAGGAGACTCTGAGAAGCTCAGAGTCTATTGCTCCAGAATACGCCTGGTGCAGTAGAAGGCTTATCCACCATAAATAAACTCAGAATTATTAAGAATTATTAAGACACACACCGTTAACTCAAAATTTTATGTAGCAGCTGGGGAATCTGCCGAGGATATACTTATCAGTTGAGGTCTATTTTATGAACTCTGCACATAACTCAAACCATCAGCTCATATTGGCTCGGCCTTTCGCTGACAGGGACCATGTCACGTATCCCACAGGGCGGCTGGAAGCCGCCAGCGGACAATGGGGGCGAGCGGCTGACACGGGCCGCCGCGGCCCTGGCAGAACAATGCAGCTGCTGCGGAGGTTGGCCCCGCTGAAGGAAACTCGCTTCTCCCAGGTTGTCTGAGGGGAGGGACACTGAAGCAATGGAAATTCCCCAGCAGTAAAGGAGAACAAAAGAAGAGGTGTTGGAAGCTGCCGTTAAAAAGAGACAGGCTCTCTAAACCTGCTGGCTGCCAGACTTGGACAGCTTCTTCCAGGGCCTGAAAGAGGAGAGGAGGGTCCCCCAGCCGACAGAAAACCACACTGCTCTGCAGGACGCAGCCCCCCGGGAAGCATAGACTAAAAACTGCTCCCTTCCACAGAGGACCGGAGTTTTACTGTTCCCCGCTGTCCCCCGCTGGGGCGCGGGGTTGAGAGCGCAGCCGCTGCCGAGGGCCCTGCTCAGCCCAGGGGTGTCCTGGGGTTCAGCGGAGCCCCCCACGCCCAAGTCGGCCACAAAACCCCCCACTGCCCCACAGCCGGGACCTGGGCTCTGCACAAGCCCATCTCTCTTGTTTTTGCATGGATCTGGAAATCTCTAGATTTCCTTCCCTGATTAAAAGGTGTGGCTGCTGAAGAAATTAGTTTACAGAGCCTCCAAATTCCTTACTGCCGTTGTCATATGTCTGCAACAGGAGTATCCGCGAGGCCAGGGTGCGGGGAGGGGTGTGCTGCACCACGGCTAGGGCTCGGCACTGCTCTGGGACCGCTGCATCCCCCTTTCTAGCGGGAGTAACTCCGCAAGGACTCTGCACCTGGAGAGGAAACTTGAGGAGTAATCCATATATACTAGATTAAAATATCTGGTAAAAATCCCTCAAAACCCACACATATCCTTCCCCGAAAAAAAATTAAAGCACAACCTGTGATTTTACAGCTTACTTTCCTTAGTAGTACAGCCATAATGGGTATTTTTACTGAAACAAAGGGAAAAGTTACATCGATTTATAAATTCATCAAAACACCAGGAGAAAAAGCAGTGGTTAACTAAGTACTCCCATTGACTGCCATTGCTTTTGGATCAGGCCCAGAAGAATGCTGAAATAAGTGGTGAAACATTTTATTTTCTAACTTTTTAGTGGCTACTGCAAACAATGGAAAATACAAGCACATACTTAGAATAACTCTATCCTTTGCAAAATGAGATCACACCTAAAAATACTTCCTCTTGTTGCTGTATAACTTCAGTTTATGATAATAGCTATTACACACATACAGCGAAGAGGAAAAAATAGCTTCCCAAGTGCTGGGTAAAAACTTGATATTGTATAGTAGAGTTTCTGCTACAGAAGAAACTTGAAGATCTGTAATGATTCAGACTATTTACTCAAACAGCCGAACGGACAATCCAATGGACAACATGAAACAAGGTAGTAAAAAGCCAGGGGTTTGAGTTATCGAATGACTGCTTGGCAACAGGAAAAGCTATGGGATGATGATGATTCTTTGTATCAAAATTATATCAAGTATTAAGAAACAACTGCAAAATATATCTGAATTTTAGTTTTCCAGTTTGAAACAATTAGTGCTATTATTTACATCCCCACACATAAGCCCACACAGCTTGAATTTCCTGGGATATACATGTGCTATTAATTTTTAACTTTGCTCTAGGATCCAAGCCTGAATCACCAGGCCCTGTCACTTTGTAGCACAAGGGTGTGTGTTTTGTTCACTTGTACCAGAGACTGAGAAGTCAGGGCACTGGAACAAAGTGCAAACGTATTTTTCAGGAGTTTACATTTTACTTTTTAAAAGCATCTCCTACACTTAAATTTCCTTAGCAACTTCCGAAGCAGCCGACTTTCGCAGCTGTGTTGCCGTGCTACGGATTTCATCATTGCTTGACCAGAGAAAAGAGTGTTGGTTAAGCTAAAATCTCCACTTAGAGTGATTGTCTATAACATTGCACCAGTTCCCTGCTGAGTAGCAGGGAAGCAAGCAACATTTCCGTAACCTGAAGACGAGTAAATTAACATTTATAGAACAGTTCAGCGCTGACCTTCTTAAGACAAGAAGCATTTTGTTATGCAGTTTCCTCAACTCCATTACATATAGATAGAATTGGTTTGGATTTTAGTTCTAAAACTGCTGGAGTGATTCATTGCAAAGTGTGCAATCCCAACGTTCCTCTCAAAATACAGAAAAACAGACGAGAGTAAATGCAAAGTTGCTGCAGGAACAGAAATACGTGCAATTGCTTTAGAGAGCACGGAGCTGACCCTGCTCCCTTCTCTGCCAGTGGGAATTTTACCACCAACTCCAGTGAAAGCACAGCCGGGCTAGTGATTTTCTAACACTTGAAGGCAATTATTTTTATTTTAAAATGCAGGAATAGCCTTCTGCTCTGGTCCAGTTCTCAGCCTGAGGCTGTAGCCTTGCCAGCACTGTTAATGTCATTGTTTGCGAAGCGTATTCCCAGTCTCGCGTACACCCACGCAGGGCTCCCAGCTCCCGGCCGCGATGTCCCCCCCGCCGCATTGTTCCAGCTGCCCCCGCTTCCTCGCCTCCCGCCTCGTCCCCCCGCCAGCCCCGGCCCCCCGCACCATTGTTGTCCCCCTGCACCCACCCTGCATTGTTCTCGCCCCCGCCCGCCCGCCTGCCATCCCCACCCGGGAGGGACCCTTCCTCCCTCCCACTCCCCGCAGCAGCTCAGGCTCCTTTCTTACCTACTTCCATATATTTCGCTGACCTACTGGCATCAAAACATTTTCCCTTTCTGAAAGCGCATTACATAAACTATCGTTAAGGGATCCCACAGCTTTTGCGAGCTGTGGGCGCTCTGCCTTGAGAAGCCCAGTGCAAAGTCTCTTAAACAACAAGAAGATAGTTATTTCATTGCTACGGACTTTAGATCAGGCCCAAAATTAGGATTGATAGAAAGTGTTATTGGATAGATAGGATATAAAACGCTAGAGCAAAAATTTGTTGTCACTATAGAACAGAAATATGGAACGAGATAGATATATAGGAATCGATATTATTACATCTTCACAAATATATGTACAGAAATGACTGGCATGATTTACATGGGGTCCATTGTTACAATAAAGAAAAGTTAAATCCTTTCTAAACTGTGCTTTTTCTCTTTCATGAATAAAAGAAAGTAGGGTTAAAAATGTACTTCTAAAAAAAAAAACCAAGGCAAGGCTCGCATTTACACAGTCAAGCGGTAACTGCAGACAGGATTTCTAAAATACCTTATTCATACATGTGTTTCTGCGTCCATATATATATATATAAAAAGTATGGAAACATTTTTATTCATTTACCAATTAAACAATGATTGAATGTTTAAAAAGATTTTTAAAAACACACAGAAACAGATGAAGTTAGCCAGTTGTCCTGTCATTCTTTTGGCCACCTTGCTTTTTACTGCTCCCTATTTTATAGATCCACAAGGTTCTTTTGAAATAGTTATCTGCACTGTGCTGTATTTTTCATACAGGCATATAGGGATACTAACCCTAAATTTTTATGTAATTCCTATTTTTTTCCTATGATACATCACTTTCGCTGTGGTACTGCCTTCAAAACGATACTCCCTCTTTTCACAAAATCATATTTATTATATAGAGTATGACGTATAAACTGTTTTCCATGCTCAAAGTAAAAGTGAGTCTTTGCTAACCCTTGGGAAGAAGAGCAGATATATATGCTTAGCGTAGATTAAGTATAGAAACAAAAACAAATACCTCATTTTATTAATAAATAATTAATATATTTTGTATTTTAATACATGAAAAACTCTTAAACTCTTACCATGGCTTACACGATGAAAGCAATAGTATGCAAAGTCCACTCCCAGCAGTGTCAAATACCACGTCCATGGCGAGTCCCAGGGCAGCTCCAAGAGTCTGTAGTTATTCCATACGTAGATATAACTAATTAAATCAATGCTTCTGAATAAAACACTGAAATAGAGATCCAAAAAGTTTTATCAATCATTTTGTCAACTTTAATTACAGAACCTTTTTACTATATATTTAGCATTTCTCAGACGGAAGTCTTTTTCTAACACATAAAACCAGTCTCCAAGTTCTGCAACCTCTATCAAATAATACTACTATTGACTTCAGTGGAACCTTTGCTTACGGTCTACGAGGTTTTTAAAATCAGCCCTCACCCACTCACCACCCGTGTTGTGGCGTTAGGCCTGCTCAGAGGCTGCGGCACTCCAGGGCCCCGCAGGTGCTACGGCGTTCCTGTTCTCCCAAGTCTGGAAGAAACCCATCCTGCTAACTCACAAGTCAGAAGTGACTGAAGTATAGCAGCAATTATGCTCAAACACTAATGTATGACATTAAAATACCTTGACTATTTCCATTGTAGGGAAGGGCACGGAAGGTGACAGGACTTTTAGGAGCAGTGAGATATTTGACCTGCTCAGTATATCACTTAACTTCACTTTAAAAGAGAATAAATGCAGTGGGAGGAGACAAAGCCCAGTGCCTTTGAAAAGAAAGGAAGGGGCAATTGATAGAGAAAAATGGCAAGACTGCCAGAAAGGGAGAGAAAAAAATCAGGAACTTGCAAAGGCAGGAAAGCCACCAGGCACCAGCTTTTATTCCTGGCCTACAGGGAGTGAGCAGCTACCCCTGACCAAACGCAGGTCGGTGCTGAGACCAGGAGAAGGACAAAGAAAGTAGCTCCGGGATGGGCAGGCCAGATCAGCGGTAACTCTCCACAGCTGTTCAGGTTAACACCAATTTGGGTTGCCACAGTCACACCCTCCCCTCAGTGCCCCACCACCTCCCACCTCATTTCACTGATTTGGAGGCTGAGCTGTCTCCAAATTGCTTTGGTTTTGCTGGGTGAGTTTTTGGACAGATTAGGAAGCGTTAACCCCAGCATGAGAGAGATGAGAGGCCGTGGGTGCTGGGGTGGCCCAGGTGACAATTGGCTTAGGTAGCTGTGAAATTGTGCCTTAGCTGCAGACTGATGTATATTTAAACTGGCATTTTTTGTAGAAGAGAGTAGTCCACAGCACGATTTGCAGCAGTCTCCTCACACCCCCTCCTGCTATGTTTTTGCTCTTTTGCTGTGTTGCTGAAAATGTTTGTGGGACTGTGGTGAACTGAACTGGGGCAGCCTCTGAAAAGCAGCAAGCAGAAAAAAAGTAGGGAAAAGATACTAATTGTACAAAAGTCACACGTATCCTTTTTTATATATCAATGGATTAAATGCACCTCAGTTTAGGGCCTAAGAGTCAGAAATGAGAATATCATTAGCACCACCATCTACACACAGAAAAAACGAATCTAGTTCTCAGATGTTTTGCTGCTGGTATTTGGGGGGGGGGGGGGGGGGGGGGGGGGGGGGGCGGGGAATTATCAGTAGACCACCACCCTTGTGCAAAGTTGTGGAAGATTTTAGAAATCTATAAATCGTATTCATAGTTGAAGGAAGACTGAGGGATTCAAATTCAGGGAACTTCAAATGGAGATTGCAAATAGCATACCTGCAAGACACTACTTGAATAGAGGTGGTAACAAACTGCACATAGTTGTCACAGCCTCGCAAAACCTCAGCTGAAAGACTGTCAAAGACCAACATCTCTCTTTCACTTTAGTCTCACCTGGAACTTTGCCTTACATTGAAATCAGCTAAAAGAGTCTCCATGCATATCTCTGTCCGTGTCTGCTCATTCTTGTCTCACTGCCACTTCTCAAGGGTACTTCTTCCCAAACCCTGCCTTTCCCCCCCCCCTTTTTTTCAGCTAGATTATTTTTTATATAATTTACAGCATGGACCCAAAAATACTTGAATCTGCAAAACTAAAACAGGACATATTGTACTCCTTGTCCTCTAAAGCCGTGTTTCACACACCTGGGAAACATCCCTGAAAACAGTCTGGCCATGCCCTGTCCTTTTGGGTAGCTGCACTGAAACACGAGGGAACCTCAGCAAACATGGCTGTTTCAGCTTGCGAACCATCCCCCATGCTATGACTGAACTTTGCAGTTGCCTCCATATTTTTCCAGAGACATCCATTCAGAGCTTTTATACTTCTGGCATTAGCACCTCTTCCCATAACGGTGTTTTGAATAAGGCTAGAAGGAAACATCCTGAGCTTCTGTGCTGCTAGTTTCTCTATTAATGAGGAACAAAGTCAGCTGAAAATCCCAAGCTCCTAATACTAGCCTGCAAGCAGAATAGTATCACATCCACCATTTTATCCCGAGAAGCTGAAGCATTACAAGTTGTTGCTCGGGAAGAAGAGAACTAATATCTTTCCTACAGCCAGCTGCCACATCTTACCTGCAACTCATTCCTACCTTTACTACAATCATCCTAGTTTTTCTCTTGGACAAAACCAAAACACAACAAAACCCATGAAGTTTCATTTCAGCAGCTAGCAGATGAAGAATTTCTCCTGACTAGCAGTGACAGGTGTATCTACCACTTCAAAAACAATTTAGCTATGCCCAGAAGTTAGACCATACACACCTGGAACATGTTTAATTTTCATAAGAGCTGTGTTCTATAAATATTTTTAAAGAAGATTATATGTGTCCAACCAGACTTTTGCAATTCACCTCATGAGGCATCTGTAAAGTTCAGTATAAATTCTCAATCCCTCTCACAACAGGTCAGAAGGGAGCTGATATTATTCAAACACAAAGAAATGGGCATTTCTTAACATCTTTTCAATGACCAGGAAATTTAAAACACCTCTTGCAACATGGAGTATCAGTTATTATTAGGTACTGCTTTCTTACTTTATTCTTTTGCTTTTATTAACATATAATGCCTTTGCAGTACATCCAAAGATATGTGAACGGGTACATTTCCTCCATTTTTGATCAGCTTTCAGTATTTCACCCTCGAGTCCTTTTTTTTTTTTTTCCACAGGCTGAGGCCAAGGTGTAAAACTTGAGCTAACCCCGCAACACATTTTTTATATATGTGATTTGCTGTACAAGTCAGAATTTGCTTATTTTTTCCTTCATGCTTGAATCACAACTCTACAGCACATAACACTAGCTGATTACTGTAATTAATTTAGAGTAATCCATCATATCACTATGCAAAGCTGGAGAAAGAAGATTTGCTTAGCTAAGTATTTTTTAAAAATTTACAGTGTGATAGATAGGAAAGTCCAGAGCTTGCATTCAATTATGACTCTGAAAGTTCACTTGGAGTTTTAGAGGTTTATATTGCCTCTTTTTTTCTCCCTCAAGTTCCATTTTCACTTCTTGAAAATACTGAAGAGAACTTAAGAAAACTTTTTCCTCATTTAAATGTTAGTTTTTAACCATAAATATGACAGAAGCAGATAGGTAAGACTTTTGTCATCTAGTCAAATCCTCTGCACAAGGAATAATAAATCCTAGAACAGATGGACTATATAGAAAACCTTCTATACATTGCATAGGTTTATCTTCTTGGATTTTGAACATTTCTGCTGAAAATTTTCTTATTATGTGCAAAGTATGCACTTAGGCAACTGTTTTGACTTTGAGAGAGGGTTCTCGTCTACTTGTTTCTAAAGTTCATACGTACTTTACTCAAAGGTGATAATATTTGTTTTAATAAACCACTTCCCCCCCTTCTCCTTCCACTGGGTCAGATTATCACTTCCTCTAATTAAAAAAGTCCAAGGAGGAAATTCTGGGAGATGAACTCTCCATGTGGACACGAAGATCTACTTATGGTAGATCCCTATGGGATGATGAAGGAGGGAAAAGGTGGAGGAAATTCAATTGGAAGAAAAGGCAGCTGCCTCTTTTCAAAGAATACAAGGTCCCGTTTTGCTTCCTCGAAATCACAGATCAGCCTTGCAGCCTGAAACCAAAGCTCTAGGAAACCTCTTCCATGGTGTCCAGGACAGTCACCAAAAGGGAAAAGTGTCAGAGACAGTAGCTGTTGTCCCTCTTCCAAGCATGGAGGAATATCCATGCATCAAAAGTGAAGAGCCCGAGGAAACCGCCTCGGCTGTCACCGCTATTGCAGTCACCACCTCGCGTCACACTGGGAACCGACCTGGGGCCCCTGAGCTAAAAACACAACTCTACAGCTGGACCTACAAAAGCGCAGCTCTCAAGGGCTCTAACAGACTTGCATCCTTGGAGGTCAGACACAGAGGGAAACATGTTAAGACACCCTGGTCACAAGGTTATATTATCATTAAAAATAGTGAGATATTACTAATACAGTTTCCCTGGGTTAAATAAATTCAGTTTTCCTAGCCTGATTCGAACTACATGAATGTAAAGTTTCAAACTGTTGAACAAAGACAGTTTCTCCTCAATAATTTGAAATTATTCAGACCATATATGTAACAGCAGGATACATGAATAATTAAATGCTCTGTAAGTCTTTGTTTCAGAGTGGAAAGCATAAGGATTTCCATTTCCAAGGATACTCATAGAGCTTTCTTTTCCAGATGAAAAACTGGCTCCAGTCACAATTGAAATAAACATTTTGATAACATGATTTCAGTAAAGAGGAGAAGGGGGGAGGAGGTAGAGGAGCCTTGAGAAAAGGTCCATTTGCAAAACAAAGCAAACCTCCTGCAACTGAAATCCCCTTTTATTTCCTGTACAGGTGCCAGGTCTTGAACAGACACCCAATTTATTACCTTGTCAGCTGACTTATTAGGGTTGACACAAATCGAGCTGAAATATGCCTGACATACTGCAGTCAAGGCTTTTTTCACGCTTTAGCACAAAGCCAAACTTTCCACAAGGTGGAGGGAAAGGGAGAGGGAGCTGTGGGAGTTCTATTCCCTGTTTTCTATCATCAAGATGAATATGATCCTCTCCCATTCTTAATATGCAAAACCCGTCATGAAATAACCCAAGGCTAAAAAATAATTCACCAAAATGATACAGCTGGGAAATGATTATCAGGCTCTGGAAAGCCCTTGATTACAGGAAATAGCACCTACATTTTGAGCAAATGTTCCCACCAGACACAAAAGCTGAATCAAAGCCTCTCCTCTTCCTCAGTATGGCTTTCTTCTCTAGTGTTTTAGCCTAAATAATGCAAATCCCCAGTTCTCCTCAAGGAGAAAAAAACCTATCAAATGCAAAATGAAGTGAAATGGAGGTGCTTTTGGTATCCCTACTAGCTGTGTTGTACACAGTATTGCGTAACATTTTGTCTGACAGAGCTGACCTTTACATCACCAAACTTATTCCTCTTGCACTTCACTTTTATCCTCTAATCAAAGACACTAATATTAACTTACAGTAGTGGGTGGAATAAAACATGAAACAACAGGTTTTGCAAGGAAAAGAACAAAATCAGCGTTACTTTTTTTGTTATTAAGTCCAAGTCCTGTCTATATTATTCAAGTCACTTGTTTATCTTTGCTCTTTCATACATAAATAAGCAATCAATTAAAAATCCAGCACAACTTAAATATTTTCATGAGAAGTTCCACTGCCTTTAGTGATATAATCCATAGTGGTAATACATTTTGCCCTAAGTTTATGCAAGGTCTTCTGGTAAATTTAATTACATGTGATCTTTAAAAGATTATAAATCCTCATTTAAAAACTTCAGTGCCGCTGAGCTTCTGCCATTGTGGCTTACTCTTCTTCCTTTATAAGAATGGAAGTTACATTTCTTCAGACCTAGTTATACCTGCCCAGCACACTGCGAAGTAAATGCTGTTCCAGTAAATTCAGGATACGCAATACTGGGAGATTCTAGAACATTGTCTTCTGCGAGGCAACGGACCTGACTTTTCAATATTTGTATAAATAGCACCATATAAGCATAACACAAATACTTACTTAGTACCTTTTTCCAGTAGAGGATCTGATTTTGATCTCTCCTACTCGGTTGTTCCACTGAAGTCAGCAAATTTGCATTACCGTTTAAGTTAGATTAGGAACAAGACTATAATATACTCAAGGGTCACATAGAAACAGAAGTAATGAGGAAAGAGAAAAGGGCATTCTATTCAACTCAGATTAGTTTTTCTGAATTTATCTAGAACAAAGGAACTGGTAACAGATGACTCTTCCTATGGTCTATAAAAATATAGTGAAATACCTTCAGTGAGACATCATAGCACATCAAATGATGAAATGAGGAAAACTATTTACATGAGAATTTCTATTGAATTGCTTTGGTCATATTTCTGAACTTTTAAAATGATAGTGTGTTTTTGTTTGTGATATAGACAGTGGTGAAAGTCTATTCTTTTCAGATCTGTAACACTGATTTACAGAATCATTAAAAGACATTTTTCCCCAAATTCCACAACTTGTAGGTGTTGACCCAGGAAACTAGGTTGGCCAGCTCTAAAAATGCTACCCCTGTGCTCCATCTAGTGGAATCCTGATTTAAACTTAATGCATCTTTTAGCCGAGAAGTGCTTCGGTCAGAAGGGTACTCTACACGGAAGCAGTTCCTTAGAGTTTTTTCAAAATGCGTGCAAACTGACACAATTTATCTTAACTAAAAATACAGAAACATGGAATAAAACCCTACACAACATTTAATGGGTTTGAGAAATTGGTGTATTTTGTGTGCTACAGAGACTACTGAACTTAATTAATAACATATTTCCAATAAGGGTAAACTCAGTTCACAGTCTGTACTTTCGCAGAAGATCACAAGTTTATCTGAGAATAAACACTGACAGCTTGTCTTTGTTTCTAAAGACATGGCAGGTGCAAAGCTGGGCTCTGAGATTCACAAACGGGCAATCACCAAGCCATTTACTGGCCCCACTGTATAGAAAAGGGCCCTGATGCAATACTAAGGATGCAGACAAATATACATTCTGCAACCAGCTGTGTCTGTGTAAGAGATTACCCTGACAGGCTTCTGTGAAATACAGCAATCTCTAGAACATTATGGTAGGTAGGGACTACCAGTTGTTTCAGTCAATTAGTTTGAGAACATCCCGACTCTCCCAAGTCTCTCTCCCAAATCCTTCTTTTTAACGTTTAGTAGCTTATATGTCATTTCATTAGGAACTCCAGAGTTTTAAGCTCAGAGCTTTCCTTAGTCATCACCAAAAAAGTAGCACTCCACGCACGCCAGGCTGCCTGGAGCTGCTCATTGGTACTCCTGTGGTCTGCCAGCAGCTCTGCCCACACGGGTGCTCTCCAGCCTGCTTCAAACAAAATGAACCAGGTTAGCAAAATTCTACAGTTTAAACCACCAAAGGTAATGCTGCTGATATGCCTGGGAAGGACTCACCACCGAGAGACATGGAGACAGTAACAGGGGACTGGGGCGGTGGTGATGAGCACCTGATGGATAGCAGGAAGCACTAGCATCTTTACTGGGCACTGCTGGATTTGGACTTGCCCGAGGCCACAGCATAATTTACACCAAATTTATAAAACTGTGTTAAACTCATGCAGCGAGAAGATAGTAACTCTTATGTGGATTAATTATCCTAATGTTTACTGATATAATTCCACTCAATTCATTGATGACAAACCAGATCAAAAGAACCTAATTAGACCAGACCAAAGAAAGATTGTTCACTGCCAGGAACTTAAACTAAGCTGATTCAGAAAATCGCCTTCCAGAGTCAGGTTTGCCTGCTGAAAATGTTACCAGCTCCTACTGTACAGCACTACCCCCTTATTGAAACTGTTTATCCTACTCTGACTGCTTTACCTACGGAAGATTAGTGAGTTATTTCAAAACCTGTTCTTCTGACAGAGCTGTGAGGGTTGTGACCTTTGGCAAAATGTGGGAACAATTAGCAGTGTATATGGGACAGTGCAGCCAGGAGGGTGCTCTTATGAAATACATAGCTACCTAGTGCTATTGGAGAGTGGGTGGAATGGGGAGGTGAGTAGATTGTCTCTTCAGGCTTGTCACCTATTAAAATCCTATTTTTGGAAACATCTCTTGACAGGTATTGTCTTAAATTGCCATAGCTAGCTGCTGCAGGCATAGTCGTGACCGCAGGTTCAGTAGACCCTAAGCCAATACTTGGCTGCCACATTCTCACTCACTTGCCTGTCTCTCTGCCTTAAGCAAATACCTTTTTGCTCCCACAGTGAACTGAAATACCTCTGCACGGGGTCAGATGGGCACCTGAACCAACACAAGAGAAAGGGAGGACTACATAAATAAGTACAGGAAGGACAGAAGTGCAGTAGCCAGAAGTTAGGTTGGTTTAGGGGCATGGCATGGCACAGCAGCTTTACTTGCCATTTAACCAGGTTAAGTGATTACCTTTCCAGTTCAGCCCCATCTGCTCATCACTGCCCTAAGTGTGGTGGTTACCAGCCCTCAGACCTGCCAGGATAATTGCATGCATAGCTGCTCCCTGACCTGGCTCTGTCAAAACGAATGCAGCTGAGCTTAAACACCTCTTTTATAGTTCTTGGGGGGCTTTTGTTTCTGCTTTTAGCTGGATCACTTTGTCAGGACCAGGTTAGGGAGCAATTAAATGTGCAGTTATGTTGGCAGATCTGAGGGGGCAGCTGGATCAGAAGCAACACATCTGACCATGCTCTAAATAAACATCTGTCCAAAGCCTTAGTCAAACAGATGTGGAGAAAAAAATGTACCTAATAAGTCTTGAAGTGAAAATATAATTTACGAGAAACTGCATGTATCAGATTTTCTTCGAAGAGATGCAATCACTAATTTATGAGCTTATAATTTTCTATAGTCATACATGAAGTATCTAGTAGATGCTTCAGGAAACCAGGACATACTTTAAATGGATAAATCCATGCAGGTAAGTATTTTGTGTTCTGTCAGGACACTGCCAGCCCCACAGGGTTGTGAACTTCTTGCACCAATTTGAACCGAGTGTATTCTAATTAGCTCTGCGTATTGCTACTAATAAGAATTGAAAACTGCTTTCAGACTGCAATTTTACGCACGTTTTAAAGCAGATAACTCAGTAATGCTACAAAAGAATTGAGTATTTCTTGTCCTGCAACCCTGACTGCTTTTTTCCAAGCCCATTTCTTGTGCTAGGACAAGATTCTGCACAGCCATAGTAAGAACTGATGCAGGTTAATACGATGCGCGGGCGCTGGACCTGCTTCCTGGGCTGCTTCGCCACAGGGCAACACAAATGCTGATACTGGCAAAAAGGGAGAGAAGGTGCAGAGGCAGGAATGAGCAACCAGAAGTACAAGTCAACCAAAGGTGCTTCATTCGGCAGCAGTGCTGGTCTAAAATGTACGTGAAACTCCCTCTTCAATCTAACTTCTGGAAAAACATTGTTTAAAATCCAGGTGACGTACAAAACTGAGTATGCCGGTCTACAGCAGAAACAGGATGTGTACTCCTTTGATTCAATTATTGCAGACGTGCAGATATCTTAAGATGCATAATAGCACGGACTAATCAAAAAGCATTTTCTCATTCCTTTCTGATGTTCAGCAACACTTCAGAGAACTCTAATCTCCTCTGTTTCAAAAACCAAAGTAAATAACGTATAGAAATTGTAATGTTCTCTTTAGAAATGGAGTTCATTGCAGACTTGACTGACAAAACTGTTAGACATTATATATATATACACACTCACACACTGTATGACTGTGTTGCAGAGTTGAACACTAAAAATTGGCAATTGAGCATGACCATAAAGAACAGAGACTTTCCCAACTAGTTTGAAAATGTACCTACCTCAGTTATCCCCCAAACACTTTTTGATTTGATTTATGTTCTGCTGCTTTAAAAGAAGAAATGGGCCAATATGAAATAATGCACATACTTGTATAGTGGATATTTATACCCAAAATAAACTTTCTCTTGGGAGAATATTTTTAAAGCAGCATTTCAAGTCTCCTGGCAATGGTTAGTTAGAAAAGTTATTTATTTATTTAGAATAAAAGTTCTCAGAAATTTTTTAACCACCAACATTTAGGATGCTGGGAGTAAGCTTAGTAATTAAAGTTTCTCCCTTTCCCCCAAATTACTTTCCATTGCATATAACATTTAGTATTCATACATGCAGAGGAATGCATAGCATGCATCAAGGCAGAGAAAATTGTATTTAAGAAATGTATGGGCTATTTTACAAGAGACGATATGTACGCACAAAGCAATTAAACTTACTACATGCTGTTGAGTCTAATAAGCCTAAAAACAAAACACATTGCCTTGTCCAATTAGACTTTTCCTCTTGCACCTACATTTTTAATATTTGGCATACGACTATCAACAATTTATGATTTGCATTTTCTCCAACAATGAAGTAAGAAACACTGAATAAATACTGTTTTCCCTCAAGATATGTAGTACTTCTGTTGTACAGACTGTGAAATGGAAAAACATACTCAGAGGCTGAATATGGTCTGTGACTCCTAATTTTTTCATTAAATGTAAAGACCTCTTTGCAATGATGCATCTGAAGCTTCATTCTAACTAATAGACTGAAGCCCACCATTTTAGATTCAACCACAGCTTTTTTAAGGAAGTGGCAAACCATTGCTGCTAGTTGAGAAAATGAAAATTAGTCCCTGGGAGAGGATACAATCAATGGTGTGTTAATCTAACCTTCAGCTGTTAATGATTTGCACTACTATTTCCCCTGATGCTGTGGGTTCTGCTGAAATATTGTTTTAGCAGTTTCTGTCAGCTTTCCCTACCTTTTTTTCTGCCTGAAAGGGAAAGACTGAAGTGAAAGTCTTAGCAACAGATTTTGTATGTGCATTTTTCTTTCTTTCTTTTTTGTCTGACCCAGTTCTTTCACACCATGGAAGCAAAAGACAGAAGGGTACACTGTTCTGTTTTTTTTAGTTCAAGCCTTTCTAGCCAGTCTATTATTCACAACTCCTCTTACTTACAAAAGAGGTGTTACACTAGGCAGTCACCATTATAATTCTGGTATTAACATGTGATTAAATAATTTAGAAAGTCTGCATTTTTGCCTGCTTGTTTCACATTCAGCCAGAAAGTTAAAAGCTTCACAGAACTCTTTTTTGGAAAGAACTGCTGAGGAGGGTCTTATATTTCCAGCCACGAGAGCCACACAAGCGACCTGGAAGAGACTTCTTGTGCTGGTGTAGCAATGAAGAAGTGTACCGATCCTGCAGATTTGCCTGATCCTGTGAAGTTTGTGTCCTTAAGGATCATTTGGTTCGCTCAGTTGAAGCAACCTTGCAAAATAATTCTTACCCGAAAGAAAACTGCATAGCCCGCAAGCCAAATTCTGCAGCAAAGTACTGAGTGCCAAAATAATAAAAGTACTCAGCACCTTGCAAAGCTGTGTTCCGCACACGCAACACTAGTTTTCTTAGCAAGCATTTTTTCCAGGAGTAAGTGCATCTGAAGCATTGTAGTATTCCTAAAATAAAGCCAAAAGGCCTCGCAAAACCATTCAAACTTACTTTACATGCATCTCTGTCCTCTTGTTTAACTTAATCAGTCCTGAGTATTTCAGATTTAAAAAATAAGTATTTAGCATGGTAAAAAAAGAAGTGTATGCCTGTCTAGAAAATTTGGGTTAAGTTGAAGAACAGACATTTGAACTATTTCAATATTAGCTGCAGGCGAACTAGAGTAAGTCTTTACCAGGTTTCTGTTGAGGCACACAAGTATAATGTATTGATAAATATTTAATTTATTATAGCTTGATTACAGGAAGATACAGATACAGGAAGACTTTTGCAGAGTGTCTCTAAGTGACATTATTTATCTACCAAACTCCTTAAAAGGCTTCATCCATGATATTTACTACTGATAACTAAGACAATCCATCATAAATTGTCTTTGTACCTAATTTAAAGGCATAGACATAGACCTTGTCAAAACTTTTCTTGATTAGAAGGTTTAAAAAAAAAAAAAAATATCAATTAAGTGTCATGTTCAATAGATTACAAAGTGGGTGATTTACACATTTCAGAAAAGGGGTGCTGCTCGCCAGAGGGGATAATTTTTTTGTTGCTGTGCTCTTTTAATGTATTTTATCAATAACCTGGACTGAAAGAGAAGATTTCTAGTAAAATTTGCAATGACAAAAAACAGGGATCTCTAAGTAACAAAGACAACATTTCATGGATTCAAACTATTTCAGGAGGACCAAATGTAAAATCCATGTATTTCTATGTGGCCAAATATAAGAGTATTGCCTATGCATAAGGAATGTAAGCCACAGAATGTAAAAAAATATTTGGGGATGAAGGATGGCTCAAAGGACCTGGGATATATAAAGGGAGGAACAACAAGTAGAAATAGAGAACAAATTACTTCATTATTTGGCACTGATGTAGTAATTTCTGAAATATGGAGTGCACTTGAGACATCAACACTCAGAAGGCTGAAAAACTGCAGAGGATTCAGAAAAAGGACTGTGGGAATAATTGAAAGACTTGAAAATACACCTTATAGTCAAATTCAAATAATAGAAACTTTTCTTCATGTAATGAACAGATTACATGCAATTTGATGGTAATCTGTAAATTCATACATGGGGAATAGAAATGTAATCCCATTCTAACAGAAAAGATGTAATAAAATCTGTCATCTGGAAGCTCGTATCATGCAAAGGAAGATCTAAAACATTATATTCCTTAGAAGTAATTAGAACTCCTGAAAACACATTTAGAGCAACTTATATAAAGAACTGGCTGGATTCCCTGTTACTGGATATTTAGTAATCCACAGTGGATATTTCTTTAAAACACAATTCTGTTCACCATGAACTAATTCAGGTAAATCTTATGGCCTTTGTGTTAGAGAGTAGACTAGGTGATGATGTTTGCAACAATTCTCTCAAGCATTAAAATCTTTGAGAAGTCCACTTAAGTCAAACACAAGATTATGACTGAGTTCAAAGAGCTTTGGATCACATGTATATTCACAATTCTATCAATCTGAGTATATGCACACAATTTTATTTTTAAAGGCTAATGAAAACAATGGACATGGTTTGTTCTTTTTGTTTTGTTTTCTTCTTTCTGAAGTTTCATGAAAGAAAACTCAGATTTTAACATACACTCTAACATAAGATATGGTCAAGTCAGCTGAAGTCCCAGAATCAGCAAAAGGTGATAGCCAAGACCAAGTATAAATGAACATAATTGGAGCTGGAAAATATCCTGCAAGTATCATATTTAGCCTTACAGATTAGAAAGACATTTACACTCTTTATGCAACTTCATTTTAGCAGAGTAAGATCCAGATGCCTTGTTTAATCATTTCGGGTTAGCAGTAACAATTTCAATCCATAATTCTCTTTTCTTCCTTCTTAGTGATTAAAAGATAACCTTAAGCTAACATAACACGTATACTTACTCTGGCAGTCGAGACAGGATACCTAAAGAAAGAGAACTTATGCCATCATTGATCCGACCTGACAGCTTACGCTTCTGAACCCAGCTGACAGCAAACTCCAGCCCAATAAAAGCAATGAAGAACGGAATACTCTGAAAAAGAGTTTGAAGAAAAGAAGTCACAACACCAATAGAATTAGATCCACCATTCCGAACAGCAGTTTATGTAGCCGGATACTTCTCGCGTTGGTAGGCACCTTAAAAGCTACCACGGTGATAAAGCTCCACATGGACCTTATGAATCAGAACAACCAAGGCTACCAACACCAGATTAAATCGAGTGCACTAACCTCCTCCCATATTATTTTCTTTTGTATCTTCTGCACATAAACTGTTAAATGGCATCAAAACAAAACAAAAAAGGGTTTCCAAACTTGTATTTCTCTTATTCAAGTAAATCAGTGAGAGCAGCAAGATTTGTGGACTCCTCTAACCAC
Source organism: Phoenicopterus ruber ruber (assembly GCA_009819775.1). Lineage (NCBI taxonomy): Eukaryota > Metazoa > Chordata > Aves > Phoenicopteriformes > Phoenicopteridae > Phoenicopterus > Phoenicopterus ruber. Next base: position 33,026,821 of record CM020216.1, read on the forward strand.
AAGGTAAACCAGAATCTGCTTTCGATTTGATATGCAAGTGCTTTTTGAATGTGTTCAGCCACTGAGTTTGGCATCCAACAATATTATCTGAAAGACATATTAAAGCGAGTTTCTTTCTGCTCAGCATTTCTGTTGCCATGCTTTTTGCCGCAGATAGCAACAGCTCTTCTGTATGCGTTTTCATCAGAGAACCCAGTAACTATTGTGACAATACCATGTTTCATCAGCTGTTCTCAAATTTTCATCAACATAGGCAAGAAAAAGGGATTGAATAATAGTAATTGGAAGACCATATGCTTTTTTACTGATGCTGGAGTCCTAACTGTCCCTGTACTTCATGGGTGAAAGGAATGATGAGGCAGTGGCAGCTTATCAGCCACCACCACCAAGATCCAGAAGGCTTGTGGCAAGGAAAATAAGCAGCAGCTATTTACTTGCATCAGATCTCTGTGCAAGTGAAATGTTCCTTCAACTGCCTCCCTCACTCTGTGGAAAACCTTTAGGTGACCTTGGAAACATTCAGACAACTCCTTCTTGGTGCTATTAAGGCATAAAATTCCCACCATGTTTTGCAGGGCTAGAGAAATGCAAGACCAGTGAGATTTTCTGCACCATTATAGGAGGCATCCCACTGCCAAACTTGCTCCCCTTAGTCTTCTGTCACTGCCCCTTTGAAGTGACCTGCAAACACATATAGATTCACAGACTGAAACCCTCTGAACTGCACTGTTGTAGAAGAGACGCTGCTCTTGTCTATACAATATTTTAATGGAAGAAGCATGTTGCCTCTGCAAATGCCATTGCATTTTGGAGGGTGCTCATTTTTGTTGCCAAGTGAGATATGATCCGGGAATTCCTACCAGGCTGGGACACTAAAGAGACTAAGATGGATATAGACCAGATTGCTCAGTCAAAGAAGAATTGGATGATTCAAACCATGCAAGCAGCAAGAGATTTATAGCGTCTAGGAAATGTGAAAGTTCATAAACTTCAGCAGCTCAGGGTTAGGTTACAATAACAGATGAACAGAGATTAATATCAACATGGCCCTTTTTAATTTAGATGCCTAGCTTGCTCTTTAACAGCATTTTAGGTATCTAAAAGCCTGTTTGGGATATGCACTAACTAATGACATAAAAAACTTCGAAAGCAAAGGAAGACCTATGGATAAAGCCTAAACAGCACCCAAGAAAACCAATGTGGTAAATCTTTGGATATTTGAAATCAATAATAAATAAATAAATAAAACCCCCCACAACCTTCCATTTGAAATCATTGAAACATTCTAGAAAAATATAAATACTCCTTGTTTTGCTCTAGCTGCTTCATTTCTAAGTAGACAAGAATTTCAATGCACTTTTCTTAATTGTTATAATTAAAAAAAACAGATTCCTAACTTATCAAGTAAAGGTTGATAATAAGCCAGATGACCACAGCTATACATTCCAGCAGAGAGAAAAAGCGTCTTACTAAGAACAACTGAGAAACACTTGACCGCAATATTGGGAGCCAGGTCTAGCACAGATCACAGGCAGTTTGAAGTTATGGAACAGCAGAAACTGCACAGCAAATTGAATGGGCTCAGGCCAGAAAAAGTGGGATGCTCTATTCGTGAAATGAAAATAGTGAATAGGAAATATACGATGCCTATGTTCTATGTGGCAATTCACTTTACGTAGCAACCTCTGAAATGGTTAAAATACTTGACTTTATACCAGTACACATTAATACAACTTCTTTCCCATTGACTTCATTAAATATTTTCTTCCCACTGTGAAGCTGTGAGATAGCCAAGCATTTGACAGCACTTTTTGGCTCACAAATAGGGAGTGTCATAGCAAGGAGGATAGAGAAACATTCAGACAGTCTTAACCTCCTGCCCATCAAGGAACTTGTGAAAGGAAAGATTTATGGCATACCTCTTAGTATCTAAAAAATTACTACCTCTCTCCCACACACCCACATTAAGCTTTGTCCAAAGCAGATCAAAGGGATCAACTACGTCAAAACTAGTATGTATTATTTATGTGACCATAACAGCTATTTTTGTGGAGCAGGATTGTACCATGTTAGATGCTGTATGAAGAGAAGGAAAAAGCACTCTCTGTCCCAAACAGCCTACAGTCTAAGGATGAGATGTAAGACAGCAGAAGGCTAATGCAAATAATTGAGGAAGAAAGGAGACAGTCAGTAAGAGAGACGACAGTCTCGCTAGCCTGACCATTACTTTTTGTTTGTTTGCCTGTTTAAGTTAAAATGGCAATTAAGACATTATAAGGAATCTGTGGAGGATAGGTAGCTCTGCAAAAGTTTTCAAGGATTGTCCCTACAAACAAAATGGCACAAAGTTAAAAAATAGCCACTGTTGGCATCACAGGTCAAGACAGAAGCTGGATCCTTTTGATATCTTCTGGTCTATACATGTTTTACTTTCTCTTTTTCCAGTTTCTTCTTCTTCACCCATCAGCAGAAATACTTAATGGAGATCTGCGTTAGCTTGTGGTTTACTTGAATAACTGATCCATTACTTGAAAGTCTTACTCTGAGCACTGAGTAGGAGGGGTTCCCTTATAAGTAACCAATTCTTACAGAATGCAAAGGACCATTTAAAACCAGTTTCTGCTTTATACAGTTGCAAAAAATAATATTCTAAGTTGAAACTCAGCATAAATTTATGGTTTTATTGCAAGTCTTGAAACAGTTTCTGTTTTCTTAAAGTCCCAGGTCTTATTCTTCTTATAACAGAAGAATCTCAACTTTCAAGTAAAACTAAATACAAAGGTTCTGTGACTCATTATGTAGAAGCAAAGCCTAAAATGTGAATTGATTGTAAACGTGAACTTAATCTTTAGGCTCTCAAAAGCACAGAGTAAATAGAAAAGAAAAACAGTGATTATTAAATGTAAAGCTTTCATTTTGGGGCTCTCAGCAGAAGGAACAGTGCACTCTCTTCCTGAGTCTGACTCATTAAAGCCTTTACTGAGCACAAGTGATAATTTCAGAATGTAGCAAGGAGCAAAGTAAAGTTGTTGTTGTTCATGAAAACTATACATGACTGTATTGGGTTTGTGTGGCAAGGTTTTGGCAGTGGGGAGGCTACAAGGGTGGGTTCTGTGAGAAGTTGCTAGAAGCTTCCCCTGTGTCCAACAGAGCCAATGCCAGCCGGCTCCAAGACAGACCCGCCGCTGGCCAAGGCCGAGCCCATCAGCGACGGTGGTAGCGCCTCTGGGATAACATAGTTAAGAAGGGGAAAAAAACGGCACAACAGCAACTTCAGACAGAGAGGGGAGTGAGAATATGTGAGAGAAACAACTCCACGGACACCAAGGTCAGTGAAGAAGGAGGGGGAGGTGGTGCTCCAGGTGCCAGAGCAGAGATTCTCCTGCAGCCCGTGGTGAAGACCATGGTGAGGCAGGCTGTGCCCCTGCAGCCCATGGAGGTCCACAGTGAAGCAGATATCCACCTGCAGCCCATGAAGGACCCCAGGCCAGGGCAGGTGGATGCACCCAAAGGAGGCTGTGACCCCATGGGAAGCCCACACTGGAGCAGGCTCCTGGCAGAACCTGTGGACCCGTGGGAGAGAGGAGCCCATGCTGGAGCAGGTTTGCTGGCAGGACTTGTGACTCCACGGGGCAACCCACGCTGGAGCAGTCCATTCCTGCAGGACTGCACCCCATGGAAGGGACCCACACTGGAGCAGTTTGTGAAGAACGGCAGCCCATGGGAAGGCCTCACATTGGAGAAGTTCATGGAGAACTGTCTCCTGTGGGAGGGACCCTATGCTGGAGCAGGGGAAGAGTGTGAGGAGTCCTCCCCCTGCAGAGGAAGGAGTGGCAGAGACAACGTGCGATGAACTGACCCCAACCCCCATTCCCCGTCCCCCTGCACTGCTCAGGGGGGGGAGGGAGAGAAATTTGGAGTGAAGTTGAGCCTGGGAACAAGGAAGGGGTGGAGGGAAGGTGTTTTTAAGATTTGGTTTTATTTCTCATTACCCTACTCTGATTTGATCAGTAATAAATTAAACTGATTTCCCCAAGTCAAGTCTGTTTTGCCCGTGACTGTAATTGGTGAGTGATCTCCCTGTCCTTATCTCAACCCACGAGCCTTTCATTATATTTTCTCTCCCCTGTCCAGCTGAGGAGGGGAGTGATAGAGCGGCTTTGGTGGGCACCTGGCATCAACCCACCACAACAACAACCAAAAAGTACCACTCCATCTGCCCATCTGCAGAATATGAGAGAATAAAAGAAACAGACCATGCAGAGCACAATCTTATATGCACAGAGGATGCTCATGAAAGAACAGGGCAAGCATCAGTATTCATTGTAAGAGTCAGGATGTTCTGCCCTGGAGAAAGAAAATTGACTTATACTTTCTCTTCTCTTTCTAGAAATAAGGGAAAATCAAGGGTTTCAAATTCTACATGACAAAAGCTCACATAAAAATAATTTCTATGGTTATGATCCAGGATTTGGACACCTTTTCCCAGAGTTTTGGAGACTAGTTAGAAGGGTGATTTTTCCTTAGGCACAGCTGCAGAGCTTTGTTACTAGTCACTGGTAGCTGAGCAGCCCATGTTCTGAGCAGGACTTGGGGCCTTCACGTACAGAGCACGATGCAGGCCCTGGGAGCTGTCCTGCCTCTGAAAATGAAAGTAATATAACCACAGCCAGAAAGTACACTGCACAAGTTAAGCTAAACAAGCTATTCTGTTCTCAAAAAATCAGAGCTGCTTCACCCACTGAGCTCATTTGCTGCCCAGATGTAACAGCACAGCTAACTCCAGCTCAAAGGAACTACTCCCATGAAGTGCCTATATTTTGCAAATCACCAAAGTCCTCAATTTTGCAGATCACTAAAAACATGACTATTTGAGTGAATTAGGAGGTTCTGCCACCTGTCTAATGTTGGAAGGTGCCTATCCCCACAGCAGTAGCTACTGGGAAGAAAATTAGCTCCACCTCAGCTGAAACCAGGACACACACCCACCTAACCAAGCATCAAAAGATCTGTTCTGGCCACAAATGCACTAGGGGGGTGATTCTAGTACAACTAACCCAAGATAGCAATTATAGGAAAGCATAACCGTAATGGAAAACTTTTTTTAGTGTAGTTTTTTTGCAAGGTATATATTCCCTTACAAACATATCACAACAGCGCTCTACAACAGCAGAAGGCTGCAGGCACGTCTATAATGCAAAGAAGTATTAAGAATCGTTCCACAAACTTTTACAGCTGTGTGCCCAGTAAAAGAAATTCCAGGTTTGGCCAAGGTCTGAGCTGAATATTGCACAGGTCTGCACGGGAGAAGAAAGCCCAGGGACGTTAAGGAATGCTCCTGCCAAGAAGTGAATGATAATCAGTTGGAAATGTGGGAACGGTAAAAAGGACTGAGATAGGCAATAGATAAAGCTGGAGGGAGAGATCAAGCTGACTAGGCAAAACTGTCAAGCGCTAGACAGTCTTCCTCAATCATGATGCTATAGCTTAGTTGCAAAATGCCTGAGGAAAGCAGTCCATCGACCAGACACTGCACACACAGGCTGGGTTTGCAGCGGCTGCCTGCTTACCCTATGCAAAAGGGCAATGTTTGCTGATAACAGCCGTCAGCAAGGGGCTGTTGCATACTGTGACTCCCAGAAAGCTGCTGACGGTGCTGCACTGCTCTGCGCAACCCATGACACCCCCATTGCAGCCCAATAGCAGCTGCTGCACAGCAGTCCAAGGTTTACCTGGCAGAGGAACTAGTCAAGGTTAACAGGACTTCTGTAAAAAGCAAGGATCTTCAGTGAAGCTGGACTGAATTTACTTTGACAAGGGAAAAATTTTGTTTATTTGCTGTCTCCGTGAAAAGCTCACATCGGTTCCAGGTTCAGCAGGAGCTGGGTGCCAAGATATGTGCAATAGGTAGGACAGAAGGGAACAAAGGTACCTCCCCATGGAAGCGGACAAGCCGGCAGGGCAGGAGGGGAGGGAGGGATATGCTGCTGTCTGCTGGCAAGGGAGTTCTCACCCCTGACCTCTGTACTCTTGCCTTGGAGCTTTAGGAGGCAGCACTGTCCCAACACAAATATTTGTTCTCATTCTGTTAAACAATCTTTATTTTTTATTTTAAATAGAAATTTTTATTTTTCTTTCTTTGACTGAGCTTGTAGCACTTGCTTTAAGGGCACAGAGAGACCTGACTTCTTCCTTGCTTTAAGAACCGTCATAGCCACAGTATCATGTTTTCTGGTTTACTCAGTTCAGTTTGCTGTCATTGTATCCAGCAGCACTGACAATGTCAGCATCAACCCTCAGATACTTGGGGTGCTTCTCTGAAAACTTTAGCTCCTAGTATCACGGGAAAGCATCTGAGCTTTCATTTAAAATACGTTGAAATAGAGTGCACGGTTACATAGGCAGTTTACACAGCCAGCTTGCAGACAGAGAGCCTGGGAGTGCAAGCAGAGAAAGACAGGGTATTTAATCTTAATTTAGGTGCCCTTTCGCAGACTTGTTTCCTCGGGCCGCCTGTGGCTTTTGAAAAAAGGCAGGCGGCAGCTGGGCGCAAGGTGGGCGGAGGGGACGGCGAAGGATGCTGCCGGGGGAGGGGAGGGGAGGGGGCTCTCACCTTCTCCACGTAGTCGGGCACCTCCTCCACCGTGCCGAAGGAGCTCTCGCCGGGCGGCAGCACGTAGAAGAGAGCGCGGAGCTGCTGTCCCGGCGTGGTGGCCGGCGGGCCTCCCGCCTGGCTGCCCATGGCCCGGCTGCGCTCCGCGCCGCGCCGCCGCTGCAGGTGCACCCCCAGCGGGGCCCGCCCTCCCGGCCCGCCCGGCGGCGGTGCCTGCTGCCCGCCGCGGCCCAGCGCTCGGGCTCGTACCTCGGCCCGGCGGCCTCGTTTCGGTTCCCCGTGGCGCTGGGGGGCTTGAAGGCCGCTTTTGGGAAAGCCTCGAATTTCTTATTTCTCTTTGAATCGTGCTGCTTTGGAGGTTTTCTTGGGGTTTTTTTTTGTTGTGTCATCAAGTGCGTGGCCCGCTGCTGGGAGTCCAGAGAAAGCCCTCGTGCGCCTACCCACAGCGTGTCCCGGGTCCCCTCTCACCCTCAAAAGCCCCTAAACAGCACAGCTCGAGCTATCCCTTTTCACTTTTAGGCAGGTTTCCACGTACAAAAAGTACTGCTCAGGTTTTGACTTCTGCATTAAAATGTCAAGGTTTTTGAGAAACAAGCGGCGGTGCCCTGTGTGGCTCCTTTGGTCAGCTGCATGGGTCAGTCCAGCACTCCTCCCATTAAAAGTTGTCTTTTTTTTCTTTTAACTTTCAGAAGGGCTTATCACAGCTCAATTTTATATAGCTCCGACTAACACGACTATGCTGAAGGTAGCCTCTAGAAGCCATCTGTTACGCTGTCACTTACAAAGGAATGAAACTAGGGAAATACAAAGAAACAGTGAAAACAAATGTGTGCTAGATCCTTGTGGAAAATGACTTTTAGAAGTGGGAATAAGGACAGGCTTTGTACATTCGGGCCTTCAGTCTGAAGCTCGGGAGCATGTATTTCACTGTCAAATGTTTGTCAATCATGCTTGATACGTTGGCGTTAGCACAAATAATAAGCTTTGTGATAAAATAGATTAGCCAGAAATAAAACAACACAATGTCCCAATAACCCCTTCATCTCAAACGTTCAGTTCCACTTACGGTTTTTGCAGAAGAAATGGACTGTAAATCCTGCTGTAAAGGATTTTGCCACACTTTAAATCCTGCCAGTCATTAAATTAAGAAAAACTTTCTACCTTGGATCAACCCTTAGTTTTGGAAAGGAACTATAACAGGTAATTTCAGCTAAAATTTCTGTTTAGGAAGAGAAACATATGTAGAAATTGACTTTAAAATAATCGAAGTAATGCACATTTGTGATGTTTGCATTAAAAATATTGCCATTTAAACAACAGCTGGGGGTTTAGATTTAAACAATGTTCTGCAGTTTGAATAATGTAACAATACTGTAGTGCATGAATGTCAGAAAATTACTAGAAGTACCAATAAAAATATTTTACTTTAAGCTGAACAAAGCACAAATATTTTGAAAAGACTTTAATAGTGAAATAGATTTTGACATTCTCTTAATATGTATAGTTTATACTAGCACTATGATATAAGTAAAAATGAATAAACTTATTAAAATGCTTTAAAATGACACCTAGTGTTCTCCTCAACTTCAACATTGATTTATGGTAATTTGAGGTTCTTCTAGAATTCTAGTTATTAATTGCTAAAATCTGAATTAATCTAAATGAAAATTCCAAGTTTACTCAAAATCACACAAATCAACAGAATTCTGACTAGATCTTCATTGCAGGCAACAACATATGGTAGAAAATGTTTGCTCCTTCAGTTAGGTTAGCGTGTTTCTGTGGTGTTACTCTCACATTTGAGCTCCTTGAACTCACCCTAACCTCAGCCCTGTCATCCCCAGGAGGCCACCCTGAGCCCTTCATTGCTCTGGTGCTGGTGGTGTTCTTGCTCCACTATCAGCTCACAGAGTTAAAATGACCAAAACTTAATCCCACAAAAAACTGTTACCAGTGAACAGTATCTGGGGACCACTCTGGGGTGAGAAAAACGATTAGCAAGGCAAGGGAGCCCATGGCCACACAAGGTAAGACACATTTCAGGTACCATGGAACCATTACCACATATCACATCATTTTGGGAAAGAAGATAATCCATCATTTTTGGGGGGCTTTGTACTTCTTAAAAATATATTATTTTGAACTCCCATTTCAGTGTAAATTATCACCCAAGTATCCCCACACTGAAACTCTTGTTTTCAAAACTAAAGGAAGGAATTTGGACTTGATTATGCCTCACAGGGGAGGCAGATGGGTTGTGTTTTCCAGCTCCTCTGTTCAAGGAAAAATAGAGGATAGTGCTACAATAGCCACACCTCTGGTGAGAAGAACAGCTTTAAATTCTATCTGTCTGGAGCATCTATGAGTTTTAGACTCAGTTTTGTTTCTGACTGTACAAATGTAGCCGATGTTGTCTATTTAAGCCTTGAAACTTAGCATGCAGTTTCCAGTGCTCTTTCTTTTCTTTGTTAAGAAAGGAATGGAAAATAAAGCATCCAGGAATATTGCTTTAGTGGAAGCTCCACCAGACAATGCTCCCTCCATTCAGTAATCTTGCAGAATTTTTTTTTTTTTTTGCAAGAGTTAATTTCTTTATTATTTTATTTTCTGCAAACAGATAAATAACCCACTTTTTTTTTTCTTTTTACAACAAAAAGTAGAAAAGTAGATATTTCCCATCCTATGCTGCCATCAAAAGTGCAGAAGGATGTTCTATCTGGAGACTGGGATTCTGCTGTTGACTAGTAGACCGTTCCAGTAACTAAGGCAACAAAAGCCTCTGTTCTACTTAGAGGAAATTGGGGAGCTGGCCTAACATGATCTGTAGGTGGATCATATTTTGTTTTCTCTAAAGAACTCCATCCCACCCACTTCATGAACAGAGAACGCCCAGACGCTTCCTGTTTGGGTCTCTCTGAGCACTAAACCAGCACTAAATAATAAACTCATAAAGGGAATTAGGGCAGGTTGAAACTGGGATGGGCGATATAGTCTGCCTTGGCAATCATTCGCAGCAAACAATCATATCCAGAACCAAGCTGGGCTTAGTATGCACTATTTACGTAGCTGTATCTTTGAATATAGAAACACTTTAAATGAGTGCATTGTGATGAGCAGATGTCAGGATTTTTTTTGTATCACTACTCCAGGTATTCAGGACCTATATTCAAGCTTGGCAATGGATGTCGTTAAGGGAGCACTAGATGCATCAGTGGTATTGTAAAACTGGTATTACGAAATATTTTGAACATTGTCTTTGCAAGTGACAAACCCTACATTATACATTACCTTTTTAAAAAAAATTACTCATTTATTACATATAGCATATTACATAAGCTATATGTATTAATATGTAATTCTTAATAACAGCATAATATTGGCTCCAGAATCAGAGACTCATTTGGGTTGGAAAAGGCCTTTAAGATGATCCAGTCCAACCATAAACCTAGTACTGCCAAGTCCACCACTGAACCATATCCCTAAGCATCACATCTACGTGTCTTTTAAATACCTCCAGGGATGGTGACTCAACCACTTCCCTGGGCAGCCTGTTCCAATGCTTCATAACCCTTTCAGTGAAGAAAGTTTTCCTAATATCCAATCTAAACTTCCCCCAGCACAACTTGAGGCCATTTCCTCCTCTTGTCCTATCACTTGTTACTTGGGAAAAGAGACCGACACCCACCTCACTACAACCTCCTTTCAGGTGGTTGTAGAGAGCAAGAAGGTCTCCCCTCAACATCCTTTTCTCCAGGCTAAACATCCCCAGTTCCCTCAGCCACCCCTCATAGGACTTGTGCTCTAGACCCTTCACCAGCTTCGTTCCCCTTCTTTGGACATGCTCCAGCACCTCAATGTCTTTCTTGTAGTGAGGGGCCCAAAACTGAACACAGTGTTCGAGGTGCGGCCTCACCAGTGCTGAGTACAAAGGGACAATCACTTCCCTAGTCCTGCTGGCCACACTAGTTCTGATACAAGCCAGGATGCTGTTGGCCTTCTTGGCCACCTGGGCACACTGCTGGCTCATATTCAGCTGGCTGTTCACCAACACCCCCAGGTCCTTTTCCGCTGGGCAGCTTTCCAGCCACTCTTCCCCAAGCCTGTAGCATTGCACGGGGTTGTTGTGACCCCAGTGCAGGACCGGGCACTTGGCCTTGTTGAATCTCATGACATTGGCCTCAGCCCATCGATCCAGCCTGTCCAGATCCTGCTGTAGCGCCTGCCTGCCCTCCAGCAGATCAACACTCCCTCCCAACTTGGTGTCATCTGCAAACTGACTGAGGGTGCACTTGATCCCCTTGTCCAGATCATTGATAAAGATATTAAACAGAAGTGTCCCCAATACTGAGCCCTGGGGAACACCACTTGTGACCAGCCACCAACTGGATTTAACTCCATTCACCACAACTCTTTGGGCCTGGCCATCCAGCCAGTTATTTACCCAGTGAAGAGTACACTCACCCAAGCCATGAGCAGCCAATTTCTCCAGGAGGATGCTGTGGGAAACGGTGTCAAAGGCTTTACTAAAGTCCAGGTAGACAACATCCACAGCCTTTCCCTCATCCACTAAGCGGGTCACCTTGCCATAGAAGGAGATCAGGTTAGTCAAGCAGGACCTGCCTTTCATAAACCCATGCTGACTGATCACCTGGTTGTCCTGTATGTGCCATGTGATGGCACTAAAGATGATCTGCTCCATAACCTTCCCCAGCACCAAGGTCAGACTGACAGGCCTGTAAATTGCTCGGATTCTCCTTCCCTCCCTTCTTGTAGATGGGCATCACATTTGCTAACTTCCAGTCAACTGGGACCTCCCCGGTTAGCCAGGACTGCTGATAAATGATGGAAGGTAGCTTGGTGAGCACATCCTCCAGCTCCCTCAGTACCCTTGGGTGGATCCTATCTGGCCCCATAGACTTGTGTGTGTCTAAGTGGTGTAGCAGGTCACTAATCATTTCCCCTTGAATTATGGGGGCTTCATTCTGCCCCCCTTCCCTGTCTTCGAGCTCAGGGGGCTGGGACCCAGAGAGCAACTGGTCTTACTATTAAAGACTGAGTCAAAGGAGGCATTAAGTACCTCAGCCTTTTCCTCATCTTTTGTCAATATGCTTCCCCCCTGCACCCAATAAAGGATGGAGATTCTCCTTAGCCCTCCTTTTGTTGCTAATGTATTTATAGAAACTTTTTTAATTGTCTTTTATGGCAGTAGCCAGATTAAGTTCTAGTTGGGCTTTGACCCTTCTGATTTCTCCCTGCATAACCTCACAGCATCCTTGTAGTCCTCCTGAGTTGCCTGCCCCTTCTTCCAAAGGTCAAACTCTCATTTTTGCCTGACTTCCAGCCAAAGCGCTCTGTTCAGCCAGGTCAGTGTTCTTCCCCTTCGGCTTGTCTTTTGGCACATGGGGTTGGCCTGCTCCTGCACCTTTAAGAGCTCCTTCTTGGAGAATATCCAGCCTTCCTGGACTCCTTTGCCCCTCAGGACTGCCTCCCAAGGGACGCTGTCAACCAGGCTCCTAAATGGGCCAGAGTCTGCCCTCCAGAAAGAAAGAAACCTGAAGACAGGGATGTTCTGCATATTAATCAACGTCATGGCATGCAATTAGCCTCTTACTGCTACCTTTCCATTTCTTCTATGCAGGACTGCTAACCATTGAGCAGTACTCATATATGATCGCTCTAAATTATTTAATTCAGTGCAACTTGTTAGCAAAATCAATTTATTCAAGAGTTGCCAAGATGTCCAAAGAAAATAATACACCCTTCAGGCAGTCTGTTGGGGAAACTTGCTGTGATAATTGTACATACTAGTCTTAGAACTTTATCCTCTATGTTTCTTTGCTGTTAACATCTATTCTCGATCCTGTAGCAGGTTATTTTTTTTTAACACAGTGATATGCCTGATATCTTTGTCTTGTGGAGAAAATTTTTTTTGTTATCATTCTTAAAATTCTTTATGTCCCTTCCTCTGTCCCCTAGTGTAATGACCACGGGAATCATCTGCACCTTAGACTCTGGTCTCCCACTTAGCTGAGCCAGCTGCTGACTTTCTACTGGAAAAATGGGTGGGCAGCCCTTCTCTCTCCTTCCTTACTTCTAACAGGCTTCCTCCACCGTTTACCTTGCTGTGGCACAGAGACTGACAGGATTCATCCATCAGTTGATTTACCTCACAAACTCACATAGCAAGAAATTAAGCCAGAAAAGAAACAGTTTTATGTTTTTCTAGTGCTCTAGTGAGCTAAATGGCTCATGAGAGAGTCCAGGGAGTGCAGGAGTTGGCATGAAAGCCCAGGAGAGAGAGGGCAGGACCACACACCTACAAACCAGAGATGGGAGAATGAGGTGGAAACCGGACTTCTTCATTTCAGCAGCAGCAAGTTATTAGATCAACTGAACAGCTCACGGAGTCACCGCCTCGTGTGCATTTGCCAAAAATATGGCATCAACAGGTTATCCTATGTCAGCATGCAACTACATCCAAACTGTTGACACTTCCTTTACATCAGCACTTCCATAACTGCCTTTTTCGAAGTTAGCCATTTTTCTGGAAGGCCAGTCTTTAGCAGGATGGAAGCTTTTTCTGTTATTTGCCTATTCACTTAATGATATATGTTATATACTGCATTTTATGGATGGGTTTTGGCTGGACAGGAAAGCAAACAGTTCCCTGGTACCCCGTGTTCTATCTGCCACACATGGATGGTGTCATGGGACATCTGGAAGGAGAGGAAGACTGTGCTCTCCATGGGATCCACAAGGGACCGTGGGGCTGCAAGGAAGCCAGGAGGGGATAGCCCAAGAAGTGTAGCAGATGAAAGATGTAGCATGAGATGAGGAGGCAGGGGCCTAATCAGGAAGAGGACATAACAGTGGCTCAGACCTGCAGGAGGGAGGTTCTCCTGGCGACCAGAGGAGCTTTACAGAGGTTGCTGCAACCCAGAAAACCAGCTGAGATGATTGCAAACTGAGACATACAAGGTCTGAAGTTAATGGCTCACCCTATTAGGACACAGTGAGCAGCAGAGGAATTGGCATTCACGCTCTGTATTGTTATTAGTTCTCAATCAGCAAAAACTCAGTTTTCTGTATCTCAGAAGCTACTTTGGTTTAGTTCCTATTCTAATAAAACAATGTTAGAGATAGAAAACCCTTTTGTTGTGGTTACTATGCTGACTGCAAGGAAGATGGGCAGGGAGGTTCATCCTGAAGCTCTTGACCGATTTTTGGGAGCCAATCACAAGCAGAAAGCCATCTAACATGTTTGCATGTTAGCCTTCTTGAACAGTGCTGTAATGGCAAGAAGCTCCCAAGGGAGCCTAAGTAGTGGTTTCAGCCCTCCCCCACTTCCAGCTGCACATCGTGCACTCTTGCTGCTTTCCTCGTGTAAGCCCTGGTGGTCATTAGACACTGTGCTGAGCCATTTTAACATGCTCCATCAGCAGAAAAAATAGCCCAACAAAACAAAATGCTAAAACTGGCTTGAGTTGTTCTGGACTGAAGTCAAGACAGACATTCACAACAGAAAAGATGATCAGGAAGACGCGGTAGTCTAGACTCTACCCTGCTGAGGAAAGCTTGGGAATTTCAGAACATCAGACTTATCTCGGTATCTCATGCCTAAGCTCTGTAGAAACATTTGTCAATAAACAGGCCTGTGGTCTGACTAAATGGTTGTTCATCCTCTGTCTGCATGCCTCATTTCCTGGGCTGTTCAGCTGCCCACGGGTGGGCTCCTAGGCTGATCCGGCCGTTGGGTGTTCAGCTACCAATCTGCTTAAGTGGTGAACTCTTAATTAGGTCAGTTACTGGCACTCCCTGAAGTTGGCTTCTTGCGCTGCTTATCTCCGCACAACCTGAAGCAGCTCCAAGAAGCTGCTTTTAAGCCATGAGCAGCCCCACACCAGCTGACTCGCCGATGCCCGGTTCTGATGCAGACAGCATAGCTGCCTAATGAGTCAGACAGCAGTCACCAGAGTACTCAGGCAGGCTGAAGAATAAGGCAGAAACTTTTTAAGGGTATTTTTGTTTTATTTGTTCAGCATTTTCTGCTCTTGAAATACTTTAACCTTTTGTTCCTGCTAAGGAAAAATGTGTTTTGTTTTTTTGGTGTGAGAGGGGATGGGATGGGAGTTACTGGAAAAATAAATTCCATCTTCAAGGCAGGCCTATCAAGTAACTTTAAAAGAACAGCCTGCCCACCTGTTGTGAGCATTTCCAAATTTTATTTGGCATGCTCTACTGTGCAATTTCTTGCACTTTTATTTCTGAAAATCTTATTTTAGTTTTATTTATTAGGAACACCAGGGTTCAAGTTGCTGCATGCTGTAACCTACATGGTATGTCAGCATTATATAGCTTACAACCTCAGATTCACGATAGATATCTTATACATCAAGATCATTTGATCAGACATGTTATAACGTATTTAATAGGTCTTTGTACTATCTGACCAGTGATTACAACTGTTTATTTGTTATGACCAGAATAGTCTCTTTCATGTTTTTGAATTAGGAGCACATGAACAGCAACACTAGGTAGAGCCAAAATTATGAAACATCTCATGACATGAGCTATAGCACATGCTACCACTTTACTGCATGCGTGCAGGCAGGAATCATTTGAGTCATTTCTGAGTGGAAGTATAGCAAGTACCACCTTTCAAGCAAGACTAACCAAAACACTCAATTGTTTAGCATAAAGAACAGTCCTAGAGAATTATAAAGATACATCTGAACTTCAACAGAAAGACAATTGTCATAAATTGACACTGAACATCTTTTTAAAGATATATTCTAGTACCAGCAGCAGATGTACTTGATAAAAATCACTGGGTAATATTTTAAAGCTTGAGATCTTCAAACATCATCTAGCCTTAAATCAACTATTTTTCTTTATCATGAGGAACAGGGAATAATTTCTTTTTCCTAGGAAAATCACATAGTTTCTCTTTCTTTGTAGCCTGCAAATCTCTAGTCCTCGAGGGAGAGATTATTTTCTGTGGATGACTCCCTTAAATAAACTAGAGTGAGTTATAAATGCTGAGTGCAATTAATGCATTTGAACAAAATAAAAAGAGTAAAATGCTTAGCTACCAAAGGTGGTAGAACACCTTTGGAAAGGTGGAAATCCCCTTTTCTTTTCTTCTAATAAATAAGTTACCTGGGCCTCTGGCAGGCAACAAGCCTCCTGTGCCGGTAAGCCTGGTAGGAGATGGACCCTGCCACCCCCCCACCCCCCAAAGGGAGTCTACAGCCACTGTCCCCTGCCACTCCGGAGCTAGTGCTCGCCTCTGGTCCAGCTGCCTCTGTGCTCCCCCTTAGCAGAGCTTGTTCCCCTTCCTTGCTTTTGAGACACTGCATCAATGCTGCAAATTCAGGTCTGAGGGCAAAGAAGGAGCCTTTCTCCTGCTGCCCAGAGTTACAAGCTGCCAGCCTCCTCCACTCAGGGAGTCTCCATCCACCACTCATCCATGAGTAGCCTCTCACACTCCCTCCTTTGTTACATCCTGCAGCTGATGCTCATGCTGCTCCTGGGGCTCTCTGAAGACCCTGTCCATCACCTGCTTGACATCCTTGAAGCTACACAGTCACACACGCTTCCTCCCACTGCTCCCTTACCCAGTGCCTGAGTAGCTCTGCCAAAGCACACCTCCCACTGTGAAACCACCCCAGGAAGAAGCACCAAGTGCTCCCTGCAGCCTAAACCGGCATAAGGGCATCCTTCATTGCTCCGGCACTTTTGATGCACTCCAGGTAATTTATCTGTCACATGTTGAGGACCAAACCTTACAATATTGTGCAATCCCATCCTACCTGGAGACATTCCAGCATGCTCTTCTCACCCCAGCTAGCTCTCTAATTGCCAAAATAGCTATTAGCCGAAGTCCTACTGACCTAAATAGGTTCTTTCCTAATCAGCAATCAGATAAAGACAGAAGTTGCAGGCCCTTCTTAATCAACAGTCTCCATTTCAGAAGGTAACTAACTGAAGCTGTTATCTCTGGAAGGCCCTGGAAGCTTTCAGAAACAACTAAAAGCTGAAATTTGGACTGAAGAAAAATTAAAACTAGAGCAAAAACTAATTAGTAAATATAAAAAAAGTCTGCAAATAATTGTTAGGGGGAAAAAAAAATTAAAAAAAAAAAAAACTTAAAGGAAAGCAAGCAAGCAAGTGAAAATTCATAGAAACCCCAAAGTTTCTAGAATATTTGAAATCCAGAGCAGAAATCTAGTTAGAGGTCTCAGTACAAGTAAGCATATGATGAGGTAATTAAACACTACCGTAATGCATAAGCACTGGAACTGTCTGTTAAACTTAAGGATAAATGTTTTCAATCTTTTGATTTTGCGAGCTTGAAATTCATTTCATGCCCTACACTTTTTAATATAGTATGAAAAGCAAGAATAAAAGTTATTTGATAAAATAAATTATTGGTATGAGTGTGATCAATCAAATTACAAGTAATACATGTCACATTACCACAGCAAAAGCTTTTTTTTTTTCTTTTTTTTCTCCTCTCCTTTTTTTATATGATGATTATAAAGGAAAAGATAAATAGAAATTTCATTTATGCATACACATCACTGTGAGGAAAAAAAGACTATCCACTACAAAACCCACTTATGAAATGCCCATTTTTTCCTTCTTCATTCTAGTTCCAAAATTTAGTTCTCCATATATTCATGAATGTTTCTAATCTCTTTTTATGTTCAGGGAATGAAATAGGCTTCAAATTTGTATGTCATAAGTATGGAATGTATTCCCTGATATTTACTTGTGGGGAATCCTTCCAGTGTTACAGAGTAACTTACACAGCAGCTGTGATCAAGATGTCTGTAAGGTTTTCTTTGCTGTGTTGTTTACCTGTTCTGAAACACTTACTGATTTAATATCTGAGCCAAAGCCCAATCGCAAGAGTAAGATTTGTATGTATGTGTAGTGTTTTGGGGGATGCTTAGGGGTTTGTGGGGTTTTTGTGGCAATTTTTCAAGATACTGGGGGAAAAAATAGTGGAAAATTAGAAAAAGATTTGCAAGAGTCCAGATGCAACTATCAAGGTCAGTTCTGTCTACTTAGAGTAGGTTTGCAATGAATCAACTCCATAATTTTGACATGAATCATCTCTCTTGCTTTTAAGAGACTGATGAGCTACCTGGGGAATGCATGTTCATTCTTAAAAGATTACGAAATCTAGCGCAATCTGAATAGTCAAATTGAATGAAACAATACAATTTATAGAATATATTATTTTGCATTTTTCAGCTTCCAAAAAAAAAAACCATTGACCTCACAACTCTCTATAGTTGCTTGTAAATTGGTGAAGTTTCTAGACCACGGTTCTCAATCAGTAAAACTGCTGTTGACCTGTTTGAGCCATTTCTGTAACATCGTTAGTCCTTTCTTTTGGGCCACGGAGAGGTATATCTTTGGATTTGGAATGCAGTGAGAGGAAGGGATGGGATGGGAAGTGGGGAAACTGAGAGTAAACATAGACTTTCCTCTACCAGCTCTTCAGAGAAGAAAGTTAATATCAACTTCAGACTCTCTTTGAGAAGCCACTGAATATGGGTGTACCTTTCGAGTCCAGGTGTTGCCACAAAGCTGAAGGAAATTGAAACGTGTTGATCTATGTCTCCAGTTTAGCTCTCAATATTTTTTTGCCTCTATAATTTTTCAGCTTTTTTACCTTCCAACCTGAGCAAACCCTGGCTTTTACTCTAATGTAGTGAGCAAAGAAAATTGTCAAGGAAAAGGCTTCTTAGACGATTCTTTCCCTTTTTTCTGTGTTTTTTTTTTTCTCTGCTAGAAACTAGATGTAATGATCACACACAGATCTCTATTTGCTTTAGCATTACAATACTGTGGCTGACATTAGAATCTGCGATGAGACATTTGGTGTGTAATTCTAAACTACCAGGTATGCAAATAGTGTGTAAAATGTTGATATCTGTCACATCCAGTCGTTCTGCTCCAGTGAAGCGCATTCTTAGATAAACAACCTCCACAGACATCTTGTCTCACTGACATTATCATATTAAAAATGTCTTGAACCTTATGCCAACTGGCATTTCAGAAGCTGAGAGTTTTCTTTTTATTTGCCCAGATGAGAAGGAGAATACTCTCTACTTTATTTTCCTTGGCTATTTTGGGCAACTGAAATTCTCTGAATTGTTCCATTGCTCACACAAGTACTTAATCTAATTCTGTTTTTCTGAATCACACCTATGATGTGTGATGCCTAAGACACTGCAATACTGTGAAGACAACCCAAAATTTTATCGATTTCCTAATTTAAACAAAAAATGAAATGTGAAAGTAGCATTCTAGCTCAAAATATTTTTAATATATATGTTCTCTACAAGTTTCAGTTCTGCTTTGTAAATGTTTTCTTTGTTGATGATTTTCTTATGATCAGTTCACTTTGCAACTTGATTTAGGGTGAAAACTAATTTCAAATATCAAATTTTCCACAGAACAAGAATTACATTTTCCAAAAAGTTCACAGATTGAGTACTCTATGATCATAAATATATCGTAGATATAATAGATATAATCTATGAAGAGTTCTGATGAATCAGGTTAATTAAATTCAGAGGAATGAGTTGATTTTATCTCAGATATGTCACTAAGTCTTCACTTGATTTTGTAACTCACAAACACACAAAAAAAGATCTTAAATATCCTTAAAAATAAGATACCTTTATTGCCTTGAGCATCATAGCATCACTTTTAAAATGAAATCTCATGTTTTATGTCAGGTTAGGACATGCTTGTACTTGAATTGGAGAAGATCAGTGTGGGAACCGAGCTGATGAATTTTTTTCCATACGTTGTCATCCTTTCTTTGCATTTGAGGGATACAATGTCCAGGCATGATTTTATTGATGCTAGTCTGAGGAATTTGCCATTACTCAGTTGATATGTGAGGCATATCTGCCAATTCATAGTTACTAAAAATCATAAATTATATTTTATATAAGTAACTGTTGCAATCATATTTGGCATTCCCAATTCAATTAAAAAAAAAGAAAAATCCACAAGACTGTTTTCCTTCCAGATAGGAGAAATTAAAAAACAGAGGAATGAAATCCAGCGTCCCTATTAAAATCCAGTTTGTGTAATTGCAGTAATCAAAGCGGTGCTAAGTAAGCAAATTGCAGTTGCGGTTAGATACATCATTATTCACATTCACTTCTTCTGTTGTCATTCTCTGAATTGTTATACAGCTGTGAAGTGTCACCTCAGAGAGAGCTGTGCAGCAGTGATAGGCAAAAGCAGGGATAATAGGTGTTTATGGTTTGCGTAAAGCTGCATATACCTTTCAGCATGATTCTTTAGATACCAATTTAAATACCTGGATGATAATATAACCTTTTGCTGTCAAAACTTCTGAGAAACTTATATCCATCTTGGTCCTCAGAGCTTTATCAGACTCATCAAAGATGACTCCAAAAGGACTGTTCAGTGGAAAAGCCTTTTTTTTTAATACCGTTGTGATTTTCTGGTATTCTGAGGCAGTGGAAGGTGTTTGCACATATCTTGCAAACGTGTGAAGAGACTATATTCTCCCGCTAGAATGAAAATAAATCTCTGTATTGAACTGTCAAACACTGTTTTCACAAAGTCATTCAAAAGGCCATTGTAGGATGGACTCAGTCACAAAGTTATGGCTTCATCCTCATTTAATCCATAACGCGAGCAGGTATGGGATGGATTTTAGCCATTAATGTGTTACAGCACAGGAACAATTTCAGTGCGATTTTCAGCTTTGTTTTCCTTTCTTTCTAATCAAAATGTGTTTACCTAAGCCTCTATTCTGCAAATTTAATGAAGAACTCACTCTAATAAGTAAATGCTGGGATTTTGATAGATATTCAACTCGGGCCAAGAAAGGGGGTTAGGGTTTTTAGTTTTGTTGTGTAATGAAATGTCCTTGGTATATTTCAAGAAATGTATTCATACAAAGTCTGCTTTTAATTTCATGAGGTCCTAACTCCAGCTTCATCAGGCTTATCTTCGTGCCATTGCTGGATCTTTAATTCTTCTTTTGTTAGTCTCTTAAGAGTCCGTATAACTTTTAACAGGAATCTGGCTGAGCCAAAAAGGAAATCATCTCAGTAATGCTGCATGCCAGTGCTTTGTGTACATCTCATTATCGCAATATGCTAAGTCAGTCAGAGGCTAAGCATGATATTGAAAACACAAGAGGAAGTCCTTATGAAAGTAAAACTGTTCTTCATAGTAGAAGACTGGTAGTTCAAAATCATCCAGATGTTTCAGGGTTGATCAAAAATATAACAGCACTAGATGCTCATTTACTATAGGACTGCTCTTTATCTCAGTGTCATATCAATCTATTGTAAATATTTTGTCAAGGGTTCTGCATAAGGCTGGGCAGAACGTTGGATTACTTTCATCACTGATAAAGCAAACAATGCCAAGTCTTACTGTCAAAAGGAGTGAATGTGCCTGTGCTTTCCTCATCCTCATTTTTTTAAACCACTAACACTGTCATTCATTCTGAACGCCAAGATTACAAAGAGTAAAAGGACTGTTTATTCAAAAGACCTTCTGAAAACGGCATAGGAAATAGGAAGCCTTGCATTTATACTGGTAATCCCTCACCTCCTAACAACACTCATCTGCTAGGGAGAGAGAAGTGTTGTAACATCTGGCTCAGTGTGGTGAGTTTTCATCTTCTGTTGGGAGGGCTGATGTCATGTAAGGAACAGAGGAGCAGACTAACTATTGTAAATGAGAGGCAGCAGCAGTGCTTATCCTGGGAGCTGGGACGCATGGATCAGTTGAATGGCTGCCCGCAGCCCCCATGTGTTGATTCTGGCCCATTAACCATCCTATTAATCTTCAAAAAGCTTTAAAGCACGAGTGTTTTGGAGAGTGAATATAGGTGAGAATTTGCAGGTGTCATTCACACAATACAGCCATCTTCCACACTCTTTTCAACAAACAGCTCTCCCAGTCTATTAAAGCACGGAAGGAAATTCTTTCCACCACCTTTTACCCTGTCTGAAATTTCTGAGAGCATCAGGATTTTTAACATTTTGCGAGACGGCAGTGCAAATGTAAAGGAACAGAAAGGCGTCTTATATGAGTCAGAAGGATATTTGTTTTGGAAAATTTATACACTTCATTCAACCCACATCCTTTAACTTTCAGTTTTTGAGTGTCACCACAATATATACTGCTGCATGAGTCATCTCAGTCCTCTATCAACCAACATTTCAATTCTCTGTAATGTTCAGTTCTATTCTTTTGGGAAAGAACAGCATACAAGAACAGGGCAATTTTAGGCAATTCGAAGGTTATACCATGCTTGACACCTGACTTCACTTTAGTAACACCTGCCTGAAGAATAATTAGCAGGCCACTTTTAAAGAAAGAACTTCCATACACCACAGATGGCATTTTTCATACCAGACAGGCAACGATGTATGTTGGAAGTGAGCCAAACTGTCTGCAAAAACTGTGAGAAATTCAAGACAGACATCTGAGTGGAAGGAAAGTTTTACCTTCCTCGACATCCCTACCCCCCTGCAACCATTCGGGAACATCTGTTCAAACCTACTTCTATATATAATGTGCTTTATTTTTCTTATCTACTAATGCTACAAATTACAGGAGAAGGAAAGCAGCATAGTAAGTTTCTTTTATATGGGTTATGAAACCTAAGATTTAATAACATAATGTGATGATTTGCCAGTCATAGAAATCCCACACTATAAGACTCTTGTTGGGACCAAGAACAAAATTTTCTTAACTGGCTAGTAATATGGGGTCCTCAACTCACATTTCCATAAAGTGGTCCTAATTTTCCCTGTGTACTCAAAACTTCGTTGAGATCAGGATACCGTGTGTCATAACGGAGGCACAAAGTCAACAGTCACTTTGGAAATTATTGGCTAATGTCTTAATCCTGGACTGTTCACTGATTTGTATGAACTTTTGTGTGTACTTTGGGCTAAATCCAAATCCCTGTGAAATCAATCGTAATCTTTCCATTGCCATCTATAGGCTTTAGATGAGGTCCTTTGCTTCCTTAGAAGAATCTTTACTTCTTTCTTGCAAAAATATTCTATATAAAAGGAATCCTGAGAACTCTTCATAATATTGTCATCAGAATCAAATGTCTTACGCAAATATGCTAAAATTAGAAAAGTAACAGCACTATGTTGTACTTAGTATCGCTTTTGAACTAAAAAATCGTGCATTTTATTTCCACAGTTCCAATGAATAGGTATATACGTGAGAATTATAGAAATACATATACAAAATTATTTACAATGTGTTGTAATTCCAAACTAGTTTTTTTTTTCTCCCCTGGTAGTTTTTACTCTCTTAAATGCATTTCTGTGGTGATTGCATAAAATTTTTCTAAGGGCACTTTTCAAGATAAATTTTTAATTTGGGAAAATGCCCATTTCAGTATTTTCTCAGCTGTGCATATGACTTTCTTGGCAAATAATGTGGTAAGAATTCAGAATAGGCATATTTCTAAAAACTCTGCAGTCCATAAGCAAACATAAGTAACATATATAGTGTCTATATATTCATGGTGACACTAAGGATGAGAATGCGTCTCTAAATACTAAACCACTTTTATAGATATTTGCCATGTTCATTGCTTCATATGGTTTTGGAGCACACTTTTATAACACAAAAACCATAATATTATCACGTGGCTATAAGACAAGAAAGTTCCTACAGAAATAAATTATTCTGCTGCTTACTTAAAGGATGAGTGAATCTGAAACTTGTTGGTCACTAATGCAAAATAGTATTTTACAAGGTTTCCCTTAATGGATGCTAAATTTTCAAAGTTTACAAATAAAATTCAAACGTTAGCAGAAAAGTACTTATGGCCAAATTTTGTCTCTCTCTTGAGAGAGAGAAGTCTATCTGTGGACTAGTAATGTTATTTTGTTAGACATCAGAACTGAATAGTTAAATTCAAGTATATAACCTTAATAGCTATAAACATAATAGGTAAAAAATTCTAAAATAATCACATTGGTACACAAAAACATGAAACCATTTATGGAAAAAACAGGGATGTGGCAATATGCTTTATTCCAGTCAATTAGTTCTCTGAACAGAACTAATGCCAATTTAATTATTATTTAATGTCCTGGATCACATTCTTATACCTTGTCTCAACTATATCTTCCACTTGTGCTTTGGAGAATATTTACTTTTTTTTTGTGAATCCTGTTAGGGGAAGGACTCAGGGTTTTAAGTGTTGGAAGGGGTTGTCATAGAAAGCATTCAAGGGCCAAATAAGATAAAAAAAACCCAGAACCAAGTCCTCACAGCACATTTAGTAGGGCGCTGAACCTAATCCCAAAAGGCTTACTGGGCCTATGTTACAGGGTGGCCAGTACAAATTACGTGAGTCCCTTGTTGTTTATCCATTAAAAAGGCTATTTCAAAACTTACCTTTCTTTAAAAAATCTTTGGAGTCTGCCTACAGAAAAGCGCTGCATAAAAGGGAACTATGATTACTTCCTACTGCAACTACTATTTAAGCAGCTCTTCATTTACAACACTTTTTGGGATCTTCTCTGTTGATACTAACCAAATCTACTGCCCAGGTGATTGTTTTCAACTGAATGAAAGTAAAGTTTCATCAAATTTCTGCAAGTAGGGGTCATGACAGTTCAGATGCCAAAGGACAACGGCTGACGGATCTGCATGCATGACTTGGACAGAAGTAATAAATGGCTGAGAAACTTCTAATACATTTGCAGTTTATACAGATGACTGTGATAACCTCTTGTTAGGCCATATGGAAGCCCTAACAGCCAGGGGCCTTAAATTACATTGAAATTGATTCCTACATGTCGCAGTTTAACCCCAGCCAGCAACTAAGCACCACACAGCCACTCACTCACTCCCCTCCAGTGGGATGGGGGAGAGAATCAGAATAGTACAAGTGAGAAAACTCACGGACTGAGATAAAGACAGTTTAATAGGTAAAGCAAAAGCCGTGCGCGCAGGCAAAGCTAAACAAGGAATTCATTCCCTACTCCCCATGGGCAGGCAGGGGTTCAGCCATCTCCAGGAAAGCAGGGCTCCATCACGCATAATGGTTACTTGGGAAGACAAACGCCATCACTCTGAACGTCCGCCCCTTCCTCCTTCTTCCCCCAGCTTTATATGCTGAGCATGACAGCATATGGTGTGGAATATCCCTGTGGTCAGTTGGGGTCAGCTGTCCCAGCTGTGCCCCCTCCCAACTTCTTGTGCATCCCCAGCCTCCTCGCTGGTGGGGTGGGGTGAGAAGCAGAAAAGGCCTTGACTCTGTGTAAGCTCTGCTCAGCAATAACGAAAACCTCTCTGTTTCCAGCACAAATCCAAAACACAGCCCCACACTAGCTACTGTGAAGAAAATTAACTCTATCCCAGCCGAAACCAGCACACTACACTGCAGCTTTCAGCTGTAAATGATGTCAAAAGACTATGGGCTTAAAACGAAAATGAATAGAAATATATGAAAGCAAATGAGCTCTAGTAAGTCCTTATTAATCTGAGGTAATAATGTGCATCATCTTTGAAGCCCTATGCCAGTTATTGCCGGCTTTTGGCTACATTGCCCTTTTTAAATGAATATAGACATCAGGTTGTGTACAGAATTCTCCCTTTCAATCCACACACATTACATAACGATATTATATTACAGTACATAATTGGTTAAACGTTACTGTTTAAAATTTCTTGAATCTTGTAGCCGATCTTAAATACTGCATGTACTCTATTAAATACAAGCTCACCCAAGAGACATAAACTGACTGAAGCCAGGAAATTCGAAACGAAGGCTCAAGCTGACATTTTGTCCCTAACCTATATAACTATGTTTCCTCATAGCTACTAAGAGTGCATGTCCTAATGGTGTTTCTTTCTTTATTTGTACAAATAATATTATTGCAGCAGTCAGAGCCTTCATTTAAGAAAGCAGGATACATAAACTACCTTGAAACTTGGCCTGTGGTGGAAAGACATAGGTATAGAGTCTCTCCTCCTTGTGCTCCTTTTTTGACTATTTTTGGATCCGATGAAAAGAAAAGAAAGTCAAGAAAAGATAAGCATTTAAATAAATTAATAAATTACAATACTTCCAGATTGTGATTTAATAAATTCAGCCAGCTTGCAATGGTGTTATTTTAACTACACCTCTTGAACTGCTATTGTCAAAATAAATTTGAAAACTATGAAGCCATAGTAAACAAAAACACAAAATAAAAACTCAACAGTCATAAGGGAAGAGAAAGAAACCCTGCAAATAATATATAGCCTTGTACCTCAGAGACAGCAGAAAAAAGAATTCTTATCATCCATCGTGTTGAAAATTAAACTGTTAAGCAACACTGCCTTTTTACAGTCAATTATATTTTCTGTGTATGTTTTCTAAGGGTACACATTTCTACGTCTGGCTCAGCGATACTCTAAAAACAGAACATCAAAAAGAGGTAGGCTCTGGGCAGGTACAATATCAAAATAACTGTAACTCAAAAAATACGTCGTTAGTCCTCAGAAGCAGGATTCATTGGCAATAAGTCATGAAAAGTGACTAGCCACTATTTAGTAACAGGAACTAATAAAGATAAATAAACCAAACTACGTTTCATCACATTTTACTCGACCACCAAATGCCTGCACAACTTTGGGCAAATCACAATCTTAGGGCTTGATTTTGTCCACCTGTTAAATGGTATAGTCTTAGCTATACCATATGGCTAGATTGGTAGAAGAACCCTCTGTTAGTCTGCAGACAGATAGAAGCCAACGAAGATAAAACTTCAAGTTATGGTTCAAAAGCCTTTATCCATAGGTGTTGTCAGCAACAAAGTTACGCTAAAACTTTGACACAAAGTCATAATATCTTACAGCAGGTGATTGATCCTGGGGGCTTCCATAAGACAGTTTTTGAGTGATTGGGGTATTCAGAACAAGATGAGACATCATCTGCATTGATGAGTCCTGAGCAGACCCACTAACCCCCAAAGTGGAGTTGCAGCACAGGGCATTCATTGCTGCTGTGTGGCTTGAATACGAGCTAGCTGAGATCTGGAAGAAGCATGTCTGTATTTTGTGGGGCTGTGCTTGTAAGTAAATTCCTTCAAGACCATGGTAGGAAGCTCACTGTGCTTAGACTTCGTAGCTTCAACCTCTGCCAGTGTGGGATCTCCGCACCACATTGCCCTTTCCAATGGTGTACCCACAAAGCAGTTGCTTAAAGCCACCAGAGGTCTTTTTAACTAATCTGAGAGGTTACTACATACAGTTAGCACCTTACAGCCAAATTCAAAGTCTGAGCTGCTTTTAGTGAACAAGAGACGATCAATTTTGTTAGACTTTTTGTTTCTGTAATATAAAGTTACATAATTTGGTCCTTTGTTTGAAATTTCATTCAATTATCTAAACAAAAATTCTTCTAGCACTGTAAATCCATTTGCACGTTTCTCTCTCTTCAACCTGTGCTTTTTTAACAGATTCAGTTAAAACTAGGAAAATGGAAAAAGACTATCTTTCTCAATAGGAAAAAATTCTTCCTGGTAATGAGATTATTATGGCTCACAGATTGCCATCATCACACATATTGGCTGCTCCCCCACTGCAAGTATCGCAGTCAAATCACGGTGCTGCTAACAGAATAATACACCTCTCAAAATGCCTTGGGCTAGGAACACATTTCTGGTGCATTTCAAGTAATGTAAATAAAGCACTTCCATTTGTTCTGTAAAATGTCAGCTCAAACTTGGCTGATCCGTTTTCAGGTTTGGTCTTAAACTTTGTATGAAAGACAGCAACAAACAATTCTGCAAACCTGAAAAAGGCATTTTTGGCAAATAGAGTATTTCAAAGACAAGAATCTTCTCTCCCCTCTGTACTACCAAAACAAGTCACATTATATTTGACTCTCTGCTGTTAAAAGATGTTATTTGAAAATTCAAGATGCTTTTTTTCAACTTTTCATTCTAATTTTTCATTTTGAAATTTAGCTATATTTCATGTAAGAGGGTGAAAAACCAGCCAGGAACAAAAAACTTTAGTCTGAATCACTGGCAGGGGGGGTGGGGGGGGGTGTCCTCTTTTGATAATCACCACCATCACCCAAAAAAACTTTTCCCATCTAGCCATGAAATCAAAAATATCAAGTATTCACAAGTAGTTGCCTTACTTCTCTATCCTACTCCCATTCTCAGCAATTTTATGTGACAAAGGCATTTGAAAAAGAACTAAGAAACAAACGCAAACCCCCTTAACTGCTGGAATCAATAAAATGCTCTGAAGTCTTTAAAGAAATGAATTACCCATTGCTTGGATATTTTAAACTAAAATGATCGTGACAACAAATAATGTGCAAGCAAGATCAAACCTACAATGGAAAGGATTTGGAAAACAGACACAGAGTTCTTGATCGCATTTAACTTTTATGATGCCCTACTGCTCCACGTAGCAGAGCTTTGGGGAATGCTCACGAGCATTTACTAGGATATGCACATTTCTTGCTCGCTCTTTCTTTCACTCAGCTCCCTCTCTCACGTATCCAGTCCAATTCATCTCCGAAGTTTTCAAATACATTTTCTTTTTTTCTCCTGAACAGCTTATTGAACAAAGGCATAATATAAGTATGCATCCCTTCCTGATATTTATTCCCTTTCATCCATTTCAACAAGGTCCAACAAAATAACCCTTTATATTTGCTCTAAATCTGGAAAAATGGTCGAACAGGCTCTTGTTGTTTTTGGCTGAAGACATCATTAGCTGCTAGATGCCTTTTTTCCTGCTAAAGGAAAGAGTTTCCCAAATGGATCAAGGTAGAAGGTTTATCCAAGATTAAAAGCCTAAATTTGAAAACATAGCTTTGTGTTGTCCACAGACAGAATAAGTTCTGAAAGACCTGAAAAAGGCAGAGCCGCTTAGGACTTTTACAAAAAACACTTTAAGTTTCCTATGAAATCACCATCGAGAGACCAGAATTATTTAAAAAGGATTATTTATTAAACATATTTCTTTACAAAGTACAATCAATGGTTTGCATTAAATTTTGGGGTTTGGTATTTGCCTGTATGTACAAAAAAGCTTATAACAGAAAATGTGTCTTGATTTTACACATGGGACACAATACTGAGTTACCTTCATATTTTGATTTCTACCAACATAAGCAGTTGATAATAAGTTTCAGCTTATCTGCTGTTTTTTTTAAACTGAAGATGAAGAAATAACATTTCTGCAGAGTGTCAGTATTTATCAATGTACTCAATTATGACAAAGTAGAAATGAATAATCCTTTGGGAAGTTTCCACTGAGCATGAGTGGAACATGGCATTTTTTGGCAGGTTACTGGACTATCCTTATGATCCTAAAAATCATTTTTTGCAGTTATAAGATAAGAAGAATTGAGGAGCTAGGTAAGTTTAATAATACCCTATTAGCAGCAGTTGATAGTAAATGCAACATAAGGTTTGTTTTGTCTGTCATACAAGGACGTGTCCTAGCAGACACTATTGTATTGTTCTCTACTTGAACAAAAGTATCTGCATGTATTGTATGTCTTTGGAAAAACAAAACAAAAATAAAGAGACAAAAAGCCATTTATTGTCATGAGTGACTATTGCCATCAGCTAATATGAATGCATTGCTAAAATTAGTGAAGACAGGAAAATGCTGTAAGGTAAATATATACAGAGTTAAAATACATTTCTTATCCACTAGATAGTGATTTTGTGGCACTGTGGTTTTCAGAATATAACGTCTGTTGAGAGCAATGTAATTTTCAGTGCAAGCTAAAGCAAAAATACCTGCCCGCTGTCATAAACATGACAAACAAATCTGGAATGTTCAAAGTAAGTTCGTCTTCCACTTCTCCACTCTTGAGGCACCTTTAAGACATGGCACTTACTGTAAACCATCTAAAAATCAAGAAAAGCAGACACAATAAGCCTGAATTTTCCATAACGACTTTAAAAATCACTGCCAGAGTCACTTGCATACGTAAACGATGCCTGTGTAAGGCTTGCCAGCAAAGCATCTTTCCTGAGAACGGAGCTGGGACACTCTCTGTGTATCATAAGTGTGCGTGCTCAGAGCTGTGATCGCTGTCGTGGCTGTCGTCGTTCGCTAGTGAGTCCCCCGTGTGCTGGAGACCAGCTGCGCCGATGCCAGAGAGCTCGGAGGGGAGCAGCGTGCCCTTTTTCACGTTCACCAGTTCCTTCTCCCGGGCCGCTGCCCCTTGCTGGCCCCCTTTTACCCGCTTCCACTTCATTCGTCTGTTCTGGAACCAAACTTTTACCTTCGCGGAAGAAAGACAAAACAAGAAAATAAAGACGGGGTCATTGAAGGTAATGATGATCTTTCTAGCTGTAGCACAGCACTTGGGGGTTTTTCAGGGGGGTTTTTTAATATGCCTTTCTGTCTGTATGGTAAAAAGCTTAGCAAGCCTTCCCTGAAGAGCGGGCAATCCAGTTTTGGATAGGACGGGAACCCTGGGGATGTGAGGATAACAACTGCAAAGGAGGGAAAGGGGTTACCGCAAGAAGGCAGCAGGGCTATCTGTCTGCAGCAGTTGGCTCCACTGGAAGATCTCAGAGCCCTTTAGGAAACATCAAAAAGTTCGCATAGTCTTGAAAAACATGTTAATGCCATTTCAGAGCCAGACAAACAGAGGCAAAATGGTTCCCATCAAGGGACTGCGCAGAAGAACCTGCCTTTTGTGTAACAGAGAGCCCCATCTGATGGCAGGGACCCATAGTGCTGCCCCTCGTGCTTACAGTGCTTTTAATTATACTTCAAAGGAGGGCAGTTACTCCGGAAAGCAACTTGCACTGAAAAGTTTGCATTGCTTTCTGCCTGTTTGTTTCTGTAAACTGGTGGTGAGTTTCAGGTGGAGCACTTAAAAAGCTCCTTTATCTTTTTTTTTACTTGCTGAAGTATCTGAAAGAGCGTTTCTTGCCGTCAAAACTTACGACTTCCCTGTCTATTTCACAAATGTATTTAAATGATCCTAGTCGACTGATCCTCAATTCTACTACATTTAGCCGTAGACCCTGGTCAAATTTTTCGGACAAATAAATACCCCTAAAGCCAGAGGGCAAGGCATTTATAAATCTGAGTCAAAATCAGCAAATAATTTCAGATGAGACTTGGAAAAGAAATTCATAGCATGAAAGATTAAAAGTGTATCTGTATTTATGTCACATTAAACCCCAAGATTTCACTCCAGCTGAAACTCATTTCCCCTCCTCCCCTCCTCTGTATAGAAATATATGGGGGGGGAAGTAAACCTAAATTATTTGCACAGTTCTACAGTACCAGCACTGCAAACCACAAGGACTTTTTTTCAATAGCCAAAAGAAAAGAAAAAAAGAAAGATGTGCATAGCATCTGTCAAATATATTAGAGCAGATTAAAGGCTGATTTCAAATCAACTTAAAATATTGTCACTGACAACAGTATGAATAGAAGATTGTTGGGTTTGATCCATTTAGAGTTAATGTTACTAAAAAATCTTGTGCGTGTGTGTCTGTGAAGCTCTTCACATGAAGGTTCCACAGAAAAATAAACAACGTCTGCAACTTTTCACTTGGAAAGAAAGCAAGAAAGCTTGCAATGTTGGTGTATCCTCTGCTGCGTTTAGCAGAATGTGTTTCAGAGTTTTAAAAGAAACAGCAAGGAACAGGCACAGCAGGACATATTGTACAACATGAGTAATAGAGCCACAAAAATGCTGTTTTGCTGAATCTGTCTTATACATCCAGGAAACAGCGCAGTGTTTAACCTTTACTATCACTTTGAATTTTACATTAAAATTTTACTACGATTGAACTGATAGTTAACGTCACTATCTGCATGTACGCATGTGGGAAGGAAGAGAGGTGTATTTATTTTTTTATGCTCCGTATTCCTGTTAAAGCCAGTGTGAGCTGTTAAAGCCAATCACTCGGGAACAGAGCAAAAGGATACCAGGTTAGTTAAGAGCCTCAAAGCACAGCACATCCTTTCCTTTAGTCAACTCATCAGAGCCAAAGAATCTGGCTTGTAAAGTGAAATGAGTGTAAAGGGGAAGGTATTTATTACTGGCTGCTGTGATGTTGGGAATTACCATACTCGGGTCACGTATCAGAGGTGTCCATGGAAACAGTGTCCTCAAAAGGGTACAGCATTAGTACGGCATTGGCAGCTTTCTGGGGAAAGTTAAGATGTCGTTTTGTTTATTTTGGGGTTTTAAGACAATTAAGTTTCTCTGGTAAAAGACACTACTATAGTCGTGCCAGACGGTGCAGTAGATGCAACTCCAGTCATAATCTAAACATCAGAAATAATAGACTTTGGATTCAACCCAGAACCGCAGAATATTATCACTCTTCGTCTGAAATAAGGGACCAGAGAATTTTATTCGATAAGAAGAAATAACAGGCTTGGAGTGATGTTTAAAAGATCTAAGCAATTCTCCAGATATCTTTATGTCCTTGAAAATTCACAGAATAAGTAAGTCACAGCACTGAAAGCCTAAAACAAAATAATAATGTGTACAAAAAGTGGTTTCAAGAAAAATAACAGTGATGCATTTGAAGCAAAAATTTCAATGCACGACCTGGATTCAACCCACTTTAACTTACTGGAACAGGAGAGATCCAGGCAAACCACCTTCCAGATGCATCCATTTCATTTTTGGATACTTGAGAAACTGAAGCTAATACTCCTACAGTCGTTGTCAGAAACTGTTCTGGCTGGGACAGACGTGAGCAGGATGATTGCTGCCTGGCTCCTGACGCGGGTGCTCGTTTCTGTTCTTCTCTCACAGACAGAGCTAAACTCTCACATCTGCTCGCTTGACTTTTTTGACTCCAATTTAATAAATTATTCTTTTTTGTTTTCCATTTTTTCTTACAATATTTTGTTGCTGCTGCTTTTTATAACTCAGGTCACTTCAGAAAACCACCGTCGAGCCCAGTCTCTCTCCTTGAGAGGAGAACTAAGTGGCACCAGGTTCCAGGCAACGAGTAGCCGAGGACAGGCTGGGCAGTACCTCGTCATTCACATCATCTACCCTCAGACTAGCTCATCCGACCGTGCCCTGAACTGCCTCCACCAGGGATGAGTCTAGGTCAGCGTCTGTATATTAATTGATATAAATCAATTAAAGGACAATGATTTCCCTCTTCAAGAATAAGCCCAAGATTCAAAAGACGTTTAGACGAGGCCCTAAGGGATATGATTTAGTGGTGGACTTGGTAGTGATAGGTTAATGGTTGGACCCGATGATCTCGGAGGTCTCTTCCAACCAGAACAATTCTATGATTCTATGATTCCATGCTACATGTATAAATTCCTCAGAGGATCCAGCATGCAACGCTATGTCTGCACATGACCCACGGTCTGGGAAACATGGCATTTAAGGAAAGCAGGGCTAGAAGGAGTCCAGCTGCCTTTGCACGCACGCTCCTGAGTGCGCGGGGAAGACGGTAACCTTGGCACTCCCATAGGAGAATATATGCTACTGACTGGCTTGTAATCTCTCAGGCTTCCCATAAAGAGAAAATAGTGACAATTTTAAAAAGAAAAAAAAAAAATTTAAAAAAAGCTTTAGGCTTTTTTGTTAATGACTTCAAATAATCTGCATCTGATTTACTTAGAGAATATCAAGTAAGAGATTTCTTTATCTGGTATGTCAAAGATTATTTTCGAAAGCTAGAAATGAATTATAGTAAAGTTTATTATTGAAAATATTATGGGTTTATTTTGATGTCATTTGGTGCGTTAATGTACAGAGAGACTCTTACATGAGGCAACACGTCAGGTATTTTTTATATATATTTCTTTATGTCCTCCATTATAAAGTACTCAAATCCACTTTTGACCTGCTCCAAAGTACACTAATGTCAGTGTGAGTTTTTCCATTGAGTTCAAGGGACTCTAGATGTAGTCTTTAATGCTCATGTGCTAATAATATGAGACAGGTCCTTCACTTGTTATTTCCTCTAGAGATCAAATTCAGATACTGGAATTCTGAACTTCCTTTGGAGCTGAGGAGTCAATTATGGAGGGTATAGTTGTTACTGATATGTGATCCATCTATATTTTAGTAATGGGAAGGAAGTGAAGCAAACTTTGTGTGAAGTACTTCAGAGTGTCAATTTATCTGGATTCACGGAAAAACGTGCTTTTCAAATGCACAGCTCATTTGCAGCTTACAGGTGTCGCACAAAACATGCATCAGAACAAAACATCCTGAGAAACAAAAAGGAGAGAGGAGAAAGAAAGAGGAGAGAGAAAGAAAGAAAGAAAGAGAGGAAAAGAGCAAGAGTGGGAGAAAGGAGAATGGTTGAAAGGAAAATAAAGAAAAAATTAAAATAAAGGAGAGAGAAAAAGCCCTTACTGAAGTGAACTTGAAAAACTCTTGACCTTTTCTCCAGTGAAAGAACTAACTTGTGCCATTTACAACTTTTGCAAAAACGATATCCTTTTAAAGTAGTTTACTGTGACAAACTCGATACCGTAGGTTTTGTGAACCTTTTTATGCTGTTTTTTCAAGTCTAAGTTAGCTCCAGCAGGAGCTGAGAGTGCTCACCACCTCCCAGAATCAGGTCCTGATTGCCTATTATTTACTAAAATGCACTCCCTCTTCTCCACCCTCTGACTAGCACAACTTAACTGTATAGAGCAAGCATATGTATGTATGGAAAACAAAGGAAGTGGAGGGAAATGAACTATATTAAAGATGATAGTAGCATTAACAGCTGTTTCTAAATCAGCACTTATGAGCCAGTCTATTGAGCACATCTGCTTACTGGCACGAAAGCACAGTTTCTTTTCCCTTAGTCAACAAGTTGTTTAGCATCTGCATCTCCACATCTGATGATTAGACTGTTACTTAAGATACGAGTAAATGATTTCACATTACGCATCTCCTGATGTACAAGAGAAATGTTTTTCCTGTGACCAATTTATTTTAAGGTCTACTCTGTAGGAATCATGGGAGGAGATTCAAAACAAGGGGGTTGACATTGTTAGTGTCTACATTACTAAAGTAATCATTATATACTTATGATATATAGGTCCTTAGTAGGCTTAAGGGCCGCATTATGTGCTGTCTTGCATGTATATCTTTAATACAACTTCATGACGTGGACATCAATGCATCATTTTGGTTCCAAATGAGCATATCACCTAAACTTCTGATTTAATACTCCTCCTTCCGTCACATTAACTTTAAGAATAATTGACTTCTACCATGCTCTGTAGAATGCAGATGCTTCCTTTTGACTTGGGATTTTAGCAGATAGGTACTTAGCATTCTGTACTTACAGAGAAAGCTAAACAGATACCTTCTATAATTAATGAGTATTTCTTAATAAAGACATTCTTGTCTGAAAAATTAAAGCATGATTGAATTCAAACTACCTTAGTTGCTCTGTCTGCTCTCTTTCTTCTTTTAAGAAAAAAGACATTTCTCTTTAAAAAAGCTCTCTTCTGAAATGAAAGATTCTTTCCTAAAATTAGGTTTTCTATTCCAGGTTTCAGTGGCATGAGTCCCAAACAAGATTAAAATTTGAGGCCCGATATCTCGCAAGCCTTAAAAATTAGAAACAAGAGCCCTCTGCCAGTTGAAACTGTTATTTTGCTATAAGGGATGCATATTTCGAAGTATGAGTCTTTGAAGTCAGTATCCCAAATTCCATGTTTTATTATACCTAAATGATGTGTCAGGAAGACCAAATCACCAAGCCTTTTAAGCATTCTGCCCTTGGTCAGCCATTGTCCATTTTCTCTTATTATTTTTTTTTTTTTAATCTGTCAATTTATTTTCCTCTAATGCAGACAAACATATGGATAACAAAAAATAACCCTGACTTTTCAAAATGAAAAAAAATTGAAAAGTTTACTTCTCAACTTTCTTTGGCTCTGAAAACATTCCTGTTATTTTTAGATAGTACACTTATGCTGCCAAGTTTTAAAGAAAGTCAAACTCCTGAACTTTACAGAAATCACTGGTGTTATACAGCTGAAACTTACATTTTTCGCATATATAGAGATAGTATTTTCATGACAATTTATTCAACAAACTTATAAAAGCAAATAGGAATGTCAAACCAGGAAAGTTTATTTTCCTGTTCTAGACTATGAATAAATATAAGGATTGGAAGAATCAAATCTATTAGTTTAAAATATTTACATAAATGGTAGTCAGAGTTATCAGTTCACTTCAGTAACTAAAGATAACATGAGATTTTAAATAGTTCAGCTGGGTTTCAGTCCTGCTGGATGCACGGGAGAGTAAGTTAAGGTAGTTTTATTCGATTAAACTTCATTTTCTTCCTTATATGAGTTAAAGGAATTCCAATTTCTCTTCCAAAAAAACCCTCTTAAAAATCTTAAATATATTTTGAGCTTAAAACCAGTTTAAATAAATCTGAGTATTAAATATCTTCTTAGTTATTATAAAATAGTACCAAAATATATCAGTTGGAGAAAATTAACTTTTCTTTGGAAATTAATGAGTGGTACCAGAACCTTCTGATTAAAATTGCTTAAGTCACCTACTCACTGATTTACAGCAATCTGCCTCGTGTTACGTTACAGGACTTTGCACTGAACGCACACAAGTACTTTGCAGCAGCTGTTGAGAAAAAGGGGAGGTTTTGGCAGGTGCACAAAGGACAGCTGGAGCTTTTGGCACCCAGGAAGGTGTAGGAGGGAGTTCTGGTTTTTCGTTACATAGAAGTCAGTTGAGGTTTGGGTACTGCTTAGGTGATACATTCTCCTTTCTACCTCCCACGTTTAGACAGGGATGGAATAGACATTATATTTCAGAGGAGGGCAATGATAGGAGTATTTCATTCCAGTTTCAGAAGTCTTTGAGAGCACTCATTTACCTCCCTCTACTCCATCCAAAGAACCGCCACCTTCTCCACCAGTGATCTTCAAAATTAATTTCATGATCAAACAGCTAACCCTTCCTATTCAAAACCTCTTTTAACTAAGTTTCAGGGTTAACATACCTTAAGCAGAATGGGACACACTCTTTCAGGTTCTTTCCTCCTACTGGCTTGTTGTACGGTAGTATAAGGTAGTATTTTTTATAAAATTAGTCTCTCTTTTTTGTCCAGAGGAAAAGAAAGCCAATCTGTGGGGCTGCTGCTAGAACTCCCTTTACCTTATTCTCCTATAATATATCTTTTTAGAGTCTACCTTCATCCAATTTCTTTGCATATATATAGAAATCTACAAAAGAAACACGGGGTGGAAAACTGATTTGTGGGGATGATCACCTTCAGCTAAACTTTGCCACTTTGTACAAGCATTTTCCTGCATGAATTATTCACATGTAGAGCATTTTATTTCATGAGAAAAAAATTCTAATGTGCATCATTCTGCACCCATTTTGCACAGGTCAACCAAATGTGAACGTTAAAAGAAGATGGATAATCAAGACTGGCTTTTGGCTAAGTATGTTGATGCTTTTCTCTGCTACTACTTTAGTATGAAGAAAGTCAAATGTCAAGAAGCGGGACTCGGCAGAAAACAACCTCTGACTACTGGCCTCTGACAATCCTCCAGGGCTCTATGGCTATGGAGGCCACCTCCCTGCCCAAGTAAGAAGCACCCTCATTTGTATTCACTTAAATTAGTTCCACAGTTCATGACTTCAAATCTGGAGGGATCTTTTTACCGTCCAAAACAAGCCTGAGTCTTTTGATGGTAAACTAGCCTCAAAATCAATATCCATTTTTAAAGCTAGTAAGCCTCAAGAAGCTGCAACAGTTTTCAGCAGGGCCTGCCTTGAGGAGAAGAAACTAGTGAAACCAGAAAGAGATTCTACATTTTTCAATGCCCTGCATAAAATATATATCTCCTTTATTCTACATGTTCATTTGTACCTCTCCAATACCATTTGTTCCTCATTGATTTCTTCTCTCTGTTCTTTAAAGTGACCATAAATAACAAACCTAAAAAGCTCCTATCTCCTTATACAGGCGACAGAAGAAGCCACATCTTTCTCGACTTGTGTCTGAGAAAGAGTAGGGGACAGGAGAGCTTTACTCACTTTGTAAAAGCAGCCATATGAGCTGCCAATATGTCGGTCTATATCGCATATGCTACTTGGCACAGGCAGAGGTTTCTCCCCACCCAGAACCCCATGGGGTTTCTCTGCAGGTGTAGGGTCTATGCACAACTAACAGCTTGAGGCACTTGGATCTTTGCACATGGAATTGCTTGTTTGAATTCAATCAATACCGAAAAAGTAAATAAACCGTTTGAAGTTTTGCCATGTACTTTTTTTTAGAAGAATTATCATACAGATCAAAATTATGCACGAGTTATAATTAAGTTTGCCAGGAGCATTCTTTCCTAAGAAAGAACAAACTGAGTTAGCACAGCAACTCTTACTGCTGGTATTTATATTGCTCAAGACAAATATAAAAGTATTAGTGAGTTTTATTTTATTAAGAGTGTTACTTTAAATAAAACAAACAATCCAAAGGATTTCAAGCCACACAGGCTCATTATTATAGCGTGTATAGAGAGTGCTTAACACATGGAAGCTTGGAATGAGCAGCTGCCTTTCAGAGAATACATGACAGCACAATAAATCAGACAGATATGGTCAAGCTTGTCCTATCAATCCATCTTTGATTTTGTTTGAAAGTGTACAGGGGAATAATTTCACCATCTAACCTTAGAAATCTAGCTTCCCAAAGTAGGAAACTAGTCGTGCTGTGTGATGCAGGAGAGACATTGAGCCTTCCAGAGGTGGTTCAGAACAAACGCCCAGTTGAGGAACATTGAACTCTCTGGTTTCTCCCCCGGGTGACTAAGGGGAGCTATTCTTACCTTACCAGTCAAGTCTGAAAAATGCAGTGATTAGCCTCCCCTGACCTCTGTGATGCTGAAAAGGATTTGAATGAAGTCACTTGCGATGCAGGATAGAGGTAACCTGGTCTGGAGGAAACTTTTCTAATGGAAAACTTCATTTATTATTTGTATGGTCATAACAATGCAGTGCTACAGTGTGGACTATGGCCCCATTGCCCGAGGTACTATACCAACATTGCCCAAATGCATTTAAATAATAGTGCTGCCTGCTTCTCTTTATGGTAGTAAAAGGCATTACAGAGCTTCTTCCTTTGTCACTCATCCCGTGTGGGTACCACATACATGGAAGGCAAACACAGATGCAAAAGCACTCTTCATTTTCACAAAATTTTGCCCTTTGTCTATGCAAAATCAATGGCTTCAGGCCTTTTATGATCGGTGGCTTCTGGGCGGGTATTGGAAATCAAAGTTAAGAAGAAATAAACCTTCTCATTGCCACCAGCAGAATCTAATCTGACTAGGTGGGATTTTCCGTTTATGTTGGCAAACAGAAGCATTACATATTTGGACTGTTTATTCCGGTAACCTTAGCTAGCCTGCAGAACTGCAACATTACTCTTTTGATTAGCTCCATGCAAAAAGATCTTGCGAGGTGGAAAGATCTCCTACTCTTTCTATATTTGGCAGGACCAACTCGATAAAAATGTCCATTTTGCCACGCCTCTGATACCCCACTGCAGCTGCTTCCTCTCCTCATCCCACAGCGAGATATTAAAAAGTTTGCGTGGAGCCTTCTCCAAGTTTATCTGGATGTACAAAAAAGCCAAGAATGCGCTTGTCAAGGTTACAAATATCTAGGGAGCTAAGATAGTTTTTAGTCTGACTGGCTCTTCAAAATATAATAGAGGCCTGCCAGCTGAAAATTATTAACTGCTGGCTGAGCAGGGATTGTGAGTGCACTCTATAAGAGATGGAGCAGGACTTATATGTACCTATTCTGCTGGAATTCTTACAATACCATAATAGAGCCATCCTACCACCAGATGTGCTTATAATGCTCTCAAAGTGCACTCTTAATATCTAGGCAATTGAGGCACTTATTTCATTTCATCCTCCTGTCTTGTAACTCAGGTTTCCTTTTTAGGGAGTGATAGGATTACTTCCTTCTCCTGATCCATATGTTGTGAGGAGTTTTTTTCATTATTATTTTTGTGAAATGGCCTTCCGTGAGTCATTTATGTTTGAACTGATCTTGTAAGTTGTTTCAAAAGTCAAATGGAGCCTTACTTTGATGACTGTAGAAAACTTTAATACCCTTATATAGCTTTTTAAATATGGTCAGACATATGGTTTTTTCTACAGCTTGTTTAAATGCCAGAAAGGTAATTATGAAGTGTTAGTTGGTCAGTGCCTCTTTTAAGCTGCGGCGTATGGTTGAAATTATCACTATAGTCAAGAGCTTTCTTAAGATAATAGGCTCCGTGATTTATCTCACATCTTGGGAAATAACTGAAAGTTGTAACTTAGGATGACCCAACAATAGTTTCCCCAGATTATTTTTTGTTCTGCCCTCTGAATAATATGATGCTTGTCATTTTTTAAAACCTAGTAAAAACAAATATGCTAAACAATTCATTCCACCAGGGGTTAGGTCTGCTCTCAAACCTATTTTCTGAGCGGATACATTAGTTCACCCGATACCCACTGCTGGTTTTTGTTGCTGTATTATCTATCTGAAGCGAGTTTCAATTCTCTGTGTGCAAATTCAATGTTTCATGAGAGGTCAAGAGAGCTTCCAACACAAATAGGTCTACAGGCTGTGATGAGATAGAGGTTATCACTTGTGTGTTGACTTATTTCAAACAAAGGAACTACTGCCTATCATCAGGTACCATTTTCTGCAATGCAGCCTTTGGGGGAAAAATAGTAAAGGAAAACTGTTCCAGAAACAGCAATTTACTAAAAATGCTACCTCACTGGAGAGTGGTTTTTTGGAATTCCACCAATATATTTTAATTCAGTCATAATAATTTTAGAGAAAGGACCGTTTTTGTTGCATTTGTTTAAGATAGGTATCAAATGTGATCTCCTCTGTTGGGATAGCTAGTAAAAGAAAGCAATAACCGTAGTAAGTAAACAAACAGGTGCTGTTATCCCACTCAAGAATAATCATTCATTCTGCTAATGATGGAAAGCCAGATCCTGAATATGAGTTCAGTCTCTTAACTGGAAAAAAGAAATATTAGTGTCACACCGGGTTCACCCTGGAGTATTTTTTTTTAAGTCACTGAAGGAATACTGATGTAAAACAAGTACACAAGAAGAGTCAAGCCTTTTGATTTACTGCATTCAGCTTCTGAAGACGGCCATATACCGTGGAAACCCACACCCAGTTCCATGCCTATTTACACCACTTTTCCATCAAAGCAATATATTTGATTTAAAAAAGAAGCATTTCTAATTGACAACATTGGAAGTGACACCATTACTTGGCTTAGTGTGATTCAGAAACTGAAAAATACATCCAGAATTTCCTCTCAATTTTCTTTTTGTTTTTGATTAACAATACAGTTTTTATGCTATCAATTTTTTTTTCTCTCAGGCCATTTTATTGTGGCGAGATACAGAACTGGACTCTATCGAGCGAAAAATCTTAATGCTCTCTTTTTCTAAGCAAGGATGACTTTAAGCAGGAAGGCAGGAAGGAAGACAGGAAAGCAGGAGGGAAGGAAGGAAGGAAGGGAGTTATCTCTAGCAGCTTGGTTGTCACTCTGTGATAATCTGGGGAAGCAGAGAAGAATTAGGTTAGATAATTAAATAGACTAATTATAATTCTATGGAAATTATCACAATTATCAGCAGAATGCTTAGAACCGGTATTATGTGACAGCTAGAAAACAGCAAGTTCTCCCATGACTTAAATGAATTCTCGGTACTTGTGTAGCACAGGCTGCCTTTTCTTCTCCAGAGACAATAATCAGTATTTATCTGTCCCTTTTCAGTGTGTTAAATGCTTTTAGTTTAACTGTTTCCTTTAGGATAATGAACTGTCTCTTCATTTAGTTGTACTACTCAACCTGACCTTTGAAGAAAAGAACAAAGAATTTTAGAGAATAGTTAAATTCCAGGCCAAATTCACCATTGTTAAAAATGTGATGTGTTTTCTGAATTCAGCTGACTGATTCCTGTCAAACTGGCCAGCAGATATTTTTAAAAATTTATTTATCGTTGCTTGGTTTCACATCAACTCTACCTTTGTCACTGAGACAAGAATTCATTCCTCCATCCCTTAGCTGTCAAAATCAGGTGTAGAAGTTAATCTAATGGTCTCGGCTGACCGTAGTCAGTGAAAAT
The DNA here is from genome assembly GCA_009819775.1 of Phoenicopterus ruber ruber. Classification (NCBI taxonomy): domain Eukaryota; kingdom Metazoa; phylum Chordata; class Aves; order Phoenicopteriformes; family Phoenicopteridae; genus Phoenicopterus; species Phoenicopterus ruber. The sequence continues at coordinate 33,068,624 of CM020216.1, forward strand.
GAAACAGGCAAAATTTTATCAATTGTTTGATACAAAGTGGTGTGCTTTATAAACACAGCAGACATATTTAAGTAATTGAAAATGACCCCAATGGAACCTGACAAGGTCTTCAAGTCAAACAAGAGAAATTACTGGCTTCTTGACAAGCTGGAAGGAACAGCCATTCTCTAGAAGCCTTCAAAGAAAAAAAATGTTTCATTTGCTTGTGTGAGTAAATGTGTGTTCATATGTATAGAAAAGGCTGGATTTTCACTGAGATGTCTACTTATAGCGGGTGTTAATGAAACTCGGGAAAATTGCAAAACTTCTCATATCTAGAGTTCACAAATCATGGTGCTATTTTGATACCTTCCCTTGAATATATCATCATCGTACCGACTGTATCTAAAGCAATCCCTCAATCTAATATTGATTCCTGAAGAAAGAATGACTGTCTATCAGTGGGCAAAAAGCTTTCAATTCTAATGACAAAACTGTAGGTAATATTTCATCAGATCTGATGTACTTGAGTTCAGTATTCTAAATGTCTTTACTAAAACATATTTTTTAAATGTGTATGTTGATGTAATTATTATTTGAAATGTGACTTGACTACCCATTTAGTGTGTTGGGATGAGATCCTGAAGCACTTCACTACATGCTTAACATGAATATTTCCATTAGAAATCAATGTGACAACATGCATGAGGAAACTTGAGCACGTGCAGAAGTGTTTCCCGGACCAGGGTTTGGTGAGCAGGAAACCAATAACAGTGATAAGAAATTCCATCGTCTCCTCTGCTTTCGCAGTGCAGGGTAAGATAAAGTGGTTAAAAATGCCTGTATTCCAGTTTTGCTGGTGTTCCCATTCCTGCTGCCATCTGGAAACAGGATGTTCAGAAACTCTGGACAAATGGCAACTGCATATATTTAATAGACTAAAACAAGATGCTCATATTTGTTGCGTGCAGGCCAATCAACTGCTTGTGCATGCAGTATTTGGGACCTACCACTTCTTCAGCCACATCAGTGGGGACAGATTAGAAAAGATGTGCACCGGTTTAACATATATATTACTTGTGCTTTTGTCTTCCATCTCTGCCTACTAGATGAAACTAATCTGTAGCTGGTACATATAAAAATATGAATTACTTGCAGAGCAGAGAGATAATAAATGTGTATCATTTTGCTATAAACATTCAATCTGATATATCAACATATCTATTAGTAACACAAACAAGAGCTCTACTGTGAGAAGCTACTAACTGCTGGTAAATATTGGGCAAGCATTTAAAGTCCATTATTTTGCATAAGTACCTGTCTTTCAGTGAGGTCAAGGTTTACTGCTATCTCATATCGCCTCAGCCTGGTCAAATAGTTATGATGAGCAAATTCTGCTTCTAGCTCTCTGATTTGCTCCTTGGTGAAAGCTGTCCTTTCCTTCCTGGGTTTACTGTTGACCTCTGACTTGTAGTTTCCTTCTTGGGAATCTGAAAAAAAAAAAGGTGAAAAAATTGAAGTAATGACAAGTGTACAGCTATATAGGAAATAAGCCCAAAGATAACAACGTGCTTAAGTTACATTCTTCAAACTCTCTTCTCTCAGAAACACACCCTTGCTTTCATACCTATGGATTCTTCAATGTAAATCAGGAAAGCAGCAGTAATTCTGACAGACGTGAGCTGCTGCTTCCATTCACGCACATCAAACTTTAGCTTAAAACCTTTCAGTGTTTCATTTCCTAACAGTTCTCTGTAGAATTTCTGCAAACCTTCAACTCCTTCCCACTTCTGGCAACTCTCGGTGCATCCAACCAGTACAGGATGTGTATCATTTGACTGGTGTCTTTATGAGTAACACTTCAAGAATCTCTCTCTCCTCTCATTTCACTAATACTTTAATCCAAAGCTCTTTTTTAAAGACCACACTTTAAGGTTTAGTCCAGTTACGCTTTCAGGGAAAGGTAACAGACAAAGCATAGGAAATTCAACACACATCAAAAAGAAATCGGTGAGCAGGTCCCATGTGATAATGGGATCTCCTCCTACTCCTGCCACGGTGCAGGTAGGGAGGTTATGCCCTAGCTGGTATCAGTATAGGAAATTCGCTGCCACTACAGCTCATTACCTAAGGAATACTTTGGCCACAATCAGAGGAAACTTTGCTAAAGTTTCATTACCACCCCCCTGATTCCTTTTACTCTCAGAAACAGGTACATTTGGTCCTGAGCCAAACTACTGAACTCGGTGACAGTCATTCTGTTGCTGTCAGTGAAGTCTGTTTAAATAAATTAGAAGAGATCAAACTTTAAAAAAAAAAAAAAAAGATAAAAACTAGAAAACAGAGAAAGAAAGAATGGAAAGGAAAAAAAAAAAAAAAGGACCAGACATTTATAAGTTTGGGTATGATACAACACCTATAAATCCAAAATTAGCAGGAGATCAGTAGGAGTATCATTAGTCAAATTCTGGCCTCATGAACCATCTTAAAAATGTCACCGATAAATTCACACTTCAGCTGCTGATTTAAATAGAAACCTGCATCAACATCCAAATGAACAGGCCCGTAAGAAATCACTCCCTGGGACTCTGTGTCAGATGAATCATCGACATGCCTGAGACTGTCCAACTGGCCAGTGGGTCTGGTTTCAAAACTACGGTCAACTATCTATGTTTTCACTTTTTGTCAGTTACTCTGTTGCTTGGAAGGGAACTTTTGGATGTTTGACTCAGTGCTATAGTCATTGCTTTAAAATGTTTTAAAGCTAATGGATTCAAATCACCAAACCTCTTAACTTTTGCTGACATCACACATAGAACTTTGCTTCAGACATGGTTGTACTGCTGGTGTGTACGACTGAGGGTATCCACCAACGTTGTTGAGGGAGTTTGGGAGCTGTTCAGCCACAGCTGCAGTAGGGATTTTCTAGGATAGGACCCCATTAGATGGCACACCCATTGACTACAGTGTGGGGCCAAGGTCCATTATCCAAACTCAACATAGACATTTGACAGATCAAAACCACGTTAAACCTAGAAGTTCACATTTCTTCCTTCATACTAGTTGGCAAACTATAGCCACTGTAACTTCTCTCTGCATTTTTCCATCACAGGAACATGCATGTTACTTTTCTTCCTTGAAATTTCCTCATCTGCCACCTCATCATAAGGTCCGAATACTATATAGATGACCTGAACTTAAATACTTAAACCCCTATATCAGCATTCCAATGAATCACTGAGGAGAGATACCTAACTCATTTTTCTTAGCATTTGGACTTACCATTCTTATACCACCAGAGACGTGTTTCATGCATGATTGAAAGCAGGTGGGTGTACATACTACTTATCTGCAGTACAACACAGAAATGTAACCTTGGTAGCTACTTCTATCGTGAATGGTCAAAGGGAAAAACTTCAGGAGTAACCATCTAAATGTCTCTCAGGAGGATACTGATCTCTGTAAGTGACTGAGACTTATAACACAAGCAATTTTTCTGCAAGCAGATGGTTCCATGAGGAAAACAGAATTACTGTACAGCCAGTAAAACCATAATGAGCCAAGTCATCACTCAAGTTAATATTCATGGTTCTGAGTTCCCAATTTACAAATGCGGTTAGCATCTAAATTCCAGGTTCCTGGGATACTGATGTAAGGAAAGAGAAGTGTAACTGCATGAATAGCATTTGTCCTTCATCTTTGCCAGCATAGAGGATTCGGCATTGCTAGCAATGGTAGCCCACACAGATCCTGTGCGAATATAGCATGCTTGGACAATTGGTTATTTAGACATTTCTGCCATTGCTGGATACTACCTTTAAGTTAATCCTGGATTGTAAGTGCCTGGCAGCCACAGTTTTGTCAGCGGTATGATTTCACCAGCGGACTGACACAGTGAAAAGTTTCAGGTTTTTATTTATTTGTTGTGAATGTCATTGAATGCATTTGTAATAGTCAAGATGATACTCTGAAAAAAAACCACGATATATTCAAATATTGCTGAAAGCAAAAGTTGGAGAGGTTCCCAGAAACCTGAGACAGGTACACAGAAAGCTGACTCCCTCTCAATACTGAGACTCACGCAACAGAACAACTGGAATCCTAGGAAATCTGTTTCAGGAAAGATCTGGCCAGCAAGACAATGGTATTTTGCTTAATGCATTTGAGATATTGAAAATATATCTAAAAAGAGATTTAGAGGGATGCCAGTTAGGTGAACATCAGTTATGAACTCTTGCTGTGATCTGACTTTCTCTGCTGTGGTTCATGTACAGATTGCCTTTTATTTCCTATTGACACCATACTACTTGATTTTAGAATATTTGGTTTAATTTCCGAAGAGGTACATCTAGGTTTTCTGATTGTTTCTTTTTAACAGTCTCTATAGAGCCAGGATTGGGAGCTCCCATCTCTTTCTGACCTTCAGGTTTCTGTTCTTATCACTTGACTAGCTTTTCTTTGGTGGAAAATGGGTGGGAGACTTGGAAGAGATTTTTGGCAGAACTCATGTCGGCCTACATCTGTTTTGCAGCTGTTGCAACTAAGACAAGAAAAAAGTCCCAACAACCTTAGTTTTCTTCTACTGGCTACTTCTTATGCCAAATGGTAGGTGTAGAGGCAGAGAACAAAGCCTAGGGGGATCTAAGTTACACTCCTTGCCTCTCAAAAGGCAGACATAAAATATATACAGATGGTAAAAACCACTCGATGAAAAATACAGCAATATGTATATTGTCTGTCTTCTGCCTTCTCCCAGACAAATTCAGGCACACTCTCAGAAGATGTAGCAGGTATTAGTACCTTACCAGTCTCTCTTTTGCAAACCTTTGTGCTTTGGATGTCCAGTAATGTAGGCAGTTAAACACTGCTTTGAGGGATGCAGGTCATCCCTCTTTCTCAGAACTGCTTTTCTCAGTTTTCAAAAACTCCAGGCAGCATCGTTAATATCTCCCTTTAGACAAAAATGCTTGTTGGTAACTGATGTAAGAAGGTACCATTTGGAAAGACATTCAAAGCTATAAATGACTGTTCTATAGATCTTTGGAGGCTTAGATTTTTCCCGAGTTTGATAATAGCTCAATTTTTTTAAAAAAAAAATCATTACTAATTGCACTATTCCCCATCCTCAAAAGTTACTTTTACTCTACTCTAAGGAAAGGATTGCTGTTAATCCCAACATTTGCATTGTCCCGCCAGAGTTCCTATTTCCTTCTCTCTACATCATTGAGAGATGAAGCATACCAGGCAAACACGGGATCTAACTCCTACGTGTAGAATATGAAAAGGGGTCTTTTGGGTATTTTTGCTTTTGATGCATGCCTAGGAAAAAAGGACTGGTCACAGAATGGGGAAAAGAGACTGGTCAGAATATCCGTGACACAAAGATCTGCTGCTGACTGGGCAGGGTTGGAATCACAGGCAAAATGTGCGAGAAGCATGTGCTATTTTTTCTTGGATGAGTTCAACAGGTGACATACCTTCATTTCTCAGACAGAAATGAACTTTCAGTTAATACCTGCAATGGAAGATCCTAGACAGAAATTTTCAAAAGTAAGTCAGATTGCCAGTGTTCTGTTGGCAGTTGCAGATGGCTTTCAGGTCCTGACATCCATACTGAGAGTGAGTAGTGACAATAACCGCTAATGATTTGTGACAAAAAGACCATCAGAATTTCACCCCTAGAGTTGTTATTCGATGTCCAGGTTTCCAACTTTCACTCGCATCTTCCAACACTTATTCTCAGAAAGCACCTACCATGAACAACCTATTTCTAAATTTATTTCACTATAAATTCATAGTGAAGTTCAATAAATTAAATGTTCTAAATTGCATACCTTCCTTAAATGATGTTGAAGTGTTTGCAGAGAACAGCTACTACATGGTTATTTACTTTAAAATGAAGCAATCTATACAATGTAACGAATGCAAAAAGCTTGTTACTTCTGAGTAGTTTAATGTTACGTGAAAGAACATTTCTTTCAAACTTAATTCCTCTACATTTGTTTAAATTACTAACGTGTAAACCAAAGCTTCTAAACATCAATAGGACACAGCAATGATATGTGATTCCATGCAAAATGATTTCCTTTTTTTTTTTTTCCCTTTGAGATATTAGCAATATGAATTTAGGGAAAAGTACTTGAGTATCAGGGCAATAACCTAGCAAAATATCATTAATCTGAAATACATATATGAAGAAAATAAGCAACTTTGTACTATTACAGTTGCAAAAGGATATTATGGAGAGGACTACTATATTTTTAATGGACAGAAGTACCTACTGGGATACAGCTGAATTGCTTAATCTAATTGTTTCTGATGCTTTATAGTTAATTATATTTTCTGACAAAATGAAGTAGGTCACTGAGACACAAGCAAGAAGCCAGCATAAAGGTCTCCATATGGTTCCTATTGTTTCGCCAGCAACTACATGTGAGAGCAAGATTTACCCAGAAATAGTCACTTTCAAACATTTTTGACATTTAATAGAGAAGACTATGAAGTTTTTCCATGACTTTTTTTCTAAATTTTCAATTCAAAGTTGCTCAGAATTAATACGTAAACTTATCCTGTATCCAAAACATTGCCCATTGCTTTGCAGGATCCTAATTTAAATGCTTACGCCCTACTTTTGCGTATAATCTTTGTATCAAACAAAATAGTTAAATCTATATAGCTATGCTTCATTTGATGCACCTACTCTTATTTGCACCAGTTGAGACTATGCAACCAAATGCTGCAGTCTTAATTAATCTATTTTTGTGTCATAATTTTCCTTCTCTTTAAAGTCATTTAAATAATATTCTTAGAAGATTTTGCTCAGTTAAATGTACAGTTCTAAATCACTGAACATATTCAATCTGAGAGCCTCTTTTGAGAATGTCATTAAAAGTATTTCTGGAGCTGCAATTCACTAAATGTACTTAAAGAATCCTTTCTGAAAATTGGAACAAACAGCATCGTCATTTCCATAATTCACAATTCAGCGTGTGCAAGTGGGCAAAGCTGCACAGTAGCACAAGTACAACGTCAAAATTACATGAATCCTTCTTTTCATTCTAATGAAAGCAAACTTTTGTTTGCTTATTGAGTTAATGCTTTCTAACCCAGTCTGTGACAATTTACAATTTAAAACAGCCTCACATCCACTCCCAAAAATAACATGAATTGGCACAGCAAAACCTGTGGGTATTCTGAAACACACTATATACCGTCCTAAACCATTACCTACTAGTTGTTGCTGCCAACATTTTGTTATTACTGCCTCCTGAAAGTACAAGTCTAGGAATTATACTGCAGTATCGGAAACACTGATTCATAACACTGTGATAGCTAACGCTGCAGGTTCTTGAAGATACCTATGCTGGAGAAGATGTGCTTCTGTCAGGTCATCTGATTGATCTAACTGTATAGCATGTACATGTCATTTCTTCTTCAAACCATGCAAATACGGAAGACAACATATGAATTCTCTCATATGAATAATTACACTAGTTAGTAGATCTTCACATGGAAGACACTACTCTCGGTCCCAAATGTTTGTATAATTACAACTTATGGTAGGAAAGGAGGCACAGGATTTCCCTTAAAGAAACTTTACAGGTTGCATTTTATGCAGTAGAACTTCCAATTCCCATGTGGAGTTCTGGAGATACATCTCATATGCAGCATCGAATAACATACATGTGGTGATTGTTTGCCTATTTACCAAGCCATTTTTGTAAGTTGCTTTCATGTAGAAGAGCCTCATTAAATGAAGGTGAGAGCTGCCAGCACCATCTCCCCACAGATTAGCAGTGAGTCCTCCTGAGTAAGAGTTAACCTACAAAATTAAACCAAAAAATTTTCCATGCAGAAGCCTCTTAGAACAGCAACATCGAGGTGGAGAAAATGGTAGTTGAGATATGAGTTTACATAATCTTTCTTTTCTTGAGTCTCGCCTCCTAGACATCTCCCACAGAGGCTCCTTCCTACCCAAAGGACGCAGAATAGAAGTGAAGAGCAACCAAACCCACCCCAAACACTGTACGTCATCATCGGTCTGATGAAAGCCCTTCCCTGGACAGCAGCTGTATCAGAACTCCAAGGAGGCATTAAAATACTCCTTTTGGCCGTACTTTATTGTATAAAAATCCTTAGGAAAATAGATCTTTTCTGCAAAGATGCTACATGAAAGATCACTACAAACTGTAGGGAAGTGGCTGCTTAAGAAGAGAAAAGAGCATATAACACACAGAACTTAGTTAGATAATCACCTCTCAACAAGTCTTATCTCCCTAAAATGATGGGTTGTAGTTTTCGTTTTAGCTTTGTGAAACAGGGAGACCCTTGTCCTGCCAAAAATACTAGAGCAGCCAACATAGGCAGTGTTCTGGGACTCAGGTTTAACAACAGAGCATATTTAATTCCTGTCTGAAAAAAGAAAACAAACAAACAAACAAACAAATACTTTAGTGATAAAGAATGCACTCTGGATTTTTTAATCCTTTTGGCCAGTGAGCTTTTTGAGGAGATGCTTTCTCACAAGTATATGTAGATCTGTCTCTTTGTCATAGTTAAAATATAGTTGAGGTTGCTCCACTTTATATGACATAAAACACTAAATATTTAGCTTAAGATATTGCCAGCAAAAACAGAGATGAGGCTAAGGAATGGAAAAATATGTTGCAGCAACTTGCTGCTAAGAAATATATAGAGAAATTATACCAGTATGTATCCTGAATGTGCTATCTAGAATTTAAATATTGTGAAAATAGTTACCTTATTTTTTTCTCTGTAAAGCCAGACTGCCACGGTTAATATTAAGAATCCAAAGTACAGTGGGGATGGGAACAGATGTCAAAGCCATGCATTTTACAAACCTTGTTTCTATGTTAACTTCTTTATATAAATGGCCATTAGTTTTATGTGCTTTCAAATTTACATTCAAAGTCCCTTGCATTTAAAGTAGCAGTACATTCCACCACAAGACTAGCGATGTCTGCTCCCCAAATGGCAGTCAGCTCTTGCTAATAACTCTGGTGCTTAGAAAGTTCAGACGGTGTGGATATTATTCTTCGAATCTCTGAGTAAAACGCTTTTAATGAGGTGTTACAAACTTGGTTACTCCACATAAAGATCCAATTATTTAATTTTCAGATATCACTACAATAAATCTTCATTGTGAATTTCCAAATATCCTTCTAATAAGCAATCCTTGTGTTTTATCCATATGCAAATAGACTTCAATTTTTTGACATGTAGTCACTATAGTCACTTTATCCCAAGTTTCCAGAAATCAAGGTGTAATTTCCAGACTTCACCAAGTGTATAGCCTTATGCTCCTTCTTCCTTAGCTGACGTGCTATATATAGACAGTACTGTTGCCCCCACTCCTCACACACAAGACATTACATCAAAAAAAAGTAAAAGCCAGAATCTACAGTAGTTCTTGTAGATCTCGTAACAGACCACATCATTGTGCCACAATATGTACCTTCACTAGAGCAAATGGCCTAGAAAAGAGTGTGCCATTTGGGCCAGTTTCTAAGGATAGGCCAAGTTCTTCCCCAAATTACAGTGGGCAAGCTGGGCCAAGCTCAAGAATTTCAGTGGAATCGCTTCTCAGTCACAAGGGTGTCAGGGATGACGTGGATCCCATTATCAGTCCCAGCTTACTTTGTGTATGATCATGAGAAGTCTTGAGTTGATTAAAGAAAAGTATTTTCTTAGGCTCCTACATATATATTTTCTCAAAATATACATGCAGAACTTACAGTCAAAATCTTGCTGACTTGTAAGTTTGCTTTTTAAAAAAATTTTATTGCAATTGCATGAGCTCCGGTCTGAACAAAAAAATAAATAGTTTGCACATAAGCCAAAGAATCCAGGCTTTTAGTTTTCCATACTAAGCAATAAAAGTTGAAACACTTACAGAAGTTTAATACAGTTGGAGTTTCTTTAGGGCTCCATATTGCCTTACTCACCCATCTTTCCAAAGCAGGTCTTCAGGATACAGTTACACAAAGGAAAATACAAACGGGTACCAACAATTCTACTTTAACTCTTTCTAAGAATTATTTTGCTGCTACGGGAAACAGGAAGACATTTCACAGTGGTATTTTTCAGTGTAATTCTTCCGTGCGTGTTAGTTACACTGGCTAATTTTTTTTTCCATTCATCATGGAACAGATTTCTTTGGAACTCCTTAATGATGTAGTGAAAATTTTATATATGTTGAACATGTGACAGAGAAAAACAATGTCTGGAGCAAATCTAACATCCAATATTTCTGCTTAATCCTATGTTAGCATGCCCTTTCTTCCTCCTTTTTTTTTTTTTTTTTTCAATCAGTCTGCCTCAAATGCTTTTACTCTTTCTGAAACCTGTCCTTTTGAAACACTCGTAACTGGCCTCTGCAGCGTATGTAGCACCTTGCAGAACTGCAGGGTCACAAATCACCTTCCATTTCACAGTCTTGATGAGTGCGTGGTCCTCACAAGCCATTTCACGTGGTCATTCCCCGCCTTGGTGGCTGCCCCTGTTGGACGTGGCTCAGCCAGCGTGGCGTTACAGCTTTCAGCGTGAGGCACGAATGTAATCCCTGTCTGGGTCTTTAAGAAATATCATAGATTTCTGTGCAAATGCATATGCCTGCATATGTTTTAGTGACATGTTTTGTAAATCTTATTATCCCTCAGAAAGCATTAAAATGAAGCCAACAGGCCCAGCTGTGCTCATAACATACCTTAGCAGATATCCAGACTTTTTTCAAGAACAGAAAAACACACACACACACACACACTCTCCTACCAAACAGGGTTGCTGTTCTGGGTGTATTCTACTATTTCATTCACAGTTTGCTTTACAACATTGTGCTGAAGTATAACACTAACTATAAAAATGGAAAAACAGTGGAAAGTACTTTCCCACATGCAATTAAATGGAATTACCTGTCTTTCAGGGGAAACCAAAATAAAAAGGGTTATAAAATAAAATTTTTCAGATGTTTAAACTATTTATACCATTGGCTTTCAGACCAACCGTGAAAGTTTCATTTTTCACTTAAAACTATTACTATCTGTTAATACTAGATAGAAAACCTCCTAATGACTACTTTAGAAGTCCTGACTATCAGCTGCTTTTGACTTACAAGTTGTCCTACTTAGCGGCATGCCACATTTTCCTTTCTTTGTGTTTTCTCAAATGATTATCGTAAATGGCAGAATCCATTAAAAACGCCCAAAGGATTTGTCATGTTTGAAGCTAACACAATTTCCTTTTTCGAACTATAGTACAATTGTTAAGAGATGGAAAAATGCTCACATAATTAAACAGAAAACGCAAAATAGTTCTTTAAATAGTATATTGGGTAAAGGAAATAAATCTGTAAAAGAAATAAAATCTAACAGTGCAGGTTTAAGTTTTCTGCTAAATCTATTTTACTATTAATTTTAAAGTCTAGGAGAGCTTTTCGATGAATAATTTTTCTCGATTGCTAACAATCAAACTTGTACAGTTAAAGTTTGTGACTCATAATGGAAAGCTTTGGCAGGGTGCAATAAAAAAAAAAAAACAACTTCTACTTTGATGTGAGCAAAAAGCCGCAACATAATTGTTTGGAGTACTTCCTATTATTTTAAGATTAGAGCGCAAGAAAATATTTACTATATATCTAAGAGGGGACGTCACTTCAACTACGGGTTCAAGTACAGCTTTTGAGATGGCAAACATTTATGCCATACTTGTACTGTCCCCTTTTATATGTACGATATAGAGAGACCATAGCTAAAGTAACTAAGAGGTCTAAGCCTCCTTTAAACATCTCAAATGGACTGCTACTTCCAAAGTAGTTGATATTCCTTACGTAGTCTTAAATTTTAATTTGGAAAGAGAAAGTACAGCAATAAGGGCCTGATTTTGCAAACATGTCAGTGTGTACATAAAGTTCAGGTCTCAAGTGAGCACTTTGAGAACAGATATATTTAGAAAAAAAGAAAAAAAGAAAAGAATCCCCCAAAACCCAAGAGTGTCCAATTAAACCACAAGTCCACAGTATCTTAGTCAAATCAAAAGGTTATTTTGTCCCCAGCTTCTTTTCCAGCTCCTTTTCAGTAATGGAAAGTCTTTCTGTGATCACTAAACTAATACAAAAGTAGAAACTTCTATTTTCCCAAATAAGAGAGGCCATTTGGCACACAAATGTTAAATAATATGGCCTGACTCTTCCATCATTCACCTCACACAACTTGCTGCGTATAAGCTGGAGAAGAAAGGCCTTCCTGGTAAAGTAATGTGCTAGTGAAATAGTCTGACAGTGCCTGTCAAAGCATAGTAAATCCTATATATGTTTTACAATCCCAGACAGTGTTTGTTTTACTCTTTTAAACAAGGCTCATTTTAAATACCTACCTCTACTGGGATAAGAAAATTAAGAAACGTTCATTACAACTGAAGATACAAGTTGGGTCGGTGTACCTTCTTTTTCCATCCTAAAAGTTGTAACACCGAAAATAAATACAGAAGTTATTTAATTCTTCTGTAAAACAATGCACATCAGTCCCCACATTCTCTGTTGTGATCGACTGTCACCTCCGGTAACGGTTGGCAGGCTGGAGGTAAAACGTCATCCCCCCTTTTGACTCTGAAAGTGTTGAACTCCATCTTTCTAAGAAATGAAAACTGCCGTTTTATTTCTTTGCTCTTCTTCCCATCCATATAATCTAGGGTTGGATGCTCTGCACTAAGAGTAGACGCAATACTTGAGATTATCAGATCACAGAAATAGGGGAAAAAAGAGCAATAAAGTTATTAGCACACCTACTGGAGGATGTAGGAGTGTACTCTAAAAAGCAGAGACTTGACGCAACAGTGAAATCCCAGCATATATACCAGTAACTAGCAATTCCAAGGCTGGACTTCACACAACAACAATGAACGCTGCATTTGCCAGTGCTAATGGGGTGAGGAAGGGGAGGTAGAAAAAACTCCCCTCTGAACCTCAAAAAATACCTCCTGAACTCTGGTCTGGCAGCTCTGAAAATGAGCATGTAGCAGCTCCGAAACGGCACAAATGCAAGAGGTATAGTAAGAAGTGGAATAAAAGTCTGCGGCTTTCCAACAAAATGAGTTATAGCAGTTAGACACGAGCTCTGGGGCGTTACTCTTTTCAATATAAAACTTTATTCCATCTAATTTTAAACTACTCAGTCGCGGAGTTTCCGCCCAATTAAATAAGATGATTGGACGTTATACTATTTTTATCAGGGGTATCTTATTTTAAAATTGCACAGCTTTGAAAAACCTTAATGCCAAGAAAGGAGCTTTTCCAATCTTTTTTATCCATTGATAACCACCCCGAATACGGGCCCCTCGCTCGGGATCTGGAGGCAAAGGGGAAGCCTACGAACAAGGGGCTGTTCGCTTAGCACAGCCACCCCTGCGATACACTGGCTGATAATTTCTATTGATACAAAACAAAACCTGAAGCATCCGATCTCAACTGCCTGTTGTGAGACAAAGCATAATGAGGCGAATGTAAAGGTATGCATTGAACAACCTCATCCCCTCTCTTACCCGCTCTTCTGCTGAGGGCTCCTTAGCACCACAGCGCTTTTAGGATTCATCTGCTTGCTGCCTGGTTATTTAAAATCTCCAGCTAGCATGACTTGCATCTCCCGTCCTTTCCGCGGTCCCTAGTGACTCCAGTCAGTAGAGCAAATATCACTAGGGCTTGGATTTATTGTAGATGCTGGACTGAGCATGCTCCGGTACAGCACAGCTCTATAAAAATGGTACTGGTTGAATAACTGCACTGGGTTGTTTTACATTTTTGCAATGTTTTCCAGGGGATTTATAGGCCTCTGGGGCACCGAAAACATGGAGCAAGAGCTTCTTTTGCAGATGTAAACAGGGGTTTGAGTAAATAGTTAATTTATGCTGGTGTTACAGCATTTGGCGGATGTTTCTAGTCATAAACAAGCTTTCTCCATCTTTCAAAACAAAAACAAAAACTGGATATTGACTTTCTCTATCATCCAACCCTCCAGCTTGCTGCTTAAGCAAAATTAGACCCAGTTCATTTCACAAATCTGAGACAAAATTCAAAAGGAAAGGAGGTTAAAAAGTTGGTCTGTTAGGGTTATGACTATGCTGAACTCATATAAAAGATAAAAGAGCATAAAATGCTGATATATCTGATGTTTTTGTGCAGGACTGCCTTGTTACCATTAAACAGCGAAAAGACAGCTACTGTTTAACTGAAGAAACTGATGGAAAATCCTCATTACTATGTAAACAGTGGTTTAGGCATAAAAAGTGTTTAGTTTATGCATCTGTGCATTTAGCTGAACACTAAGCTTTTTCTAAACACAATTTGGTGCCTTCCTACTCCCATATATTTTCACTTTCTTTTTGAAAGCAGGAAATCTGTGTCTTCTCATGCCTCAAAATGTAACCCCCCCAAAAATTAATGATTTTTATATCGTGTGTTTTACCTAACCCACCAGAGAATCCCAGTACATTGCTCCTAGAGTTGTAGTTTCCATTTAAAGTCTGTCTTTTCTTTTGTTTTTTTTTGTTTTGGTTTGGGTTTTTTTTTTTACCTTATTTCCAAGAGAGACTTTGGTCTAACATCACCATAAAAGACCTCATTGGTTACATCATCTACTTATTCTATACTGGGATTTAGACCGCTTGCTTATTTGGTGTTCTGTCATTCTGCTGCTTATCCAGACCTAAATCTGAAGAAAAAAAATCTCATGGTCATGCAATTAACACAGAATGTTCTCATTTTACTTCCCTTACCTTTTAAGTCACATCAATAAAAATGTATACATAAACCATTTTTTTCAATGATGGCTTCCATTCCTGGTTCCACAAGTTTCACCTCTTTCAAGCTGATCTAGTCCGTATTAAAAATCTCAGTATCAACTCCTTTCTCTCTTCATTCACTTTCATGATGCCAGCCCTTCAAGCCCTGGACACAATAAAAGTTGTCTTGCAGTAACTGCCCTGCAAAGTTAATCTTCAGCTTTGTGGACAAAATGAGAAGACGTTGATAAGACAAGGCTGAGAACATCAAAAAATCACTGGTCATTCCTTCTTGGATTGCATCAATGGTGACCAGATAAGAAGTTCGGGTTAACCATCCTCCTTCAACATATTAATGAGCATTAATTCACCCATATATTAACACGCAAGTCAAACCAGATTATTTGTGTGGATTGTGTCCTGCTTGCAAATAGGACCTGCCCCCAAAAGCTACTGAATAGGTCCACACTTGCTTTTGTGTAAAAACATCAAAAATGCCTTTTAATCAGTTAAGAACTAATTCTGATTTGTTTTTATTTGATTTGCTTTAACTTGCACTGAGAGATAATAGGAGCCTATTTCAGACAGTTTGCTACTACTTGAAATTATTCATTGGTAAGTCTCAGAGAAGGCACATTATCATCAGGACACTAATGCATGACCCTTCTAAGCCTTAAAGGGAAATAAATAAACAAATACATTTTTATAATACTACTTGGAAAAGACTACAATTCAGTCAAAGAAAGACTGAAGAATACCTGCCTCAGCTACGAAGGCTAGTTCCCTAGCTAGGAGGACATCTGTTTGGTTCAAAAACTGTAGAAAGAGCCTAGAAGCTCTTTCTTTGAATGAAGATGTGTATTCACAAATAGAATGAGACAGAGAAACTTCCAAAGATATTACTCTTTAGTATTAGTGTAGCACTGTTGCTTAAAGGGCCTCCTCATTATACTGGACACTGCGTACTAAGAAATGAAAGTCCATGCTCCCGAGAGCTGACAATGCATTTATCGTATGCTGCACCTCACTTCTTCATGGCATTAACAGACCAGTGAAAACGTTGATCACTGCATCCCAGCTATCATCATCCTGGGTATCATATCAGAGCACGTTTTAAGGAAAGACTAAGGGAAAACACGACAGTTGTGACATCCTTCAACTTAGTCTCCCAATTCATCTAACTGAAAACAACAGTTTCTATCTTGAACAAGACTTTGATCCTTATTCGAGTAAGGTGTGGCAATAACTGGCCAAACTTGTATAATTACATATTGGTTTGCATATAAATAGTATCACATGAAATCCACATTTTAAATAACAGATCTGGGGGAAAAGATGGGCAAGGAGGAGTCGGATTGTGTATGATCTAGCCAAAGGTATGCAGACAGGGCATAGGATGATGTTGAGGTCACACCTCGCTGAGGTACAAGTGCAGAAGCAACGGCAACACTGTTTCTCTGACTCAAAATGGTCTTAAGTAAGTGGTGCAATTCTGAAATTCCTTAGAGTATGCTTGTGACAAAAAACCCCAAATGATTTATCTCAAAATTGCAGGAAATTAAAGAATCATAGGAAAAGGTCAAAATATGCAGTGTCCTCAGACTTGTGTTCAGCAAAAGGCTAAAGAAAAGAAACATGTTGGGGTCTAAACCAAGAATGAAAGGGCAAGACCAACATGCAAACGTATATACAGTTCTCAGCAAACCTTTGTAGACTTCTGTGAGAAGGTGAGCAAACCTTTTGTGAGAGCTATGTCAACAGACCCTCAGGTCTGCTGAGCTATATAGTAATTCAGCTGCTTTAACATCTGAAAACACCAGTCTTGGTGGGTATAAATGAACGTATCTTCTACATAACAAATTGGTAATATGCAATGTGGGTATGATCTATTCCTTTTATAAATGAATAATCAGATGAAGAGATCCTTGTACATAGGAATCCGACCTAAAACTCCAGAAATATATTTAGGAAGCATGAATACAAGCCACAATCACCCAAAAAATGGTTTCAGGGTGGAAGCAATTTCTGAAATTATAGAAGCGTCATTGCAAATGCAAGATAACCATTTATCAGCAAGAGAGCTATGAAAATCAGACATTTATTTTTAGGCAACTCATATGTCAAGTTGCCCACGGGTAAAATCACTTATCAGTATTTAGACTTTCATCTTCCTAAGCATATTTAGAAAACAGCCGTTTTGAAACTCCCTTTGCACACAGGAGATGTTTCGGGGAACCAGAATCATTTTTAAAACTTGGTGAAAGAACACACATAGTGTATGAAAGTCATTAGCTCAAATCCAGTTCTGAAAACCTGTTTACAAATCACAATCCCATGGAGTACTCATACAGGATATGAACAATGAGTTGTTTCACAACTCTCAGCAATGTGTGTGTGAAAAGAAAGAAGTGGTAGAAAGTGCTCAGAAAAGTACACTGCCTTTTGTACCCATTTTTCTAAGGAAAATGACCTTCAATGACCCACAATGCTGTTCTGGATTAGTCATTTCTCTACATCTTCTGCTGCTATTGATCATCAAATTTATCTATCCTGTTTTTAACTGGTTATTACACACAGACTTTCCTCTCAGATCCAGAACCTTGCGAATCATTATGAATACAATGCCCTGGAATATCTATCCCATTCCCTTCTCAAAGCATTCAATATTTCTACAAAAGTAGTTAAGAACCAGTACGGCAATAATGTTGAGATGCCAAAAATGATGTTCAGCTCCTCATTTACTCTAAATCAATATTAAGAAAAATGTAGGAGATGGCAACGTTATATCCGGTACAAATCATCACTTGGACAAAGCATAGCTGACTCTAGACAGGACCAAAGTACTTGTCTGAAATGCTTCCTTCTCTCTGAATGCCTTCCGCCTCACCCCCCCTCCTCCTGATGTTAAGACGTGCAGGCAGATGCCCTTGTCACTGCCTAGCCTCTGTGTATTTGCTTGGATTGATTCTCACCGTGCTTAACTCTCACTCCAGATGATGAAGATTATGCCTCACCCTACCTGAAACAAAGCAGGCACCAATGAGCAGAATTTGCTAACTGATGTAATGCATATGCAGGTATTAAGCCACGCATCCTGAAAAAGAGCTTGAGTTGATACATAAACACACAAGTAGTCTGCTTAGCGTGAAGATTCACATGACATACCACTTTCCTCTCCTGCTCTGTGCACTGGCTCCCCCTTGAAGTAAAGAGTCCACCTCAAGGTCTCTCTCTAGCTGTTTAAAGCCCCCCACCCTCCCCACCCGCCCAAAAAAAAATAACTTGAGCAAGTTTTTCTGGCACCTTTTTCTCTCCAAGATACGACTTTTCCATGACAACTGTGTTCCACTGAAACAATTCTAAAACTTAAGAGTGTGAGAGGCTCACAAACACAGAGCCAGGTCTTTTTTCCCACCAAGACTGAATCTCCATTCCCATAAGAAAAGTGTGGCTCCAGAATTCATGGCTTACAGGAGCAGATACAAAGCTCTCAACTGTAATTTAGTAAGTTATGCACATACACACAACACAAACAAAAGCTGCGTAGTACACACAGGGAGAAGTTAATTCTTTTCTGCTGTATTAATATACAGAATTCACTTTGGGTTCTCGTAAAGTAGCTTAAAAACTGTTTATTATTTCAATTCATCACACACTAACAGTACTTGACCAACATAAATAAAAATAGTTAACCAGCCGTGAAAAACTGGCTGCAGCTTTTGCTCTGAACAGCCCCTGAAATTATTTGATGCTTACCTGGAGCTTGCCAAATCGTTCCAAACCTGCGCTTATGTGACTGGATTAATTATTAGAAAAGAAACATCTTTCTGATTGGATTTATACAGTCTGCATGATACTTTTTTTTGGGTCAATTTTTTGTTGGAAGACAAAGTAAACAGGAAACTCCCAAGTATTTAACTGTTACAAAACTAGCTACGAAACCAAAGACAGAAGTTTCAAAGTTTTGAGTTCCAAGATTATTTAAAATGGCTTGAAGATCCCATTTTAGCACTACCTCATCCTACTATTTTTGATCTGGAAAAAAATCTGTTTCTTCACTGCATTCTTTACAACTTCAGAGATATTAAATGAATCAGCAGGGAAAGTGATCCCTTATTTGCTCAGTAAAATGTAAAAACATTCTTTACGGTTGTCATATAACTAAAATTCCTTGAAGTTCATGTGACGTAGAGCTAAGTGTTTAGTAGCCCTCAAATTTTCCTTCTTCCTGTAACAAGTTGCTTTAGCAGTTACATAAATAAATCATCTAAGGACATAATCCAAGAACCCTTATGCAATTTTTATTCACACATCCTTTAAGGTATACCTGTGCTTATTTAATCTCATGGCGTTTTCCCCTCTATTTCTTTTATAGATCAGCTCAAAAGTGGCAAAACCAGGATTCCCATCTATGCAGAAGCCTACATGCTACCTGACCGATACAAAGATACAGGTGTGCAGATGTTTCTTCATGTGAACAACCATCAGCCTTTATTGTTAATGATGGGCCATAAGTCTCTGGGAAACAAACAAACAAACAAACAAAAAGATGACAACTGGAGGAGGAAAAAAAAAAAAAAAGATGAGGCATGACCAGACTTTGTATCTTCTACTTCGTATTTCCTATATTCCCACCAGCTAGATTTGGAATATAGCATTTTTGGGAAATTCAACTTTTATAATCCCTCCTTTTCTCTCCAATTCTTCCCACCATTTCATTATTTATTCCTAATGACCACAAATTATGTCTGTGATACATCAGGACCTAAGCAGTTGTGTAGTTTCAACAAATGTGCCTTTTCAGGACTTGAAGCTACCAAAATCACATTAGAAAAATCATCTCTAAGCACTTTTTCAGAGTGTATATGGATCCATTTCAGGATATTTTGGCACATGTAATTTGGAAACTAATCCCAGTTTTATAAACAAGTAGTGTATTTCGTATGAATTGAACTGTCATACGTATGGCAGACAGATACATGCCTTTCTTTTCCTCGCTTTGTTCTGGTATTGACAGAAACACCACTTATGTGGGATTAAATGTGAGCCAGGAAATATATATTGTCAACTGGAGCCCCACGTTATTTCCAGAAGTTTTCCAAATTAGATCTGGCATCTGGCACCTCAGCAAGTGCCATACTCCTTTTGGTTTAGTTTTATACCACTTTACCATGGGTCTCTTTTTACATCTCCCCGTCACTAGTGCAATCCCGGGTCCAGAGAATAAGAAAGAAAGAAAGAAGGGCAGCCCCGTCGCACCCTCACATGAGGTCGTGTGATGGGGTAAGCCCCTGGCTCGGGCCAGGGTGTGCGAAGCACATCCCCCTAGCTCCGCACAGCACTGTCTTTCTCTCCAGTTCCCTTCAACGTCTTCCCACCAAGGCAGACAGAGACACTGGAGCACTGTGCTGGGAGCGTGCAAACACCCAGTCCGTGGCAAGAAAGGGACAGACACAGGAGTGTCCCCTTAAGTCACTACTGGTAAAAACATGTAAATTTTTTTAAAAGTCCATATTAACTTATAAAACTCAGTCTATACACAAAGCATCAGAGGACAATCTGGATACAGGGGTTAGAATAAGCGTTTGGACAGGATATAACTGAAGCCTGTGTTTATGCTTGCAGTAATTACAAGAATACTTTCTACCTTATCATGAGTTCAAAATGTGAAGTATTAAATTTGCTAGCAATAAAAAATAGAGTGGAATGTCAGCACGAGTCTGAAAATAAGTCACTTTAAAGGATTTGGACAAGAAAAAATTAAGTATTTTATTTATAGGACTAAAGGCAAAAAAAAAATTACTGGCTATGGATCCACATCCAAGATAGAACTTTTACTGAAACTGTAGTAACACTGTTTTCCAACAAAGAAAAAATGTCATTGGAAATACTGATGTTAAAACTCCTAACGAGCTTCAAATGATTTAGAAACAAGCATAAAAAAATGGAATGGATAAAGAAATATGAAAGGTTTTTCAACACTATTTATAAACTTTGCTGTAAAGCTGTCCCATTTAAAAATTCTCATTAGCTTTTGCTGGGCCAGGGGTCCACCCCTAATGAAGACTCATTAGATTTTCCTAAAAAAGTCATCTTTCTTCTATTATTGATTGTTCCTGTCATGAGTTCAGCTTCCATTAACAGTTTCTCAGAGTTTTCATACTCATAGACATTTGTACAAGTCAAAAGTCATTTTTTATTAGGAAGAAAGCTTAAAGCTACTTTGCTGAAAATAACTGCAAATTTTTAACAGGAACATTTTTCTTCATGTTTATGAGGAAGTAAACTACACTAGTTAACTTTACCTACAAATGATTTACAGAACCTAAAACCAAGATTTTTTTCCCTTCACAACAAGGGAATTTTTTCCCTTCACATCCCTTCCTTTGCCTGTCAGAAGCTTAACTTCCACAACCTTTTTCATCAGCGTAAGTAGTTCAGCAGAGAACAACCAGAATGAATTAAGGACTTGACTAGCTTTTCAAGACTAATTTTTCACATTGAAAAGAAGTAAAAGAGAAGACTTAAGCCACAGATTGTTGGGAAACAGTGATTGCAATGAAATAAATCCCAGCTCAAGAGTAAAGGAAAAGCAGATGCAAACTTACACGTGAAAAGACTCGGTGTTAAAGGCAGTGGAGGCACAGAGAGGTACCCTGTGGAATGAAGCACCAAGTGCAGCAAGCAGAGGACCATCTTGTTCGGCGAGGGAGCCAGAGAAGTGTGGAGGTCAGAAACATGGCGCCAGGCAAACAGCAGCTGACCCAATGGACGTCACGGACCTCGAAGAGCTTCCTGGACTCTTTCAAATTTCCTCTGTCCCTGCGAAACTGGCTTTCTTTAAGTAGTTTCCAAGGGCCTGCAATTCATTTCTTGGCTAGGCAAGCTCACTTTCACTGAACACAGTGATCTGAGGTTTGTTTGAATTCCTGCTGTGTGGAACTCTACTGTACTTTCCAGCAGGTGTGAGAACACTGAGGCTCCTTCAGTTGCAGCTCATTTCCACTTACTAACTACTTTATCTCAGTGGATGAAACAAAAGTGACTTTTGTGTTTCCTGGCAGTCTGCTGCTTCAAAGAACCTAATAGTGATTTGTTTATTTCAGAGGAAATGGAGACCAGTCAGTGATGACAGATTTATTGGTTAAATGGACATCACAAAAAAATTTTCATGCAGTACAGGCTGGCTCTAACCACACTATGAGAACTCATAGTAAGGGGTGATGTGCATTCCAGAAATCCAGTCCTATTTAATCCACTCCACTCTAATCTGTACATTTATATAGCACCCTTCACACAATTTCCGAGAGCTCTGTACAGAAATGTAATAACCACTGTACTGAAAAATATCCAGGTATATTGATGGCCTACATTTAGACTTGAAAATACAGCAAAAGGAGCCAGACTGTTGAATATCCCCTGGCAATGAGTCAGTCAGTGACAGGCAAGAAAAAACTGGATGTCCGATCTCTTCCAATTAAATCTCAGGATAGAAGAGAAGTTCTTAGTTCTGGAGAGACAATTCACAATATGGCAATTGACAACAGTTCCGAGTGGAGGAGAATTTTACATCGGAGCAATAAACCCTGAAAACTGATATGAAACTTCAGTGGGACTCAACATAAATTGTACAATATGGCTGATCAAACTCAGTCCAACAGGAGGAAAAGGCACAGGGTTTTTAGCATGTGGTAGACTTGCAGCACAAGAAGCTTTACTCAGAGACCTGCATGGTCTCAATGTGGAAAATAAATAAAGAAAACATTCTAGAGCAAGATAGTACCAAATTTATATTGCTATAGTCTTCAAATGCTAACTGGATGTGACATTTGCATCTGTCAAAGAAGGTAAAATAGAGTTATGGATAACATATAGGAACCTATGTTGAAAATCCCAGATAACCTGACAACTGCCCATTTTCTATAAGGATAAGGAACATTGATCAAGGCAAGTACTGAGATCCAGTCAGTCAGCAGGGCATTCCATTTGATCTGGATTCAATTTCAGAAAAATGTCTGGCTGAGGTCGTGCATCAGCCAAACAAACACACCATTTGGAAAGAAGCTGGAATATTTGTTGAGGCAGAGAAATATATCTGTACATCACCTCTATACATATGGTTGGCTAAAGCACATCTGCCAATAATTGGCTCAAAAAATCATCAAAATGATAAAAATGCCTCTATTTAAGATGATAAAATAAAAAGTGTTATTTATTCTTTGGAGTCACATACCTGCTCAAAAATACCTTGATCGGTAACTCACCCAGCACTTAGGAACTGGAATTATCATTGCATTTTGATTCCATCTACTCCCCAGTCTAGCCTGACATCCTGAATGGTTTAGTTCTGTTTATACACAAGGAACTGTAAGCCAGTTTTGCCCATTTTACAGACTGAAGATCTGAAGTATGGAATAACTACAGCACTGTGTAAAGATTATTGAAATTACTCTGAAGGAAATGAAACTAGTGGATCTACACAGGGACTCCTGTAGGGAGCATAGTCAGGGTGATTTGCCCAAAATAACGTACTTGCTTCTCGGTAGGGGCAGTTTGCCTGGCAAAATCACGATGTTGACCTGTATGTGCTAACTTCCAGCTCTGGAAAGTGCTTGGGTGCTTCTGCACAATGTTCTAGTAGATAAATTCATACAAGAAGTCTATGGTAGAGTTGGAAACTCAACATTTTTCTCCTTGATTTCTTTCCTGTGTCTTATTTCAAAGCCACCCATCTTCTCTACTTTTGGGAAGCAGGGTAGCACAGTGGCTTATTTATTAAAAATTAGTCTTCTAAGCCCACTAGTAGTCCACTCCTTTTAGTAATTATATCTAAATTTTAAAAATTCATAATCCAAGAATGAAGTCCAAAGGCGCTTTTTAATCAAATACAACATCTTATACAGCCCACAGCACAACAAAAGTTCAAATGGTATTTTTACTGTCTTTGTACTCGTGCGTGAGAGTGTGTGTGCATGTATACAGAACTTGTGTAAAATTAAGAGCCAATTTTTACTATCTTTTTTTAACTATAAGGCAGCGCACTACATGCCTTATTTGATCTTGATTTAACCCAATCTTGCAATTACCTATACTATGATATAGTAATGTAAATTATGAACCTTAAAGTATAAGCACAATGATTTGCAAGCTTCCTATATACTAGCCTCACTCAAGAAATTTTCTAGGACTGGGAGCTTACTTTATAAGCAGAAGTGCACAGCCCTGGTTTCTTTAAAATATATTTTACAAGATTGCCAACCTAAAGCAAATAAAAGCATATGCCTGTACTGTATTTTAAGAGTCCACACGCTGGTTGAACCCCTTGAAAATGTATTACCAAAGCATTAGATGCAGAGAAGTAGGTCCCCAGTATGAAAGCAACGTGAGGGACACGTATTTTTAAAGCTCAGGCCACGCTGAAGGGGTTGCAGCCCTGCAATATTAACAATAGATCTCTTAACTATAAGCAAATGCTTGAAGGATATAGATGAGGGACAATTCTGGAATAAAATGTTTACAGTTAAAGTTCTACAGCCAGGAAGAGATAGGCTGAAGCCTAAAAGCTGCCTCAACACAAAAGGATCAGCTTTCAAGAAAGCTGCACACCCGACTGTTACCATTTAGGCACCTAAATGAAGAACAATGGGGGCTGCTGGGTTCTGAGCTCTTTCAAGCATCTGGTCCAAATTCTTTCCTTCCATATGAATCAAAACAAATGTTTAGGCTACCAACTTTCCATTGCCCTTTCAGCTTAATGCCAGCTTTTCTAGCTTTTAAATTCCTTAGTATAATAAGATGAATAAAACACTAACTTAGCAAA
The DNA here is from genome assembly GCA_009819775.1 of Phoenicopterus ruber ruber. NCBI lineage: Eukaryota > Metazoa > Chordata > Aves > Phoenicopteriformes > Phoenicopteridae > Phoenicopterus > Phoenicopterus ruber. The sequence goes on from CM020216.1 coordinate 33,093,213, forward strand.
ATGCCCAGTTAGGGACTATTTGCAATATTTTCATTTTTATTAGTAGCAGACATAAAGTTTCTACAAAGTCATTGTAAAAATATATCTTTCAAAACAATATCTTTTGGAACAAGATTTTTTGGTTTAATACATTTAAAAAAATATGAAATCATCGTACTTGGCTATCAAAAAGTGGTCACGGATTAACTCACAGATTTGAAGACAGAACAGACTGAAAATCGGCGTAGAACAAAACACAGTAGCAGAAACAGTCAGAAAATTACCAAGCAAATTATATAAGAAAACAAAAAGGAGATCACATCATGATGTGGGAGTGGAACATAAGTGAATGTGTGCTGTGCCACACCATGCTAAGGGAAGTTTTGAGGCCCCGTAACTCCTGCTGCTCACGACAATTACATCCATCCTCCAGTGGTGCGGAGCCTGATGCAGGAGCCGCAATGCTCTGCAAGGGCCCGGGATACATCATTGTGCCTGGACCCTGACACGTCCCAAGATGCTTGAAAGCTGTGTTAAGTAGTCATAAGACTTTGTATTTAAATGTTAGAGGGCAACTATTGAGACAGACAGGCAAATGTAACTACGTGGCACTGTCACACCTCTGCAACCAAAACAGATGACATAGGAAATGCACAGCATTACCTGATACTAACCCTGGGAGAGTAAAGGTCCATTCCCAGTCCTCTTCCCACTATGGGAAAACCCATTCTGCAGAAATGTGCGAATTCAAACATTTTAAGAAAGCCTCTGTTAAGAACACAGAAATTTTTGCAGGCTTATCACAGTGAATACTGAAATATTCAACACTTTCAAGCAGGTTCATGAATAAGGAGACTCCACTGGACAAAAGTAAAGAACAACTGGATATCTCATTTTAGTTTTACAACACACACACAGCAGCAAAGGAAACAGCGACTAGTGAAAATACAAAACCACGGATGGAAATCTGTGGTTTTTTCTGACTTGAATGAAAGAAAGCTGCTTCAAGAAGCACGTAAACAGAGTTGGCAGGAAACATCTTTACTAATTTACATGAGCTAATTCAATAAAATTTGGGGGACGGAAAGAAACATACAGTCCATTTTCAGCTTTTCCTATACCTAATGACCATTCTTCTCATCAGATTTTCTTTTCCAAACTATAGTCAGGTTTAATGTTTCTACTGCTTTGTGATTCTTGCAGAAATTATTTCCTATAAGCAGTACTATGCTGAACAGCCATTATGCCGAAGTTCCCTCTGACCTTCATTTATAGAAAGAGTTTTCATTAGGAAAATATAACGAAAAATTTGGAATGAATGACTTGAAGACAAGAACAAAGACTCATCCCCAAGCTAACTAATCCTGTGTATAAGAATGCATAAGAATTGCCTTCCAGTGCTGGAGGATGAAGAGAAAGGATAAATTACTTAGGACCGTAGTAGAGCATGAGACAAGGTTCAGAAAAAGCAAGTTTGGAGTATTTTAAGATGAGTATCAGGCCAAAATTCCTGCAAGTGAGATTTATTACACCATGGAGTCTGTTTCCTGAGACTGCTAATGAAGGCAAGCTATTTTTTAAAGTCCAATGAGCATTTAATAAATTAGTACCACACTCACAAACCATATACATAACCCGTTTTGTCATACTGAATTGAAAGAAATCAACCCACACTCAAGCCTTTTAGTCATCACTACTTCACTCCATCTGTCACTCGTCTAATAAAAGAATATAAATATGGAATGCTGTTGGGGGGCGGGGGGTACCTTTTTCCCTGTAAATAGGATTCCTCTAGGTAAATTATGTGTGACTTTTTAGCCAGGTTTTCTTTCCTTTTCTTTTTTTTTTTTTTTTTAACCTGTACTGTGTTTTATGTCCTTCCAATCATTCCTAGGTCTGCATAGCTAGACAGCAATGTAATTAATTATCCTGCAATTAATTCTCTCAGGGGGGTTGTTCAGCCACCATCCACTGTACCATCTGACCACCTTCCAGATTCATTATAGTGGAAATAACGGCATCCCTAATGGACACTGCAGAGTCTGTAGTTCCTCTCCTTTCTGGAGCCAAAGAAAGCTTAGCCTGGCATAGAGTGGCATGGAGAACAGAGGGGAAGAGAGGGAGAGGAGGGTTGTTTTCTCCTCTTTGTGAAGGCTGGAAGGGAGGTGAGGAGGGTAGTGAGGAAAATCAGTGTGATTATGACAAAAAAAGCTTTCAGTTATGACAGTTTTGCAGCATTTCCTGAAGGGGGGCAGCCTCTTGATCCTTTTTAATATCCTTATTAGTCTTCAGTTCAAGAAGCGTGTGTGAGGACATGTTTAACTCCCATTGAAGTCAATGGTTCTTAAGCATATGCTCAAATTTTTTCACAAATCAGGACTTTAATCTGTTCCTTATGTACATTTAGGATTACAGAGAAGTCTTCTGTTTTTGAAGTTGCTGGAAACATCAGCTTGCTGATGGGAGGTGGGGGAAGGGAGCAGGACTCCATCACTTTCAGAAGTCTGCAACTTTCTTGTTTAGATTTTTTCTAATTTTGACCAGACAGGTATCCGTTTACCAATGTTTTAAGTCTTCTCAAATACTGTCTATTAGATTCTAACGTGTGCTACAGAAATGTGAGTTACTGACACAATGCACTTCTAGGTTTATATCAGTTGTAAAGTCACAAATACTAAGGTTCGTGCCTCATTCCTCCCTCCTTCCTCTATAAAGTTGATAGAACTCTTACCAAAACCCAAGGAGATTTATCCCTAGCAAGGGGAAAGAAGAGTTGAGACAAAAGCTGTAAAACTGTCTCCGTCCCACACTGCAAACGCACCTCAGTTCTGGCATCTAGTGCTCTTGGCTATTTCAGTCCTGGAACAGAACCCTCTTCATTGAGCCTGAAGGCTGTGCCAAACTGTATGGTGATTTTTGTGATATGGAAAAAAGCCCACTGCAGACTAGCCGGAAGGCAGCCAATCTTGTGATCTGATCCTCATGTGAATTTATGTCTCCAGAGTTCAAATTTAATATCTTCTGTAATTTTACCATGCACTCTATTTGCTGATATTACACTGAAAAACTCTAGATATTGAAAATAACTGCAAAATTGCCAAGCCCAAGCATTCAAAAGGTATCAGCAAGACTCTTGTACCTATTCTTTCCTCTCCCTGCCTGCAGCTCCCTCATCCTCCCCAAACTGTTTTTAAAACACATTTAGGAATAAAATAGCACAGAACAACCAAGTGCTGGTCCAGTCAAATCAAGTGGACTGTCTCAGGTCCCTATCTGATCATTTTATATTTGATACACACATGTACGCACACACTCACACACACAACGAATGTATATTCATGTCTATTGTATCAATGAAATGGAATCACAAAAAATATTTTACCGCTTTCAAAATTTTTCTTACAGAAAACTAGAGTGAAAGGACAAATTGCCAATGCTATTTAACGAGTTTACAGGCCCCTTCAAAATGAGACCTTACTTTCTTTGAAGCACATTCCTTCTGGCACAAGTAATTATTACCTAAAATCTTGGAATTAAAAGAGCACATTTTAAGAAAGTTAGATTCATTTTTTTTTCACCCATTTGGCTTAGTTTCAAATACTCCCTTTTTACACAAGGGTCTGCTCGACACTGGGTACATCACTGGTATTAAATATTAACCATCAGCATTGTCATGTCTGGGTCATGCTTGATTTCCAGTAGAGCCGCTTACAGACTGCTCTGTGGTGCATACCCTTATGAAGTTAAAATCTCAAGAGAAGAGAGAGCACACGAAACATCTTTTTTTTTCCTTTTTTTTTTTTCCTGCTTACTCTCAGCCTTGCACACTTTTCTTACGTACCATAAAGGCATAGAAGAGCCATGACTGACCTGCAGTTATCAAAAGTAAGTTCACAGTAAAACAACCGATGGGATAATGACAGAACATCGCTTCTGGATGTTTCTTGCATGTACGAGAGCCGTACGGGAGACAGAGAAGCGTGTGAATGGAAAGAGGAAGAACATACTTAAGGCAGCACAGAGAAAACATTGAGGTAGATAAGAAACAGGATCAGAAACATCGGCTGAGCAGCAGTTGGGCAACGCCTTGCAGAGAAATAACAGTTTAACTCTGAGAGGATAAGCTGGAACCAGAAGAAGGATTCTAGTAAGGGAATTTCAAAAGGGTATGACTGAAAGGTAGGATCATTTCATCAGTTTTGGTTTTGGCAGGGTTAAAGTAGGAGTCAAGAGAGGGCCAGGGCAGGAAAACGGGATTCGATTTCTGCGAAGTGATGTAAAACTCATTTGCAAAACAGTCTGAAAACATGTCGGAGAGAGAGAACATTGATAAAAGCAACTTGCAAACTCTCATGGCAAAAAAAGACGTTCTAAACCGTAGCTCTCACCCTGTTCGGAACAAGAAGACGCCCATGGCCTTGTACTGGGGAAACCAGGGACAAAGTCGTTTTGCCCCTGTAAAAAGATACTGTGTGCTTATCCCCAGGTCTCTTTTGTAAGCGTTTTTTTCCTACATCTGGGCGTTCTTGCCCTGGAAGGAAAGGAAACACTGTCCGCTTTTACAAAAAAACAGATTTTAACTGCATAAAGCTAGCTCTTAGGCTTTACGGAGAGCAGAGAAATAGGCGACATTAAACAACATGGCAGGGAAGGTGCCAACGCTGATTGGCGAGACCGTCTTTTTGTTCTTGCTGTGCAATACGCTACATGTTACCTGGACTTGCTTCAGTGTGGCCGTGCCCAAACTTGCCAAAATACTCTTCCAGAGGTATTTAGGGAACATGTACCCCCTTCAAATAACTTCTGAACTAGTAAGGCTCCATATAAGTTCATAGGAACAGCTCAGATAACAGCAGCATTTCTTGCATTTCTAGCTCAGTGTGGATTTCACCTCCGCCTTTTGTAGTAAGAGTCTGCTGATAGTTAACAAGGTCCTTTTAATTAATAGGCCAGCAGTAACATGTAGCCAGACTCCACTACATGGGTAGCATCAAGCTTTCCGCTTATCTGCATAATCAAGTCAACCATATGTTTCAAGGTTAACATGGATGCAGCTTTTAGTTTGTGTGTGTGTGAATTAAGACTATCAATTAGTTGTGGAAACATGCTTGAAAAACACAAAGCAAGCCAGAGCCTCCATAAATAATATTTTTATGGTATCTACCCATATGTTGTGGAACTACAAACATTTCTTAGCCGCACACCATCGAGCTGAAGGAATCAATGACAGAGTAGCAAGCGACATGCCTGTGCTTAACTTTTTCAACATTATACTGTTAATTCCAAGAGAATTATACACAGTAACGTAAGCTTCGATAGGATTAGAGCATCAGCACACAGACTGGCAAAGCACTGAGTGGCTTTTGCAGGAGGGAAGGAAAGGGCTTTCCCGAGAACTTCGAAGGATTGGGTCATTCTGTAAGTTGTATTTCACTAAACATACTTCAAAATGGCTGGACGCATTTAGCCACTGTACTTGAAACGCACAATCGCTATCCAAAAAAAAGTGTTTGTTTGGGTGTCATGTCTGGCAAAGCTCTCGTGATATGTTTTCAAATACAAAAACATTAAATGTCTGATATTTCTCATGCCAGCAGACTGCAAACCCGATTGGCGCCTTCTCTGCATGTCTAAATTTCAGTTTGGAACCACTGAAATAAAGATAACTTTATAGGGTTCAAATACTGCTAGGTTTCTGTACATACCCTTGTATTAAAGCAATAAAGATGTTTGCCTCATAAAGTTGTAACAATGTATCGAAGTGTAAAAAGCAAAGGGGTCAGAATGAGTGGAGAAAAAAAATTAAAATGCAAAGCTAAACCAAAGCTACAGCAAAGTTTGGCAGCTTATTTCTTCATAATGTAAACCAATCCAAAATATTTGCACCCTTGTCTCCAGCTTTTTCTGCTGGGCTTGTTCACATCATTTTTCTTTTAATTTATAATTTAAGTTTTTCTATTTACTACTTTTAATAACAATATATTATTTCATAAAAACAAATAATACAGAGTAGTCACTCTTTTTATTGGCCCAATAATATAATCTATTAGAAAATCACGTAAATTAAAGTGGTAATAATACAAGAAAAGGTAATGCTGCAGATTCAAGTCACCTTATGAACAGCTGCTAATGAAGCCTCCTATATTTTTCTGACTCTGCTCCACCGATCCATAACTGTTTCATCTTGCATTGCCTCACAGACTAACATTACCTAACAGTACTGTTCTATTTAGCGGAACACTGCAGTTCTTAAGTTGTTGTAGGTTAACATCGAATGGAAATCTGATTAAGGTAAAGGGTGGTATTTTTTGTTTTGCAATAAAGAAAGTGCTCGTTCTGCAAGGATAAATGGAAATTGAAAGGATATACAGGCATACACTCCTTCCGAAGAGGACTTATGTAAAAAACAGAAAGAGAGGGAGGGAGGGAGAGGGAGCCGGGAGTGAGACCATTAGTGTGTATTGTTCTAATGTCCTCAGGAACGCAAAGACTTAACACACAGCTGCGGCTTGAGGTCATTGTGGTACTCCCAAAACAAGAATATAGAAAGAGAAAAAGAAAAGAAAAAAAAAAAAAAGACCTTAATACTACTGTGTCACTTTTGAGTCAATCAAGTTAGTAGTTCAAAGTGCAAAGGACATGCAACGTTCTCAGCTCTCCCTAAGCCCTATGTAAGGCGAGTATGCCTCGCGGACTCTTGCTAGGTTTTAAAGTCTAGTTCAAAAATTACCAATCTGAAAAGAGTGAACACGCCTTAGCCCACACTAGACTGCTGGGTTTGTCTGGCAGAAAATTCTGTCCGGCGTTCTAAGCACAAAGCTTTGTAAGGTATCTTCGAACGGTCGACGTCGCCGTAGCCGCACGGGCTTCCATTCACACCGTTTTCACCCGCTCAGAGTAGCAAAGCCTGACAAAATATGCCATCGTATGGTTTATCACCGCATCTGACTTCAGTTCTTTTTCCTTCACTAAACCAACTGACATTTCCATGAATTTAGGAGACGTCTAGTCACTGTTCCAACCATTCTTTTTACAATAATAAGCACATTTTAACATGTAGGTTTTGCTTGTCCACGTATCCTATGAGGATGGGGCCTACAGCTTGAAAGGGCTTGAAAAGCTCCCGAGACTCGTGTGCCTGAGGAGCCTCGCTCGCCCTGTAAAGTCCCCCCCTCCCAAGGAAGCCCCCGTGCACACGCAGGGTACGTGGCATTCTTCTGGAACGTGCCATTTTTCGCTTGGCAGGTAGAAAACCCCACGGTTCATTCAACTCTCTTCAGAGCTACATTGTCAGTCCACATATGTCCAACAGATTTTTGAGTATCTATTTTTAGAAGGCCCAAAGTGGGAAACAGTTTTTTCCGCTTGGTAAATTTAAGTGACTAATGCCCCCAATTCACCAAAATGTGTAAACATACGCTTAACTTCAGGTGTGTTCGTATCAAAGTAATACGACTACTGCTGCTGGGAAGTCCTGGCTCCACTCAATAGTTAGTTTTGACTTCAGCACACCCAAGAAATCATTCATCTCCCGACACACAAAATTAAATGCATACTGGCATCATCATAGCATCACAGTCTAAGAATTAAAACTCACAATGGTGGCAGAGGATACTGAAGTGCATCTAACGCAGTTTATGTAAGGCAGCATTTGTTCAGGCTCGCTTGCTAAAAATAAAAAATAGCTATTAGAGATCTGAGAGAATGCAGAAGGAAGAAGGACTTTTAAAAGCCTGCAGTAATCTGTTTCAGTTTTAGTTTTTCATATCCTATTTGCTATAAAATAATGTTCAATCAACCAATTTTTCTCTAGTCCAAGAAGCAGCGTCATAAAAAAAAAAAGAAAGAAAGAAAGAAAAAAGATTACTTGGCTTCCAGTTGGGGTTTCATAATCCACTGGATTTTATTGGTTTAGTAAAACTATGCTCTTCCATCATAAATGAAAGATTTGACTCATTCCTTTGAGACTTGTTTCTTCTGCTGTTTGGTCAATTATTTTGTTTCATTTGTTGAAAGGAAAGATAAAAGGAAACATAGGTTCGAGTACAAAATAACTTTTCTTTCAAATGACCGTTAAGTTTTCATGTATGTTTTCTTCTGTTTATGTATTTTAAGGGGCCCTTTTCCTACTACTGCAAGGTTTATTCAGCACAGGTAATTTTCAACACAAAGTTCAGACTGCTTTTTTCCTTTCTACTGAGCAAGAAGCTCCAGTGATTTCAGACCGCGTAGTATTGAATGATTATATTCGTCATTAAGCTACAAAATATTCAGTAGCCAATTTCCAAATGTGATTTCTGATTTTTCTTTTGATGTATAATCACATGCCTATTTAGTAATGTGCATGACTTCCAGTCAAGTAACCTAACCCCAAAACTATTTGTAAAATTCACAATTCCATATGGAAAATAAACTAATGTTCTGAATAGGAGGTACGTTACTGTCTTCTGTAGATCCAAGATCTCAAAATGAAGGACATCCTCCCTAATCTACAATGAGAGTTACATCTTTAATATCATTGACGTTAATGAGTAGAATTTTGACAGCCTAAGTTTTCTATTTATAATGTTTAGTAGAAGACTTCAGAAGCAACTTCTCAGGTATGACAGTAAGCTGTCTACTACTATACCCCATTATAGTAATGATTTTTTTTTTTCCACTTTGCATCACTCAGTGAATGCTAGGATACAGTGATGCAACTCTACACTAGTGATATTACAGATATATATAAAAGAAGTAGCAGAGATTGAATAACATCAGTGTGATTTAAATTTTTATCATCTATTAAAATATTATTTTAAATGGATATGGTTTAGGTAAACTTCTCAAAGGAAACAGATTCTCTAATACATATTAATACATAACAAGGACAACAAATGTGTTTCCACCACGCTAGAAATCTTAAGACCGATGGCAGCAGTGGTTTTTTAAACAAGCATTCCTTTGCTGTGTTTGCCGCTGGAAGCATGCAAAACAGCGTATCACAAAAAGCTTAAGCACTAGCACGGCTAAAACTGGCCTATCTTCTTCTCCCAAGCTAAGCTACATTCACAGTAAGAACGCACGGCTTAAAATCTGGCCCTACCAAAAATCAGTGGGAGCTTTGTCATCGAGATCCTCCAGGTGAAACTTCCCTTAGCATGTATGTTTATAAACCATTTATTCTAATAACTTTTTTTAGTGATTCAAACACTTCAAATACATGCAAGACTAGACTGTGTGCATCCAACACAATTACATCAGGCTGGTTTTGAATTCAGGCTTTCATTAAATACAACAGAAAAGCAGCTACGTGGTCATCAAAGACCCCAGGCACTCACCCCAGAAGCCAAACGACTTCTTGCTGTGCACACCTATGCAGCCACACCAGCTCCTGCCGGCAAAGGCGATGCGACTGCCCTGCTGAGCAGGGGGAGGAAGGCTTTTTCGGCGGGGTGGCTGCGCACCGTCTCGCTGCTACCCTGCCACCAGCAGTACTTGAGAAACGGTGATGCAGAGCTGTAAGTCTTAAAAGCCCACTAAAAAAAAGGCACGCGTGCACACACACGCACGGAGGCACACAAAGCTTTTCATTAAATAAAAGCTTGCAGTACTTTACAAATGGACGGAAAGCACTGGTATTGCCATTGTATGGGTTGGGGAAACAGACATAAAAGGACAGGGCACAGGCTCGAGACAGATCACAAGGCTGGTTTCAGTGCCCAGCTGTGCACTGATGTAATGAAGTAGCCTCAAGCACTGTTTATCAAACTTCTCTAACACCACACTATTTCAGTTAGAACCCTTATTAGCGACATATGCAAGTATTTATATTTAAAAAATATGACTTTCCTTTCGCGTCCTTTCAAGTTGCATTCTTAAGTGTATTAGAACAAGGACACAGGATAACATAGTAAAAATAAGGATTGAACCCAACCCCATCATAACTACATTTTACTGATGGATTTAAACTTCGCTCATTCTAGCAGATGAAACCAGATTTATTTCGCTTCCTTTCCAGAGACTAGCAAAATTGCTTGGTAGAATACATTTTGCTACTGAAAGAAACATGCTACAGCGACCATTCATACTGCTGTGTAAGATTGTATTTGCTGAAAGCAATAATCCAGCGAGCAATATCAGATTATTAGCAGACATCAGCGAAGATAATGTTGTCACCTTCCCTTGAATTTCAAGACGCAGAGCTCAATTCTACTCTTGAGGACTTCAAAGATACAGCATATCGAGTCATCACATCACTAAAGAATGAGTATTTCCAAACGGCAAACTATATTTAGATTAACAGGCTCAATTAAAAAACACTTATTAAATAATTAGCATGTCTAAAAAGGGCAACAAGTCTGACAAAAAAAAAAAATCCGGAATCTGATAACTTACTGTGCAAAATACTAGAGAAGTTATGTGAGATATGTTAGGACAAATTTTATCCTAGGAAGTTAAGACCAATGAAATTAAAATTCAATTTATATATATAATGCTGAATTGGCAATGCGCAAACGATCAGGCAATCCTAATATTTTATCAATAAATATCTGCAAGAATTATAAAGCATTCTTCTTTCCCTACCACGTAACAGCAGTTTAAAAAAACCTGAAAGGTAACCACCACCATGATTTTTGGAAAAGTTTTAGTGACATTTTCTCCAGATAGTGCCAGAATGTTTGGATCTTTAATCCCCATGTGTCCATATCTCCTTCTGCATTCGGTTCTAGTACCACACTTCTTACTCATCCAGACCCCTCAGTGACTTTGCTTTGAAGACTGGGATCCTTGATAGTGCTTAATACCAAATAATAAAAGAACAACATGCAATTGTATTCCTGTGCCAAAGACTTAAAACAGAGTAACAGAATTAAGCTCCAACAGCTTAAAAAACCTTGAGCACTTCAGTAGTTCCACTAGAATCAATAGACCTTCTCACAAAAACATTGGTGCTCCAGTGAATGTCTGGATTGGGACCCCGATATTCCTAAAAGGGCGGGTTGTGGGGGGAGGAAGTGTAAATCCTACTGAATGATGTATATAAACAGACAGAAATACATAATTAGAGGCCATACTTATTTCTGTCCACCCAAAATTACTCTTTGGCTATGGGCAAAGAATTCTGAGAAGGTATCAGTAAAAGAGTGTTTAAAAATTTTACAGTCCTAGAAAAGTTCCTGATTATATTTCCCGAGAGCAAAAGTGAACGTATTGCAAATTTTCATCTATTAAACAATCCAGCAAGTAGCCCACTAGGCTGCCCAACATTTGCTAAGCAATCAGCCTTAAAAGTTTTCTCCCAAAACTATGATTATTATTGATCGGATTTTGAACTTGTTTCATTTATGAAACCTACAGAGGTGGGTTTTTGTTGGTGGCGTTTTTTTTTAACGGTAAGTGATGCTTTGATACTGAATACCAAACAAATAACTCTTTCCAGAAAAACTATGCTTTATTATGTATTTTTTCTTGCTTCTGTTTACAACCACGCTGAAAAGCACAGACATATTGACGAATCAGTTACACAGTCCTTTTTGACTACAAGTGTGCAGCTCATTTTTCTTACTGATGTGTTTCAGAAACCAATCAGAAGTCCTCAAAACCCATGATTTCACAGTATTTATAATCATTTATCAAAATGACCTGCTTTTTAGAGACCATTTCAAACAAGCACATATGATTTATGATATTTAGATGTGTTTAAAATAAATTCCCTGGAGATGCAACTTTTTACTGCTTGCATGTTCAGAATAGGTAGGTTATACAAGATGTTAAAACACTGGAAAAAAGAGTATTGTTTTCTTTTCATGTGATTTGTCAATGAACAAAACGCAGCAGAACAGCTATTGAAACACTGAATTCCTGAAATGTTTTTGTAGGTTTAACAGCAGCGTTTCTATATGATACTATTGTAAATACAATCAAAAATATGAATAGTTGTTCCTACCTGCTAGCCTTTCCTTGGAAATCTGCGCCATACAAAAACATTTTTCCATGTCAAACTTTTTTTTTTTAAAAAAAAAAAAAAAAAAAAAAGGCTTCTCATGCCTGGGGACGTGTTTAATTACATTACCCTTTAACTGGAATCAAATTTACTTATAACATATATTTACCTATCGCAATTAAATGTTTGAATAGCTGTAGTGCTTAGAAGAACTCCTTCAACAGTACTCAGCCTCCCCCTGGTCTTTTCAGCATAGTACAGATTTTTTTTCGCCATAGCATTTTAGGCTTCCTTAAGGCTACCAGATTCACTTTCTTTTCCTATTTCTCAGTAAACCTAGATTACACTTTCTATGTAGGCATTAATATGCTTTTCTCCTGACGGAAGTTTTAGGAAAACTTGGACCTAAATAAGCCAACTTAGACAATCGCAGCAGTAATTTTGCATTTGATGTGTTCCGCATCGTCTGAGAGTCAAAACCTACTCTATAAAAAACAGAAATAAAATGTCCTCAAAAGTCACAGGCAAGTAATGAGAAGGGGAGGCATTAGAAAAATCCAAAATATTCCATATAGAACTCGTACCACAAAGCAACAAAGCACTCCAAGAATATGTTTTTCATACACTCAGCATGGTTTTCATCCACACCTCATCAGCACACAGATAATTCTGACCATTAGTGCACTTTAAAATAAGCGATTTTATTTGTAACCTATCCTCAAACGCAGTAGCGTCTTTTTACTCCTACATCCTTGACATACGCAGAGCTGAGTTACAAAAGCAAGGATGCAGATGCCATTATTCACCGCAAAACGTTAACATGTAAAGCTTTGTGTGCATCACTCCTCGACTCGCAGGCTAGTTTATACTGACCCACTTCTGGGCCTACGCAGGTTGAAAGGAATATTCTGAAGACAACGAGAGAGCGACTACAAAACCTGGAGACACTGACAGCTGTAGCATGCAGGGGTCGGTGACTAAGTAAGCAGTATTTCCCAGACCTTTACAACAAGAACAGTTGACAATTTCACCCTGTTCTGTAGCAGCCTATTCAGTATCTTCAAAGGGAACTTCCCAAACTGCTTAAAACCTGGGTTAGGGCAAAAGAAAACTGTAAGTCAGACAGTTTATAAAACTACCACTAAAGCACATTTCACCTTGCTTTCTCGATCCCAAACAAAAGTATAACAGAGCATAGCGCAAAATATTTCCATCCTCTCATTCCCCTGCAATATGTGAACTCCAGGGAAAAAAAGAGCAAGCACAGGGACAGACACACAGTCCATCGTCCAAAATTTTGCTCGCCCTCTGGATTTTTGCTTATAATTTTAAAAAACTACACTCGTGCCACCATAACAAATAAGTAAAATGGGGTATCTCTGCTGGCAAATTTTCAGAGCATCTATATGGCTGAGCAACAGTTCCCAGTTTGGGAGATAAATGATACAAGGAATGTTCACGTTTTACTTTCTTTAAACTATCAATAAACTCAGCTTTATGAATCAACGTTCCTGATCTTAAATATTCAGAAATAAAAGCAGAGTAGTGCAAGAAAGGGGTAGCCTAAGGTTGATTCAGCTCTGAAATGCGGAACAGATTCAGTGCTCAAGAAAACACTGAACATTCTGTGGCTTTAAGTGATATGCTTAAGAAGAGGAAATATATCTGTAAATAAGCAAGAGCATTAATAATTGTCTCAGAATGCTGGCACTGAAACTTAAACAGTCTCTCTTCACTTCTTAGTTATTTACTATTAGGATTTTATACAAATGCCTATTGAAGTAGTTCCAAGTGTGATGAATATGTCTCCAAAAAGTGGGGAAGGCGTGGATGAAATTCTTTCAAGTACGGTAATTTGTTTAAAAAAAACAAATTAATGACAAATAACGGGAACAATTTCTAATCAAATGAGGGGCAATTATGGACGACAGATATAGAAACGCAGCGACTTAAAAATAGTTCTTGCTGCCATACGTTAGAAGGGCATTAAATATCTAGCACCAGAGCTCAGGATTAATAAAGGGGTGGGGTTAAATGTTCAGTCCAAAACTCAGGCTTTTCCTGAAGAAAAACCAAAGTTACAGCAGCTACCCGGTTGTCGTCAAAAGATGCCTATTTTGAGTTTAAGAGATTCACAATTGTGTGAACGGACATAATATTTTTTTCTTAGGGGAAGGGAGGAGGAAACCGTTACCTGCCTTGGTCTTCAGAAAGTCTTAGAAAGAGAGGTTCGGAGTACAGCGCAGGGTAAGCGTAACCATGGCTGAAGGCTCGAACCCTTGTCCACTAAATCCAGTGGAAGACGCCAGTCACTTCAGGGTAAGGTTTGGGACATTCCCCACTCATGGTTTTTTGGTTTGCATTGCAAAATGAAATAAACAGAAAGCGATACATACACTTCCCTGACGGTGGAAGGGACTGATTCCCTTTTTTCCTTCAGCTTTAAATAGACTGACAAATACAATAAATCCTTACACCGAGAGACATCCAGTTATTTTCCCAGGAGCAACGGGACTCCAGTTTTAGCATTGCTCATACACCTCACAAAACCAGAGAATTCCTTTTATCTCATAAAATGTAACGAAGATGCAACAATAGATTTCGCCACCAGTGTTTTAACTAAATACGGCTTTTAATATTGGAGGAGTTTTCAGCCTGTGTACCAGCTACGTAAGATGAAATTCAGTTAAACCCATTCTGAATTACTGTAAACGTTTCTTAATGTAACGGACGATGAAGAAAATGATGGTATCCTGAAGGGTTATTTTTTAAAACAGTTTCTGTTGCTTAGCACTTCACCAAGCTCACAACATTTCGAGTGAAAGAGGTCACGGTTTCAGTTGTGAACTTCACAAATATCTGGAAAAGCCTTTCACTTTCTCTTCCTCGATAACAAACAATTCGCTACGCCTGCTCTTGAGTTTTCAAACTGTCGAGCCCTCTCTTTTTCAAGTGCCTCCTGCCTGTCTCAGTATATTTTTGATGACCCCCCCGGTTTATGCGCGCTCTAACGGAAGTGCCATCAGTCGCGTTGCCTTCGCCGAGTGGCTTTTGTCAGAGTGGGACTTTGACAGGCTTTGCCTTTTTAAAAAAGCGGAGATTATGTCAAGGTTTTTTGCACGCTCAGCGATGCCAAATCATCGCCCTGTAACGTCTGCGGGTCTACATGGTATTATGCTCGTCTTTAAGTAAGAATTGCAGCGATTTTAAAAGTCAGACAGCTCCTTCCTTCCCTCCGCCCCCGCCACCAGCAAACCGAAGTGAAGCAGCTTTCTAAAACTCCCATTCACCCGTTTGCTTTACAGACTCCAAATTTTGCCCCTTCCACGCTGAGGATTCGATGTAGGCACACCCAGACCCCACAGGGCAGCGAGGCACCAGCTCCTCTCCCGGATCCCCGCTCCCAAGGCAGCGTTTCCAAGCGTTGTGCAATCGCCTCGGAACGGCAGTCAGCTCCGCGGCGAAGGGGCGGAGGGGAAGGAGCGCGCTATATTCTGAATTTTGAAGCAGAGGTGGCGTATCGGGCAGGGGGGAGGGGGACGCGGGACCAGATGCTAAAATCCTCACCAAAACTACAAGCGTTTCTCTGCTTGACAGTAGGAACCTCTCCCCCGCCGCCGCCGCCGCCACCACCTTGGTTTCATGCTCTATCACGTGCTGGATTTTTCCTCTTTATTCCCCCCCGTAGCCCTAATAAAGCTTGCTTTAAGGATGGAGATCCCGAGAGCGCGTTTGAGGCAAGGAGCGACCCGGCAGCCCGGTGTCCGCGGGCGGCGAGAGCACCGCGGCGGCCGGGGCCGGGCCGGGCCGGGCCGGGGCCAGCCGAGCCGAGCCGAGCCGAGCCGAGCCGCGGCGGGGACCCGGGGCCCGGCAGCGCGGCTCCCCCCGGCACCCTCCGCCCGGGCGTCCCGCCCCGCAGGGGAAAGCGTGAGCCGTTACCTGAGCTGTCGCTTTTCCTTTTGCCGGACCTCTTCTCTGTTTCCACCGGGGACAGAGCCTGCCTGCCATAGTCCCCTGGCGCACACGCTGCCCCCGTGGGGGTGTTAGTGCCCAGGCTGGAAGAGTTTGAACACAGGACGGGGGGGCTGCTGCCCAGCTCCGGGGGTCCTCCTGAGTCGGGCTGAAGGCAGAGGCTGTGCCTGGCCGCGGCGGGAGGAGACGACATCTGAGGAATGTGCCAGTTCGTCTGCAAAGCCTGGTGCTGCTGTTGCTGGTGGTGGTGGTGGTGGTGATGGTGATGGTGGTGGTGCCCCCTATGATGCTGGCTGGCAAACATGCCCTCCTCATTGGGGTATCCCGCTATTATGCAAGAGGAAGAAGAAGAAGACAGATCAGGGTAGGACATGTGGTCAGATCTTCCATGCAGGGCAAGAGAAGACTGGGAGAAAGGGTGCAAGCTCTGCGCAGTGGCATGGGGGCTGCGCAGGCAGCCAAAGAGTGTGTGATCCATGGCATGCAAGTCTCAGGTTCCAGGCAGGAGAGTTTAGGAAAGATCCAACTTCACCACCCTTTGTCAACTTTCACTGTAAACAGATCGGGGTTGGGATTTTTTTTTCCAAAACGGCAACGACAGACTTTGCAGCAGGCAGCTGAGCTCAGATAATCCAGGTCTTTAGCCCTAGTGGCCAGTCTCCGCTGCATAAACACTCGGACCTAGATGAGCCTTTCTCAGAGCTGCTCAGATGTCAAGAAGTGGGAGAGGTTGAAGCCAATAGAAGGTGGTCCCAGAGAACTGCTTGAAGGGGGAAACAGCTCCGAGAGGTTATAAATACAGTAGTGTGTAATGTGAGCTGGGGGCTGGCTTAGCAACACAGCACTGACCACATGCAAACTCCCTCCAAAACGCCAGCGCCGTCCCCGCGCCGAGCCGCTCCGTCAGCGGGCGGCAGCGCTGCGCGCCCGCGCCCCGGGCGCCCGCGGCCGCGGCGGGGGGGCCGGCTCCGCGGGGGCGCAGCCCGCCTCTCCCTGCCCCCGGCGGGCCGCGGGGAGCACGCCTCCCCGCCGCGGCGCCCGGCGGGGCTGCCCCGGGGCCGGCGAGGCCGCCCGCGCCCCCCCCCCGCCCCGGGCGGATCGGCGGGGGGGGAGAGGGCGGGGGGCGGCCGTGCCCCGCAGTGGCGCGGCCCCCGCAGGGCCATCACCGCCCGTCGGGGCTGACGGGGCCGCTCGGGGTGCCACCGCCCCCCGGGAAGCGGGCAGGCGAGCGCAGTAAAGACGTGAAGCGAAATCCGCGGGGTTTACTCGGGGGTGGCAGGCGGGGGTGCGGGGGCTACCGCCGCCCCTTTCTCCCGGGGGCCGGAGGGCGCTTGGCAGCGCCTCACCTGCGCGCCCAGGTGGGAGGGCGCAGCGCGGCCCAGCGCGCAGGCGGCGGCGTGCGGGGCTGCGCGGGCCGGGCGCCTCCATCCCCCGCGCCGAGCAGCGCGGTGCGGCCGCGGGTGCGGGGCATTCGCCCTCCGCCCGCACCCACGGCCCCGGCCGCCGGGCTGAGCCGCAGCGCTGCCCCGGCCTCCCGCACGCACCTCACGCTGCCCCCCCCGGCTTCAGGGGGCTGGTTCCGCACCCAAACCACCGGCGCTCCCCGCGCCATCAGATCTGGCCGGAGAAAGACAAGTTTTCCCTTCTTGCCCCCTGCCCCTTCAAAACAAGAACTCGCGTAATTTTTATTCCCCCTATCTTCATTTTCTTCGTTGCGGTCTGTAGTGGCTCAAGAGGGACAACCTAGGGAGTCTGGGCTTTTTTTAAAAAAAAAAAAAAAACATGCGTGTAGTGGAACTAACAGTAGCCACGAAGGCGGCTGTTAACTGGGTTAAATTAGGATAAGGCATTTATTGATCACTGACCGAAGAGGTGCCCACTGCGGAAACGTTTTGTTTCTTAGCCCTTCCTCCTCGCCCTACCTTCCTCCTCCTCCTCCCCCCAAATCAAAATTAAAAAAAAAAAAAAAGGAAAACCGTTGCGCTCCTGCAGTTTAAGACTAAATTCTTGGGTCCATGTGCGAAAGATAAAATGAATTTCAATTGCTATTGGAAAAAAATCAGGAATTGTATGAGATTTGCAAGAGCTAGTTTCTTAAACGGAAATTGAGTCCTATTTTGTGGGAAATTAGTTTTGCAGACTTTCTAAAAAAAAAAAATCTAAAACTTTTGTTCAGCAGCTGCTCCACTTTTCCCTGCAGTTTCAGGCTGAGCTGGAACCTGCAGCAGTCTTTCGACGGTAAGATTTTCCCCCCTTTTCTGACATCTAATGCTTTTTAAAAATTGTCTTTAGATTTAACTGTAACAATGCGGTCTTTAAAAAGAGAGCGGCGTCCAAAGCAGAAGTCGCTGCCTCTGTGCACTGTTCAAAACTTGATATTTCTTCAGAATAAAGGAAATATACAGTTACAACACTGATGAAATATTTTGTGCTTTTCATTGTGTTTATCGTTTCAATATGTGCTCTAATATTAAAAGAGAGGAGTACAAAGAGAACTCAATGGCTGAACCCCCCTTGGGTTTGCGAACTCGCCGGGCTGCGAGCGCAGGGCCGGTGGTGTCCCCGAGAAACAGGCAGTGCCATGAAGCAACAACTGCGAGACAGTTCCCGGCGCGGCGCGGCGCGGTGCGTCGCGCCCGCAGCGGCCCCGCCGGCCCTGGCCCGTCTCCCCGCCGGCGGCGGCCCGAGGGCTGCGGGGGCGGGCGGCGGGGCCGGGCGCGGGCGGCCCCAGGTGGGAGCGCGGGGAGCGGCGGGGCGGCCCCCCCAGCGGCCGCTCCGCTGCCCCCCGCGCCGCACCGCTGCCCTCCGCGGCTCCCCAACCTGCTCCTGTCAGTCCGCCCGCCCCGGCCGCGGCGGCGAGCCGCCGTCGGGGGGGCCGGGAGCGGGGCCGGGGGGGGCAGGAATGCCAGGACCCCTCCTGCAAGGGCCGCCGCCGCTGGAGCCCTGACACCGCCACAGCTGCGAAGGGGCCGGGGAAGTCCCAAACCCAAGCCAGTGCAAAACTGCCTTTTTTTAATTCTAGGGGATGGCCGCACAGGATTTCTCGCACAGGATAAAAAAAGTGAAATAAGTGAAGCACAATGAAGAAAGTGAGAGGGTGCGAGGGGGAGGGAGAAAGATTAGGTTTCCAAGAGAAATAAGAGACGGAGCCAAATAGCACTTTCTTAGGGAGAGGTAGGAGAGGCTCCAAAAGGTGAAGACGAAAAAAAAGGAGGAACGCAATTGCACAGTTGCAATGGCACGGCGGAGTGTTTGCCATTAGCTTCATAATCAAACCTGGATATTCGGGACCGTGCTTCCTTGGGCTCCCGAGTCCCCTAATAAGCACACGAGTCCTAGATCAAGTGTTCTTACTCCTTCTTTAATAAGAGATTTTAAGCACGCAAGAACCGAAAATACAAATCTCTACAGAGCTTTATGCTTTCATTTTAAACAATATAAGGAGAATGCAAATGTAGGCAACCAATGTTGAGGCAAATAAACAACTTCAAACGCTTACTGAAATGATTCAAAAAGTTTCTGTGCAGAGTCATCAAATAACTATGGCTATACGATACCGGTCTTTGTAAAAATTTGTGACTTTTCAGTCAAAGAAAGCTTCCGTGCACAGCTTCTCGGTGAAATAATTGCTGAAGAAAGTGTAAGCAGTTATTACCTCTCAATATTAATGATTGAATTCTTGTTCGTATTACATCTTTTCCGAATGTGCGTTTGACCTACATGTGGTACAAAAGCATAACTTAAATCAATGCCAGCAAGTTTGCCCAAAGCTTATAACATCAAGTGAAAAAATAGAATGTTTTAAATATATGAAAACAGTAAACCGTTTAACTCATAAAAACATCTGGAGCCAACAGAGTTTGGAACATCATTTATATTTTCATGTATGGGCTAATATTTGCATTCGCTTTGTGTTTTTCGGGTTTGATGGTGATTTTTTTTTTTTTTAACCTTACGATTTATGGGGAAAGAGATCACATAAAATTGACCTGAATGCACCGGCGTACAATTTCTCCTCTTCAGGACTTCTGTGGTCCTGCTCAGTTTTTTACGTTGGAGGCTGAAAGCACCATCTTCCTGAGTATTTATCAGAATGTAAGTAGGATTCTTGAACAGTTCTTTCTAGGGTGTGGTTTGCATATTTGCAATATGCATATTACAGTCAAATCAGACAGATAGTCATACTTGGGGACCACCGGTTGAGTGGTATAAATTGTCATAACTTTGTTGAAGTCATCAAAAAGATGACAATTTACGCCATTTAAGAATATTCTCCTTGCTGTCAAAGAGAAAGCTTGCAAATATGAATTCAGTTTATTCTAGCCAAAGATTTTATTGTACTCAAGAGCCTACCAAAGCAAGAGGACGAGGTTTTATTGTACTGTAATTATGATCAGTTCGTATTTTTCCATGGCAATTTGGTGAAGGCAGGCATCATTATTTAACCTTAGAGTCAATCCAGATTCACAACAGATGTATGTTTATTTTCAGCCTTTTCTTTTTTCCCTAAATTTTGCCGGTTTAACTCCCATAGAAGCAATATAATTCGTTTCTCTTGATACCTGTGCTGCAATGGAAACCTACAGATACAAGCAATAATAAAGCCTGGGGATTATGCATCATTTCAGGGATGCTTGAATGCCTTAACTGAAAATCCTTGCACAGAAAATGAATAATTTATTGACTGACTTGTCAAAAATACTGAATCCCTGACTAGTTAAGAATGATGATAATCACATTTACCATTCATAAACCTACGGTATACCGGTATCTTCACTATACTTTGCCATAAACATTTTTTGTGAGAAATTACACTACCACAACGCGTACCACATAATTTTAACATTGCATTTCTGTGGTGTACTTCCATTTCACTCTTTTTAACGTTTACATGTGCCATGGTTTAACACTTATCAGACACAATTTTTGCTTTAAAGACTACAACATATCTATAAAAACTTTAAGCCTGAATCCATATTTTCAACTGCTTCTCCCGTATACATATGGATTCTGTTCTAATTTTCATGATCTCCAAGTATTACAAATTTTAAAGCTATGCCAGCAATTTAGTATATTACATAAAAGTTGTGCTGAACTATGAGGCCCTCACTGAAAATGATTTACAAGTTTGCATTACATCATTAAAAGTTATTTGAATTGCCAGCCCATTCTTACCAGTAAAATATCTTATGCTTCCTATTTAATTTAAATAAACCGATGAAATATTGAAATGGTTAATGTACTTGAGGCTTCACACCTGAACTATGATGTTTCAGGAATGCTTTTAGAGTTTAAGCTATGGGAAACCTGCATTCCACATTAGATACTCAAAAGCCCCAGAACAGGTTCTCTTCAAAATTTGTTGTGTGTTTGTTTTAAATAGATAATTTATTTTCAAACTGAACTGTCTGGCACAATACTATTTGTTTCCCAATCTGCATGTTATATTGCAATTTAACAATTGTTTCATTCTTTCTAGTATTATCTCCAGTTAAGACCGCTGAACTAAAAAACAGTTATCACGATCCTTGTAGGATACTTTAATAACGTGTATCTTTCATTTGTGTTTAGAAATGTATTCAAAGTGCAAGTGCAGGCAAGTCAATGATGCCTGAAAAATATGTTTTCCATTTTGTTTTCTCCAGATCTTGACAGTTAGACATTACACTCAGTCCATTCTCCTATTAAAATTACTAATCACAGAGAAGAGAAAAAAAAGGCTTATATTTTTGCATATTATTCATTTTAGTATTTGATACAATTTGCATTGCGGATTTTGATCTGTATATGTATTCGAAAGACATTTTACCAGGGCCCCCATCACAAATACAGACACAGTTGTGCACGGAAGAAAGGCGAAGGGTATTTTCAGCACTCTGTATTTTTAACGCTGCTTACTTCTTACTGTGCCGCACAGTTAATATTTTGCTGATTATACTGCAAGTTTTAATCAGCCAGCATAAAAAAATACAGATGATTCAAATCTTTGTGCATCAAATGTTTTACGCTATGACTTACACCCGTTTACTGGGTAAATACGCAGCATGCTTACATTACAAAGACCAAACTAGAGAAAAAACCCTACCATTACCTGAAATATTTATTGTCCCCTGGCTGATATTTCCAGGCCCTTGCAGGACCAGCAGCAGGGGGCATATTTCATAATTCTGCCTCCATCAGGGCACGTTAGGAGAGTGATAAGTCACTAATCTTCATCACCTCTTTTACACATTAATGAGTAAAATACTACTCACAGCGTGTATTCCTAGTCATTTCTAATTTTCTCTGCTCTGGAGTGAGAAAAAGACACATATGCATATGCCTATACACCAAGAATAAATAACTACAAAATATCAAGGTTTTAATAGCTGCTGGGATTATGTCACTTACTTTGCAGGTGTGTTTGCGTATGATTTATAGCGTGATGAGCTCTAGACTTGGAGCAGAAACCCCTAACTAGCTAGTATTCGGAACAGAGAGAGATTCACTGCTCTGAAGAGCTCAGACTGTATTCATTTCACCAGTTTCACATGGGAGTACTCCTGTGTTTTTACAGAGTCCTGTTTGCGTTCATGGCGATTTGCTTGACTAAAAGCATTTGCAGGATTGGAACCTTAATTAATAATAGCTGTAGGAAACAAAGAGCTAAAAATCGCATGTATTTTTTTTATGCATAGCTGCATCATGCTCCTCAAAGCCTAATGTCATATAACGCTAACAACAGATACCGGAGAGGAGAAATTAAATATGAAGTAACAATTGTTTGAAATGATCATTTTAGATTAAACTGGAGTTTTTTAGATGCAGATATTATGGCTTGTGAAAGAATGAGAAAAGAAAAAAAAAAAAAAAAGGCAAGCTAGATTACCCTAAAAATAGATGCCAAGAAGAGCTTAATTTGCAGAGACATCACCAAAAGACAAAATCGTATCTGTCTCAAAGATTCTGATTCGGGAAACTATTTTAAGTTCACTGGCATCAATGACACTACTGATGTTAAAAAGAAATAGGCAAGTTCTTAACTATCTTGAAGAAAGGTCCAAGTGGCATATCTTAAGGAGACTGACACCTTCCAAAACCACATTTATTTATTTATATAAACTCATTTTTTTTGTTTTATTTCCCCAAAACAGAATGTAGCTTTATTGATGAGCTGTGGATATATTATACTACTTCTTGAAATGAACCTTTCCAAGATATTTGTATTTGTTGTGCGTTATTAAGCATCACACTTGCATGTCCTCTGATGTAACGCAGATAGGTCTCAGGGTGGGTTCGATAAACCGTTGCAGTGCGGGACTGTCTTTGAGGAGCTTTCACACCGCCTAAGTATACGTCTCGGACTTCGGCGAACTGAGTCCCTCGCAGGAGCCGCCTCCCTCTCTCCATTGATGCCTATCTCATATATTTCATCTAAATTAGATGCCCACAATAAAAGTGTGAAGCCCATTTACTCCTACTCCCTCTTTTCCAAAAGGAAAGTGCCTAGCACCGTGGGCTCGGTGAAGCTCAGCTGTACAGCAAAGAAGAGGTATATTATTTGGCATGCTTTCCAGCTAACTGAGACACAAATGCGAAATACAGCATGTGGGGACACTGTCTGGATTTGTGCAATTCCCTCACAGGCATTTTGTCCATGAACTTTACGCCTTTGTGCATTTGAGCCGTAGAACGTATCACTTAGGGATTTCGTTTTTATTTAATAATCCAAGTATATTTCAATACAAGATGGTAAACTAAAAATATTTTCCATTTTAACTGTTTCAAAACGCCATGTGCAAGAGAACACAACAAAATGGAATTAACTTGTAACATATGCAACTCTTATTTGTGCAAGAGCAGTATATGCCCCTAAATCCAGACTGCAGCATCTGGAGGCATAGCATGTCTCTAATGGAAGAGAAAGGCACGAGACATGTCAGCTTCTTGGCTACGTTACACTGAAAGCCGTGCCTTTTCCTTCGTGATACCCAATACAACTCTGATTAAAACTAATAAAACAGGCACTGTCCAGGTAAACTGCCTTGGAAGCATTTTGGATTTTTCATCTCATTAGTTGTAGGCAGTAGGATTAAGCTGAGATAGATATTTACAATATAAAAAAGTCTTATCTAAAGCTCTTTCATTTGAAACAATCAAGTCTGAATGAAAACTAATATCCCATGGTATGAATTCATGCATTCATAGTGCATCCAAACATACAAATTCCCATTTGTAGAAACAAGTTTTGCTGTCACCAAGATATTTGTAGTGCCTCTTTCTTATTACTGCTCTTTACCTCTAGTAGTATTACAAATAATGTAGTCTTCGTATACTTTTACTACTGTGATCAGCTTGGTAAAGACTGAATACATTTTAGAGAAACAATTCATCCTTTAAAAGTTTTACAATATGAACTGTCTTCAGACTTGACCTTGAGAAGTGCTGAGTCTTTTCTTTTCCCCATCGACCTCGCAGGATCAACTTCATTGTTAGACCGTAATAGCAATTTTACAAAGTGCAGCTAAACATAAATACTGCTCCTTGCGGCTACAAAAAAAAACCCCACACTGAAAATTGCACTTTGAAACAAATGTGTGAAAGAGACCTGGTGGATAAAATATTTTACTAATGCATTTTCAAACTTTTACTGCACTAAAATCGTTAAATGATCTGCTATAGACGTTGAGACATCTAATTTTAATTTTTTTTTCATTCATTTGTTTCAGTTAATCTCCTCTGTTATATTCATAGTAAGCAAGGGAGAAAGTATGCCTGTCTATTGTAGTTATTTGCAGAAAATATACGCAGAAACTGAGAAACTGCATTGCTACAAAGATACTAACCTTTGAAAATCCTATCATGAACGGCATACTGGATGTATAAATACACATATGCATACACTAAAAGAGGGTGTTCAACCATGCAAAAATACGAGCATACCTCCAGGCTCAAACCCTTAATGTACGATTTAAAATAATTAGGTTAGTGCCTGCTTTCTTTTAATAATAGGAAGAGTTCTTAAATGCATTATACAAAAATAGAAAGGCTCACATTAAAGCAAATGAAGGAGCAGAAAAAGCTCTTTGCACAGATCACCGGACAACTGACTTCGCTTCCTAGCGGAGTAAAATGTTTGGGAATGTATCTAATCTAACACACCCTATAAAACTGTACAGTAGTCCCTGGTACAACAGTGAGCTGTATGGAAGAAAAGGTCACATCCGAGAGCAAAATTCCAAGATTTCAGCCTGCGATCCAAAACTGCCTGTTTAATTTCTAAATTGTGAAGCAGTGTACCCATTTTGAAAGCAGGTAGGTAGCCTTCCCTTATACATGTACAGTAATTTCATTATGTATGACCCCCTGCAGCTGTGGTAACGAGGCTTTTTTTAAAATGTACCTTGACTTGATGATGAGAATGTTTTGCTCTAAAAATAAGTCATATATTTAATTTCTACTATGGCAGGCATGGCGTGTATCCAAGGGTGCATGCAGTAAGTTTACCCTGTACAATTTGTAGTCAATCAGACTTTCCCAAATGAAGTCCCATAAATATGAACATACATTGCTTGTTTGTTTTCTTTCTTTTTTTTTTTTTTTTTTTTTAAGTTTCCTTTATTGGTATCATAATAGTATGACCCAAATATGAGGAAACAACCATATCATATTAAACACAGGAATACGCTTTCACAGTCGTTTATTGTGCATAGCTAGTAAACATTTCCTGGCAAACAATTTAGAGAGTCCATAAATTCCATCCTAACGCTACTTCCGTAGCTAGATGCAATGCACCATACACGAGGGTATTAGCTCAGTCTCTCTCATCCGGAATGGGTGGATTGGAATTGAAAAATCCCCACCCCCCCATTATAGCACCATATGTCTCGAAAGTCTATCCTCTCTCAGGGCAAACGGCTCCTCTCAGATCCGCCTGATGGATCACGACTAGAACGCTGCTGTCCCTCGCTATTTAATCTAACAGCGTTTCTGAAGTAGCTATCAGGAGAGCACAACGAGCCAAGCATCCCTTTGGCGTTCCTGGCGGTTCCCCACGCAGAGAGTATCAGGGATATGGAATAGCAGAGGGAAAATCTACCACACCGTGCCAATTTGTATGGAAAATTCGATCCTCAAGCTAGGGGTAGGGAAAAGAAGAAAGCCTCTCGCTCCAAAAAACTGAGCAGTGCTCGTGATTCCCCGGTTCCTTATGTAACCGGTTAACCAGTGTTAGGAGACCAGCTTTGCAGCATCTTCAGAGGTACCGACTCGCAGAATGTCAAACAGTTCTCTCTAGGTATCCTCTTGAGGTGTTTATAGATTGAGGGATTATTAAGGGAACAGTTTACCCATAAAGATTTTTGGTAGATTAGATTTCTGCTCAATCTTTTTCAGTTCTCTTTCCGTGTGTGCGTCAATTTATAATGGAAAAAAAAATAAATCCCTTAAATGACACTCAAACCATTTGGCGTTTGAAAGAATTTGTGTGAGATGATCATGTTAAGGTAAAGTTCATATCGCTAGTAGAAGAGACTAAGCTGACGTATTTCCACCAGTTTGTGTCCTTATTACAGGTATACATTAATGTCATTCCTGTTACAGGTATTATTTCCAGATTATTTTGGATTGAAAACAAAGAGTTAGCAAAAATCTGGACTCCTTCCAAGTTTCCGAAGACCAGCTCGAAAGCTCAAAGGGGTTCAGTCACCATGTCAGTGTTCTGCTTTACGATCTTTGATTTTACAGGATATAATACTAAAACCTCTCCCCTGTACCCCTTGAATCAGAATCTGAGGAAGGGTTGTGTGATAACAAAGACGACTAAGGGCTGAAAGATTTTATTTCACTGGTCGTGGAAGTCTTTTTGTTTTTTAACAACTCCTTGCTTTTAAAATCCTCTTTCATTTATTGATGTCGAATGGAACACTATTAAACAAATAGTCCTCTTCTTAGTTACCAGCTTCATTATACGTATTTGATAATCCATGTATATTATCATAATCTTTCATCAAACGTGCTCTTCTTTGGAAGATTATGATGTGAATAACCAAAGGCTTTGGAGTAAAAAGTACAATGGATCATTGCACCTTTTGAAACTAATTAAAAGGACCGGGACTTCAGGGCTCTAGAACTTTAGATTTTTCCCCTGTGTTCTTTGCCCAGTGCTCGACAGCAGAGCCTGCACAAGCATCCCTCATTTTCTGGCTGCTCATCTTTACAACCTCCCTGTACTTCCTCCTAGTACCTCTAAGGCACCGAGTTCAGCCACGAGTCCTTCAGCGGTACTCTGAAGAGAAGTAGTTTGTGGTCTGCAATTTGCTCAACTTATTGTCTGATGATAAAGCTCCTAATTCCTTTCCTGGACCAGGACCTCCGCCAGCTTCCTTTCATTGTGCACATGGGCAAACAGAGCAAGAAGAAAGATAACGCTCCGCTTGTTCAGCACAACTCCAGCCATCATTTTCTCTTTTATGTTTCCAGTGAATCTGATTGCTGGCAAAAGCTGCCAGAAAAAGACAAGTCTGATCAGAAAGAGCACGAGCAGAGCAAGTCCAGTTTCCCAGATATGTAGCCTCAAGGACTATTTTGTACTGGTGAGAGGGTGTATTAGTCACCGGGCCCGGTCAACCTTGGCCTCTCCCAAATCAAACAAGTGTTCCTGCTCATGTGAATGTCCCCTAATAGCCATTTTGCTGTGAATACTTGTCTGATTGGCACAATATGCTGTTTTCTCATATTTAGCATTACGCTCAGGCATGGTTATATGGATTTTTTTCCTGACTCTCCTCATGGTACAGAATACCAATAACAAATTCAATTCATGTGTTTTATGTACATTAAATAGTAGGAAATACATCTGTGTAGAAAATGTAGCTAGTTCCTGTGCTTGCAGAGTCTCTCTGGATTTATTGTATTGAAGCCAAATCTATTGTTAATCCATTTAATACTGATTGTATTCTCCAAATATGTTTGGTGTTTCCTTTCCAAACTGTCATATACGTAAGTCAGTATTATATGTTCATAAGGTACTGGCATAAAATTGCTGAAAACAGGTAATATATTGTGCTCCTGCTGATAAAATACTTATAACCTCACCGATTAATTTTAGACAGTGACCGCTTAAATTATCAGTAATATTTTAACAGGATCTCTATGGAAATCTTTGCCCTTTTGCGTCAGGTGCTATGCACTGAACGGGAGAGCTTTTCATCTAAATAGGCAAGATAAAGGGTAAAAGAAATGCAACCGGGTCATTATAAGGCAACTATACCTAAAATTAGAAACGTATACCGTAGACATTCAGTTCAGGTCTATCGTTAAGAATAGTTTGTTTGCGACACAAATAGAAATGCAGTATTCATCTTTAAAAATGTTTCTAGGGAATTATGTAGCAAGAATCAGGAGATGCATTCCCTGAAAGCATTCTTATTTAATACCATTTTTTAATAGGTTTCACCCTCTTAAAGTATGGGATTAAATCAGGGTGAGGTAATTGGGAGTTATGGTCCAGTTAGTGAACTTTACCATGAAGCTAGTGGCAAGTTAAATCATTATAATATGGAACAGCATTTTGCGAAGAAAACTGCTGGAAGTCTAACAGTTTGAGTGCTACTGACTTCAGAGGCTGGAACTTCAGACATGATTTCCAGAATTTTATAATTTGTTATAATTGTAGCTGCATTTTCAGTATGTTATGTATTTCTGCTTAAAGCATTGAAGTGAGCAATCTGCGTATACTGTAAATAAACAGAGGCTAAGAGAGAATACTGTGAATCCAGGTTCACACTTTACTCCTACCAAGAAAAACCAAATGGCTTCTGTACTTTAAATCTTTCACACCTCCCAGTAACTGTGTCAATATTTTTAAAACCACACTCTATTATGAAGCAATAATTCAAATTGCAGTTGTATCAGACTGACATTTTATATCTCACTTTTTATGCCTCGTTTGAAAGATTGTCATTGCTGTCACATTTAAAGAATAATTTTAAAAGTCTGTATTTCTTCCATGCAGGTCATGAAATATCTTAACATGGAAAAAACGCTTATGGGTATGGAATAATATTAACATGATCTGGAAACCTCGGAGTGTCCATAATAAAACATCAGCTACTTTAAACAAATCAAAAATGACAATTTCCCTAACTGCATCCAACACGGAGGAATTCTCTACTAGACTTCAGTGTGACAGGAATCCGAGAATTAAAAATTAATTGCTTATGTGCACATAGCTACAACTTGATTCTATTTGTTATGAGCAAATGAATTAAAATCCAATGTTTATATTTGTTGATATAAGACAGTCGGCTTTCACAAAGTTGACAGTGAGTGTGAACCAGTTCTTTGGAGAAAGTATTAAAGGAAAAAAATGATTGACAACTTCAATCTGCTAAACGCACTGTAAAGGACACCTCAAAAAGTCACAACTTATGCTTTTGTTGAAAATAATAAAATGACTTCATATGTGAAGGCAGCTACTAAAAAAACAAAACAAAAGGAAGGAGCAGGGGAAAATGTAGCAATTAATGTAAATTAGAAGCTGGGAATTATAGAGCATTGATAAAGAAAGCCAAAGGTCACAAACAGAAAACAGAGATAAGGACAATCTGAAGAAATTTTGAAATTATATTATGAACAAAAACCCCTAACAATTGCCTTGCTCCATTATTACATGGAAATTACTAGGACTTTTTGTAATAACATTTTTTTAAAAAGGCATTCTCAAATACTTTTCTTCGGTGTTTTGGGAAAAAGTCAAGTGATGTATTCATATCAGATGATTATGATGAAGCTCTATTTCAGTAGTAGCGCAGGAGAACGTTAAATAGCAGCTAATAAAACTAGACATTTTTAAAATCAGTAGACCTGAATAATTTGCATGGAGGTATTTTAATACATTTGGCAGAGAACCTGTCTGCACGGTTAGTGAGGATTTTTAGTACGTCTTGGAGAACTAGGGAGGTTCAAGAGAACTATGCAAAAATTTTTGTGAATAGTTAAAAGGAATAAATGTGATGACCTAAATGTCTATAGGCCTTTCAACCTCACGTTGATCTCAAGCAAAATAAGGAATGGCTTCTAGGAATATTAGTTCATTTTAATCAAAGCAGTGAGAACAGAAGTTTATGGAAAATTATCTTGCCAAAGCTAACTAGATATCGTTTAATAAGAGTATATATTTGGTAGGATAAAGGTAATTTTAGTAGTATTAAATATGCAGAGGAATATTGAAAAGTCTTTTAGTTGTTAATCATAATATTTTGATGAAGAAAAAATTTATTAAAATCAATATTGTACCTATTAAATAGAGTCAAATCTCAGCCTCAAGCGTGTAGTAAGTGGGGAAAAATAACCAGTGGTGTTTATTTTAACAGTGGCCCACAAACGCATGGCCCCGTGATTTTTTTTTTTCCTATCTGTGACTCTTTTATCAATGATAAGAAAACATATTTAGAAAGTTTGCATTTGAAATGATTGGAAGATCAGTAAATAAAGAGCGAGCCAAGTCACTGTGGAACCCAGATTGCTCAGGAAACTGGCCACAGTTAAACAAACTGTAAATTTCGGTCCAGGCAAACATAAGACGGTGCTCTAATAACGGAGACTGTACGTCACTGGTACAAGGTAGGGACCCTCCCGCAGACTGAAGTCAGACTGAAAAAGCCTGTAGAGCAGATAATCAGCTGGGAAGAGCTGTGCGTACAAGGGGGTAGACACGAATCTGATACAACCCGTGGGCACATCACCAGAGAAATATATAATATGGTTGTGTTACCTCTGTCCTTGGCACGGATGCAACCAGTTCTGGAAATACTGTGTCCACAATTCAAGAGAGATTGTTGAAAAATTGGAAAAGGTTCAGAGGAAAGCGACGGGAATGATGAAAGGATTGGAAAACATTCCTTGTAATGAAAGACTCAAGGAGCTCAATCTATTTAGGTTATCAGAGAGATGTTTAAAAGGCTACTTGATCACAGCTTATAAATAACTATGTGAGAAACAGAAATTTGATAACACTTTGAGTTTTCAGTCGGTGACAAAGGTATAACAGAAGCCAGTGGGTAAGAAGATGTAGATGGAGAAACACACTGGAAGGTTTAAATCAAGATCGAATGCTTTTCTCCATTAAAATCACAGGGGAAAAAAAGAAAAAAAAAAAAAGAGTAATTCAGAAAAGTTCTGGTGCCCCTTACACAGGGGGGGCAGACTGAGTAGATGACCATAATAGCCTTTTAGTTTTATAGGCCATGAATCTACGGCTTCAATTGCAGGCTTCTCTGCTCCGTATTTTCTTACGCCATCACTGGGCAGATCCAACCAGTGTGAAGTTAATCGGAACCAGGTGGAGCCCGTTTTTTGCAGCACAAGGGAGCTTCCCCCTGAAGCTACATTGGGTAAGACCAGGATTTGACCGGATCGAAGGAATTAATTCAGTACTAAGAGCGCGTGTCTATCATATTGACGCCTATCCTTTCTAATTATTGCAAAACGTATTGATATTTGAGTGAGTATAAAACACTGTCTTGAGGGGTGAAATATGGTAAATTTTACGGCAAAGTGATTTTAACCCCCCCACACACCTTATCGGCTCCAGAGAAATAAAAGGAAATAGAAAATTACGCACAAACACACAGAGCACTGTTTAAGCGAGGCAGAGTACAGGAAAGAGAGCCAACTCGTTTCGCCTGATTTTTGTGCTCTTGAGAGTAGCGTAGGTCCGAAAACTTTCCTTCGACCACAGAAGTTTCTGAATTAACATTGTTGTTAGGAGTGACTGCAGGAGGAGGTGGAGAAACAAAGGAAAGAGAAATGCTAACGGAAAAAACACATATAAACAACATACCATATGTAGGACACTCACCATATGCCAGCCTCACTTTTTTCCTCTCTCTCTAATGTGGTCCAATAATTCCAGTCATCTAGAGGGTTACTCACACTGTCTACTTCAGGCATCTGATTTAGGTGCTTTGAATTGCAGCTGCCCCCCCTTGCCTACAGCCCCCCGGCACCTCTGTCTGTCTGCCAGCTATGCAGGGAAGTACAAACACCTAGGTTTAGTTCTTAAAACTGTGCCTAAGTTAGATATCTAAGTTAGCCTAAAGCTGTTGTATAAATACCACTCTTTCCTATTAAATTTTTTTTTTAAAAAAAACAACAATCATTGCTATGGAAAAAATTAGTTGTTTAAATTACAGGGATATAAAAGTGCAGGAAAGTTTACAAATTCAAGGCCAGCTCCTTAGCTGGTACAGTTCATATACTGGCATTCAAATAAACAGACTGATTCCCATTTGCCCCAGCAAAAGTGCAGCCTTCAAGTTGGTTTTTACAAACGAAGTCGGCCACCTGATTCTGCTGGGTAAAGCACATACATTTTCATAAAACACAGAAAAGAACATTTTACAATGTAAGTCCATTAAGAAAAAACCTCAGAGGGGAAAAAAAAACTAAAAAGAAAAAGTTGTGTAGGAAATGGCAGCTACTGCAGCCTGCAGAAAGCACTTCTCTTATAAAAGCAGAGAAAAAGTGGTGAGAGATCAGCATCAGGCTCAATAGCGGTTGAAAATAATGTATTTTTCTGAGGAAGTCTCTTACTTCCCTTCCTAAATAAATTGTCGTTTTATTTAAAAAACATTCTAAATGCTTTGCTGCCTCATATTAGCTAATAGCTTTACTATATACTTCGTTTTTATTGTGTGGTACTGCAGCACGCCGAAGTAAGCAAAGCGTGCAGATCTCAGCTCAGTACAAAGCTAGACGTTTCACAACAGCAGAAAGGCAACTTTGCATAAATATTGTTGAAAGACAGTGAAGAGAGAAGAGGAAATTCTGCATCTTTAATGCAAGGTCTTTAATGCTAATATATACCAAAATGCTCCGTATACTCCTGGAACCCTTCTGTTAAAACGTCTCTAACTCTAGGGACACATTGTATGAGGCAGTTATGCACCATTTAAACGTGAAAAATGCACACTTTACTTGGAAAAAGATGTGTGATGTGAAGTGTTTTTAAGAATAATTGAATGATTTTGTGATTCATTAAATGCTTTTTCCTCAACAAGCAAGTAATGGCTTTTCCACTAAGCACCCAAAGGGTGAAAAGTCAAACAGTTAGAAGGAGTAAAGCGTCCTTAGGAAGAGGATCATTTACAGTGCTTTTTGTTTTATTCCTTATCTCTTTTTTGTTCCAAGAGGAACAGAGCAAAGAGGGAGGGGGGAAAAAAGTGAGTAACTGCATGTAGGAAATTAAAAAGATTGAATGCTGGGACAAAAGGATATGTGGCAGTTGTCTATTCTTTGGTTTAAGAGGAAATAGAGAAAAATTGTGGCACCTCAGGTTTATTGCATATGGCTTCACGTACATATCCCTGCTGAGACCATGGGATCAGTTCTTTTATGGGAGAGAAGAAAAAAGAGCTGTTTTCATATACCCAATATATCTTTAAGCCAAAGTGTAAATCTTCAGTTTCTTTCCCTTTCTCTTCTTTTTTCTTTTTTT
Source organism: Phoenicopterus ruber ruber (assembly GCA_009819775.1). Classification (NCBI taxonomy): domain Eukaryota; kingdom Metazoa; phylum Chordata; class Aves; order Phoenicopteriformes; family Phoenicopteridae; genus Phoenicopterus; species Phoenicopterus ruber. Next base: position 33,126,569 of record CM020216.1, read on the forward strand.
CTTTTTTTTTTTTTTAAAAAAAAAAAAAAAAAAAAAGAAAACTAGGGAAAAAAAACACACCTTGACTCCTGCAAAAAAGATCTCTGGCAAAATCACAAGACGCCTGCTTAAGTAATACCCAAAAGGTAACTCCATGCATTCCACTGGCCAGAAATAATTCACAGCACGATGAATCCACAAGAAAGTCAATAGCATATTATAACGCTCTTAGGGGAGCTGTAGCTGTAAGAGCAATGTGAGGCAATGCCTTAGCATGAGCTATCACTTTATATATGTGCTGTATACATGAGCATGAATTATATTACAACATTTGACACGCTATGGCTTTTGATCTGCTGTGACTTATGACCTCTGTCCTATTGTGACCTTTATGCCTAAACCTGTAGAGAATAGTTCAAACAATAGAATATACATGATAGATGACACTTAGATAGGATAAAAGTGTATAAGGAATATAAACACTCATGCTCAGGGCAATAGCTGGCCAAAAACTGCCAAAAATCAGGAAGATACTTCCCCTGGGATACGACGTTATGAATTTTCTTGCACCTTCCTCTGAGGCATCTGGAGCCAAGGATACTAGCCTAGATGGACCACTGGTCTGATTAGGTATGGCAGTTCTAATATTTCTGTGAACATATATGCTAGTGTGGAAAAATACAGCTTATATGGTTAACAGAAAGTCCTGCATAAGACAGGAAGGAATCTTTGACCAGTGATAAAATCCTTGTGAGCTTTCAGCTGAAAATCTGGTTGAACTTCGTGTATATTCTGTTTCCACCCAGATCAACTGTGATTTCCAGCTGATTTCAGTGGGGGCAGCAGGAAAACTGCAAAGAAGCCCCACGTACTCTCCTGTATGGGGGACCACTCAGACCCCACAAGCAACTACATTTTATTTTTAATTAAAAAAATACAATAATCCCCGTAGATCTGAGGTCTCGTGAGATTTTCCATATAGCCAGGGTTGGCACTTACTTCCCTCCACAGGAGGGAGAATTTGAAGACAGTCTTTTACAGCTCATCTTTATCAGCCTCTGCTGCTGCTCTGTTTTTCAACAGCTCCTATTTGGTTAGCCCGTTCCAGCAGCTTCCAGCTGCAATCTTGGACTCCAAAGACTGGCTTGCTGATCATCAGCTACCTGGCTCCACAGAACAGTCCAGGGACCAGGCATTCAAATGCAATTAAATTGCTCTCCAAAAGAAAGCTGGAGAGCAAGAAGGAGTGTTGGCATGCTGCAGAAAAGCAGGAAGACAAAGAATCAACTGACAGTCTATATAGCATGAGACTGGAGTCTTTGGCTACAATGTGGAATTATACTGCATCTCGGAAAAAAGTATGGACAAAAAACGCAGCCATGGAATGAAGGTATCCATAAGGCCTTGGCTGGAAAACGTCAGCATTTTTCAACAGCTGGATATAGACATATTAGTAAAACTTTGATCATAAATCATATTTTTAATATAATTGTCATAACATTAAGACCTGAAACTTACTATCTTTTCATAAAACATAGAAGCTATAGCTTGTCTGTACCAAGTGCAAATGTCAGTTTATTTAATTAAGCTGATTTAAATACAAACAAACAGAAAACAGTTTCTTGGATAGACTTTGAGTTTTGCTAAAACCAAATTTATTTTAGTAAGGCCCTCATTGATTAGTTAAAGCAAAACAAGCCACTGAAACTGCACCCAGGCCTCATACACCAGGATTTATATTTGTTTGAAAGAAATCTATTTAAAAATCAAGAACATTTAAGCTGAAATGGCTAGGTCCCATCACCCCCGTTAGCCCGATTCCCAGCCCGGTGGGAACTCTGCTCTTGCGTCACTCTGGGGAAAGGGCTGAAACCTGCGGGTTCAACAGGCAAAGCCCGGAGCTGCCCCTGCGTCACTGCCCGCTTCCCTGGCTGCGGGTTGGGAGGTACTTCTGGAGAAGTGCGAGGAATTTACGCTGAAGAAAATGCAGTGTAGGGCAGAAAGATAATGTATTAAGCAAGGCCTAGAGATTGGCAAGCCACCCTTTCTGGTGGAAAATTTACACATGCGCCAGCTGTTAGGACTATCTTCTTCATACAACAAAATATATGACCCCCAGCTCAAACAAGCCTCAGGTGATACCTGCCATCTACACATGCCCCCTCACACAGATATTCCTGATGTGCTGTTCCTGATATGTTGGGGTGCAATGTGAAATGGTGTCTGAAAGTGAGGCGTTGCAAACGACAAGTTGGATGGACTGGCTTTTGCTGTTGTCCTCTCACGATAACTGCTGTTATGGGGGATAGCTACAAAGCTTGCCAACTTCCTCCGTCTTAAAACTAGTGAAAGCAATATTACAGAAGCTAGACAAACTGTCAATAAAGCTTGTTGGGGAATTTATTAAATTTTTCCTGAAATATTTCTCTTCTCAGAAGTAGAACAAGATATCGTTGCACTGGCTAAATAATACAGCAGCATCAGCGGTGAAAAGATTCAGCATCCTGAAGTGAGATTCACCTACATAACCTAAGCCATTTGTAGCCTAAATGACAATATGCAAACTTACAGTTGGAGGAAGCAGGTCCTTTCAAGCACAACTCATCTGACATTGCAGATATCTACTTTATATAAGACTGAGCCGCTCCCTGGGCTCCGCTGACTCAATCGTCTCCAAACAGCTCTTGGTAGCAGAAGGAGAGGCCAGTTAAGAGGCCAGTTCCCTCCACTCCGTTCGAGGAGCACTGCTGTCACCAGGGTCCCCAGAAAAGACAACACTTCTCTCACTCTCACACTACCATAAAGCAAATCTATAAATATGTGGATTGTCATTACGTCCTATTGATAATCTAGCTAAGGGATTGAACTGTACTATTATCTAAATATATTAAAAAGCACATGGGTTGTAAACTAATAGGCTGTCAGCAGTACGTGCCAATCTATTTAGCATGAATTGGGACAGAGATGCATTACAGAGAAAGCTGACACCGGTGGAGTTTCTATTCCCCCTATGACCCTGAGCACGAACCTTGCCTCCAGACCCTTTGTCTTCACACTTCTCTGACATTGTTCCTTTCCCTGTGTTCCTTTTGTCTCTCCACTTGTCAAACTGTTCCTCAGACACCTAGGCTTTTTTGATAGATTTCCTAGCCAGTGCTTTGGAACTATGCATTTTTGATCTCACAGATGTATGAACCAAGCCATCGTATTTAGTTTAAAGAAAGAAAGTCAAACTTAGTACGTATTCAGAGCAGAATCAGATGTTATAATCTGTTTCCTGGAAAGTAGTTACGCTGTGCAAATAGTGTTTTTATTTTTTCTGAGACAAACCAGAAAAAAAGGTGAAAACCACAACTGATTCTGGTCGAACCAAAATACATTTTTTTTTGTTTTCTCTTGCCTGATGCGATGCAATGTACACAGCATTCCATTGATGCAAAAGAGTTTAGTTTCATAGGTATGTAAAAAAAAAGCTGAAGACACAAAGGATATGATTCACAAAACTGAAGGAAGACCCACGCTCTTACTTTTACACAGAATCAGGGCTACCATTCATGCCAGGTGGGAAGTGTGTTCGATTCCCTTTTCATCATGTTAACAGGAGTTAAACCTGCATTAGCCGTCTTCAATGCCTGCTCTTAAAAATGCCTTTGTACTGATGGACGAGAAGGCAGTTGATGTGATACCAAATACCTAGAAATAACAGATCTGTGGAACTGCAGGTCAATAAAATGATTTTGTAGCAGGAAAATGAGTAAAAGCCATAATAAACAGTAAAACTGGTGGATAAATAAACTTAAATTACATAGGGAATTCCTTAAGCAAATATAAGGAAAAAGATAAAGCTTACTTGTTTTTTGACAAGATCTTTCACTAAAACCTCTTGAAAAAACTAAACAGCCTTGTGATAAGAGAGAAGGTCTTCATATCTTAATTGGTTAAAGGGACAAGGCAGGATTCAATGGTTAATTTTCAAATTTGAAGGAGGTCCCAGAACAAATATGCAGTAGGATAGATGTCGATGGAATCGTGAGTGGTGTGAAAAGGCTAAGTAAGGAATGACTTTTTCTCCTCCAGTTTAGGAACTAGTGGGAATCAAATGAAGGTAGCAGGTACCAGCTTCAAAATGATCAGAGAGAGGCAGTTCTTCGTACAAATGGAACAACAGAAGTTGTGGATGCTGTAAGTTTGCCAAGGTCACCAGCTAAACTCATGGCAATACCCAGTGACTGTTAACCATGAGACAACACTTTGGATGAAAAGTTCCTGAGCCACAAACTGTTGGAGATGCAGTAGTTTGGGGAAATATCAAATATTTGCTTGTTGGTTTGGATTTTTTTCCTTCACTTTTCCTTTAACATCTATCTGTTGCTGTCCATTTTCAGTTGTGTGTGACTGACCTGCAGAATCTCTGGTAGGATCCAGTACTGCTCTCCCAGGGCAGTGCCTCATCTCAGGAGCTTTCCTACTCTCTGGTTGACACTGCTGCACTCGATACAGAACACAGAATGTGCAGGAAACTTGACTGCAGATGTAACACCAAGGTTAAAAACAGAAAAGAGAGTAATAAGGAGTTAAGGTGAGTTTGTTTTTCCTGTTCTCTGTACAAGATGATGAATGGAGGGTTCCTGACTGACTATGTACGTCCAAAGTGTCCGTAAGCTGCAGGCAATTATTGTCTGTATAGACACAGACAGACCAGGGCTGGCGTGTTTGGATCCAGAAGGGTAATTAGCTCAGGCATATTGCAGGCGAACACTGATTTATTACTTGCATGGTCACTTCAAATCCAGAAGCAGTGGTAGCTCATTTCCACCATGCTGCACCCCCAGGGCTACTCAAACCCAACTCAGTGAGCGCCGCAGTGGTGCAGCGCACTGGAGAGCACCAGCTCTGCAGGAGGCACCTCAGCCACGGGTTTTATTACCGTGGCTCGGCGCTGGTCAAGCTGGGCTTGGGCTGTCTTCACAGTTACCCACTTGATCTTGGCCGTAACATGATTCCCAATCCCCATTTATGTAGATTTTTGAATAATTTTGAATATTCCAGCCCTTTCCATCACAGATTATAGGAAGTTGTTGATTTAGACTTCTCATTTTTCCTGGATTCATTTATCTTTGAATGATGATAATCCAAAACTTGTTACCACACTTCAGAAGTAATTTCATATGTGGGAGAGAGGGACAAACTCCTTTTCATATAGGTATTTCTAAGAACAGTTGAGACAGGGCTTTATTTTTTTTTAGTTTTTAAAAAAACAGTTCCACTTGTTTGACCAGCGTAGCTGCTCCTTAGCTCACATGTGGGCAAAGAGCAGAGTGCCACAAGCACCACATTTTATGCTCCGTAAATGCTCACAAAATGGAGGAAGTGGAAGTGATGAATTAAGTGAGAAGCTTTTGTTATGATTCTTTTAGGTTTTAAGGGTAAAAAATTGAGAATGGATCTCCTTGGAGAGGAAGGAGAGAGAATGGTACATCTAAAGGACGCAATCTATCATCCTAAACATTGGTAAGTGACATTTCCTTAGGCAGCTGACGGCTAAATATGTCTGGTTTTTTCAACTTGTGCTGGTAGAAGGAAGAAGGAGTCTTATGCCCTCATTTTCAAAAAGGATATCCACAATTCAGGGAGCATAATTTGATACACAAGCTACTGGTAGAGTTGCATTTAGCATACTTAGCTACATAGCATTTTCCCGTGTGGATATTTTGGGAGGAAAGGAATTTGTTTGTTTTCGTGTGGTTTTTTTATGTTTTTTATTTAAGATGCCTGTGATGTGTTAGAAAGTATCATGTGCATAGAGGAACTGCAGCCCTTCCTGTAAATTCAACAAACTGGTATTTGCTGAAAGCAACCTCTGAATGATTTACCTTTTTCACAAAGAGAGGTGAAGAGTAGGAGAGGGGTGGGAAAACAACAGATTTTTTAAATTATATTAACACTCACTACCTGCAAAAGCATTTGTAGAGAGTTACCCAAATCTCCTGTGGGCATTTCAGCAGAAGTCCAATACAGAAATACACCAGAAAGGAATGACTAGTTGATTGGGCTACAGGCCAATCTCAGCTACAACTGTATGGTATCATAAAACACCTTGGCCCCTTCCACAAGAAGAAATAATCAAGTCTCTATGATACTGTATTCCTGAGGAATGTGGTTTTTCCAGATAATTTTCATTTTCTGAGTCACTGTTAATTTTCTTTAGGCCTATGTACAGTTCACATTCCTGTTACACGGGGCAACACCTTAAGAAAGTACTGAGATGGTCAGAAAGCAATAGGAAAAGAATGCTAAAAGCAATTACTTCCTCCAAAAGACACTCGCAGTCGCTTGGGTGTTTTAAAAATATGACAGGTTAGATTCAACCAGGAGGCTCAGGGAGCCAACCAACACTGTCTCCTTGGTTTCCTCTCCAGCGTGGAGCCAGGAGATCCCTAGAGAAGCCCCACCAGCAGCTTCCACCACTGCTCCACTCTGTCCTCTTCAAGACTCCGTCCAACTGGGAATGAATATAGTGTCTTGTTACTGAAGTTATTGCTTTAAGACTCACCACCATTGACAAGTCAGTAAAAATCCCTCCCTATGACTTATTCTAACCACACAAATTTATCAGAAAAAAAGACCTATATATTGCCATATAAAGTTGTTCCAGCAATTATTTTAATTAAGTGATTAAGAATGGGCACAGCATTATCTTCCATATGTTATTAGAATGCACAGTAGTAGTCCAATGCTTACAAAGATTTACATTTGTGTTGGACTAATATTCATGAATTGGGAATTAAAAATCTCACTCAAACGTGCCTTCACACAGTGGGCCAAATAAAGCAAAGTTGTTCAACAAGGGACTTCTGTGTTAGAGACCTTGAAAATAATGACTTAACAGTATGCTAACTTGTTGAAAAGAATCTCATCAGAGGTCTGTCCAGCTATGACATGTTATGGATTTACTTTGGACTGAGCCAATGGGCTGAGGTATGCCATGGAGATGAAGGAATACAACTTGAAAGATATATATGTCTGTTTTAAGTAGGAATGTTCATTCATTAGCTCACTGCTTCATTCACTAAGCCGTGCACAAATTGCTGCACAAATGAATGATTCAATACAGATGCCTTTAATACGCCACATAGCGGTAAGTAACCAGCGAGGTACTTGCCATCGTGACTCTCCTGGTGAGACAAGGAAGCAATTTCTTCATGGCTGCGCTGGGAGGCAGAAGCCTTGAAATGGAAGAATACAGGCTGTACTGGGCAAAGTATTCTTTAACCAAAAGTGATCTATACATTAATACGCTCACAATCCTCTCTCACATCTCGAATGTTACGAATTTATTTTGGGGGAGCAAGGGATAGAAGAGATGAGTCATTTCGAGGTCCAGGCTGAGCAAAACTCTCCAGAACAGCAGCTCCAGGGGCCACTGAAATAATATACAAGCTTTCACGGTGTAAAGTATGCTAAAGTGGGTCATACAGTTTATTTCCAGATGTTCCCACCCTCAGAGTATTTTCTAATGATATAGATGAAATCCTTAAAGACTTTCTGTATAAGGCCAAATCTGTTCAGAAATGAGCAAAACCTGTGCAGAATAATTTACTGGGATGTAAAAACAGAACAAGCAAACAAACAAACCAAATCGTATAGTCCCTGTATTTAGAACTGAAATGACTAAATTTTCACTGTTAATGAAATAATTTATCAAAGTTCACAGAAAGCCTTTTTTTTTTTCCCTGGAAAGTTTCCAAGCACAAGAAATACTCTAAATAGAGGAGAAAGTTTAACAAATACCAACCACTGGCAGAAGAGGCGTAAGAGGAAGCAGAGAGAAGACCAAGCGATGTAAATGATAAAAGCCCTCAGGTAAAGAATTGTGAAATGCTTGCCTATTTGAAGAAGCTTTCAATTTTAACACGATCTTTTTGTTGAAGTCGTAAAGTGTCTGTAACTAAGGCTGTTAAGAAGTCGCTTTGGTAACCAGCCGAAGAAGGACATACGTGTTTTAATAAGAGGGCTCGGAATATAAACAGGGGCATATTCTCAAAATGAAGCAGAGTATAAAAACATGTATGTTTTTGGTCACTAAAGAGAAGTCTGCCTGTTACAGTAGAAATGAAAGAACAGTGCATTAGATAACATTATATAGGGACTTGAGCCAACAGAGTTGCATTTTGGCCCATATGTATAGAACACAAAATATAATGTACATTTGAATCTCTGGGCCTTCCCAGAGATTACTAGGTGACACTAGAGGACTTATGTTTCTTAAATGAATACACGTGCCATTGCCACTATAAAGCACTTTCTCATCACAGACCTTAACGCTTTCTCTTAGGGAAACAAACAAACAGAAGAACCCCAAAGTCTTAATGCCTTTAGCCTTTCCTTGCAAAATATTGTAGCCATTAATACGCCCATTTAACAACGGAGTAGAATGAAGTGCCAGTGGAGAACCTGATTTAAGAAGGACAGAAGACCATAAACACACATGTGATATATTTGTATACTTTTTTCAGTCAGACCCATCTGCGCTCCAGTTCTTTTTAGAATAGCGAAAGAAAACCTCTCTGTGCCTCCTTTGCGCATACAACAACCGTATATCAAATCCAGTATGTTCTGCAGTGGTCACTGTGTTTGATTTGCATGCTCTAAACCTAATTGAGACTCATCAGTAGAAATTACAAAGCAAATCAGACAAAACTGTACCTAGCAAAAATTACTTGAATTGGACAAAGTAAGGAAGTTAGAGGCAGGCTCAGTATCAGAAATACGGTCTTTTAATTGTCAGCTATGCATTAAAACCAGTCATCCTTTCTTCTGCCATTTAACATCATTTTCCCTTTCCACTGTATTTTTTATTGTGATAGTGGTATTTGGAGTACATACGTGCTGTCTTTTTTACCACAGTGTACCTTAGTTACTTTTTCCCGACTGATTTTGTAGCCAGGAGATACCTTTTGGTCTTCTAACTTGACCTGCTATATAAATTAGAGAACAGGACCCAGCAATTTCTGCATCAGCCATAATATCTGTTCTAGGCTGGGTGTCTTTCTGAGAGATATGTTACAGCTCAATTTAAGAACTGCAACAGATGGAAAATCCAGCACATTGCTATGTCGGAATTTGTTCCAAACATTAATTACTATCACTTGATATTTGTGCTCTGTTTCCAGCTCAGAATTGTCAAAATTAAATTTCCAGGAGTTCCATCTTTATTATTAATTGGATAATGATCAAGTAACAACAATAATTAAAAATTGACAATTAATTTTAAAGACTTTATTAGTTAACTAAACAGAACTGGTCAAGAACATCTTTTCCATGAAAGGTCTTACAAACTGTGATAAAGTCTCCTTCTAACCTTGAGTAAATCGAGCTGCTTCAGTGTCTCAGAATAAGGCACGTTTCCCAGACCTCATACCTTTCTTGCAGTTTCTTCTGAGCCCATTCCAGTTTGTCAATGTCCTTCTCAAAGCGTAAATGTTAGAACTGGACAGAATATGCCAGGAATGCTCTCACTAATGACATACACAGAGGGAGTATCACCCTCTCCATCCATAGTCCCTTGCTTAGACATGAAAGGATTGCATCTGACACTTTAATCATAGCATCATTCTGGTAGTTTACTTTCAAATTATTATTTAATCTCTCTTTTCTAGAGTACCTGCTGTGGAGGATTCAGTTCCCCAATAATAAGTGTTATGTAAATTCTTTGTCCTTTGGCCTCAGGTTTGGCTACGCAAAAATATCTTGTTTTAATGAATCTCTCTTAATGAGTGCTCCAGATTAGCTCATTCCCCTTTCATCATCATTAATTGTCAAATTATTTTGTCACCTGTAAGTTTTGGTATTGATATAATTTCACATTTTCCAAACTCTGCTAAGGATATTGAGTGGCATTGGAGAAAGAACAGATCCTCACAGGACCATACTAGAAATATTTTTCCCTGCATTACTCTTCTACAGCTATACTTATTTCTTTACTACCTCCATTTTAGTCAGTCTTTTGTATGATTTTTAACAGATTTTTAATTGAAAACCTCAGCATTAATTGAGTCTTCTGCAATTTCCCCAGCATTCTGTAATTAAAAAATGATTAGTATGCTGAAATGACCCACCTTAGCTTGCATCAAGGCTATTATCTGATCCGGCCAATTTGGAAAAAAAGAAATGTAGTAACATTTGTTCAGCATAGTTTCTAGCTACTGATGGGATAGAAAATACTTTTCATTAGCTTCAAGGTAGAAATAGATCTTCCTGTCTTCTTCTAGAAAAACAGACGTGTATGAGCACATCTGCCTTTTGCACATCATGATCCATGTTTTTACTATCCTGCTGAGTACTGGAATTAAACCATTACTAAAAGATCTCACTTTTTCTTTATATACTTAAAGTATTGATTCTTATTTTCCTTCGTCCTCTACAGAGTTTTTCAAAGACACTGTCAGCTTCCTGTATCAATTGCCCATATTTCCCTAGAGTCAGTTTTAAACTCACTGCTATTACTCTTGGGTTTAGTTTTGTGAATTTTTGTTGCTGCCTTCATTTTCTTCTCAATCAATAGTATATTTTTAGGCTGAAGATGTCCTTTAAATATTGCGAAGTAGTGTGTCTTCTGACACTGAATTTATCAAATCTGAATTATATTTCATATTTTCATGTTTAAATGTTTCCTGCCACATAATTTTGCTCACAGTTTTTCTCAGCCTTGGGAAACCAGTTTTCTAAAAGGCGAAATATATACATTACTAGTAAAGCATTGCCAAGGCAGATATTGGCACACTACATTGATATTTCTGATGGGAAAAAAATAACAATCTCGCTCTTTCCTTCCCCCAAATACACATCAAAATAAGGCTAACTGTAGAAATATTCCGGGTTCTTAGGTTTTTAAACTCACCAATGTAAATTAATAATGTTTTATTTGGTTTTCAAACAAACATTTAGCAGTTTAATTCATTGCTTGCACTGAGTTGTCCTAAGGAAAGATATATAGTAATTTAGAAGTTAACCCGAAATGCAAGATCATTTAGCCTGCTCTGACTCGTGTCCTCTGTGACCTGGAAAAAGTCCCTTAGTCTCTCCGTGCCTCAATTTCCCAACAGGAAAACTGAAATAACAGTTTTCTAATATAGATAGATATTATCCACATATGCACAAAATTATGCGATGACCAGGAAAGTATGCTGAGAAAAGTATGTAAGTATCTCTGATTAAAAAACAAAACCACTAAATGGATCTGTATTCATCATAAGACTAAGCGCAGAAACATCGTAAAACTGGCTCTAGTGTTCTTTTGTTATTTGCATTTTGGGAAGTCCAGTTTGGAAAGGACAGTTGTGTCTCTGTTCCACTTCAGAAGTTCTGAACTCCTTAATTTCAGGATTCAATATTGCATACTTATGCATAAAGCCAACAGCACCAAGGATTTTTTTATTTCCTTTCCTTATGTATGAAGATCTCAAAAGATTATGAAAAACTGGACTAACATATTCTGCAGGCTTTTTAAAGGTTGTATTAGTAGCATGGTAATTCATTTAGGCATCTGCGGATTCTTTGACTGTTCAGTGAGTGTCACAAAAAGCGAGCTTAGAGTTTGTTGTCTGGATCTTTAATTTAACTGAAGCATGAGTCCATATAGATAGACATGTGACAACCTTGCTAAACAGGCTGAAGAGCATAACTTATTCCTTCCAAAATCAACAGTGAACTGGGATAAGATTCTCCCAGAATTAATGGCCCAGAAATAATTTATGTGCTTTGAAAAAAAAGACCTAATCACTTAGGGCCAACCCCATACTGTCTTGTGGAGATTCACCAGTGGAATTGGAGAGAAAATAGAGAGACATAACCGCTACAGAATCACAGAAAAACAGAGAATGTAAATGTGAAATACTGGCTGCCACGAGCCTTCAAATTCTCAGTTTCTAGTAGTCAATCTGACAGGCAAATTTGTCTTTACATGTTTAATTAAAAAGTACATAGGACAAACATTAACTGTTTTACCCAGGCCACCAAAGACATTTCTTCTACTGTTGCTTCAGAAGTGACTTGCCCAGATTTAGCTCTTACACCATGATCTCTAATTATTTTTTTTGCTTTTAGAACGACAGAACATTTATGGAGATATCTGACACACAAGCAGTTCAGTTTCAAAAGGAAAGATTTTTTTCTTGTTTCCTACCAATTACTACAGATCTCACCTCAGAGTATATAACATCTACCTCTAAAGTATGCAAAGTTCAAACTCCAAACCCAAACATCTTAAACTTTAGCATCCAATCCAGATTTTGAATGCTGAAGTGCTAGCGTTTCCATTCCAGCTTGAGGTTCTGTGCCACAAGGAATTGAGAACTTCAGAGTTCACAGGTGGTTTTGCGCACGCGCGCGTGTGTGTACACCTAACCAATTTTCACAGGGTTAAATAAAAATGAGCTTCTATAATCAGGAACTTGGTTACAAATATCTACATTTATGAATTTGCCTGTTTGGCTGCAAATACCTTATTAATTTTAGTTCACTAAAACATAACCCAGCTGTAACTTGACCCATTTTGAGTAGCTATACTTAAACTGGTGTTATGTTTTCAGTACTAAAGACTGATAACTTGATAGCTCCCCAGGGTTTGTTGGTTACAGTTTAAGTACAGAGTTGACATTACATGCTATTTTTCTGAAAATCCCAGCAGTAATATTACAGATGAGATACTGGTATTCAGAGATATATTCAGTGATTAAGTTAGAGTGTGGATATCTTCAAACATACAGTGTCATTCACTAACCTGCAATTTTATTCATTTTCAGGTCCTTTTAATCTTATGAAAATGGAACTGTAAAACCAAACGAAAACAGCAGTTCAGAAGTATTCTCTGGGCCGAGACAAAACCAGCCTGGATTCTGTCATCCTTACTCACGGTGAGCGGTAGGTTACTCTGTAAATAGTCCTCATTATTTCAATATGAATAAAGGTCACCCAGTTTGGTGCTTCGGGATTACATAATAATTTTTCATCTGCATTTTGCAACATTTTTAGAAAGCACGCGTAACTCATTCATTCTTGTTTCGCAGTTGGCAAGTTGGTGTAAAGTTAGATCAAATGAGTTATCCTGTATTGTTCAACAAGACAAAGGGAGCCAAGAACAGAACCTCATTTATTTATCTGAACAGATTTCAATAGAACAGGGTTACATTCTATTAGCATTTCTTTCTGCTTCTTTGCCATTTCCCAAAAGGTACATTTCGAAGAAAACAGAGGCCTGCTGTATCTGGTTTTATTACTGTCATTTCTTAGCCCATCAATGGATGCAAGCAACGATGCTGTCTGATCATGACAAACTCTTATTCCAAACACAGAAGAAAAAAATTACCATAGGTAGCAAATCTATGAATCTGAATGATTTAAGGCTTTCATGCAGATTAATGGAGGGGTTTATTCTATTTCCCAGAATTTATGTGTTTGTTTTCTCATAATAAAGGAAGTTTCTAGCTTCTGGTTGTGAAGATAGCCTTGACAATGTAAACCAACATACTTTCATCTTGTTGAGTCCTCATCCTTACCAGCTAAAACAATAGCATCAAGCGAAGTTAACTTCCCCCATTCATCTTACCGGAGTGTCAGCCTTGAAGCATAAACATGCACACTTAAGTACCAACACTGTTAACCAATTCACTGCTTATTATCAGATTAGAAATAACTAGTCAGCACAATTAGACAGTGGCTGGATGTTTGTGATGTTCTTGACATGCTATCACTTGAAAATGTTGAATACACTATTAATATGAAAATAGAGAGCAATCTACTAAGTTTAAGATCTATTTTTTCTAAAGTAAGTATCTGCATGATGTTGCATACTTAAGTTTTGGAGTGCTTTTTAAACATCTCCTTCTTCTGCATATCTAAAATCTCCCAAACAGTGACTCACCCACTCCCTACCTCTAGTTTTGGCGCTCTATGACCAGTTGCTGCCTGACTGCCAGCTCCCTCTGCCCTGACAGGGACTTCACATCACATATGTGTTCAACTTCTTTGAGAGAATGTTAAGGAAGAAGCATTCAAAAATGGTCTAAAAGCATATGGATACTCATTTATTCTGAACTGATTGGAACAACCAAGCAGAAATTATAAAAAACACACTAACATCATACAGTATTGCAAGGATGAGGTAGGAGACAACAGGACGAGACGAAACCTACCCTCTCTTCTAAAACATCCCAGATAAAAATAAATAATGCCCAGTTATTATACATCACATTTTCTCCCTAGAAAGCCAAACACTTTACTGATTGCTTCTGCAATGCTTACTGCATCCATTTTACAGCTGAAGCAACCGAGGCACTAGTCTGAAAAGGTCATTCAGCGGGAGAGCAACGGCAGAGACAGGAAAGGATGCAAAGTCCCAAGACAGCTCTCAGTTCATTAAATCACTCTGCCTCTGGTCAGGTGGCATCTTAAGCACACATTGCAAACTCTGTTAACAGCTGCTGGGAAAAAAGCTTATCTGCCCTCTGGCCCCCTTACCTTGAATGTCTGAATTGTAACGTGAAGCCAGAGCCACAGCATCAAACACAGATGCCAAATACCACCTTTGCTACACGAACATGAGCAACGCTGCTAGCCGTGCTTCGCCGTGCTGCCAGCCTGCCAGAGGACAAGACTGGTGGAGGAAACCAGCCTCTGGGACGAAAACACTTCATAAAGTCCCCAAACAATGCAGATGGACCTTAACAGGAACCAAAAACGTATCACTGATTCCTCTCTCTCTATAGTTCAGTGTGCTGTGGTTTGGACGAGGAGCAAAATAATCTATTTAATACACACAGCAGGTACCCGATTCCTGGAAGTCTATCTATGCTTCCCACTAGGGATTTTCCTTTTCTTCTTACCTGCATTCATTTGCTGGGCATAAATTTATCAGCAGCTTTTCTCAAACCTTTTTTCTGCCTACATCTTCCTGCTTCCACCTCTTTCTTGGAGCCTCTTTCAGATCAACTTTTTTACACTGGCAATACAGTTAAACACCTAATAACTTTAAAAAAATGCTATAGTATGAGGAAGTGGGGTGTATTCTTTACATAATGACAGTGAAAACACTTAGAGTGGGTATTTTTCAGAAGAAAAATGTATTTTCTTTTCTGACGTAGAGACAAGAGAACACCTATGCTGTTGCGTTTATTGAGCAATACTTGACACACATTCATTGAACAGCCATCATGACAGCGTTTAATTAAAGTCCATGTGGCTTTAAATGATGGGAAGCCTTAAAAAAAAAAAAAAATCTGAAAACTGTATTTACTTTCTCTGGCAAGCATTTAGCTATTGCACAAGAATTCTGTCTAACTCTTTTTATTTAGAAGACACTTTTCACTTTCAAGGCAGTTAACAAAGATTCCGCCAAGTATCACACGAATTGCACAAGTATTTTGTTCATGCATTTGTATTTAGGTACCTAGGGGAGTACGCAGAGGCCGCAGTGTGAATGAAGAGCACGAAAGAAGGCAGGAGAGGAAGATACCAGACTGGCAGTGATCCCAAGCCGCTCACACGCTGATGTTCAGGACAGCACATGTGGGTGCCACATGAGCAGGTGAAACTGTGATTCTACATGTGTGGAAGGGAGGATAATAATTAAACAATCAGATGTGCTAAGTGTATCATGCTGGGACATCGCTACATTTCAGATGGGTTGTGAGGTTTCAAACCCAAGGCGGTAACTCGGGAAGTGGCCAAGTTACAGCTGTGATCGTGAGGTTTTCTGCGTGGTCCCCGCAGCGCCGCGGTGCCCGTCTTGTCCGGACACACTCCCCAGTAGCGTGCCAGACGCTTCGCAGCCTAAGGAGAGCATTCCACATCTTTCAGCTGCTAAGACTCTTAAGATTTTCGCTCTGGATGTATTCCAAGGCTGCTCTCCTGCATGCCTGTACGTACTGCAGCCCTCCCCAGCCACCGTCTGCAAGATTCCCCGCCGCCTCCTGCTCCCGGCGACGGAGACTTGCCCCTGGCAGCGGGGCGAGCCTGGCGGGCCGGGGCCGGGGCCGGGGCCGGGGCCGGGGCCGGGGCCGAGCTCTGCCCTCTGCCGACTGCGCGGCGGCGCGGAGCGGCGCGCCCGGCGCTGCGCTGGCACAGCCCCGCGGCAGCGGCCGTGGAGGGGAGCGGGGAGCCCGGGCAAGGCGGCGTTTCGGTCTGATTTTAGTTGGAGCTACTGCAAGAGCTCCCAAGTGGTAACGCAGAGGGTCGTCATGAAGCCCGAGGAGTTCAAATCTGCCCTCGCGGGGCTTCGTGAGCAGTCAAAAGCTTTCATTGCACATCAGTACAGCCTTCTGCATCCTGGTTTGTCCTTTCCTCTCCATTTTGGCTGACAATCTTTGCCTGGATGGTTTTTTTTCTGTAATGTGATAGGAGGAGGATGATGATGATGATTAATTATTATTATTATTTCTTTTGAGGTAGAGGCTATACTATCCAAAGAACATGGATTTAGTCTTTGCACTGTAACTGAACTATTAACCTGTACTGCAAGGAAACGCTACACCAAATAGCCATACATTTGTTCAGCTGGTTCTGGCTCTTTTTAAAGCAAAACCGGGGAAGTTTCTCAAGAAGAGCTACAGCGGGGGGTCACAGAGGGCACCCGCCCCTCCGCTCCCAGGCTCTGACCTGAGGAGCGCCACGGGGCCCTCTTGTTTCTCCTGACACACACACAAAGCTGCTGGGGGGACCTGTACGGCTGCACAGTCATGTCAGTGTGTGGCTGCGTGTTTTCATACAGTCTTTCCACGTGCGAAAATCTGAAGGGAAAACAAACCAACCCACCCTCCTGTGGACTGAAAGCCACAGCTCGCACCGTGAGGCTCAGCCTCCGGGACCGCTCCTCCTTCCCCTGCTGCCACCGGCAGTGGCTTCCATAGGTCGCTTCTCTTAAACGTCTGCTTCCCTTTCCACCTGGTCTGAGGCAGCTGTATTTTCAATTATAAGCTCTTCTGGGTGAGGATGATGCCTGTCTACACACTTGCAGAGTGTGTAGCACAACGGCCCCGATCTCTTGCATTGCCTCTAAGACCTGCAGTCTTACACCACTAGCAGTAAATGCACGTTGGTGAATATTTTACTCCACTGTCTCCAGTTGAATACAAAGCAACTCAGAGCTTTGCCTCTCGTGATAGAAATCTTGCATAGCATGAGCCCAAGCTATTTCACAGACCACCTGCCTTTTCTTAACCACGTGTAGAATTGACTACTAGGAATCTCAATGTGTTTTATATGTTATTAATAAAGTTAACATTTCTATTAAATACTACTCCCTTCTGGGACTCTCACCCAACCTTGAGCGTAATAATCAAGAAAAAAACCTTTCTGTCACATTATTAAATGTTCAGTTGCAACAGTATAGAAGACTCTGGTAGCATAATGCCATGTTGGCATCTTTCCAGTACGGGAAATTTTTTCCATAGATTTTTTTTTTCCAAGTCAATTTATTGCAAAACAGTTGCTTTCTGTAATATCACAGATTTATCCAGAGTTTACAATGCAATCATTGCTCCTTGCTATTGGAAAAGATTTATTTAGCCGGTTTTGGCCTTCATTCCAAAAGGCTGAATGCCAAATCATTACAGTGTATCTGGTGTTCTGTTGTCAGAAAATATGATCTAGCATTAAGATACTATTCAGAGACTCTAAAAGCCAGGGAAAATAATTGTGGTAAATCAAAACCTCATAAATACTTTATAAAGTTGTTTTTAATGTCTGTCCTCATGTGTGACAAAAAAGTACCAGTTTACATGCAACAAGAATACATGAGTTTTGAGGCTTCATTTCCTATATCGTCTAAGTTTTAAAACAATATTAAAGTCTATCCCATACAGACGCAAAAGTCAGGCGGTTGTTGTCACATTATATTTTCTGGTACTACTGCATTTTAATAAGCCAAAAGACAGCAAACCGCTTTTCTAGACTTAGCTCCAAATGACGTATTTTCTTTCTTTTTTGAAAAAAGACACTGAGAGGCTAAGAAACATATATATGGCTCTGAAGTGGAGGCCACAACCGTGCAAGCACATACACGCAGGCAATGCTCAATGTGGTTGAAGAAGAGCACATGCCAAAGACTTAGGAGCAGCTGGCCCCAAATTTTGGCCTCAACACACCATGTGAAATAGAACATATGTGTGGACTAGGTTTGACTCCCTTCAGATGCTTCTGGAACACAATAATATCTCACTGGGTAAGAAAGCCGTTCTGTCTTCCAAACTACCTATGCCAATAACTTTTTATATCTCCACCAAAAAATGCAAAACAATTTTCCTGTGTAGCACATCAGTGTGACAGATAGCAGTGACTGCCAGAAGCTTGGAGATGGCGGTATATCTGGGATGGAGATTAAACTGAGTCTGTCTAGAGGCACGGGAAGCACGAGGGAGCAACAGGCATAATAATAAACTCAAGCAGAGATCATGTCCAGATCTTACACTGCAAATATTCCACTCACTTATTTTTGGAGCACCAGAAATCTATCAATAATTTACCTTTTAAGGTTGTAAAATTACATAACCTGTGGGCCAGGGAATCTGCTACCTCACATCATATTGCATACAAATTCAGAAGCAGCTAACCAATGCAATATGGCGAGGTGCTTTTTGCAAAGAGGAAACCACAGAGGCCAGGAGGGAACGCTGGGTTGAGAAAAGGGGCTGAGCTTGGAGGTAGCACTCAGCCTGATCTGCCTCAGTTGCCTCTGAGCAGTTTAAACTGTGGCCATAGTCCAAAGGAGGACAGAACTTATTTAATCACTGTTATGCATCACTGGTAGAAGAAACTGAAGGTAGTGAAATCCTGCCAAGCTCTGATGTTCATGGTAAGCTATAGAAGTAATAGCAGTTTTGTCCAGCTGGGGTTTTTTTGCTAGTGGGGAAGGAGACTGATCTATATGTTCTGTGGTGACCAATAATTTTATGGACCTGGCTCAAACAAAACAGATTTTCATAGAAGAGGTGTTGAGCACTTTCTGAATATTAGGCAATTTTAACAATGTTTCACATTGAACACTCAGAACCTGACAATATTCAGAGCCTTTAATCAATTTTGAAAATTCTGGCCATCATATGGACCTGTTTCTGGTAAGAGTAGAGAGGGCATCTCACCAAGAAACCCAAACAGACGAAGAGGTAATTTGGGGAGCACCGTATACAGTGTGTCTACTTATACCCTCCCATCAGAGCTTTTAATCCATCCTAATTCCTATTACATCAATGTGGTTTTTGAATAAACCAGCCCCTCATCTGACTCTGGAATGACAGACTCATTTTTAAAAATCTCCTAGAGGTAGTAAGCCTTAACAAATCTGGAATCAAACCCCAAAGTTCTAGAAGAGCTTGGTTTTGAGCTGTATATTCCAGTTGAGCAGACTGCAAGTATAATTATAAGTGGATTACTCCCAATTTACTAGGATTGTGGAATAAGAACTCTTCATTTCGACACTGTCTTCAACAGTCCTTAAATGCCCTCATAGTTTGATGATAAGGCTGAAGTATAAAAGAAAACTCACTAGCAGTGAAAAAGGGAAAACATGCAACATGGAAGAAACAAAGTTTACTCCAGTTACATTCAGCTTCTAAGAAATGTAAATAAAGCTTTGTACCAACCACAACTATTTTTTACTGAAACATCCTATTCAACATCTTACATACATGCACTTAAATACTTCCTTACAGTGAAAGCACCCTGAAGTTTCATATCAAATCAGTCAAAATACACAATTTCTAATGTTGCTGCCTGAGCAATGTTAATTCAGTCCCTTTAAATATATACATGACAATTACTGTCTTGCACTAGGTGATCCCATACTGTATTTTCTTAGAGCCTTTGTTTCACTGGGGATATTCGTAGTAAGCATCCAGTGATTCACCCCTTAATGAGTTCACCCTGTGTGCTGAAATTTTTGCCTGATAAAATAGTAGATGAACATGTAAGCAAAGCCTTTTACAATTAGAGATGCCAAAAGAATTCAGGTTATCCCTCTGTGTTGCATAGGAAATTCTGCAGTTAAGAAATGCTGAACATGCCCCACAAATCTATAAAAAAGCTCTCTGAAGCTGATCTGTTTGTTTTGATTTCAACTTTTAAAACTGTTTGTAGTTTTTAATATTGTATTTAATTCAAAATAAGAAACAAGATGACAAGAAATATCAAAGCATTTCATTCTGAAAATGGGGAAGCAAAACCATGCAGCAGCATCAAAGCACCTTTTCCTCCCTTGCCACCAAAGGAAATCTTTGAAATCAGCAGATATTACTATAAATTATCTGCAGCCTCAGTTCTGGTACAACCAAAATTTGGAAAAGTTCAGAACCACAAAATTATTATTTTATATTGCTTGTGTATATGTTATTTCCTCTTAAAAATGCAAACTAGAAAATCAGAAAAAAATCTGTCAGTTGGTATCATGTTATTAACCTCGTGATTAACAACAAGGTTGGAGCACAGATCCTTTGCAGGCTTCAGCCACAGGAGGATTTGCGTTAGGGTTTCGTTTGCTGTCAGAGAAGAAATGGTGACACCCAGGAACTCAAGACTTATTCAAGACCCTGGAAGAAAGCGTTCTCTCACAAAAAAACCCCCTTCCTTTCCCTTAAGTCTTCATTCCTTCATCTTGCTGCTTTGTCATGCTACTCCGTTCCTTCATCTGAGTCCTCTCCATGGCTCTGAGGTGCCTCTGGCGTCCTACAAAGTTGTAGTGGAAGACAGACAGCAGCCATGTCTCAGCACAACGGCTGTGACCACTCCTCCTGATGGCGAGCGGCAATCCAGTATTATTCCTGAACACACCCTACTCTGTTGTCTCCACCGAAGCCAGAGCTTGTGTCAAGTCTAGCTCGGTATTTACACCGATACATTTCCAGAGGGCATATAGTGAAAATACAGAGTTTAATTTACTCAAGTTTAGTGTTGTTAGTAATGTTTACACTAAGAATATTCTTAACATCCCTATCATGATAGTTACTAAAACTGAAACATGAGCATAATAAAATGAGATTTCCCATTTTACTTTCCAGGAACCCAGGTTAGTTTTGAACAGCATGAATTCTTGGAACCTAAAGATAATATCATCCTACAGGTCGATTCCAAAGAGCAAAGTTTTCATATCACCTGCATAAAGATCAAAATGTCTTTTCAGAACCTCTATCTCTAACTTTCAGAAACTATGAGCAAAATTCATTAACTCTTCTCCTTTTCCTCCTCTTTCATCTCCCCCAGTCAATGAGAAATCTCAGGGTAAGTAGAGACTTTCACATTACGAGTCTACAGTTATTCCGTACTTGGTTGTGATTTCCTGCTGGTGTCTTCAGAACACGTCATTTCCTTGTAGCTTTCCCTTAAAATACTATTTGACTTGAGAACTATTTTGTGTTTATGAAGAATTAAGATCAAGTTCAATGAACCCACTATAGACTGAATATTTGCAACTGTATGTGAAGTTTTACTCCACTGTACGTTTTCTGACACGTCACACTGACAGCAACTGGGCTCCAGGAGTAAAAGGCAAACTCTGTCTTTCACATTCCCCATGAAAAAAATCTGTTATTTATAGATATGAATACATTGGCCAATTGTCAAAGCCAAAGACATCTTTTCTAAAGCTGTGAAAGCTTCTAGGTTTTGAAAATCTCTTTCCATGCTAAATTTCTAGGTGCTAAACATTAGAAAACTTATAATCCTGCCAATCTGCATACAAAATTCACAATGTTGTCATTTAGATTTTAGCTGTGAGGCAGCCTATATTTGCCCATAAGGATATCTGCTGTTCCTTAAACCACAGTCCTGTCTAGGGTGAAGGACAAGAGTCAACAAACACACTGTGCAAAATTATCTTTACTTTCTGCCCTGAACTTGTCTAAGGAGAAGTGTCATGAGGGCAGAATAGTATCAGGACTAATTACACTTTGTTTCTCCTTGAACTGCTTTTCATCCAATTTTTTGATTTAAAACTCTCGTTCATGACAAATGTCTGTGTTCAGTGAATATTTTCAATTTTTATGAAGAACTTCAGAGGAAACAGGAGAAAAAAACCACAAACCCAAGAGTTGCCATGATGCATTGTAATAGTAATTTAACACTTGGGGGGGGATGAGGAGAACATACAGACTACTGAGACAACGCAGAGTAAGTAGTCCTTCACTTGCCACAGAGCACCTGGCCCAGAGTTTTCAGGTAGCCCCATTTAATGCCCGCACCCTGCCCCGCTCTGCCAAAGAGGTGTGTTGTACCCAGGTATTCTAGCCCATAGAGGGGAATGGAGACACGAGGCAAGATGACATTTGTCAATGAAATAATGCAAAACAGATTACACTTTAACATTTTATCTGTTCTATGCCGCAAAAGGAAATAGTAAGATGAGGACCAAATTACAAATTCCCAGCTGAGGGAATTCCCAGTTTCTGTTGCAGTCATGCTCTTTGAGTTTTGAGTGTTTTACAAAAGCTTACAGGAAATGCTGATGAAGATAAAAATGGCTTTTAGTAGTTAGTTATCAGTGAATATTTCACAGAGGGGGTGGATAGACACAGAATGAAGAGAGAATGAAAAAAAAGGGAAAAAGACATTTTCAATTAACTCTGGTAGTTTTCTGATTTCAGCTGGCAATATTTGAACCACTTCTGTACTTTTATGCAAGGTGTGATAGGATTATTATTATGATGCTTTGAAATACGTAGTTTTGGTGAGGTTCTTGGTTTTTAACCTCAGAAAAAAACCAGCAACATCCTTCCAAACACGATGCTCTCAATCCAGAAGAAAAATAAGTACTAACACAGTAGGTGGTCTTCCCACTGAATCACTATCAATGCCTGCACCATCTGGGTTTTCCTTGGAGGTCTCCTATCCAAGAACGGACAAGACTCAACCTTACTTAATTTATGAGTCAAGATCATAGCCAATGATGATACGAATGCAAGCATGTATAGTAACATTTGTGAGGTTTACAAATATTGTATGAAACAATTGGTGTATAAGTAGGCTTTTAGGGTTATTATAACACCTTTATGGAATTCTGTCAGTGAACTTCCATGGCCTATTCAGTTTACACACTAGTTGCCTGGGAAAAGTACCCAGTAAAGAAAACAAGATTTCATTTTTGTTGGGAAAAATACAAAAACGTTATTTACTACACATGGATTATGCATTGAAACTCCAGTATGTGCCCAAATTTTTTTGTCCTGCAGAACATCCAAAAGCAGTAGTCAACTGGTAGCATAGTTGCCTACAAAAATTGAGTTAAAGAATAAAACAGAGTTTATGCAGAAATTAAACAAAAATTTTGTGTCCAAAATCTTTATTTTATTAAGTAACTTAGCTTTTTACTGCAATGTAATGTTATCCTGTTTAGAATTTAACAGAGAAAAAATGTCTATCCATGTTTAAAGGACTCTAAAGAAGAAAATTATATTTTTTAAACCCTGAAATAATATGTATAGAAGAACCTAAATTACAAACAGAAGTATATAGATATAAAGAACTATAAATGATAACTGAGAGCAGGAAGCTTTTCAAATCTCTGAACAGTACAGCTGAGTCACCAATATCCCATATAACTCAGAAGGAAACTGATATATTTCATGATTAATAATTTCTTAACAATATCCCAAACTAGAAAGGTAATGGAAAATCAAGTTCAGAAGTTCATATCCAGGTTTAATACAAACTGAGCTGAATTACAAGTCACTGTAGTTCTGACCTCCTACTCACTCATGAATTTTTTGTGGTACCAAAAGGTTTTCTTCCTACCCTTTTATAGTTAGTAATTTGGCTACTTGCCCAAAGAAGCATTTTTCTACTAACCTAAATATTACCCATCGGTTTCTTTTTCTTCTTTGTTATTTTTTCATTTTAATTATTTTGATTTCTTTTTCCCTCTTTTTTAATAAACAGATCCACTACGCAAACTTTCACAGCTCCCTAGAATATGCAATGAAGAGACAAGAGATGAAACTTTGCAGCCAATATGTCCAGCAACAATAGGCAAGTTTTCACTTAATTTCCTCTTAAAATCAGAAATACATCTGGCTTGTCCAGACAAAGACACGGGATAAAGACTTTAGGCACCCAACTTAGGAGCACTAGCTCTGCATAAAGAGAGGATAGGAGAAAGGCTCTGTAGTATCTACAACTTCATGGTGAGAAGACTTCCCTACAGTTGAACCAGGCCTCAAGCTGTGAGAAACAGCTGTAACACCTACTAATTCAGTGGTGCTAGGGATGACGTTGAAGGCTGGGCCTAAGAACTGAGAATCTCCATGAGCAGCACTGCCAGCTGCTCCTGGGCAGCTACTCCCAAGCATGCCTTCTTGAGAGCAGCTACCCAGTCAGCAGGGGTTTATGAAAGGCAGGTCCTGCTTGCCTAACCTGATCTCCTTCTATGACAAGATGACCCGCTTAGTGGATGAGGGAAAGGCTGTGGATGTTGTCTGCCTAGACTTTAGTAAAGCCTTTGACACTGTTTCCACAGCATCCTCCTGGAAAAAGTGGCTGCTCATGGCGTGGATGGGCGTACTCTTCACTGGGTAAAAAACTGGCTGGATGGCTGGGCCCAAAGAGTCGGGGTGAATGGAGTTAAATCCGGTTGGCGGCCGGTCACAAGTGGTGTTCCCCAGGGCTCAGTACTGGGGCCAGTTCTGTTTAATATCTTTACCAATGATCTGGACAAGGGGATCAAGCGCACTCTCAGTAAGTTTGCAGACAGCACCAAGTTGGGAGGGAGTGTTGATGCGCTTGAGGGGAGGCAGGCACTACAGCGGGATCTGGACAGGCTGGATCGATGGGCCGAGGCCAACTGTATCAGGTTCAACAAGGCCAAGTGCCAGGTCCTGTACTTAGGTCACAACAACCCCAGGCAACGCTACAGGCTTGGGGAAGAGTGGCTGGAAAGCTGCCTGGTGGAAAAGGACCTGGGGGTGTTGGTTGACAGCTGCCTGAATATGAGCCAGCAGTGTGCCCAGGTGGCCAAGAAGGCCAACAGCATCCTGGCTTTTATCAGAAGTAGTGTGGCCAGCAGGAGTAGGGAAGTGATCGTCCTTTTGTACTCAGCACTGGTGAGGCTGCACCTTGAATACTGCATTCAGTTTTGGGCCCCTCACTACAAGAAAGACATTGAGGTGCTGGAGCATGTCCAAAGAAGGGCAATGAAGCTGGTGAAGCATCTAGAGAACAAGTCTTACGAGGAGTGGCTGAGGGAACTGGGGTTTTTTAGCCTGGAAAAAAGGAAGCTGAGGGGAGACCTTATTGCTCTCTGAACCTTATTGACCTTATTGCTCTACCTGAACGGAGGTTGTAGCGAGGTGTGTGTCAGTCTCTTCTCCCAAGTAACAAACGATAGGACAAGAGGAAACAGCCTCAAGTTGGGCCGGGGCAGGTTGAGATTAGATATTAGGAAAACTTTCTTCACTGAAAGGGTTGTCAAGCACTGGAACAGGCTGCCCAGGGAAGTGGTGGAGTCACCATCCCTGGAGGTATTTAAAAGACATGTAGATGTGGCACTGAGGGACGTGGTTTAGTGGTGGACTTGGCAATGCTAGGTTTACAGTTGGACCCAATGATCTTAAAGGCCTTTTCCAACCTAAATAATTCTATCATTCTATGATGCTTTATATCTCAAGCAGGTCTCTGCATCCTGAAGTCAGCAGATCTTATTACACTACTGAAGACTCTCAGTTTAGCTCAGGTGTTGCACTCAGTTGTGAAAGCGCTATTCTTACCTGCCTGCAGTATACAGGGGCGGTTCTACTCACTGCAATAGAGACAACAACAATTTTTATACTACAGTTATACAGTACTCGGGATCGACAATAGCTTTCCAGGACTGTTAATGACTATTGCCTTCCCTTCTCCATGGCAAGAAAAGAACATCAAAATAGATGACGCCTTCGTGCAAGCAACTCATTTCCTATAGGTGAAACCCTGCAGAACAGAACAGATGTCTACAAGAAGATGACAACGTGAGTCATGGACTCATCAGTCATTCTGGGCCCAACTCAGCCACAGATACCCTCTCAACATATCTGACATTTTGCAAGGTCTGCTTTGTGTGCCTGAATCTTGGCCTTACAGACACATTTAAATTTGAGCTCTCACATAGGAATTTTTGTCCAGTTCTAACTCATCCATTTTTCCCCATTACTACCACAGATATTTGCCTCTTCTCTTACATGCTCAGTTATTTACAAAACTGTTTTCAGTGATTTGGATTGTCCTGTTTCAAATCCTGCAGTCTGTCACAAATACTGAGAAGCCTTTTTTAATTCTTAAAAGGATATTAAGAATTCAGGTGCTTACTGGTTTAGGTAAGGGGGCAGAAAAGTACATACGGAGTCGCAAACAAGCAAAAGTCAGTGTGTTAACTGGTAGCAGATGTCACTGGACATTTTGTTTCTGACTGACAGGCGCTGCACAAAATGCAAGTTCAACTTAAGAATCAAGTTAAGGATAATAGTATAGGCTAAATAATATTTAAAAGAAATAAATAAAGCACTGTTAGTGCTAGAACACATTGTATTTTAAACTAATTTTAATTTATAGAAAAAATACATCTTTAAAATATTATTTCTCTCTGTATTCATACAAGAAAGCAGATAAGAACTCCAACTGAAGTTACATCTTCCTACAAAGGCTCTGTGACCTGCATTACTTAAAAGTCATTGGGATAGAAAGCAAATCTCTGCTTCTCTCAGATACTTTATTTAGCTAAGAATTAATAATCAAACATAAAATATCTAGCCATTTTGAAGTAATGCGATTTGCAAACACACAGCTAAAGACCAAATTTAATCATACATTTTCAGGAACAGGTCTGAGCACGAAGGCTGTTCTGTCATTCAGAAAGGAAAGCAATAGATAAATACGGTATTCACCTTTTCATTTGCAGGTACAAAACAGGGTAAGGAAAGAGCATTTCGAAAAACACAGAGTGGTTTTAACATGAAAGTCAAATGCAGCTGCCGTTCCTGAAAATACATCTATGCATTATGGGTATCACATCTATGTTGCAGAGAGTTGCATTATGCAAATGCATATTCCTTCCTTTTGCTTCAGTCTTAGACTGATTCAGACATATGGTTTGCAGAATGCTTGCAACTGTCTCATTTCTGGCACTTCAAATACAGGAAGCAATACGTTATTTGTATATTCTGTTAGGGACTAATACAATACAAAGCCCACTGAAACAGCTCAACTTTGGAACATACCCTTCAATTCTCTCCTGACTAGTCTACATTGTTTCCTGAAAAGGCATCACTTAGATTTTTTTTGTAAAGGTAGTTTGACAGCTGCTCTACTGGTTATTACTAGTCTTAAGGCTTTTCCTGCATTGTTCTGTGTTTACCCTGCGATTTTTTTCCACCGCCTCTGTGTTAGGCTCCAGACCTGATCTCAGTGAAGACTACAGGAATCTTTCCATTACTTCATGACAAACAATTTAGCTTGGAAACCATGTCTGCCCTCCAGGGTGAGAAGTGATTTGCATGACTTCCAGCTAGAGAGGCTCCAGTCTGCATCAGGACACTTGGCTACCCCACCACACCCTAGTTTCTGAGTACTTGTAGGAAAGCTATGGATTTGCTGCGTCAGCACATTAGACGGCAATGCTTATAAAGACAAGACATAAAATATGTTTCTCTGATTTGGTGTCAACAATGCTTATATGTCATTTCCAGAAAGATTTTGTTCTAATATGGCTTAAATTAGTGTCATTTAATAACAATTTTATTTCCAGTATACTTGCGTTTCAGTCCCAGTGAAGTTGCCTTTTTAAAAGCCTGACTGATCACAGAGAGTACAACGCTACTAAATATTACACCTTAGTCTTTTTAAGCGGCGCGCATTGGTCATTAATTTACCCTTTGTAAAAGGACACTTTTTTCAGTTCTGTCTTCCAAGATCTACAGTAAGGTCTTTTCTTCTAGGAAGAAAACAGGTTAATAAATAATCCGAAGTCTGAGGTTTATTGGCCTTTTTTGTCATTCACCTCCAGTGGGAATTATAGCAAGGAACAGTTGCCCTTGTTAACCTGCAAACATTTTTCACTCAGTTAGGTCATTGCCTCTGGCTCAAGGGTCCAATTTTCCTTTCATTCATTAAGCACATTGGGAAGCGGAGTTCCTAACCCTTTCCAGTCTAAATGTGGAACAATCACATCCCCTCACAATCAAGTGCCAATGTGCTGGGACCTTTACGTTTCACTGTGATCTCTCAGTGACGCAAGTTTTTAACAATTGAAGGATATTAAGTCAAAAAGTTGTTTTCTAATTGGAGGAGCTCAGGGGATTTCAAATAATGAACTCTTATAAACTGGAAGCTGGTACATGTGCCTTTCCAATTATTTTTGTTTAAAATCAGGCGAGAGGGCACTGCTAATCTCAGAAAGCAGATTCCAGAAGTTCTGCCTAGGAATTAAGGCCATGAAGCATAACAGTTGAGCAGGCATAAACCATTATTGCTTTGGGGAGATGAAATGACATAGTCTCATATGTCATTTTACCGGATGGTGTAATAGCTAAAGAACAATGTAATTCCAGTTTTAAAAAGTGTATTTGGTATAGCTAATTCACTTATTCCTTTCGGAGCATTCATAAAGAAGAAGGGAGATCAACTGCTTCCTCTTGGTAAAAGACTTTGCTACAGAGTCTCTGGATGCAGAGATGGATGAATGATGCATGCAGTCTGGTAATTAAGAGCTAAACACTTGATTTCTATATAAATAGACCTCTCTGTGCACATCATTGGCTGTGCCAAAATATAATAAAAATCTTATCTCTGTAATAAGTTAGCAGCAGTGTTTAAACAGGGCCAACTCTATAAGAGAAGCAGAAAAATCACTAATCCTTTACAGAAACATAACTGGAGATTTTGTGAAGTAGAATGCTTTAAAATGGGAATGAAATAACTAAAAGGGTAACCTCTGTGAAACTGCTCAGAAGAGGCTTTGGGATAAGGCAAAGGAGAAGACAAATGAGTGAGAGAAATGTGGAATATGGAAAAGAAGAGCTTGAATTTCACATCTTCATCTGATTTCTACTCCTCCTGAGCAGTCAGGAAAAAATACAGGAAGGATTTCTTAGGAGCTATATGTAATGATTTCACGGCATAGTGTGGAGGGGTAAACTGGAAAAGAACTGCCGTTAGGACATGAGATAAGCACACTATGACCCAGAATCTTGGCAATGGAGGATGAAGGGAAAGGGATGCAGACTGAAGACTGAGCAGAGGGAAACAATACACAAGGGTCTGGATGTGTGGGATGCATGTAAGTAACAACTCAGCTGCAGACGGGGGAAGAGAAAGGTTGACATTAACATTGGTATTAAACGGAAAAAAGAAAAAGAGCTGATGGTCAGAGGCTGGCAGAACAAAAGCTGCTGTGGATTTTCATCTTGAAGATATTGAGCTTATTGTGGTCTGCATAAAGATTCCCAGAAAAGTTATCAGACATGTCAGGGGAAGTAGGATATTGTTCAGTGGGGAGAGATGGAAAGGGAAATTTGGGAATTATGTCTTGGCCAATTGTTGAAGAAATTGGAACTAAGTCAAATTTTCAGGGAGGTTCCCAAAGAGAGGGAAAAGCAAAACTGGTGCTTTTCAAAAACACACACATCTAGCTTCCTTGTTACTTGTACAACTTATGTGTCAAATGTCAACATTTTGTTATTTCTAAAAAAGGAGGGAAGAAACATGTTTTGTTTGAACCACGTGACTGCCTACATGCAGACAGCAGAAGTGAAGACTTCAGCTAGAAGAGGGTAGGGTAATTGGACATACACATTTGGGGGTCTTTCCGGAGTAAGTTACCAGTGCAGGCAGGCTGTTTAGCACTTCTTACACTCTCAAAGGCTCGGAGTTAAGTTAGGCAGGACACTGGTCAGCAAGAGAGTAAGTCACAAAAATTCAGAAGCAATTTTTTTTTTCAGTTGGGATTTGTCAAAATTAAATTGTTAAAGTTTATATGCATAAGTACATTTAAGTATATGTGCAGAGAGAGAGAGAGGTATCTATATCAGTATAGTTATAGAGATATAATTCCCATCTGTCAATATTGTGCCAGATACCAGCTAGATTTTGGAGCAAGCCCTGGTCTCCTGTTCAACTGTGCATCCAGTCCAGCAGAAGCATCCCCAGGCGAATCTGGAGCCAGAAGGAGTAGCTGGAAGATCCTCACTCCCACACTCCCTAGAATCATAGAATCATAGAATGGTTTGTGTTGGAAGGGACCTTAAAGGTCAACTAGTTCCAACCCCCCTGCCATGGGCAGGGACACCTTCTCCTAGACGAGGTTGCTCAAAGCCCCATCCAACCTGGCCTTGAACACTTCCAGGGATGGGGCATCCACAGCTTCTCTGGGCAACCTGTTCCAGTGCCTCACCACCCTCAGAGTGAAGAATTTCTTCCTAATATCTAATCTAAATCTACCCTCTTTCAGTTTAAAGCCATTACCCCTTGTCCTATCACTACTTGCCCTTGTCAAAAGTCCCTCTCCAGCTTTCTTGTAGGCCCCCCTTTAGGTACTGGAAGGCTGCTAGAAGGTCTCCCCGGAGCCTTTTCTTCTCCAGGCTGAACAAGCCCAACTCTCTCAGCCTGTGTTCATAGGAGAGGTGCTCCAGCCCTCTGATCATCTTTGTGGCCCTCCTCTGGACTCGCTCCAACAGGTCCATGTCTTTCTTGTGTTGGGGGTTCCAGAGCTGAACGCAGTACTCCAGGTGGGGTCTCACAAGACCAGAGTAGAGGGGGAGAATCACCTCCCCTCAACCTGCTGGTCACACTTCTTTTGATGCAGCCCAGGATATGGTTGGCTTTCTGGGCTGCAAGTGCACATTGCTGGGTCAGGTTGAGCTTCTCATCAACCAACACCCCCAAGTCCTTCTCAGCAAGGCTGCTCTCAATCCATTCTCCACCCAGCCCATATTTGTGCTTGGGATTGCCCAGACCCATGTGCAGGACCTTGCACTTGGCCTTGTTGAACTTCATGAGATTCGCACAGGCCCACCTCTCAAGCTTGTACAGGTCCCTCTGGATGGCATCCTTTCCCTCCAGTGTGTCAACCGCACCACACAGCTTGGTGTCGTCAGCAAACCATAGGGTCCAGGGCAGGCAGACTTGCTAGGAGACGGAGCTTCCTAAGGGTTCCAGACTACTACTAACTCCAGAACGACTTCATTTTATTTTTCTTTTTTTTCTTCTTCCCCCCCCCTTTTTTTTTTTTTACCCAAACATGAAAGTCTTTTCCATACTGGAATGAAAACAAAGCTTCTCAAATTTGTATGTGTGTGACAGATTTATGCTGGATGAATTCAACTGTCTCTCACACGGCGGTTGTTATAAAAGCCTGGGATATCAGAGGTTCAAATTCTTGCTCTGACATAAAGAATAGTTTTTCATCCATACAACAACAAAAAAAGCTGAGTGGGACCTATCCCTTTTTTCCAACCTGGACCACAAATATTTTTTCTCTTATCTGTTGCCCCCCAAAAGCAACCAAACCTGATACATTTCTAAAAGCTTCCATTTTGACAAAACACCGTATTCCTTGGAAACCCCAGTGCAGTGAAGCTTTTTTGACTACTCTACTCAAAGCTCTTTGGAGTGTTTGAAGGACACCATGAGGCCAATGACATTTTCCAAAGTGCTCCCTCTGAGTATGGACTTCAAGTAAAGCTGTTTGAAGACGAGCACACTATTTCAAAGACAACGTCTAAATTTAGTTTTGCGTGAATGAAACTCAATTTAGAAATATCCAAATATTCTGTGAAATGGGATTGCTGCTTTCTGCCCAGTTCTAGTCATACACACAGGTGTTACTGGAAGCTCAAGGGTCTTGGCTAGAGGACAAACTGAATGATAGAGGAAGAATGATGTTGCTGTCAGCTCTCATCCCAAAACCTGTAATGCTGTTGCTGCAGATTACACACTTTCAATGTCAGCAGTTACTATAATTTTACTGCAAGTCTGCTGTTATTTGGTGGTGTTCCTAAAAGCCCAACTTCTGGAATCTTGCAAAGACACATGAATTTAAGTGCAATTTTCCCCTTTAAAATAGATTTAGGTTTGTATTGGCTGCAGAGAAGAGTTCTAAATTATGACTCAAAATGCTCAACCATCACAGAGCAGATGGCAAGACCCTTCTCTTCAATACACTTTTTTTTAAAGTTCATGAATTTTAAACCAGTTTGCTAAATTTCTGGAGCCCAATTCATAATGTTTGAGTGCTCAGGTTTGGCAATACTTGATTTTTTCTTTGCCCACACACAAGCTGATGCAAGCAAGTCATGAAAAAGGGCTGAATATGTCTAGTTATAAGGCTCTGCCAAACTTTTGTCTGCTGACAAGAGAAGCATTTTGGAAAGGCCTGAGAAGCACTGAAAATCTTTTTGCCAGCTTTAAAAAAAAAAAAAAAAGAAAATCCAAGTTGCACCTCTGTATTCCAGGCCACACAGACTGAAATAATTTCTGAAATGGAGATTACGCAGGAAAGAATGTCCTCACATACATTTGTTAAAGCACTGAAATCCAAATGCAGTACTGATTCTTTACATTATAAGTCAATGTTACAAGACAAACTTAAATTCTGTGAGTGTGTATGGTAATAACAACAGATTGTACTAGTCTGTTCAGGAAGAAACACTTGTAGGTTAACTTCTTGATCGCATTGAGAAATTATTTAAGAAACACTGTAAAAGCTGTTTACACTTTCCATGTATTCTACATAAATATTTGTTTATGGAGCAACTGTGTGGTGCTCTGCCTTTGTCAGCAACTGGAAATTGTTACTAATAACTACATTCAGGGTTATAAATGCCATAACCCCTATCTGACTCCAGGCAGTACTTTCCAAGAAATTGCAAAGTGAGAACTCTGGCCTGGGCTTCAAGGAAAAGTTATGCTGAGATACACAAAAGTGTTCTGTGAGAAACTTGTTAAATGCTTTCCATACTCCCCATTACCCCCATCTCCACAGCCATGTAGAGGACACCGTAGCCTTACGCAAAGGTGTGTTTACAATGTCAGTTAGCCAAAAGTTTGAGCCCACTCTTAAAATCAGACCTAACCCCTACCATATGCTATAATGACACATCATTCTTCTCTTCCCTGTCATCCAGTTCAAACTTCTCCCTTCACTAAGGACTTCAGTCCCTGAGCTAACCAGCTCTGTAGGCACTAGTGTCATACAGATACTCTTACGAGCTCTCACTCAAACGTTTCCCTGTTTGACTCTCAGTTCACTGCAGTGAACGTTTAATTCCAATTAATACACATCACACAACAAAGAGCGGCAAGTCTGAAGTGTGTGTTTGAGACATGTTAGCAATCAGTTTAAAGATTTAAGGGTGAGCCAAAATGGAGCATAATCAGAAAAACTCCTTTCTTGTATTCCAGAAAACAATATCAGACTTTGGCCAGCTATTTGGTTACTAACACAAAGACCTAATGAATTCACGTTTTCATATAGTATTAAGACATCAGGTTTTACTACATTACCTTGCCAGGTGAAAGACCAGTGGTATACAGAAACCTTATGCAGTAGGATAGACAAATGAGCTCAGGAAAGCATTCTGGGCATTCTGCTGTACGGTAAGGCTCTGCTATCCTTCTTCTATGAACACAATTCCCAGATTTCAAAAGTTGTCCCAGAGAAATTAGTAGAGTATTTGGCCCATTGTTAGCATACTATGCTTAGCGATCTCTAGCATAGAACAATACCCAGTGGATTTTGTGGGTTCAGCTTTCTACAAAACTATTTTTTTCCTTCGTACAAAAAAGGACAAAAAAGAAGAAAACACGCAGGCATGGGAAAGTAAGTTAGGCAGGAAATAAGTCTGTATTCACATTTGTTATCCAGAAGAAAAGTACATTTGAAAAAAAAAAATACAAAAAGATACATATTTAAAAAGCTGAACATTTTAGCTTAATTTTAATTAGTATTTATTCAGAGTCCTGTGGGAAAGAAGAATGAATGCTGTATAACATATCTGATGCTGGAAAGCCCTGAATATCCCCAAACTCATGTTGATTAAAGTAGGAGCTGGAAACATGGGAACTGAAGGTCCTGCTCTGTATTTTTATTTATAAATGTAATCTAGGCCATAATTTGATAATAGTTAAGCAAAGCATTAGGGAATTTGTATCATGTAAGAATTCCTAGGAGAGGAATCCCGTGCAAAGAGTTATGTTTAAGGCTCTGAAAAAGATGAACCTCATCTGCTTTAACTGATTTTGTGTGTGGTCAGTATGCTTAAAGTCATCTCCTTTATACCAATTCTGTTGTAAGTTAGATTTTTCTAGTTCGCACCTACAGGACAAATAAACACAAATGCAAGGATTATAGTAGACGTGTCTCAGTTAATCTTACCTGTCATTAGAAAAGCAGTTTCAGGGTAGTTCTATGTTAAATTATATCACTTAGAAAATTCAAGAAACAAAAGGCAGTTTATAGAGTTTGGGTGCAACATAACTCAATCCGTTGATGTTCATTTTGTCATTTTATACTTCATGGGAACCGAGAGTAATCTGATGAAGTCCTCATAAATCGATAAAAAAGCAAATGACATAGGAACTGACTATATATGACAATAAAAGTAAAAAATCACTACTGTTAGACTCGTCCATATTTCTTACTACTTTCTTATTAGTAGGTGGTTCTCAGTTTCTTATTACTAGGTACATCAAGTCCTAGAACTTTAGAAAGTCCTCCAATGATGAATCATTCAGGCTTTTCCTCTCCACCATATAATTCCCCAAAAGACTTCTCACTCTAGTTTCAGAAATCCCATCTGCTGGCCACTATCATCAAAGAAAAGGTGGAGAAATCCTTCATGGTCACTCCCTCCCTACGTTCTGAAGGCTTCCCTTCAGAAGAGAGGTTGTCTTCAACGGTAAGCATCATCCCTATTGGCAAAACTCTCCCATTATTAAAATCTTACCTGCAACGCCATGTCATGTTTCTTTTAAGAATGATCACTGTCATCCCTCAAAATAATTTTTTTCTTTACATTGCACTACATGGGAGGGCATTGCCCAATGCTGGCTGTAGTTTGGAGAATCAGTACCATGCACCGGAGCTCTGGCTTGAATTTCCAGAACTCAGTCTGGTCTATAAAGTCAGGTGCTGACAATGTACAAAACAGTCTCTGTTCTTTTTGCACAAGCCAAAGTGTGCAAGAGGATTAAATAGTATGACTTGATCTAATAAAGTGGAGGAAGAGTGCTATGCACACACACTCCAAACACATCATTATATTTCTGAGCAGTCTACGCAGTAGAGTCTCTGGCTGGGAAAGGTTACAGCACAGATCCTACTACACAGTTCATGAAAAAAACGCAATTGAGAAAAAGAAGTTTCTCTGCATCATTCTCCAGTATATATCTGAAAATAAAGGAGGAACAGTTCCAGTGAAGATCTGCTTTATGAAACCATGGCAGATACTCCTAAAACAGTGTGTTTGGTTCTATGACCACTGGCAATTGTTGATGCTTAGTTGGAAATTTCTTTTTTCCTAGTATGAGTTTGTCAGTAGGACGGTGGAACTATAAAGTTCAAAATATTTCCTGAAACACTTTAAAGGTTTTAAAAATGAAAGGCATTTTCAGTGAGTAGGAAACTATTTGATACATTTTTCCATTAAAACAGACTTCAGCTTTGGAAACAACATAATTATCAGGCTACAGGCCCATTCTCCAAACCTTTATCAGAGTGAAAGGGTAGAGATAGTGAGTTTATTTTTCTTGTTTCTCAAAATTAAGTTCTCCACCTAATTCTGGATGAGTGGGAGAGAAGAATTTTGCAAATCCAATTTCCTTGAAGTAGGGGAAAAAAAAAAAAAAGGCAGTTCCAAACCTCTTTTTATGTATGACCCACCAAACTCTAAATAAATTGTATTAAGCATTATCCTGGCTCTCAGATATTTTCTCTGTTTCAAAGAGAAGATGCATCCCTCACTGCCTAACTCACTCGCAGTGAGCCTGCTGTGTGAATAGCAAAACCACCTTTATCCTGATCCAGACAGGATGCTCAATTAACTCCTAACTTTCGAGTATTTTCTGAACCCACCTAGAAGGCACACTGAAGACGAGCCCCTAAATGCCCATCTGTATTACCTTGAAAGGTAATTAGGTTTTGAATTCACACAAAACTGTATACTTACCAGGTTTTCCAACATCAGCTGCTTCAGGATTCCTCTCAAGAATATTTTTTTATTGCTTTGATTCATATCATTCCAAAGGTCTGCATTTTTCCTTATCCTATTTCCCTTTCCAGCAGCTGTTAGCTACCTTTGATCTGGGAACATAACTTGATAGACTAGGTTGCTGTGTTCTGGTTCCTCTCTCCCAGTACCAGAGGGGTCAGCCATCCACATGTGCTTACTCTTTAAATGCCCAAAGGTAAATAGCCATAATTTTGACAGTCTCTCCTTGTGTTATCTTCAGCTCTTCAACCATTGGTAAAGCTTTTAGATAATATTCTTAAAATTGGGGTACATTTTCCCATTGATGTAACAATGCCTAGAATTTTCTGAATTACTATCACTGTATGTATTTCACACTGAGTGTCCAGGCCTTCTTGAACACAGAAGAGAGAAAAAGATAATTTTTAAGCTCAAACTCTAATTTGACGGTACAGTTTTGTACCCACTGTCAACTGTGAGCACAAATGTACAGATGTGGGAAAAGAGCACAAGTGTCAAACTTCAGTGTGACGATCTTGCAACGCTGTCCTTTGGGATCAATCAATCAATCCCAACTGTGAAACACCTGAAGAACAGGTGCCTAGTTTCTGCTCTTTGGAGCCTTCCTGTCCTGATCACATCTCCCTTTTTCTTTCCTTTCTTTGTTAGGCTAAAACCGAAGTTATCCTTTCTCATTCCTATCCAGTTGCCTTTTGTACAATATATTTATTTCTTGTCTTTTGTGTTTGCGTAAGGATCTTGTAGCACTCAAGTACACACACTGAAAAATAAAGATTAATCACATAAACTGAAAACTCGGAAGAAAAGAATCAACTGAGCTGAAAATGTTTAAAGTCCTGCAAGGGTTTAAAAGGTTACAAACTGAAAGGACAAGGGTTTCTGGAAGCAGACTTACGAGTAAACAACCTCACCATGACCTCATGCTCATATAAGGATTGAAGAGGAGGAGATGGACCCGTTAGGCAGGAAGTTACAAGAAATCTGCTGAGCTAAAAAACAGCAGAGAAAATAATATATGAAGGTCTGCAGTTGAATCTGAAGAGGAGGAATCTCCAAGGACTAACTGGAGAGAAGAAACTACATTACAACATTTTCCTGGCCTATAAGCCTCAGCTAGGAAGTAAGCAAAGCCCAGACCCAGTGCCAGATCACCGGGATTCACTGAAGCTTACTGCGTGCCAGAACATCCTCCAAATTGAACAAGAGGGAACAGAGACAACAATGACCCTTTTTTTCATAATCTTTCTTAACTAGGAGCTGTAAAGCAGCAAGACCTAGGGACTGACCTGGAGATGGTCCACATGAATCTGCTGAGCTGTCCACAGGAAGAAAACTCCCAGAACAATGCACAAGAGGGCTGAGACAAAAGGGATTTGGATGGCTATCTAAACGTAGAGAAAGAGGTTCATCTCTCCTACCAGACAGGATACTCAGAAATGTTTGAAAGGAATTTCTGCTAACTGACCTTATTATTTTTCTAGCGTGAGCAAACATGCCAGGTACCTAACAGGCGAAGAGACAATACCAGTTCAAAGAGCATCTGACCTTAATATAACATGACACCAGAAGCAATGACTATAGAGAGAAACGACGGGAATGGCAATCTGTACCTATTTATATTCAACTTAACTGGAAAAGGGGGCCGAAGAGATACTGAGGAAATGTGGTTAACTGAGAAAGCACTGTGCTAAAGTCCAAAGGAAGTATGAGAGCCAGGTTAAGACAGGATAGGAGCTAGAAGTGCGTAAAAAGCCTACGAGGGAAAAAAAAATTGTTTTTGCAAGAAACCAGAAGGTGTTTATTTTAGAGAAAAAGCAACACACCAGGGAATGGAGATCCAGTAACAAATCCAGTCATTGTTTTAGGATGCAAAGAGTCCCATGATGTATGAACTTGTGAATAGTTAATATAATTAAACAAACTCAGCCTCCTCAGTGCAGTGGATTGTTTTCATATGGTGATCTAGGCACATAAAGGTAGCTGTACCGCGTTCTGCCCAGAGTAGTGCATGGGTTCAGGTCATCCATTCCTTCACAGTTTCAGACAATTGTACAGCAGGTATTATACTAGAGGGGGCTCATCCAAAACACATGCAATGCCATATATGCCTGTGCTTTCCAAGCTGAAAAAAACCCCCACTTTGCTACATCTTCATATAATTTAAACTCATGGAAAGAAAGATTGGAACTGACAGAAGACAGTGTGGGATCATGCAGGCACTTCACGCCACATACCTTAGCCTGCTGACTTAGAATTCTGTCTTCCTCCCTGATATTTCCACAGTGAGTAGACAGGGACAGGCAGTTGTCAGGCAGTTTTTCAGGAGTGGTCTCTAGATGAGTCTGTATCCTCCGCTGAGTACATGTACGGAGTTTGGAAAGGCCAGTCTTCCAGGCTGGGTGCTTCAGTTGAGTGCCCAAAGTCAAACAGTGTAGCTATCCCCAAACGATCCCTTATCCCAGTGGTTCAGAAATTAAGGTAAGACAAGGCTTCAGGAGTCAACTCTCTATATAAACTAATTCCTCCGACTCTAGTCTGTACTTTGTAGTATAACTTTGAGGAAGGTTCCTATACATAGACTACATAAGGTCAGCATTTATGTCCTGCAAATGAGTCCCTTAAAAATTCTCCTGTGCTCTTGAATTGGTTTATAGAAATATTTGTTCCACA
Organism: Phoenicopterus ruber ruber; assembly: GCA_009819775.1. Classification (NCBI taxonomy): domain Eukaryota; kingdom Metazoa; phylum Chordata; class Aves; order Phoenicopteriformes; family Phoenicopteridae; genus Phoenicopterus; species Phoenicopterus ruber. The sequence goes on from CM020216.1 coordinate 33,165,427, forward strand.
TGAACATTTGCCTCACCACACTTGTCCCAGCTTGTTATATATTTCTTTGTTCAAAGGCTTGGCTTCTCATTTCAGAGCAATCGTTAATATAAAATATAAATATAAAAGCTACAGGGTGTATGATGTATAATTGCTTCCCATTCTTGAACTGCCAGGTTTCTCCCCCCACACATAGTCATGGCAGTCATTTAACAAAGAGATAAAGCGAGAAATCATCTTCCTGGAACATTGTAAATGTCACTGAAGCCGGTCAGCAAGACAGAAGGGCCAGTATGAGATAAGAGTGGAAATAATAACCTCACGGAGGTGAAGCATGTGGCAGCTGAATGATGGACTTTCATAGGAGCAAGTTCAGTGAAGCTAATCAGGGTGTGAGTGGTGAGCAGGTAGGTACAGCATATAAAGGCGGTAGTGTGTGTGTACGTACACATGTGTTTGTTTATTGTAGATGAAGGAACGGAGTGAATTCAAAGCTCTATAACTCAAAATAAAATGAGATGAATTCATAACACGTATTTGTGTGGCAGCCTTTACTGCACATGTCATATCTGCAATAATCTGGGGTCCAGATGGCTGGATAATGAGAGCCCACTGGCCTGTCCTGGACAAGGTTCCCGAGTCCCTTCTCACACGTGTTGACTCAGGGGGCTGCAGCTGCTGGGCCAGCAGGCACTCCGCAGCGCAGGCTAGATACACGTATGTTTGAAACAAGTGCGACCTCTGTAAATGAATCCATCTAGGGCGGGTAGGACTGGAATAACACAGACTGGAGTAACCTTCATAACCATTATGAGGAGGGACTTTTCTAAAGGAAATATTTCACCATTAGACTAAGAAAAGTGTGATACAGTTCACAAGAAAACTGCAATCTGAATTTCAATCGTTTGTTCTCTGAGAATTACCAATAGTTGACTGCTCAGCAGCCAAAACTATGGGGAACAGCCATAAAAACAGCGTATCAGTACTTGGGCACTTTAACCCCATTCATTCTTTTTTAAAAGTGCTGTCAGGCTGTTGGCTCTGCTACAAAAATAGTATGAGCTAAGGAAAGACATGTGAACTCAAGCCTGAAGTAGCATTTAAAGGGAAACAGACTATACAAAGTATTAAGGCTTGTGGTGGTGATGGAGACACATACGCACAAATGCTGACTCTATTGGCTAGTCACCGAGAAGGGATTTTCTGTAGGCGAAATAAACTCCAGTCCTGTTATTAATATTATTAATTCATTCTGGATCATCCTTTGTGCCAGCTCCACCTATCATTCACACTTCATGGGTAGCTCAATTAAAAACACTAACAACTGCCAGCTTTATAATGTTAAAAGAAAACAGTTGTTATTAAAATAGAAAATAGCAGCAACCCATATCATCAGACCACCATAACATTGCACAGCTTGGCACAAGTCTTGAAGTCTCTGCTCTACTGAGGCCCTGTCCAGACCACACACAGAGCCTGAAATAGAATATAAATCATAAAAAAAAAAAAAAAAGATAAAAATAAGATGGTATGTCTTAATCAGAATTTGCAATATAACCATCTGCCTTGCCTAATCTGTAAGTGGCATAGCTGATCTAAAATGAACTTTCTGCCCCAGAAGAAAGTCTGATATTCTGATACTTATTTTTATAATTAACCAAGACAAAAGGTAAAAATTTCTCTTTATTCTTTTTCGGCTTTTTCAGTTGAATTATTTCAGTATCCCTGAATCAACATATTTTATCTGATCTGTCAAATCCAAACTGAAATAAAAGGATCTATTCTCTCTGCTAGCATGGATCCCCAGGGACTGACTGCCATGCAGTATGGAAAACATAGTCCAGATGCACAGCATCTTTTCTATTGGGAAGAAAAGCATGAAAGATCCAAAGCAAAAATTTCTATATGTCATTGCTAAGCTTATGCTGAGGCAGAAATTAAACACTGACAGACCTGAAATATTTCCATCACCTTCAGAAAAGAAAAAAAAAAAAAGGATGCTTTCCTATGAAAATTTCCATTTTGATAAAGCCACACTTACTGACATGGAAAATCCTGTTCAAATTTAATCACCTCACACGTTAAAATTCCTGTCAATTCTATATGAACATAAAGAACAGCCACTTCCAAATGTGTACACGTATACCTTACAACAAAATCAAAAAACTGCAAGAAAACACCCATTCTGGCAGTTTCAACGTCATGCATGCAACAGTTAAGAAATCTGCAAATCAGGCTTGTCTTTTCAACTGTACTACGGTTCTCTCGTGCTTGTACCTTATGATACAATCTTTAATTACACAAACGCGTGCTATTTTTTCCACACATCCTCCTCCCCCCGCCCCGTTTCATTCCCTGCGCAGAGTGAAAGGTGATGCAGGAATGAATCAGTGTTCTGCAGTGAATGAGCCCATTGTCCGTCGGTCCCTTGCCTCGCTCGCTGCACAGCTTAGAAGGTGTCCGGTAAATGAGGCAAAGGGCTGCAGGAAGAGGATTGTTCATCCTGTGCTCAGTGTGCCTCCTAAAAGTGCCGTCTACAATTATGCCATTAAACATACTAATTGCGGTTCTCATGCACAAGGAGCCCGAGTTGATGTTATCTATAAAAACATAAAGATCGTTTCCTAACTTTTGAAGAGGTAAATTTGCAATGTTCTTTTATACACAGACCAGTAGGACTTCTGCACTTGATATCAGACTTCAGCTGGCTCAAGCTTTCTGCAGAGAAAGAGACCATTCACTGACAAACTTTAATTCACACACACACACACAAAAGGAGTGGGGGGGGGGGGTTGAAATAAATTCCTGTAATACTTGAACAAAAGTTACTCAGCCATTAAAGAAAGTGAAATCCAGTTTATACCACTGCTGCTAAGAGGGCAACCATTCATTTCAGTATCAGAAAGCTTGTTATGTTGTGTCAAGCTGATGTTGCTGAAGACTACTGAAGTGCTGATATGTGAACCTAATTTGGAGGATTTGCAAGCTGTGGAACTAGTAAGATCACAGATAACAAGGGGATGGATCTATTACACACTTTCTCTGGTTTCATCATGACATAATGCTCCAAAAATCAGAAAGTAAAATACAGAGTTGGCTCCAGTCCAAGCATCCCAATATGTTAACTACAAAGTTGGATCCGTGGATGCAGTATCCAATTAGTTTCTTCTTTTTAAATCATTTAATTTTTAAAAAAATAAACATAATCAGCAGTACTGAAGGCTAGAAGTCCTTGTTAAACACACAAAGCAGTGGAAAGTCAGGAGGGCTATAGTGCTCTCTCTTTCCTTTTCCCCTCCAGTTAGCATCACTTAGCACACCACAAACTCTGGGTCACATACAGTCATATGGTTTGCAGAGCTCCACTCCTCCTTCCCCTCTCCGCATCACAACTGTGCTTAGCCCCTGCCTTCTGCTGCAACATACCTCTGGCCTGAACAGAAAAGAGAATTTCTACAATCAAGCAGGATATTCTGGCTCAAAGTCCATTCGGGCTTTGGCTGCTTCAGTAAAACTGTCAAAAACTAATGGAAACGTGTTGCATTTACTGTAACGATTTTTGTGTTGTAAACACCTGGTCTTGATGGCTCAGATATTTTGTATAAGCTATATAATGATGATTTAGATCGCTGCTGGCTTTGAACTTTGAACATGTTACTAACAGACTATTGAAGGATCTATCTGAGAAGCTGGGTGAGAAAGGATATTTCCATAGCAAAAAAAATTAGTTTTCTGAAGATTTCCCTATGTAGCGTTTGGATGAAACAGACCACTTTTAGAGTAATTTGAGAGAAAACAGCAAGAGAGTGTCACCAGAATAACCAGTGTCCCTAGATGATGCAAAAGAACCAGGCTCAAATCACCATCCTGAATGAATGCAACACAGACTGAACCTTTTTTCCCCCAACTGAGGGTAAGCACCCCAACCATTTAGCCGTCATCACATCCAGTGTTTCTGGGTTGGGTTTCTGTAACTAGAAATTCCATCCTGAACCTGCAAAGCCTCTCCTGAGAAAAAATTCATTGAAACTAGCATGCTTCCCTGCAAAGTTTGATTTGGTTTCTGCACTTTCCAATAAAAACAATCATGCAAAAGTATGAATTGCATTATAATTTCTATCTCATTTATTATCTTGGCACCTGAATTACAAACAAATTTACTTGTAAACATAAGAATCTCTGAACTTAACTTACCACTTTCCTCAGCAGCCAAGCTCCTGAGTTTTGTCTGATTTTTAATCTTGAATCTGATGACTTGGACCAAAGATATGAGAAATAAGACATTTGGCTTCTATTTCCAGTTCTGTCGCTGAGTCTCTGTTGCAGCTTGGATAAGTCATTTAACCTCTCTGTCCCACAGTTTCTTGATCTACTAAATAGATACAGCAGTATGCAATTTGAGCGTATTATAGAGCTAAATTAAAAGCCTTAAACAAAAGGTTCTAAGTGTCATTTCCCCTTTTTTTTTGCTAGTTATAAGATCAAAGAGTGAGAGAGGGAGTGTATTGTGTTTATAAGCAATGAACATCTGATAAGTTTTATAGTCTATGCCAATATCACCGTAATGCCCTTTAAACCTACTGTCCCCAATTACAAAAAATAATAATAATAAAAAATCCTATAAGCAAACAGCAGTGCAAAAGACGTTCCAAGGTGCAAAGGACAGTTATGTCTGTTCATATCCCATTAACTTTGGTGGGAGTGTAACAATTACTGCAAGCCACAGCAGGCTTCCCAGTCCCCAAAGTTTTCTGATGATTACCACCACACAAGTTTTTAGTGATTGATGTAGGCTCCCTGTTACCGATCAAAATCACTTTGCTTGACTCCATATTTATGTTTCGTAGATTCATTAAACCCTCCCAAAAGTTAAGACAAAATGGCAGCATGAACACGCTTTTCTTAAGTTCCAAATGTAATTGGTTGTGCCATGCCATGTTGATGCTGCAGTTGTGTATCAGATCTTGTAGCTGTATGCACAGATGGATAACGAGGAACATTACTACCAAATCTGCATGGAGTTATACAATTGAAAATTGTTCCCATACACACTTCCATCTCTGATTTAAATGTTTGCCTTATGTCTTTAAAGTGCATGTCAACAGAATCTGGGAGCTTATATTTATTCACATTGTCATCAGAACACTATCATGTCAGAAATATTCATACCTCCACTGAAATAACTACATGAAATAACCTTAAATGTATTACTCAGCACAAGTAATTTCTCTCTTATTCAGCACTGCTACCTAGTGAAAAAGCTTACATTTTTGTTTACTGCTGTAGGCACAGCGCATTGGACAGTAGAATAAGTCTTTAACTGGAAAAGTCTTCTACAAATTAGTTTTCTGCTGGTTTTGTATTCCCCTTGCATTGTACTTCCAATGCAGAAGTCCAGTCCACAAGTGTTGTTTCCAAATTTTTCATGCAACCTATACAAATCTATATGTTCTTTATCTAACCACATTGACCAGTTTGGGCCTGGCTAATGTGGATAATAATTGCAAGATTATCCACAGGTTCTGGCCTAATTACTGCAGTATTACAATCTGATCAACGCTTTTCACTGATCTTATTTTTCCGAAGTTTATCTCATTTTAGTTTAAAGGCAATCTTCCTAAATTCTTCTTGTTGCAACAGCCAATATTTCTGTATTAATACGTAAGGACCTCCAATCTGTCTTTGATCCAATGCAAATTTACTTTGACAGCCAGGAAGTTACTTCCACTTCTGGTATGCCTCTATGTTTCCACTTCCTGCAAAAACACAAACTCCAACTTAACCCATTCCTTGGACCCACACAATTTATAATACCAAATAGGCCTTCACTTCCTATGATGTCCAATAAGTGAGATGGATACTCTTCCAACTGAATTCATCATGATACCATACTCCATTCCCTATATTATAGTTCAAAATACCAAGAGCTGTCAACAAATGTAAAAGGAGAAATAAGAATCCAGACTCCATTTATCTTCTGTCCTACCCAGGGAAAAAGAGAGAAATGCTGAAGTCACTGCTGACTCATGAAATATCTGTTACCAGAAAACAACCTACTTCTTCAGGAATAAGATCTTCCAGTATAGCCTATATCATTGATGTATGGTAACATGCTAAGAGCCTATATAGACTAGACTAAAACCAGTGGAATATGGACAATTAAAACAGGCCAAGAAGAAAGGCAAACATTCATTCATTTTCTCAAACATCAAAACGGTGTCTCAAAGAAGACAATATTGTTCAAGATGAGAGTGAAATTGTACACATCTTTATGAGTGTCTAAAGACTGATAAATTCACTGATATAGGTATTGCTGATTTCAGCTAGGTTGTATTGGGAGATTACAGGGTAAACTGGAAGGGCCAATAGTGAAAAGCTCTGTAAGTCATCTCTCTGCTGTCCTAACTAGGATTTTCATGGCATCTATCCAGTCCAACTCCATTCTGCATCCTGTTACATCCCAATCTTTTACCAGCAGATCTTCAATCTAAATACACGGTGAAAATGCTGTCTTGGTTGTAGCATCAGCTTAAGGCAAGTTTCAGGCACAGAATATGAAGTCACAATGAGGAAACTCATTATCACAGATCATTACATCAATCTCAGGCCTTCTCTTCCAACGTCCATGCCTCAGGGCATTTATAAAACTGCTTCAAGTCTGGGGTGAAGACTGTATTTAATAACTTGTCTTCCTCTGGAACAGTGCAGCTCTCTACAGTAATTAAAGCGTTTGTGTAGGAAAGAGACAAGATTATCTCACAGACCTTTCAAAACTCTGAAATGGGCCCACTCACCAAGTAATAAACTTCAGAAATTTCACCACCTTTTGCTCCAAGGTCAAGGCACATTTCTTTTAGATGGACTTGTAAAACCATAACTGTATCTATAAAAAGAGAAGAACAAATCAAAAGAAGCTCTACCAAAACAAATCTAAACATACTTTTCCCTATGGGAATGAGATCTGAAAAACAAATACCCCATGCTATTGCTCAGTGTCTTATTGAGGGTGGTCAGATACTGAATTAAGGAATGCAATAAAAGAACTAGGTCTGAAAGCATACACATACAAAGGTACTCATACAAGAAGAGTATCTCAAGGTGAAATATCCGTAGACCAGAAATGCTCACCATTTAACCGTATTTATTGTCTGACCTTTCACCCCTAGGTCAAAGTTCTGAATAGTTACAGATTTAAAAGTTTCCAAACAAAACAACCCAATATTACACGTGGAAATAACTTTTCAAATACTCTTACATACTTTTGCGTGAATGCACTCTCGGTCGTTTTACTGGGCAAATCATATTCCCTAGATTTAAGCTATGATCCATCCTTCAGAGCTTTTTTATCTAAACAAGCATTGCCTGACTATTTTTTTACTGCATCTGGAATTTTCAGGGACTAGACATACCTTTTATTGTAAAAATCCTACATCTAGACTAGTAGAGCAAGTAAAAAATCTAGTAAGCAAAACTATTATGTAATTTCTATCTAAAGATTCATATCAACTCTCACTAACATCATAAGCCCATCTGCTTCATTTGACTTTATCCCTTTGATTTTCTCTGATGGTGTTTTAAATCCCCTGTCATTTTCTGTTTTCTGCCACATGTCTACCATATGTATTGCATAAAAATAAAGGTTATTTTTCTACCACCCACCTATAAAGACTATTCAGCTACCAGAGTGTGCTGAAAATTCTGCTTGGGAGTTTACTCTAAACTGAACATAATCAACTTGTGAAAAGCCAGTCTACGATATACAATAAGAATCCTAAAAGTTGGCAAGCGGAAGATAACCACTTGACCAAACAAGCATGTTATTTATTACCTACCCTGGAATGAGAATCAGGTCTCCAGAGATGAAGAGCTAGGGCACTAAGCCCTGATTCTAGGGCTGGAAAAACTATTTGCCTCTGCACGTTGTTTACTGAATTTAATCCTTTCTCTCTTTCCTGGTTGTCCAAAATTCAAAGCAGTTTGGCTGTACTGAAGCTCTAAAAAGTTTTGGTTTCAGCTGGAAGGATTCCACTTAATGGATGTGTCTCACTTGTGGAGATTGCCATTATTTAAGACAGAGGATATCTTCATTCTATGGTGTTCCTACAGCAACCCAAGTTTGGATGGCACAAAACCAGCACTATTCGTGATCTCAGATTTCCTCTCCATTCCTTCCTTGAAACATTCATACAAACACGGCATTCAATATTCCATACGAAAGTACAAGTTCTGAGTTTTGTTTCTTAAAGGTGTCTATTGCTCATCGTAAGTGTATTCAGAATACACTACTAAAATGCACAATTTCCGTGAGTAAGCCACTAAAGAAATGGTTTTTGTGTTGTGTCCTGGAGTGCAAGCTCAGAAGTGTGCAAAATCACAAACAGAGCAAATTCTTTAAATAACAAATGTGTACATTTTTTGTTTATATGCAACTCTTCATGTCAAAAAATAATCTTCTTGCTTTGTTGAGATAAATCTGATGACACAGTCTTGAAATATATCTTTGCTCTATGCCACTTTTATCTCCTTTGTAATATTCTCTAATGTGACTGCCAGAATGCTGTTCTAATTTGGGGGATAATTCTCTATATGAGAACTGACAGAACGAAAATAAATTCAAAGTTCCAGGAAATAATGAGTTCCCGATTACGTGTCTGATTACTGTCAGCTCAAGGAATGTACAGCCTTCAGAAATGGAGGAGACCACTTTTCCTTTCACCAAACTGGGAGCCCTGAGTTGATGGCACAGGGAGAAGGCTTTCAAGTACTTTTAAATCCTCTCCAGTTCTACATGAGAGTTATTTTGAGGTCATGTTCACGATTCTAGACTGCATAAGATTCTCTGGTAGAGACATCTGAGTCTTATCTGCCTATTTCTGGCTTTGTTTGAGAATGTTTATATTATTCAATGTGGGAGACTTGAACTCATGACAAGGAACATGATAAATTTTCTTAATCAAACTGGGTATCAAGAGGTGGTCTGTCATCATTTCCCTTTTGTTGCACTGTGAAAGAAAGCAAATAAGGAGCATCCAGTGTGATCCCCACTTCTGTTTCAAGTCTCCCCACCAAGTCATTAAACATTCTCTGGCCTTTGTCAACAGCCTGGTAAACATCCAGAGAAAGAATCAGAATAAAATAGTTTATTTAACATTCCTCTCCTCCAACTGCTGATTAGGATAAATAGTTTGGATAAAAAGCCTATCTGATCCAAAAATCACAAAAAGAAAGGATTCAGCTATCAGGAAAGTTTAGATTTGGTTTCAAATATTTTTAAACAGCAAAAGAGTTTTTTGTGCTCTTTGATATTTTCTCCATCCTCAGCACATCATGTTAGCACCGTGTCAAAGCAAAACATCAACATCAAATGATCACTGGGTAAACTCCAGTGAACTGGAGTGAAAGGCTGGAGGCTGAAATTCCAGGCACAATATAAAATTTGGAAAGACGTCAGAACAGAGTTCTTTCTAAACTGCCTAAAAGGCCGAGGAATTGATACCTAGTAAATCCCTTCATTGACCTAATAGTTTGGGAATGGCTAATTCTGGTCAGACTGATGAGTCCTTTGAGCCAAGATCATTTCCTCTGACAGGGAAAAGTGTCAAATGCTTCAAAGAAAAACAGAATCTTCTTCCTCCGACCACCATTGTGCTCATCCATAATGCAAACAAAGCAACACTATGCCTAAAAGAATGCACGTACCTAGCATGCAGCCATTTGCAGTCAGCTCAGGAAATGAAACAGAAGAATTCAGGACCATTTTATATTTTTATCCTAGACAAAGTGATTTTGTAATCCTAATCTCTTTGCCTCAAAATATTGGGGGGCAGGATACTCCCCAGTAGTTAATTATGTGCTCTGAAAATATTTATGTTTATCTATAGCAAGCTTGTTGCCATTTAAGTTTGCCAACTGTCCCATTGCTCTTGTATTATTCCACAGTAAACAGAAGCAGCCAAACGATCTTAACAGCATTCAGAAGTATCGTGTCAGATGCTTAGCTGGCATAGATTAGAATAGCTCTAATGCGTTCAAACATCATTTAAAATACGGAATGACTACGAAAGGCTTAAATGCCCATTCTCTGTGTTTGAGCTCTGTAAGAAACAGTCAATCAACAGTTATTTTTTATTGTATGTCTGATATGTTTAATATCCTTTAAACATTGGGTCAGATCATCAGTTAACATAAATCAGCAACGCTGAAGTTACTGGATCAGTTTACACAACTGAGAATGTTGCCTGTGGCTTTCCCACAGTAATAAAGTTAGACCACATACCCACTTTGGCTGAAATATTTGAAAACATCCAAATGATCTGCATGCTTAGCTCCTTTTAACAAGAATTGGGGATAATCTTATCCATCTATCTGATGGGTAATTTCTATTTGTAAAGCGCAGATCCCCATGGTGCACACACATGCCAGAATGATAGAAGACAAGAAAATTCCACAAATGAACTCCACAAAGGAATGTTTTTATATATATATTCTTTTATCAAGAAACTGTAACCACAGAACTTGATTACACTTCTCAAGTGAAAACTGCTGCTGAAACTTAAAATGGTGAGCTCACTTCTAATTTTAAAATATATATACCATTAAACTTCTCTTGAGAAAAAGTTACACAATATTAGCACATTAAATAATGCATAGCTTTAGATTTCATGGTTAATATACTAGTAAAACAGGAATAATAGAACAACTTATGAGTCAAGAAGCGGTTAAAAATAGGTCCATTTTCATTTTTGCTATTGTTTATGAAAGGAAAATTAAGATTAGCTTTTTCAAAACCATTTCTAGGAAGTGGCTACATACCTGTACCAGTTGACTGAAGCAGAGAGTTTATCACTAAATTGATCACTGAAAATAATTAATGTTCCCACAGTAACTCTGAATATGCAGTGCAAAAGATTTACTATCCCGCACCATAGGAATGGAGTCACTTTAAAATCTTACAGCTTTATCAAGAATCTCAAAAATATTCATGATTTTCCTGAAAGCTACAACTGGTTTCTCTCTTTTAGTAAGTCCCTCTTTCTTACAGATTAGGACAGCCGGCTGAAAAGGTGATCAGGACCAACCGAACAAATGCTGGAACCAGAATCAGAGACAGAGAAAGGCTCTCTCCTGAAAAGCAATGTTTGCAAGACAACCATCCTCACAACACCAGGGAGCGCTAAAGAGTATTTCACCAGGAGGGAGAGAGCAACACCTGTTGGCTACTTCATGCAAAAAAATCCATGCATGTGATTTAAAGTAGGGCCTGAGAAATACATGTATAAGGACAGCATATTCTCATTGCAGTGACAATATATATGACAGCCCGATTCCATTATTATGACATCAATTCTGAATCAGAGCGAAAACAGAAACATTATCCAAGAAAGATGAAGTTTGAAATTTCTCACTTCACAGTCACCCTCCTGTGCTTCAGCATTTCATTTCATAAGCTACTGCAAGGCTGCTCCAAGGCAGCTCAGCCACAAGAAAAGAGCCCAACACATCACGGGAGGATGGTCTGGGCTGGCACAAACAAAGTGTGGGAACTCCAGCTCATCATTACAGCTCATCCCGGTGAGCTGGGGAAACAAAAAACAAATAAATAAGAGAATCAAGCAAATAAATTAATAAACAAAAAAATAAATCAAATGAGTTTTCTTCTTCTTACAAACAGGGAAAAAAATAATTTTGGCTCAAGTTCAACATTTCTACTTTAACATGTCGGTATTGGCTCCTCATATTCACCCTCTTACATTTAAGAAGAAGTTTTCACAGAATTTAAAAAAGGACACAGACCTTCTTCTGCAGTAGTATGGTTTGTTTGCATTTTTTCCGCTACTACCATTCATAATAGTGGATGTAAGAGGAAAGAGAAGCAGCAGCTGTATGCTGCCACTGAAGGTGAGGAATACCATGATACAGCAGTAGCATGCAGATAGCAGGAGACAGAGGAAGCCAGATACCATTTCTTATCTGCAGAAGTCAGCCTGGAGCTGGATCTCCTGAGAGCATTAAAAAAAGCACTTTTTTTTCTTTCTTTTTCCAAAAAGGCAATCTGATTTGAACACAGAAAAAGCACTGGAACAGCAATACAGAAAATACTATTCAAATTTGGTTATTCTAGTTTGGAACTGAGAGCCTGGAAAGGGTTTGTTTCAAATTGTTGTATGCCATCTGTAAAATGGTTGCGTATGCATAAAACAACCTTGGGGAAAAAGGAAAAAGGGAGAAGAATTGACCAGTGGAATCCCTTGTGAAAGTATGTTTAAAAATACTGAGGTTTAACACAAACCAAAAAAAGCCAGGAAATTCTAACTTAAACCTAACAACTCCATCCTGAACCCATGCTGCTGAGAAAAATAAAAGGAACAATGCTGAGATTTCAGAACACATCTGCAACTTTAACTGAGCTTCCTGGTTCCTCTCCCTTTGTTAAACACTTCTAAGGTTAACATTTAAATAAATAGTTAACTGCATTTATCTCTGCTCTTAATAAATAATGTTTTGCAGCCTTACTATAGGGTAGGTTTATTTGCTGCAGCCAAAGCACTGGATTTAAGCACTTTTCATGATGTTTCTTGTGTAAACAAACATCAGTGAAGCTTTGTGAAGGTTCAGTTTTATGGCAGCTTCTTAATATGGTGCCATACCTAAGTAAATGAGAGTTTTTTCAGGTTCTCTCCTTGGGATAATGCAGTATTTTTCATTTTGTAAAAATTAATAAAATTATTGAGTAATAATTTTATTTGTATGCCAAAATGATCATCTCTGATCATTATTTCTGCTGTTACAGTGATATATTTTTATTATGTACTGCCATTAGAAATTATTAGTATGTTGACATTTTTTCTTTTCAGTTGTGAGTGATTTGCTGTTTGATCTTGGATATGCTACAGGCATAAATGTGTTTCTGCAATGTGCTTATCTGTGATATTTAGATGATATTTATGATAATGGTATTTATTTTGCGCAATATTTGTTTTCCTTTCTAATGATTACTTCACTCACATTCAGCACTCAGAAAAAGAAAGCTTAAAGCTTGCTCAATCAGATGAAATGTGTATTTTAAAATCGTCCAATAAAAGTGAGACCATTCATGCTAATATTCTGATTTAGCAACAACGCCATCCAGTCAGAAGACAGACGTAAAACCGTGCTATTCTTCTGCCAGTCAAGAAGAAGCAATATTATTATGCAATATGACTTTCCAAATTCAGACAGCACACTGCAGCTTGGATTGCATTTTATCAACTAAATACATTTACATATATCTACAAAAGTTCACATCATTTCCATTGGTATACTGAAAGCAGAAAATGACCAAACAATATTCATCTGAATTATCTGCCGAGTTTTCCCCTCAACTCCCATCAGTGACTGAGCCCTTCCCACAAGACATGGACCGCTTCAATAGCTCTCTTCCCAAAGCACATGTCCGTATAAGCTGATTTTTAATCACTCTTTGATCAACATTTAAGCACCTGAATATTCATTTGCTTCACTCAGATTTTTTAAGAACTTGTTTTTCTTCTGATTTGACCACCTGTTTGCTATTATGCTGAGTTCAGTGTAGGTCTCAATGAAAACATTTCTACTGTTGCCTGACCAAATGGACACTGATTGTATAACAGCTGCAGTTTGATAGGTGCAGAAGATGAGCCTGTGGAAAATGTGGCAATGTGTTTTGCAGACCTAAAAAAAGAAAAAACATAAAACAATGCTTTGTTCAAAAGCCGGCATTCAGTCAGGATTATTATTATGGTTATTTATGTTTTATTGTGATAGGCCATGTATGAATATTAAGCGTAAGAGAGTCCCTTTACTGAAATCAAAGTAGGGAAGATATCCCAGAATAGAGCAGAATGCAGCATCAGGGGCACACATCATGTCAGTCCCATGCTTCTGGAAGGACTGAGTAGTTAAGCTAAGTAGGGACATAGAACTGAACATAGAAAACAAAGCAGAGAAGGTACAAATCAAAGACAACAAGGGCATATGTGAAAAGACTGTCAGAGGATGGGAGGAAGCAGGGGAAATTTGGAGCGAACAGTCTATTTGCTTAGTGAGAAAATCCAGTCAAAACCATGAAAGATTCAGCCAAAATCATCATCATTCTTGTTTGTTTTATTAGGTTTTCTTTGTCAGTAAGTATGAGCAAATGCTGCTAAACTGCTATACTGAAGAACAAAAATATTTTCAGATACAGAAGCCTCACATATCTGTTATACCTCCAAGTGTGGGATAAATATGATCCAAGGGTGGAACAAAGTTCCACAAAGAGAGAGAAGAGAGAAATTATACATTCCAGAAGTCTTTTAAAATATCGTAGTGGCATCTAGTGAGCAAAGCATCAGTTTCTATTGGGAAGAAATTCAAATGTGGTATTGAACACTGAATTAGCTAGAAAAACAACTCAGAGGAGTTAAAAACACCTCCAGTAATTAAAGGATGAATCACAGTTCTGACCAGAAACTACATCACATGAAAGATTAACGTGTAGGTTTCACCATAATAAAGAATGTAAGAAATGGAAACATTCCTGGACCGCATTACTTCTGCTCTGCCAGCAAATTAAAAAAAAAAAAAAAAAAGAAGAAAGAATAAAACAAACTCCATCTCCTCCACATTCCCAGTGGCTTGTTTTAGTAACTTCTCCCTGCCTACATAGAGAAAGAGGACTGTATTTTCACAGATGGAAATAAGTGACTCTCCTCTGCCAGGATTTGGCAACTGCTGCCCCATATTGGAAGATCTGGGAACTCTAACTGCAGCAAATTGTGCAAAATGTATCTTATATACAGCATAGTTTGCCTTGTGAAGTAGCAAGATATTCAAGTAAAGGGAACTGATTCACGTAACAGTTTGGAGAAAATTCTACAACAGCTGCAAGGACTGATTCAGACCTCTTTCTTGAAATGCTGAAATATCAGTACAGACATTTGCACGATCTTATAGCTGAACATGAAACAATGTAGTGAATGTGCAGACTTCCTGAGAATTTTTATTCATCCCTGGACATTTGGAGTCCTGAAGCTGCAGACCCACCCAGTTCTACATGAATATATAGAATTATTCCATGCTTATGTACTACAGCACGCCGATTGAAAATGTGCTTTTCAGCCCCATCATATTGACCATATTATGCACATGGGGGGATAAAAAAACAACATGGCAAAACAAAGGCAAAACAGGTGCGATAAAGTTTTGCTGTAAAAAAAGTACAAAATTGCTGGTGGGGCTTAGGGCTTGCTTGAGGTCCAGATTACAATTATATTCCTTTCTGCAATAAATTGGAAGGGTATCTTGAAAATAAAGGAATACAGTTATGCTGTAGCAAAATTGTGTAAAAAAATTTTCTTTGTGTGTTCTGTAAGTGGTTCTCCAGGTATTTAACAAACAATTTATCAGCTGCCTTTTACACACAGGGAATCTAAGACATACATCAGCTATTTCCTCAGGCTCATAACACAGAGTTTGGGCAAAGCTGGAATCAATTCCCATTTCTGCTCTCTCCCTTTGTACATAAGCATGACAGTGGTTGACCTGGCAGCTCATCCAGACTAGCCCTATTGAGTCTTGATATTGATTATTTTTCTAGCTTTTAGTTTTATGTTTTTCTTCCATCTACTGGGTTCCAGCCCTCTTTTCTTCTTGGAGTGGGAGAAAAGCAAGCAAGCAACTAATTAATACAGAAAAAAACCCCACAAGGAAACTCCAAACATATTGAGTTACCTTTCTGGTTTACATCACCCAATGTGTTATCATTTTGCTGAAGCCCTGCATGTGAAGGACCCACTTTCCTTCCAGCCCTGGGGCAATGATTGAAATATAATGTACTCCTATGAGCAGAGCACACCTTTGGAAGTTTTGGAATAGCTATTCTGGAACTTCTCATTTCAATCTATCTTGAATAGATTTCAAACTATAGATAATGAGATCAGCTGTAGTAACAGAAGCTCTAACATTCCCCAGGTGGAACATGGGACTGTAAACCTGGAAAGTTGCAGACTTGCCTAACATCTAAATACTAAGTATGAACTCTGTGCCTTACTGAGATCATTAGGAATTTTTGTCACCACAAAAGATATTCTGAAGAGCTTAATGTCAGTGCAATGCAATGACTAAAAATACTTTCTTTGGATGTGTAAAACTGAGAATATTAAGCAATAAGACGGGAGCAATCCAGCTTCTGTTATGCACAGCACTCATAAGGCAAGTACTTGACCGTACTTGTGCCTGCACTTTGGGAAGGATGTCAAATCCTGGAGTTCAAAGCAGGGTCACAGAAGTGATACAGGGCCTGGAAAACAAGTCTTCTTAATCAAGGCTTAAGGAGAGCTGCTTATCAGACATAAGCTTGAGCGCAGACTACAGGCACACACAGGGAGAAATTCCGCAAAATAACAAGAAGCTTTTCAGCCTTGTTGGCAAGGACTTTACAAGACTGGTTTTCTGAACACTAACTTAGTAAAATTCAATCCTTAAACAAGACAATAGCTTATCAGTGAAGACGATTAAACATAGGGAAAGTCAGGGACTGTGGCATCAAGTTTCTAAGGTGAAATTAACTCTCTTTCTAATAAAATTTTTGCTCTCATTGAGCTTTAAGGAAAATTTCTTTGGCCTCTTCTTCCACAGATAAGTATGTTGATATAGATGAAGAGGTAGTGAAAGGAAACTGGGCCAAATGGAAGTGCAGTTCTCTCAGATGTCCAGACTGATGGACCTGTATCTCCTACATCCCCTTAGGTACAACTGTAGATACTGCACCTCCATGTTATGTGACACATTTCATGCTTCGAGATTTCAGTCCCTCACATAAAAGTCAGGAAGAATTATTTCATTTCTGCTTTCCTTTTTTTTTTTTTCTTTTTCTGTTTTTTTTTTATTGTCACCTTTTCCTTAGACATCAGAGACAGACCACAGCTGGGGACTGGGTGCTAAGACAGCAGAGAAATAAAACCATATTTCTGGCCCCTGCCTGGTTCATCTCGCTTACACCCTCATTCTGATCACAGGTACGGGTGTCAGGGCACACTGGGGGCCGGGGGCTCCCCCAGGGGCTCCCTGGGGAAGGGCAGGGCTGGGCCTGGCAGCCAGGGCCTGTCTCACCACCCCAGCCGGGAGCAGCAGGGGCAGCCCCGGCCCTGGGCATCGGGCACCTCCCTGGGGAATGGGCCAGGCTGGGATGTGGGTCCCTGGGGTGGGCGGGGCTCGTGGGGGCACATGGCCTGGCAGGGCTGTGGGGAGCTGGAGCTGGAGACTGGCCCTGCTGCGGGGCTGACAGGGGGTCCTGGGCCATGGGCTGGGCGGGGGAGCCCCGGGGGAGCCCAGGCAGGGCAGTCAGGCCTGGCAGTGCCCACAGGGCCCTGACATGGGGCCCAGCAGTAGTTCCCTGCGGCACTCTGACAGGGACCTTTACGTGGCATGTGGCTGGCCTGCTAGGATTATTTCAGCATTTTTAATCCAATCAATTCCATATCATTTCAGGGCATTTGCTATTTGCATGGCTCCTCTTTCACACAGCTTTGCTGCTGAGAATCAAAACATTTTGTGCAACTGCTGTAAGGGCGAGGTGAGATCTATGGCAGTCAGCACTAGCAATGCAAGGCCGAAGGATGCCTTACCCTGATATACTCCCCATCCCTTCTCACACACCTCTCGTGTCCCACACAATACTAGACACATTTTGACTAATGGCATTGAGTTAAACCCTGAAATTTTCTCTCTGGATTAGTCAGAGCATGTCCACATAAATGAGTGAAGTGCAACAGCATTTGTAGCAACCCATCCATGAAGGCTTTTAGCATGGGCTGGATCCAAGGTGATTCTACCATTTTACAAGAGAGAATCTCCATGCAGAGCTGTTGCAGAGTAGCAGTGATTAGTGCCTGACTTGCTTGATTAGAGAAGTCATCAGGCGAACTTTGCAATGCAACTGTGTTCAGACCAAGTAAAGAAAATAAGAAATTTAGTGAGAGGATTGAAAATAAGAGGCATCTCTGCCAGATGTTTACAGAGAGCCAAGAAAAGAAACAGGATACTAAGCCCCTCCTGTACTAGCCAAAAGAACAGATTTTGGCTGCGAAAAGCAGTTGCTTTCTTTCCTCCATTGGAAGGGTGATGCAACATCCTTGCTCTAAAATACACTCTGCCAGAGTCCCCATACAATTAACCAAAAAGCTTCTGAGCACACACCTCATCTCTCAGCTGTAAGTCAGCCAGGTTGCAGACCCCACTTTGCTTCCTATCGGCCAGAGAAACTGGACGTGGCAAAGATTGACCGAGTCAGCCAGTCTATGTCTGTGAACAGGAGGCAATAATTCAACAGTTATTGAAAGGAAGTTGAAACAGTAGGGTCTAAACTATTTGATTGTGAAACCAGTGATGGCCTGTCAGTTCTTAGGCCAGTTCTGTCCTAGTTTACAATGCCCAGGCAGGTCGAAAGCATGCACGCTGATCACAGTCCCCAGTGGGACCATTTAGCTGTTTAAACTAAAAATAAATGAAAATAAAAATAAAATAAAACCCCGCCACTTTGTGAAATCTCAGCTTTAGCTTTGGCCTCAGGGAGCTGAAGCTGCCAAGGGAAGTCCTGTCCAGGCCCCATCCACTGAGGCCAATTTCCAAACCCCTTTAGAAAGCTGCAGTTTTCCAGGACCTGTTTTGATTCTTCAAAGAGTACCTGAAATCTCAGTGGTATCCCTCTCTTTCCAGCCCAAGGACACAGACCAATGAGCCTGATAGTACTCTGAGAGAACAACAATGCAAAAAATGCTTGTGCTTCCCTAGCTATCTTTCTTCCAGAGACTTGTTAAAAAGAAAACGTACATGAGAAAGTAACGATTAACTAATAAAACAAACCAGCTTTAAGTCCTTTTTTGTCCATTGAAACCTTTTCCAGGCTACTGTTAGGCATCATACAGGTTTGCAATCTCTGTGCAGAATCAAATACTGTACCACATGAAGTGAATTACTTGGCAAAATGTGACAGATTTCACAGTGGAAATACTGAAGTTATTTTAATTTGATTTTTATCATCTAATTTCCTTTGTTTCTTTAATAGTCTAAAAAGCCAAAGGAAAAAAAAAATGTCACAATTGAAGTGTGAGAGGGACTCATAATTTATAACTTTTTGACAGCAATCACAGGGAGTCACAGGAAGAGAGAAGATTGGAAGTGCTGATACCTGGAAAGATGCATATAAATAACAGCACATGCCAAGAGGTATCTCCTTAGGCTTCTACTCATCTTTCAACCTCTTTTATTAATTATTGCATGATAGTCTCACTCCTTGGAACATCTCCCTCCCACTTACTAGTATCAGCAGCGTAGACCTCTCAGAAAATGTCAACTGGAAGCCAGGAAGGAGGTCACAAGACAGGCCAAGTCTAAGTTCCCCACTCTGTTCAAAGCACAGGATAACACTTTCATTAATAAATGTCTCAGCTACAGAATAGTTTAATGATCCCACATTCATCTTGGTCTTTCGAATTTTTCCTCCCTCTTTCCTTCTCTCCCCTCTGTACCCCTTTTTTTAAAAGCAAAGAGAAAATTTTAAAGAATACCACTCAAATCAAAATTGACGCTTTACAAAATCAAATTTGAATCAAAAAGTAGGATTTGAAAGGAAAAAAAAGACAAAACCCAATATTTTATAGGAATTAAGTTATTAAAACAGTACCAAGCTTCTCCCTTTTTCTTTCATTTAATAGAAAAATCTTGATTTTTTCCTCCACACTCAAATTTTCAGCATTGTGCTAGTTCATAAGGAAAATAATGGGGGAAAATGAACGTGAGCAGAAAATATGTCAAACAATTTTGTGTCTTAGTTGAAACATGGAGAGGAAATATCACAGCGACAGATAAGTTCAGTGACCTAAGATGTTATTTATCACACTTACGTACATTACAGGGGTTTTTTTTATCTTTAAGGACTAATGCTCTTTAAGAAATAAAGGAGTATTTTAATCCTAAGGGTAGAATCACAAAGAAGCCTCCCAGCGTAGTATGATTAATTAGCCTTTTTCAAAAAGCAGTGGGTAGAATCAAGATTAAACTCCAGGACCAAACATGAAACAATAGCTTGCTTTATTCCCAGCAGTTTTAATGCATGGAGATGACAGTCTCTTCACAGTCTCACTTAGATGGTGCTTCCAAGCCCCAGGTCAGAATTAAAAAAATGAAAGAATGGGTAAATCAATGGTACTAATATTCATGCCCTTTGATTTCACGGTCGTTACCCACAGATTTGCAAATTCTAGGATTGTATAATCTTTTCCATGGATTGTCTCTGTGGTTTCCAGTGACAGCTACAGTCAGAGGAATCTCAAATAATGCTCCTGCTGGAGACCTGTGGGGGACAGAATCCACTGACTACTATGAAGTCACTGTCTAGTTTTAGTTTCTGAAGCATGTATTTTGCTTTTCAGCAGATTGCAGGGTAGACTGCTATCAATCAATGAAGGTGATAATTTAGTTCACTGATCAGAAATAATTGAAGGATATGGAATTCTATGGGTGAAAAACAAGACAAGAACCCAAAAGGGCGATTTAGGAAGAATATCAAAAAGGGCATTTCAGCAGATGTTTAACCCTAGGGAGGAGAAGTCACTACAGCACTGTGCTGGGATCTGGGGAATCCCCAGTTTAATTCTAGCCACTTACCTGCCAACTTGGCTTGATTGCCTAAGCTTCTTGATCTGTAAAATAGGTCTTAGGATAGAATATTTCTGTAAAGTGTTCTGAGATTTTTAAGTCAATATTCTACATAAAGGTGACTTATTTCTGTTATAGACAAAGCCATTAGAGGTGAAATTTAGTCTCTGCATAAATCAATCACAGTTTGCCAAACTTTTAGGTTTTTGTATTTGAGATTTACTGTGTATGGAACAATGCTGTATTTGCACGCTGGCTGAACAAGAATTCTTTTTCTGGTGTGTAATTTCTATTGTTCACTTCTATTTATTGTAAAGGAAATAGATCGCATTGTACCAGGCCCAAAGGTGGTATTAGCTAGTAGGCGCCTTTGCTATTGAAGTAATAAATTATCAAGTTTTTATATCAGCTTTACTAAAGAGGCAACTCTAAGTTCGTGTGCTGAACAAATGGGGCATTGTTTCAGAGAAGAGATTCTGATTCAGAAGGGATTCCAAATTTCATTGCACTGAACTGATAAAAGAAACACTTTCTCCCCTTTACTACATGATAATATACAATTACACAGAGAAAAAGCACACAGAGCTAGACGTTCCCACTCGAGTATTGACCTGAAACAGACGGGAAATGGCTGGAACATCTACATTTATACTGTCATCAACCCTCTACATTTCATCTTAAAATAAATGTTCCTGTTGGTATTGTATTTAGACCCCTTAGCAAGGAGATGGATGCAAAAAAGATATGCTAAATTAAATCTGCTACAGCTTACACACTGACTATGCTGCTTTTTTCCTCTCACTCTTTGGCCTATGTCATTTTATTTCCACGCAAAGAATTTGGCCCTTTGGTGCATTACAGAGAATCCAAAGGACTAACCTTTTAGTGTTGGGAAACGGCTAATGTTCCTGCCAGTGAGCTAAAGCTGGAGTATCCCTTTGTCATGGCCAAATTTATGACACGGATCAAAAACTATAAAAAGCTGTGTTGCATCCTGCCATTAAGGAGAATTAATATTTTCAGTGGTATGTTAACCAAAGTTTTTCCAGTGTCTCTCGTTAAAAGCAGATTGTTGACTTTTCATCCTGGTGTGCCAAACATTTTCACTGAAACCCTAACAAGACTTTCATCTTACAACCATTATTTCTTAATGGACTTGGATAGGGGCAGTGTATGGGAATGGATTTCCTTTTCAGCTCAGTGCAATGGCCCATCATTAGTGTGCTGGGTCTTGGAGAACCATTACACATGCAAACATTTAAAGTATTTCCAGGGTAACTACTTTTCTTTCCTGAAATGCAATTCATGTTTTATCTATTATATTTAAGCAGCATTTGGTCACATTTCACCTTTCAAGTATCTCTACTATGATCACTTCTCATTCTGCTGTATAGTAAAAGTCATAATGAATGAGATCATACACAAAAACATTTTTTTATGGAGTGGATTTTGTAGAACTTTCCCCTCATCTTGGGCAATAAATCTGTCTCTGAAAACCACGAAGCCCAAATGCTGACCATTTGACAAGAATACTGCATGACGACATCACTCACCACTTATTTCTTATTATTGGGTAGATTATAGCATTCATATTTGGGAAAAAAAAAAAAAAGAAATCTACTATTTGCCCTTTCAGTGCTTCTATTTTTAGTGATTTTCTATTCGTTCCTGTTTTCCTACTGGCAATGCCCTGATATCTGTCACCAAACAGCACTCACTTGCTTTGCAGGAATGTATTTTTTTTTTCCAAGCTGACACGAGCGATGTCAACTGCTTTCAAAAGCTGCCCATTGCTCCCGTTAAGCCCTCTCATTCCTAATATGTACTTCTAAAGATTCCTTAACAATTACATATACAGATGCAGTTTTGGAAACTTTCAACCTTTGATGGTATTTTGAATCACGGTCCTATTGGCAGCAAATGAACTCAAAGTAACAACCCTGGAGTGTGATACCATCAGTTCTAAGAAGCTGCATAATATTTATATGTCTTCATTCAGACTTTATATCAAATGTAACAGGCTTTGCAACCTTCATTAAGAAAAGCTGGCACCCAGAGGTTACCATATGTTCCTCTTTTTAGGCTAGTGTTTAAGTGCAGATGTATATTTATTTTTCCACTCTACAGTCCTCCCTGAACTGTTCTTACTGCAAAGCTAATGAAACCATTGCTTTAATCCCCACTGGCCTTCAGGGTACATCATATGGTCCTTACTATTTAAGAATTCTTTTTAGTGTGCTTTCTATTTCCTTACTCCTGCAGTATTTATAACGTCCCAGTTCAAGAGGCTTTGCTTTTTCTACGGGCGTCAGGAAAACTAAAACCTTTAGTATCACACTGAAGGTGGAACTGAAGCCAAATCTGCCTAAGTCAGATGCAGAACCGTTCTTCCCTCACCCTTCCCCATTTGCCCAGCATCTTCTCAATTAGCTGAGCCGTCCAGGACGGCCTTCCTTTATTAACAGACTTGTCAGACATTTTTAGGTTGGACTGCTCGCCATTCTAATCCAAAGATCCTTCTTGTATTCCAGCTATTGTTTATTTATACAATGTAGTTACTGTAGACTTGCAAATTCTGAACCCAAGGTTATTAGTTAAGGCTTTGCAACAGACACTAGCCACCCTCTTTATCGCAGACGAATGCATCTAAAATTTCTATTATTTCTCTTTCTGCATTGTAATATTTTATTTCAGGCCTGATCCAAACACCATTTGAATCAGTGAAAGCACCACAAATATAGTGGGCAATTTTCAATTTATTTTTTTTCATAAGAAACATATTCCACTTCATTTGAACTATAGACCCCATCCGACTGCCTTGATTCGCATATATAACCTTTAGTCGGAAGAGCAAACGTAGGGCATGCTGGAGGCCTTAAGGCTATCGCTGAAAATAACGGCTACAGATTTGGCCCCATTTTCTTCTTTCCCTTTCTGCAGTGGATGTTTTGCAAGAGATGAATTCCTCTGTGCTTGATACTAGTCTATAAGATTAGACTTTTATACTATATTTTATACTTCAGCAAATCCCACTGAACTCATTCTGTTTTATGCTTCTTCTTAGAGGAGACTATTATATGTAAGCTGAATCTCTTAACTATATCAAATCCAATATAAACACCCTCTTTATAAGACACACCTCACTCTAATGCTCAGTGTGGAACTCCTAACAAAAATTATAAATGGAGTGCTTTGTTCAGGCATTTAACTCTTTCATTCCTAATATCAAATCACAATGCTTAAGCTGTTTTTATTTTGCACTTGAAAATAAATATAAAGGGAAGCCGTAACTTAACCCATATGATGTGTTTGAGCAAATCTGGGAGAAGATTTTAACAAGAGACGAAAACTTAGGATGTGACTTCGCCAAAGTTTTGAGTTTTTTTAATCTCATTTTTTGGAGGGGTGTCTGGGAAGGAGTGGGGGGAGGGGGAACGTGCTAAAACTTTGCTAATTGTTGGAGAATTCAAACCTGTTTTCATTTATTTGAAATTATTACATAATGGAAGCGGGACGCTATAATTCAACCCAAATGGACGACTTCAATAAGCGGGTGGAAATGATTCAGTACATTAAAGAGAAGCTGTTTCAATAACAAATCTTTATTATAATCAGGAGTGAAGTGGTTAATTTAAGTTTTTACTGAAAAACAGGCTGGCAAAAATGTTTCCAGGGATGTGGGGATTTTTTTCCTTTTACTCAGTAGGGGTTTGGAGAGGAGGTTTGGAAGGGAAGGAGGGCTTCGGTTCCAGGATCCCCGCATTCCCACGAGTTCCATTAAGGAAGGGGGAAGGGCTTCCTGCTGAGGCAGCCATCTGCAGCTTTCTGTGAACAGCAGGAACCAAAGGCCTGGTAAAAGGAGAGTAAACCCAGGGTGACAATTTTGTCTGCATTCAAAGTCAGAATGCGGCTGATTTTTTTATTATTAGTCGTGTTGTTACTACTATTATTATTAAGGAGGAGGGAGGGTTTCTCTGGCAGAGTTAGCAGGTCTATAATGGAATATTAATTACGAGCAAACAATAGTGTTACAGGCAGAAAAGTGTCTAGTGCAAACACACCCTGACAGCCTCTCCTGGAATGCGCCGCCGACAGCAAGCTGGGATTGTCATCATCCAAGCTACTGTCACTCTGCTACAAACTATCTGGAGTCCGTGAATGCATGTCTGAGGTCCCCTTAAGTTATTGCTTTCTAGGCTAGAGTAAATTAGACCTGGATTTTTGTAAAGTGCTGTCACTTAATACCTATTTTATTAAGGTTATTTTTATGCCCATAATTTGAGGCTAACACATCTGTTATTTCCTCCACTGCCTGGCTTTGGTGAACGTTGCCTATGGAAAGTAACAAAGAGTGACACTGGAAAAAATAACAAGGGTGTTTTAACTTCCAACATCTGGAGAAAACAATATTAAGGAAGCAGGAACAAATAGGTACGGTAGCCTACAAAGCAAAAGTCCACTTTTTAACAACAGTGCATAGTTTATACGGTACAGTAGATTTTTATGATTTTAGTCTGGGCAATCTAATACAAAAAATAAGGTTGAAAAATCTCATTAAAGAAGCAGCAGTTCCAGTTCTTGTTTAGGTCATCCTAATGCCAAAACCCCAGGTACAAAGGGAGAGAGGAAAAAAAAAAGTACTAATATCCCTTCCAGAAAAGAGTTTCAAAATTCCCTCTCAAAACCCTCCTGTTATGTAGTTTGCAATGAAGTTTTATCACTGCTACATATATGTCCCTGGCTGCTACCTAGAGATGCAGAAAATCCTACTGTATCCTATGAAACTTCAAAACTGAATTAAGCATTCCTGTGCAGTGATAAATAGGAAGATTAAGAGAGCGGTGGTAGTTTTCCAAGGAAAGGAAAAAAAAAAAAGACAAATATAAAACCTCTTAATATTTGCATTCACATTGTTGAATATAACAAAACAAACCAGAAAATATAGCAAGTAATCCTTTAGGGAAAGGGATGCATTTACCATACAAATATCTGTTTGGAAATACCACATTTCAGTACTACTATTTTTCCTTTTTAAATTTGATAGATTTATTTTTACAATGTACATTCCTAAACCCTCCCATTTGTTGTCTGAATTCCTGTTTGTGACCTTGGAATTCCAAATTTATGATGTCATCCTCTGCCTTTTTTTCCAAGGACATTGTATTAGCAAATGAAAACAGTATGAAAATACTTCCCCATCCCTTCACACCCTCTCCTTTTCTGCTGCTAACAAGTATTGCCTTGGCATCGATTTAAAAAATAAAAGAAATTTTTTAAATGGAAAGGTAACTTATTCTTACAATACTCGGCAAAACAGAAGGCCTGTCTTTGTTTCATAAACGTTAGAGGATGTGTGTAGCAGAAGCTGCTCATTTCTAGCTACTGTTTTGGGGTATGGAGATTTCTACTTTCATTTAATATTTTCTTTTAAAGAAAACAACAGGTAGTACTGCTGAAGAGTTTCTGCCTTTTTTTCTTTTAGCTCTCCAAAAGGAGGACTCTGCTTCCAGTGGCACATGATGGTTTTAGCAGTTTGCCTCATATAAAGGCTACATGTAAGTAAAGACTGTTTCTCCCGCCAGTAATGAGAAGTAGATAGATGGTAGTTAAGAACAGATGCTCCTAATGGCTGGACCGTTGCTTGTGACAGCAAAAGCCAGAGGAAATCATTACACACCTCAACAGTAGATGTGCTTTTAGTTCCCAGTACAAATAACGTGCCCCAGGTCGGTAAAGCACTCCTGCATTTGAATGGCTTTGGTTTCCATGCAAAGCTAAAGGTATGTCCGGGGGCTTTTCTGAGTAGGTTTTCTGTCTGAATACCTAAGAGAGACTCCAGGCGCAGGTGAAACAACTCCACGTACTGGCTGAGTATCCCAGCCAGGCTGCAAAATGCCAGGGTGCAGTGCAGGAGAAATTCAGAGAGTCACGAGAAACTACACTTCCAAATGATACCCGATTAAAACCTTAGTGCAACGTGAAAGCTGACATAAGGAATGCCAGCCTAACTCAGAAAATCCTCCTTATTTTAATAGCTGTTACAAATGCTCAGCACCTCACAGGATTAAGTTCAAAGTCACCTTTACAAACAGCATTTCCTTCACAACCCCAAAGTACTAGTTTTTCTAAAGAAACTTTGGGACCCAAAACCACACAAGTCAAATTTAAACCAAAACTGTCTGCTTTAAACACTACCAACTGAGACCACAATGTTTGTACACTATTAAGAAGAATACGAGAACCTGTTTCTGTCTTTATGTCATAAAACATTGTTTTCCTCAGATGAGGCTGTAAATGTAACGCAGTTTCCCAATGCTGAAATCAAAAAGTGCTGCAGCAACGTAAGTGTTGTACCATTTTATAAACAAACAAACAAAATCCAAAAAAACCAACTACAACTTTGCCTTAATAGCTTTGCTTTTTAAAAATTCAGAGGGCCAACAGGATTATTCTGAAGCAAGAAGATTTTCCTAGTTTTCCCCACTCCTGTCCCCCACAGTAAACCCCCCAAAGCTGCTAACCCACATTCAGAGATGTTTCCCTTCTGGAAACACACCAGACACTCTTACAGAACTTTAGATATTTAATGTCACAACGTACATTGTTTCTTGTACATATGTTTATATCAGCTTCATCTGTGATTGCTCTATACCACCTGGTGCAGAAAACACCTTGTGTTTCAGTGGATTGAAAACATAATAGGCATTATTGATGAAAGGTACAACATCTGTTTAAATGGCACCTAGGTTTTTTCAGTTGGTTAATAGTGTAATCGCTTTAGCTATTAGGGGAATGTCGTACCTACGGGTAGCACCTCAGAACAACATGCAGGTATAGTATATGCATTCATAAATGAGTAAAATTTATCGCTGAATATATAGGTATCAGGAGACCGCTCTATCACTTAAGTCTTCAAAGTAAGGCTCCAGTGGGATTTGAAAAATGTGTGGGCTCTTTTCCAGCCCTATGAGGTGAATTATATCTCGTGAAACTACAGATATGCCTGTGCAGACAGGTGCAGGCAGTTCCCTCGGTTCCTCTGTGTCTCTGGTCCCAGCCGGCCGCAAGCCAGCTCCAACGCAAAAGCTACACAGGCACGTTTAGCTGAGAGTTAGGGTGTATTGGCTTGAGCACGGTCAGCCTTCAAACGTGCTAGCTAAGAAGCTACTGACTAGTTCATGAAGTGAGTTTTTAGCTGAAGTTGTTTGGTATGCAGAATGCTGCTTAGAAATCAAATTGAAGAAAGTAATGATATCTTTCTAAAATTCATCCAAGCATTTTTAAAAAACATGTACAGCAATATAAATGGCTTTAAAATGTATCAAAAAATGTTCAGTGAGCACTACGTTACAATTTTGAAAAAAATGGACTGAGTTTGTTTTTAAAGATATGCAGTTACATTCAGTCTTCACTGTAAAAGGAATGAGGTCAAGAGGCCAGCATTTCTTTTAAATTCTGATATCCTTCCTCATTTATAATATGTGCCATAAAATGAAGTGGAAGAGGTAAATGAAACAGTGAGCACCTAACAGCTTTACTGACAGCTTTTGTAGTATCAAAACAAACTACACTGCATTTTTATTTATATACTGGGAATTCACCAGTTCAAATACTGACCAATGACCCTACTTCAGTAAAGTACCTAAACATGTATTTAAGCATTTTCTGAATGTGTAGAATAAAGCAAAAGCTTAAATTAAAGCATATGCTTAAGTACTTTGCTAAATTGGAACTTTACTGTTCCCATAAATTGCAGTTGCAAGGCAAGCGATTGTTCTACAAATTACTCTGAAATTATTCTAAAAGCCTATCACAGAAATCTGAGTAATTCGTAATACTGGAAAGTCAACAGGAAGACCAATGTCTGTCAACTGGTGTTTGGAGCAAGATATTGATTCCCAAGTGGAGCAAGGTTAAAATGTTATAGCAACATGATCTGGCATGATTTTTCAAAAACTTACAAGCAAGGGAAATGCACCAGGGAATGCACCCAGGGAGCATTAGGCCATGCTTCTGAGAAGGCTGGAGTTAAGGGCAGAACTCTGAGGAAATCACAAAGAAAAAAGTCATATGTCTTTCAGTCCCCAAGGATCTGTCTATGAATTTATAGCCAAGGACATGAACCTCTAGGTTATTTGTGCTTCAAATCTGTCAGAAAGAAACCTTTTCTTATTCTCTTCCACACCACAGATACCACTCCTCTTCATAAACCGGTACTCTGTTATTTCTATCAAATCTATAGTAAATAAAATAATAAAAAAAGAAAATCAGTCTTTATTCCTCAGAAGGAGGCAGGAATAGGGTCAAAATGACTTGATCCCCCTTTGCTTTCTAATTTCACTTTGAAAGAAAGTGAGATAAACTAAGGGAAAAGAACACCGAAAGATTTCCGAGCTGAACCTCCCAGGCTCAGCAAACTAATCAAGGAGAATTTGCAAGAGCTGTGACAGATCTGAAGGAACTGCACAGTGCAAAAGAAACTGAAAATATTTACTAACCCAAAGGCTGTTGTCCACTAGTGTTCTCAACCAAGACGCAGTGACTCCCTTCTCATGTTCCAGTGTGATAACAACTCAGTTACAGAATAAACCACAGGAAAGGTAGGGGTCATTACTTCTGTGTTTGTATTAGACCTGGCTTCTTCTTAAATTTAACATATGAACCCTGAAACAAATATCCATTTCCTTTGTACCATGGGAAGAGGAGGTCTTTTAAAGCAGAACAAGTAATTGAAAAAAGATATTTTCTGGTTTTAATAAGAACTAAGCCAACACAATATAAAAAAACCCTATGTTTTGCAACACCTGTCACAACTTCAAAGAACGTAAAAAGTGGCTATTGCGAAAATAACAGGTGTCAGCCTAGAGATGTGAGGTCCAATATGTGGCAGAAGCACAGCAATTCAGGCAATTGCTGTTAAAAGAACACACAGCCCAAACCCTCCTCAAAAAGCAAAATGGAAAAAACCCCTTATGACCCACAAGAGTGGGTATTTTTAAAACTCTACATTTTCATATTATCTCATAAGTAATATATCATCGAAATATGCAGAGAGATTCAAAAATAGATTGGAACAAAACTGAGGTTGAGAAATCAACCATTCAGGGCCAGGAAAGAGAGAAATGAAGATGAATGTTTAATTTTGTGGTTTAAAATACGGCCTTGAAATATTATGGATGGATAAAAACAATGCAAAATTGATCATCAGATAAAAACTGATAAAGCATGCATGATCTGGGAGAGTCTGGGTCTCAGAATATTAAGTTTCCCAGTCATAAAGGATTTAAGGTATCCAAAAGCCTCTAAACTGATAAATCTCTGATACAGTCCTGAAAACTGGGCAGAGTTGTCCAGTTAGTCCAAATGAGAACACATTGAGTGACAGAAGCATTGGAGGTATTACAGATCTGGTCCGAAAAACAAATTACAAGTTAACTGCAATTTGCATAGGAGGTGGTGCCTTACAATACACTGTGGGTAAAGGGACCATAGCTGAAATCCTAGGATGGCTCATTTATTATAATTCGTTTATGATTTCATATTTTTCAGTCTACTGTCACAAAATCTCTGCTAAGAGCAGAAATTAAATTGGGGGGGGGGGGGGGGGTAACAATATAAAATTTCATTTTAGTCTTTCTAACTACCCAAGAGGGACAGAGAGAGTAACATCCGATTAGTAACGACGCTTCCTCTGTGATGCTAACTGTGAAATATGTAGCTGGCCCAGGGTATTGACAGGGAGTATGTGCTTGAAGCATAGAAACAGACCGGGTTGTTTGAAACATAGCAACAGTCTGGGTTAGAGGGTCCTCCCTCACTGCTACCTAATTGGGCTTATTGAGGTTATTCATGGTCTGGGTCCCCTGAGAAACTGTCATGGTGACTCATCTAAACCCCATATCCGGTGTGTTTATCGTCATGCTATTGTATATGAGAACAGAACATCTCTCGCTTTAGCGATAGGCAGATGTGCATTTGATGTAAGGTTTTCATGAGTGCTTAAGCAATTTGGACATTTACACTTGCTTTTAAAAAATGCACCTGGGGAGCCTATCTAATGGTAAAGCAAAGTCACTGAGATGCTGTGGAGATCCTTACCCTGGATTTCCAAAAATAATTGTTCTTTATTATAAGATTGAAAAGCGTGAACTTGCTCAGCAGATGATCAACTGTTTACTTCCCATGAATAAGAAAGCAACTGAAACAGCGTGTGGGACAGTTCAAACCACCAAGGGTACATCTCCTAGAATTAAGATAGTTTCTTATTATTTTTAATGAGCCACCTTTTTCTCCTTCAGTGCTATCCCTGCATCTCTTAACATATCTCTTTTCAGTTACCACCTTATTTGAGCCAAAATTCTAAAGATCATAGTTTACCTGAGTGTTATCTCTTCAGATTGATGGATTCTTATTTTGGGAAAAGTGAATGAGGGGCATTCATTGCTTTGTTCTGTTTTGCAGGAGGTACAACACCAATTGCCAGGTGGATGAACGTGAGAAGAAAGCCTTCCTAAGGTATCACAATCCTGTCAGACGCTTTGCTTTTTTGTTCCATGCAGGTTAAGGCAGCATCCATTTCAGACAATGCTTTCTACTGAATAGAAAGTGCCAAATGCTCTCAGAACTTAGGGCTGTGCCCAAATAATCCAATTAATTTTGTTCTCAGATGCTGAGAACTTAAGTCTGTGCCCAATTAATCCAATTAATTTTGTCCCAAATGTTTAACCGACAACAAAAAACCCCACCTTTGAAATCCATATCTGAGTCAAGGCAGATAGAATTTTATCAGTACTCTGCAGCATGCATGGCAGTTCCAAAAGTAGATTTTTACTAAGGTCCTATTTTAACTAATTTAGAAATTCAAATGTTCTGTAAAAGCAGAAAGAGTACAGACAAGAGCATATTTGTTAAGCAACAGTGGTCGAAATCTCTCTGCTTCCTTCAAAACCCCCAGTCAGTGTTTTCCTTTAAAGTTATGTTCCATGATTCAAGCTCTTGAGAATTTAAGTTCTTTGCTTCTTTGCCTGGCTTAGCCAGCTCAGTCAGGTCTTTGTCAGCAACTGGGAAGGATTGCAAGTACATAGCTACCAGTTCATTTAGGACCAAACTGTGGTACAGTTATTCATGACGAGCAGGAACTTACTCTCCCTGCACTAGTTTTAATAGCAATTCATTAGGAGAAAATGCTGCAGAAGTCCGGTGCGTAGTTAACAAATTGATACATTTACCAAATATCAAACAGGATTGGAGTCTGCAAAATGCAACTCCAAAACAAAAGTTTCAGATTTCATTGCGGTAGCCAAGAAGGTAACATTGCCTGATCTCTTGAGAGGAATTCTCGGCATTGTATGCAACTTTAACTTTTTACCTAACAGTACCCTAGAAACTGTAAAATATTCCAGTTTTAATGAACAGAAAAAAAAAAATCATGACAAGGGAATAGCTGAAGACTAGCTCTCTTCCCAGTAGAGAAATACCTCTTGTAATTCTATTTACCTTTAGTAATGAATTCCTAACAATCTTTTCTGTCTATTTCTCTCATGTGTATAAAGAGGAAGATAGACATAAAGAGAAATGTTTTACCGAAAAATCGTTTGACCCAGGCTCCTCCATGACACAGACCCCGGAGAACCTCCCTGGCAGTGAAACACACAGGGAGGAAACAGGTGTGGGAATGAGCCACGCACACACTTCCCTCAACAGTGGCCACAAAATTCAGATACAACAGCCAAACCCCACTCCTGCAGAAGCAATGTCTGTGCCATAACATCAAGTAGTGTTTGTGGTAGAATGGCAATAGTGTGAAGAACCTTTTGAAAAATAAGAGTAGTGGAAGGTGAAGCAGTATTTCTCTAGAAGAGAGATGGCTAGGGAGAGAAAACAAGTAAAAGCCTGCAGAACCAAAGAATACCACCTGATAATTCTCAAACTACTCAAAAATTGGTATCTCATTCCTGAGTGCAAAGTACTTCTCTTTCTAATGCAGAACATCTTTGCTGTTGTATGTTTGTTAGTCTTCACAGAGCTGCTAAACACTTACTCAGTTGTGTTCACCTGTAAATTGTAGAATGCTTTAAGGATCGTTGATCTGTTGTGTATTTCCACAGCATCAATCAAAATGGAGTCTTGCTTCAAGCCTGGGTCTACAAATAGTGACAAGAGCCAATCTACAGCTTTGCCTGCTGTCACTGATCCCTAGTTTTTCATTACCATATCACAAACTGAAGGGTTTCACTTCCGTACATTTCATAAAGGTTGTAAGCAGTTTTTCAAGAACGTGCACGTACCGCTTTCTCTTTTCTTGCAGACTGAAGCAATGCACAATATGTTTGTTTTCTATTTATTCTAATCATTCTATAAAGTTTTTATTTTAGACCCCAAGCTAATTTTTTTTAGTGATAGTGTTTTCTTCTCGTCCAGCATGCTTCTTCAAGCAGTATACAGATGCATAATTTTCACCTTTTATTTAAAATCATCCCCATCACCTATGGAGCATAACTCCTAGAAAATCTATGTTCTTTCCATATTTTGCTTTGCTGAGATCCTCCCAGGCACACACTGCCAGTTTTCAAAATCAGAAAGGAGATGGACCTTCTACACGGATGATGGTTTCTAAGCCGTAACAAATTAACTGACCAAACTGTGTAATATTCTCTGCATTGCAGTATTCACTCCCTACATGATGATATTCATCACCCACCCTCTTCCTTCCTCTGCAGACTCTCAGAAGATTCACACTATATCCATTTCCAGCGCTCCTCTCAGATTCCCCAGGCAAATGCCAATCAAAGCTTCCTTTGTTGGCGATATGTACATTCCTCCATGAGCTATAAAGGGTAAGAATGTCCCAACTTTCTACAGGCTATCATAGGCACGTGCAATATTATTGTCCCATAGTTTATCTTACCATACCCCAGAGAAATCTCATCATCCTGTTTTCTTTATATGGACTACAGATGTCTTAGCCAAGCTTCCTCACCACTGAGTCACCGACCAGGATTGTTTACGTCTTCATAATGAGTCACCTTCAGGATTTGGCTCATTGTCAATACATGGGCTGACGGCTTCAGCTAGTCTCTGTTTTGTCTCATTCTCCTTCATCTTGTCAATGTAGTTGTACCTGTTGGGAGTATGAACATAAAATGGCTCCCTCCTACTTTTCCTTTTGCTTTCTTTATGCCACTTCATGTTGACTGATGTCATTTTCTATCTCTAGATTGACTGCTGTTCCAAAACTTTGACTTTCATGTTGTTCCAAGTTCCTGTGCCATAGGAAATCCAAATCAGATTTCTTTTTTGCATCCAAGAATATCAGTTGACATGCAAAAGTGCTATATCTTTGGTCAGATGTCAAACTGCATTTAATATGTGTCTTTCATCCTCCTCATTTATAAATAGGAATATTGTGAATATTGCAAATATCTAGGATGCTTTCGAAGTCATGTTGCCTTTTTCCATATGATATCTTTTCACTTACTGGAATGTGTAAATGACTAGGAATTCTGTTGGCCCAAGAACTTTCCTTTTTGCACTATCCATCACCTTGAAGGTTCATTTTATGAATGTTCTGTATTTATTAATTCTTTCCTTTTCTAATCACTATGTTTAGTATGTCCACTCAGCACCTAACTCCCCCTTAGATCTAAAGCCCTTGCAATCAGTGGTTGGCTGAGCTCCCAGAGTTAGTCAGACTCATTTTCTATTTCACCTTCAGGCTTTCATGTACTACTTCAGACCTATTATAGTTATGTTTTCAAAACAGCAGAGTAATATTAATATTTTCATTATCTCATTATTTTCTAAATTTATATTGTAAATATGTTTTTATATTAGTTCCTTTCCTTCAAAAGATTAAAAAAAAAAGGATTAAAGTGCTTGATAAAGTCCCTTTAGGAGTCTTTCACAATTCTTTTTTTCTAAAGTGGCATTTGCTTTGTTGCATAAAAAACCTTATGGTAACTAAATTGGGGTGAGAGGTAAAATACTGCCATGAATTAGAAACAGGCTAAGAAACCAAAAACAAAGAGTCAGAATTAATAATCAGTTTTCAAGGGAAAAGGTTAACAGGAAGGTGACCAGAACTGAACCCAGTTTGCCAGGTGGGAGGAGAATGTAAAGATGTGAGTAAAAACATTATTGTGTTTAATTATTACTAACAATATAAGTAAATTGTACCTAAGTGTTTTGCAACTAAATCCATGGAAATCACACCCAAAAAACCTCTTTTAAGGATTCAGTCAGTAACTTCCAATGTAAACCTGACTTTGATTCAAACCCACAACTTTTGTGGATAGAAACATGCCCTTATCTTGTTTTTAAATACCAAAGTGGTTGTGCGAGGGGCAGAATATCTTTGAGGAGCTCCAAATCCTGTGTAAAAAGTGAATTAGTCATTTAATTCTTCAACTTTGTCTACTGACCTTAGCTACAGTTTCTTAGACATACCAAGTTTAACCAGACCCACTGTCCTGGTTTCAACTGGGATAGCGTTAATTTTCTTCCTAGTAGCTGGTATAGTGCTGCGTTTGGGATTTAGTATGAGAATAATGTTGATAACACACTGATGGTTTTAGTTGTTGCTAAGTAGTTGTAATACTTATACTAAGTCAAGGACTTTTCAGCTTCCTGTGCTCTGCCAGCGAGGAGGTGCACAAGAAGCTGGGAGGGGGCACAGCCAGGACAGCTGGCCCAGACTGGCCAAAGGGATATTCCATACCACATCACGTCATGCTCAATATATAAAACTGGAGCTGGCCGGGGGCAGGAATTGCTGCTTGGGGACAGGCTATCAATCACTGGGTGATGAGCAATTGTTGCGTTGTGCATCACTTGGTTTTGCATATTCCTTTATCAGTATTATTAATTCCTCTTCCTTTGCTGCCCTATTAAACTGTTTTTATCTTGACTCACAAGGTTTTTTTCCAATTCTCTCCCCCATCCCACCTAGGGAGGGGGAGGCAAGCGAGGCGCTGTGTGGTGCTTAATTGCCAGCTGGGGTTAAACCATGACATCCACCCACCCACCCAGAAAAAGGTTTTTGTGTCCTCTAGTACCAGTTCAGACTAATGGCCAGCCCTATGATCCTGTTTATTTTTAAATCAATATAGATAAACAAATTCTTCCATTTGTCATTATTGTTTCTCTTTTTGTAATTAATCCTCTGAGAAGTTACAAATTAAACAGCACTTACTCAACCCGAGTGGAAACTTCATATAATAGTTTCTTTCATAAAGCACAAATCAAATATAAATTCACATTTTTTGAATATGGAAATACTCATAGTGATGAAAGTT
Source organism: Phoenicopterus ruber ruber (assembly GCA_009819775.1). Classification (NCBI taxonomy): domain Eukaryota; kingdom Metazoa; phylum Chordata; class Aves; order Phoenicopteriformes; family Phoenicopteridae; genus Phoenicopterus; species Phoenicopterus ruber. Next base: position 33,201,354 of record CM020216.1, read on the forward strand.
ATACTTAGTACATGTGGAATGTGTGCTTCATTTTTTAAGCGTAGGGGTTTTTTTAAATAACAATGATGCCAGTGAACTTCAAGATGATGAAGTTTAATGGGCCCTGGAGCCTGCTCAGATCTAGCTGCTTCAATCCAAACGCTAATGCGCATTCAGAACTGTGAGCAGAAAAACTCAGAGTCTGAAAGACTCATTGCCCTGGTGGGAAATATTATTTGTGCCAGTGAGAGGAGCCACTGGCTGGTTTATGTGATTGAAGGGTTGAGAGCATTGGCCCACATGAGGCCAATGTAACTTGGTTGTAGACAGGATTCCACTATGAAACTCTCCCTGATATTATGATTGTTTTTAGATGAGGCCAAGAATAGTGCTGTTTGTGTTGTTTGAGCTGCCTGAGGTACTAATAGAGAGAGCAATAGACACTGTGCTGGATTCCAGAGGTGAGGAATGATCTAATAAGAATTTTCTGTTTTCAGATGCTGGACCTCATTTTGATGCTTTTCCCAGTGTAAGATGCTTTTCTGGGTAAGAGACCTGCAGTCACAGCCAGCTAGCTGTTTGTACGCTCTGACACACACAACCGTAAAAGAAAGCAGACTCATTATGGGTGTGAGAGAGCCAATATCCCAAATTCTGGAGGTTTTCTATTAAACTGCCATTCAGTGAGGACCTTGATGCAATCCTGCCTTAAAAGAAATGGCAACTTGTGAACTCATACTGTTAACAACCAACCAACAACAACAAAAAAATTGTATTCAGAGTAAGGAAAACACAATTTTCCCTGGACTTGGCTTCTCTAACAGTATAGGGCAAGATAGTCTCAGTCTTGCAGTTTAGCTGAGTGTTATGCTATCCATCAAAATCTGGGATGATACATCACCAAAATGTGGAACATCTGTATATTGTTGAGAGCCTCAGCATAATTTTTAATTAGAAGATGTGTTTTGAATGTTTTCTCACTTAGTGTGCTAAATAAACCGGCAATTTTAAAAGCACAAAACCCAAATTATTTATGGGCAAACCAATGAAATCCCCATTCCAAAACCAAAACCAGCCCAGCATGAATGCTGACCTCACCTCTGCTACTACAGCTAATAAGAAAACTTATGCACTACTTAGGCTAGGCATAATTAAGAAGATAAAAAGTCTGCTAATGGATTTTTCAATGATTTGCTAGACATCTTCCAGGGAGAAAGACGCTGATCCAGATTCTGTTCCCAGACCCAGTAACAGAGTGCAGTCTCTAAATAAAGCATATGCTAGCATGGAGCCCAACACGTAAAAACAGAGAGAGCATAACAATGGAGGGAGTAGTGTGTAAAATTGAAAGAAAGGGTCAGGCTGGAGGTGGGGTTACAAACAGTTTCACAAGGAATTGATTTTGTTTACTATTTTGATTAATGGCCTGGCTCTGGAACATGGGAGTACACTGATGGAGCCTGCAGGCGACACAAAGAGGCATGCACCAACATAGAAGAGGACAAGGAAAACCCACTGAAAGAACTGGATGTTTGTGAACTGAAATGAGATGACACTCAGTAGTGAAAATAACAAAACATGCATTGAAGGCTAAGAATTAAAACTCCCATTTGGAAAAGACTCAGTAGAGTCTGCTCTGGAACCACCAGATGACTGAAGGAGGCTACAACAGCAATGCTTTGTTAAAAGGTAACACTAGAGGAAGAGTAGCAAATTTTTAGTGTCCAACTGTGCAACGTTTGGGAGACCTCATCTGCAATACTGTATACAACTTGTGTTCAAGGAAAATGAATTCATCACTAGAACAGGTGTAAAGAAGGCATACCAGGATAGCAAGAGGAATTAATAATCTATCATGTGAGAGGAAACTAAGAAAGTTCTGCTGGTGCAGCCTTATAAAATTAATTTGGGGTGGGCAAGTAAACATCAGGAAAGCAGAATAGTGATATAAGACCACAGACAGGGCTGGCACAATAATAAGTCAGCAAGCACTGGTCATAAATTACCTGAGGCTGGAAACTGAAAGATGGTGTCTAGCCATTACAGCAATAACCTTCTGATGGAAGATCTGTTCCAGAGTAAAGAGGCAAAAACCATAACGGTTCTTCAGAAAAACTTAACAAACTATGAAAATATATGGTAGCTATATTAAACTTGAACAGATAACTCAAGACTTCACTTCCATTCCTATATTTCCATCTGATAAATTCACCTGGAAGGATAAATGCCCAGCTAGAAACAATTCTTGGTTCTAGAGGCCCATCAAGCACTCTGAGGAGAAAAGCTATATTACACAAGCAGGTAAAAGTCCATTATCTGTCAGTCGCTTTAACCTGGCAAAAGGAACTCTCATGTAAGGTGTTCAAATCTGAGGACCAAAACTGTCCTCAGGCTGTCTAAAATAGTACTTGACTAGTCTGAAATGAAGGTGAACTCAACATTAGAGAGTCATACTGGTATAACTGACAAAGTATTGAATTAAGGGTTCAACTTTTGTTTTATAAACTTTTGGGCTCCTTAAAAGGCTCCTAAGGCTCCTTGTAAGCTAACATTAGTTTTCTACTTAAGCTCCTCTGAGTTTCTCAGGTAATTTAATGTCATATAAATGAATATGACTATAGTTAAGCAGGCTCACAAAAAAGTGCTCTAGAAGCATTTTCTTCCAAGTTTACTTGATTCTGCATGGTGGGGTGTATGCAGGAAATTTCTTTGAAGAAAACGGACTGTAACAGCCATCATCTCTATTGAAGAATATTGTTTAATCCAAAAAGATGCAGAAAAAAAGCAACTAAGATAAAATGATGTTTAAAACAGATTGCATCAACGACAGAAACCGTAACACAAGTCCATTTTCTTAACATTGTTAAAGAAGGGAAGAAAGTAATTCTCATTCCATACATTTTAACATTTTTCTGTGTCTAATTAATTCATTAAATTTAAGCAATAGGTTCTGGTTGAAAGTTTCACATTTTCATTTGAACTCCTGAAGAAATTCATCAGAGAAGAGCCCTTAGATCTTACTTCGCTAAATTCAAGCAAAGTCAGAATTCCTTCAAAACCCACAATTCTTTCATAAGCAGTGGATTAAAAATATAAACATTGGCTTATTTCTGATCTTTTGAATTGCTAAGATTTTGTCCGACATGCTCAGATCATTCATTCATTCATTCAAAAAAATACATGCTTAGTAACTGTTCAAAAAGTGGATTAAATCCTTTAACACATTATTACTGCACTGCCTCAATAAGCCTTTAGTTTACCAAAAAGGATATTTACTGTAAATATGGTACTAGAACCAGCTGCATCACATTTACACAAAAAGAAAACATACTGGATTGTTTAGAAAAAGAGGCATAATATAGTGGCGATTGCTTTCCCCTATACTTCTGAATTAAGAGTTTGAAATACTGTGCTTGAAGTCCCATAAAGCTTGGTATGCCTTGGGAACAGCAGTCCTAGCTTAATTTGGGCCAGGTTCCTTTTTCCACTTTGAAGGAACAAAATGAGACTTTAACAGTTCCAGGAGCCTCTAGGTAGTTGCGAACTGAGGGCCCTAAAGCACTCACGTGGGCAGAGCTCAGCCCATAGTATAAAGCATATTTTAGGGAGATTGACTTTTAGAACAAGATTGGACCATCTCCCCTCCTACCAATGCAGAAATAAAAACAAATCACTTTATTCCCCTCTCTAACTGTCTCCTATACATATTTTAAGAATTATGAGACCCTTCTTGAAGTAATATATGCAAGTGAATTGCAGTTGTGAGATTCAGATCATGTAGGGATGTCCACGACTCACAAGTCAAAAAAGATAAGCGTTTGGAAAACACAATATAAGACAGTCGGAGCGCAAAGAGTAAGTTTCATCATAAACGTTGCGGAGCTATGTAATATTTATGTACAAAAAGTATTTAGGTACAAACGGAACAGGAGCCACCCCTCCTCCTCATTCATCCCCCAAAATAATAGGGTTTCAAATCCCAGCATGGAGCAATTTCAGAGATTTGTGTCATGCAGAACTATGTAGCTCAGGGTTTTTAGCCAAGAAATTCTGCAAATTTGTCTTCAGATTAAATGGTGCCATGCAACCCAATCACCTTACAGCTTTATTTTGAATGCTTGCACTTGGCAATGCCTCTGGCTGAAGATGTCTTGTATTTTTTGGCTCCCACAGAGTTTGTACTAGAAAAACATTTTGGCACAATTGGCATCTACTGTTTAATCTCTTAAAAGGATACGGAAATAAAATCCCTTTAATTGGTCTTAGGTATGCACATGTCTTGAAAGGTTTAAGACTAATTTTTATAACATGAACTAAATATACAGCCTGAACTAACTTCCTATCCAGCCAGGATGATCTTTCTAGATCAAAGATGAGGCTGCAGAAAGAATGCCATAAAATTGCATCAGAAAAGAAGCTTACTGTCTGGCATTGCTATGCAGGGGTTAAAGACATGTCTACATGGCAGCCAAGAAGTATGATTTAAAGCTTGTTTGAGGATGTGTGCACAAGCTGCAACTAGCCGGTCAAGTGACAATAAACATATAGCCTTAGCAGAGCAAAGTGCGGACTGAAAACTTAATCTGAAAATTTGGGCAAATATTTAGGTGGCTAACCTGCACTGAACTCCAAGCTGCCACAGCTAACACTTCAGTTGTAGGATTTATACTCCTATCTACCCATAATGAGTAAAAAAATTCTGACAAGACTTTGTTCTAAGTATATTATGAATTCAAACAGTGGGAGTGAAATGGGGGATGGGGGTGTTACTGGACTTTTTCATCTGAAACTCTGTTTCATCAGTAAAACTAAACTGCTAAGTTTCCATGATACTGGTGCTTCTAGCAAAATCTCTACCTTCTCTGATTTCTTGTTGCAGTTGCTGAGTGGTATTTGGAAAGTGTTCCTGGACTGGGGTTTTTCATGAGAAATTTCAGAGGAGAGTTTAGACGTGCTCTTCCTTAATTGACTGGATCCATAGACTGAAAAACAACCTTGAAAACCTGGAATAATAGCGCCTGCTTGCTTCAACAGACCCACCCATGATTGTGTGCTTTAATTTTTCAACAAGATGTGGAGGTAGGGCCTGAGGAAACCCATAAAAATGTTTGGTTTGGCTTTCTGGCAGTTTTCCCCAGCTAGAGCACATGAAAAGCACTGAGGATGCAAGATCCTGCTAAGTTTCCATAGAGCGCCTGACTTGAACACCACAGAACATTCTGTACATCCCAGAGCGGGCGATCGTATTGCTCCGCTTGCCCTGGGGACAGCAACAAGCAGCAGCAGCAGCAGCAGCAGCAGGTCATCAACTGGAAACTGGAAACCTGCCATCTTTTAATTAGTTGCTCTCCACTTCATAGTAATCCTATTTAAAATCCTATATAACGCAAGGTCAGGTTTGCTGTACAAGCTCAGATAATGCCAAGCCAAATTTTTAATCATGTAATTAGCCAGCAACACCTTTTTAGATGGAATAAATATCATCTCCTCATTAAAATTAGGGAGTGTAATATATAGCTAGGTTCTGCTCTTTCCTATTCTTAATCATTGTCCAGATGAACAAAAATGTTTCCCAACTGACTCTGAATTCAAGAACCACTTTGTTTTAACTAAAGACAACTGCTTTCTGTACAACTTAACTTGGATTTGGTCTCAAATATCATGTAGACAGTCTTTCAGATACCAGGACTAAATTCTCATTCCTCTTATACCCTATCCAAAGGTATTTTAAGCCACTCCAGTTCTCAGTGATTCTTACCATACTGCTTTGTGAGCAACCACTGGATGCATTTTAAGAGCAAATAATGCTACCTCGTGCAAACTGTACACAAGAACTTAAAGCAAAGGATATCAAAGGCATCAAAGTCTTATCGTCATTTCACAAACTGTTGCAGAACTGAATAAGAAAGATTAAGTGTTACTTAGTCACACAGCAAATCAATTCCTGATTCAGGAGCAGAACACAGGTCTCCTGACTACTAATCCAATAGCGTGGAGGAAAATGTTGTCCTCATCTGGATCTAAAAGGAAGATTTCTCACACCTGGTCCCTTCCTCACTTCCACCATCATACCACTTCACTACTTGTTCAGGATGCTGGGTTGAAATATGCTCCTTGCTGTGGCATTAAAAAGAAAAGGGGGCGGGGGGAAGGCAGTAATTTACAGTGGGTGCGTTCATATTAATACAAATTAATAAGGTTCTTCTGTAAATATGCTGCAGTATATTGTGTAATATAATATAATCCTAGTAATCTGAGCCCTTGCTACAGCTCTCTGCTATTAAATCATTGCCAAAAAGTGGGGAAAAACTGCCAACCTTATGTGCAAATTATGAAGTGTGTAGATTCACAAGATTCTGCCTTATTGACAAAAGTAAACTCTTTTTGAAATAGACTGATTTAGATAGCCGATTTCTTTAAATACATTTATTTTACCTTGCAGGCGTCATCTATTTGGGCAGGAAATTAACTTTTCAGCCAGTGATCTTTTTCACAACACCTCTTAAAATGATACTTTTGTATGGAATGCTAGCAAGAATAGCTCTGTATGAACACACCCCGAGAATAAGTTTACGATGCCTGACAATACCCCAAATATTTCAGTAGGTGCAGAGCATACAGGCCTTTGGCATTGAGTCAGAACTCCAAGTCCCAACTCACAAAACAGCACAGAGCTGCACGCAGAATTTGACAGGTCTGGGGCTTAAACCTCACCCCAAACAGACAGACAGGCAAGCAGCCAACCTTTCCAGAACTACCTCGAGCTGCCGTAGATCTCCCAGCTCTCAGCCTGGACCTTTCGTCGACCACTGGATCATCCCTCCTCTCCAGTGGTTTCTGTTCTAATGGGATGTCTTGGGGGATTCTTCTCAACACTCTTCTCACTCTTTAAACCTCACTCTTTAATTCCACTCCTCTCTTCAAGGATCCAGCTCTCCCTCTTTCACCCCCTCTGGGGAAAAGAGATGAGTTTGAGACTTCCCAGCCTTACAACAGATTTCTTTCTCAAACTTACAACATTGAGACCTATTTATCTTACCTACGATAGCTTAACAATCATGACATGTAGCATAAGCGTTGCCAGGGATGAACAGGATTAGTAAATAGGGAGGAAAGGGAGCTTGTTACTTTTTCCTAATGTGTTCTCAGATAGGGGCAAAATCGAAGCAGTTCTACACCTGGAAATGATCCCACGCCAAGCCACTCTCCTAGCTCATCATCATCTCAACTTTGCACTCAGTTTAAAGGGTATTTCTCACTGCACAGGCTGTGTCTGTGAGAAGATCTTCTCAATTTTGTAATGGAAGCATTCTCTGGAAAGAGTTGACTATTATTTTTCCAATGAAAAGTGACCAAATGGAATATGCTCATGGAAAGTCATTCTAGTGAAATGCCCCCTCCCCTCTTCATTTGCCATAAAACACTACGGGTTTGGTAAATGCTGTCAGTTGTTTATTTTAGGAAAAAAAAATAGTTCTCCACAAGTCATTTGTAAAGCCAAGACACAGTTCAGATTTCAAACTTTGTGGGAAGCTTTTGGTATTTATTTCCACACTTCCCATAAAAGCTTTGATACTTGTATACGTTCTTCCTCTTATTAATAAGCAAAAGCAATGACAAGAAATTGTTAAAGATTAAGACCTTAATCACTTTTATACCTAAAGAAAGGGAAAAGGAATGTAAACATTGACAAAGTGAGAAAGCAGCTATAGCGTGTTTTACCAGTGTCAATCCAAACAGAGTTCTCACTTGTTCCACTGAGAAAAATAGATTTCATCATCATCCTTTCTTAATTGTAACACTTTTGCCAAAAGGATTCTTTTCATACTAGAAAACCACCTTCATTTTTCTTATATAGTGTACTGTAAAGCCACCTATATTTAGTATCCTGAATTAGTCTGTATTCAAGACAAGAAACACTAGTCTCTTGAGAAGAGTTTACTTTTTTTTTTTTAGCAGATTCCAAAAGATATAGATTTGTCTTACTAACAAGTGCAACAAACACACATGACAACACATCTGAACTGACGCTGCGTATGCCATGTGGTGACCAGAAGTTGCTAGATAAATAAAACTAGAACAAACACAAGAATCTGAAAGGAGAGAGAAAAAATGAAATGCATAAGATGGCTGGCAGGCCAAAAATGAGACACAATGGCTATATCTACACTAGTAATGTAAGCATGCCAGAATGATCTTGGCTGCTGTAAACAACTGGCATGTCCTGGACCATGACCGTATTATTAAATTCTCTCACCCTGCAAGCCCAGGGCTGCATGCAACACGTGATTTGGAAGTGGTCACTGGTGCTTGCCGATTCCCACACCATGCCCAGACATTGTCTGGCAGTGCTAAGTGGCCCAGGCCTAAAACCGTGCTGGGGCAGCTGGAGCAATTTAACTGTACAGTTGGTCACATCCCAGCACCCAGGAACATTGCCTTGCCTTATGAGCATGGGTGCAGCCAGTGAAGCCACACTGATCATTAATAATAGATGTACAATGTCACCCTTCTGTTTTCTGTGGAAAACACTAGCAACGTTTCAGAGATACAGCCCGTTGCATTACTAGCTCTCTATTTTCTCTTTATTTAGTATATTCAGGGAAAAGGGCAAGTCAATGGAAAGTTGTCGTCTGAATTGATGGAATCGTTGGAAAGGAAACAATAAACAAAGGAAGCAGAATTGAAATGCGAGTTAAAGATGTCACTTTTTGGTTTTCTCCAAGGCTGCCCTGGAAAAAGTTATTTTTAGGATTTTCTTTGTAGTCCTATGTAGTACTTGCATGCCTTTGCTGCCTTTACAGTTACATATTAAACACATAAGTACAAAAACAAAATACAACTTTCTTAGGTATTCCTTTGCACTCAAGGTCATGAGTTTTCTCAGCTATCTCCAAAACTTGTTTGATTTGGGGTTATTATAGGACTTGAGTAGAAGTACCTTTTTTCCTTTTACACTTATATCACAAGGTAGATTTAGAAAAAGTCATTTTACTGGTTAGCAAAAAAAGTAATGATAGATTTTAACTTATGGTTATATCATTAGGAATATATATTTCAGGGCTGCGACCTTACAGCTGCAAAATATAGAACTAGTTTTACTTCACAAGCATTTGTCCAAACATTTTCTTTCATTTTGATCCAAATAGTTTCACACCCACTGAGTTAGACTTTGACTTTCAGGTTTGAGCAAACTGAAAATTTCAATCAGTTCCTCAGCTAGAGTAAATTGGTATAGCTCCACAACGGAGCAAAATATTGACTTCAATGGAGCTACACCGATTAACACTGGGTGAGGATCGGATCCTGATCAAATTGAAACTCAATTGAAATTGCTGTGCTTCACCTGGTGTTTATTCACACCTCACATCAAAACCATGCAAAGCTATGAATTTTGCATGATTCTGATCCAAAGCCACACACCATATATGCTCAAAATTGAGTTCAGGTCATTCAGGAGTTCCACAATGCTAAGCAAATCTTTTGATAAATATGGTTTGCGTTACTAGTTTGTAACAAAACTCCACACCAGGTGACTTTTGTGTGGTCTGGTGTTTCATTGTGAACATTTTGCACTGCTCTAATGAAACATGATTTCTAAGACAACTAGGGGATAAAAAAAAGAGTTTCTATTCAATGTTTTACCCATGAGTTCTGCAATACGCACACAAACTGTGACCACAACATTAAACCCCTGATGTCTAAAATTTGAAACCTAATTCCCTATTAAAGTACCTAAATAATGTCTGTCTGATCTTCTAGAGATTCTGTGCAGTGGACTGCAGCTCTCATTATTGTTAGAACTGCAAGACAAACCACTTTGCCGTAGGTCTTTACATAGTCTGGGATTTCATCAGAGCTTGTAAAGGTGTTGAGACTAGCTTTTCAGAGGTATTTATGCAAAAAAGTAGCTGAAAGTGCAGGTGGCCATCTAGGGCTAGATCCAGTGTAGGCATTGGGCTCTTTATAAAGGGACAGGAAAGGCCCTGTGTGTAGAGCTCATCCAGTATTGGCCAAGAAGTAACACACTGACAGGAGCCCTTTCACTCTCTCTGGAGCTTTCGCTCTCTAAGCTATAGGCTCCTATATGCAGACCTGCCATGCTGAGCCTTTCAGAAGAGATGAGAGGAATTATTCAATAATTCTGATGAGGCTTTGGAGGAAGATGAGTACCCACCTGCTCAGGGTTAGGCAGGTGCAGCAATACAGACAACCAAAATTCTAGCCACATGGAAAAAATATGGTGAGAGGCCATCTGAACTTAGGCAATTCTAGGGTTAGATGGCACTAAGGAAGAGACAATCTCCAGTTTTCATGTGGCTCAGTTCCATGCAAGAAATTCCCTAATCTTTTGCTGAATATAGCCTATGATGCATTGCGTAGGATTTAAGAAGAGCTAAGGTACTGACAACTTCAACAGGGAAGTTCCTTATGCTCCTGAAGTTTTGTTGCTGTGCCTTTCCCAAAACGCCGCCATCTTAACGTGGCTGAGCCATGCAGGATCTGTTTGTACCTGCACCTCACTAAGCCACTTCAACTCAACATTGCTTTCGAAAACACATAATCTGGCACAAGACTGAACTCCTCATAAGGCACAGAGCTAAGACCATCTTCTTAAAAATCCTTATTGTGAGAGGAAATGTTATATTTTATATATAGTTCAATATTTATATCACTCCCAAAGTACAGGATGCCTGAGGGAAACCCTTTCCTAAGCTGTAAAACCTTGAATTTATGTGTTCCATCTTTTAGCAAAGTGACGAGCTATGGAAATTCTGCACGTTCCCATCTCTTCATGTATCAACATGAGGTTCATCCGATGAGAGCAGATGACTAAACGGTTGCATTACTCCCTAGCTACCAATAAAGATAAACTCCTGGGAAAGGGCAAACCAAGGGAATGAGTCCATGGACTTCTACTCTCCAATGCCTTTCAAATAACCCTGTGTGGCTCCTTTACTGGGGTTTTCAGATATGCTCTCTTGTATCTTTGAGAATCTTGTCCTTAGCACCCAATTCCCATTGCATCCTGGCATTCAGTGGGTTTGAATGTAAGCGTTCACATCCTGGCTTACACACGGACTGGTTCCATGTTATTACGATACTTTGAAAATCTCCAATGGCGATCTGACCATTAAACCAAGCTGTAAATTGGATTGGATTAGTATTTTCCTATAGGGAAATAGCATGCTTCTTTATTGAGTATAAGGGCATGAAGACAAGAATGTATGATACTCAACAATGGTACAGATGCTTGAACAAAACATTATAACATGTCACTCATTTCTCTTGGAAGCATCTCGTGCTCTTTGGATTGTAGCCACACTGGTACTTGACTCTAACTTCCACTGTCTTTCACAGAAGAAAGTGATGCAGGAACTAGGAGACAAGAAGATAAAAATAGCTAAGCTTTCCCCATTGAAATTTCAAAATATGAGGGAGTGGAGAGAACGCTTCCTCCGTCCCTTGGGAAAATTAGCGCTGTTATTGGCAGCACCAAAACCAACATCTTCTGTGGTCTAGCGTAAAATACTTCTCTGGGTCAAAATTACTTGATGAAAATGTTTATTTCCAAAGGCTTTCTATTTTGGGTCTTCAGTGTGTCCATTTACAGAACCGGAGACCCCTAAAAGTTTTTCATAGTGCAGTGTTTAATTTTACTTAGGCTACCATCCCTTCCCAGTCCTGTAAAAAGGTTTACATACAATAGATCACAGAGACCATAAAGACAAAGACCTACGCAATGCTGTTGAGGTAATCCTTTGTGCTCTGCACATACCGGTGCTGTACAATATTTGAGGAAAAGCACAATAAACTACTTCAGACATCTGTTTTTAAGGTTGCAGAACACTACAATGTAAAAAGCAGACGCTACAAAGCACTCGCATTTCCACCAACTTCAAATGATCCTGGATATTCAGTGGAGAGCACCAAACTGAGTAACTGCTCTCCCAACTGACAACAATAGCATGATGTTAAATGAGACAGATTCTCATGCTGCCAGTATGTTGTACTGTCATGATTTCTTTGCTCTCCATATGATGAAATAGGTGGTAAGCAGAGTTTGACAACCGTGCATTTGCCTTATCATATTCACTGTTAATTCCACTATTAGGTACTAGATCAGATTTCAGTGCCCTGTTTCAGTGCCCTGATGCAGAGCACAGCATCTGCTTATTAGAATTTACACTGCCGTCTCTAGTCAACAGACAGCATAAATTCTAAATAAAACTGCTTACTACAGCTATAGCTCTGTGATTTCTTCCAATATATTAAATACTTTATCAAAAACCAATTCAGGGATCATGTCATAATGAAGCTGAAACAAAGCAGCTTTCGGGCAGCTGCTCAGCATTCCTCCTTTTGCCTTGTTTTCTTTTCCCTAAATGAAAGGAAACAAAGGTTCCTGTTTGTTCTCTAAACCTCCTGCCCATAGCACAGCATCCTCCACAGCAAGCTAAAAGCACAGCGGCCATCAGCAACATAGCTGGGCTTTGGTGAAAGCAAATACTTGACTAAAGTAAGTACATTATTCCTTTCAGGGAAGTAAAACAAATGCATTATATCACCTCCACAACTTTTAGTAGTCACTCAAATTCTCTATCATCTCGAGTAGAATGTTTAAAAAGTCTTCTCAATGTCCACATCTGCAGATTCTGGAGAACACATCAGGTTGAGGATGACTTGCGTATTTTTGATCCAAAGAGGTCTAATTTTCTCCTAGTGAGAAGGAGAACTCTAAGACCCTTCAGCTCCAAGAGACTTGCATAGAGTTCAAAAATGCTTTTTTGTCTGCTACCACTTTATGCCATCTTTTCTACACTCTGGATCTTAAGTTTGTGCATCATGACAAAAACTGCTGCAAAGTACTCCAGGGCTTTGAGAAGGCACTCTACCACCTACAAAGCAAAGATATTCTTCAACTCCTTTGCAGTATATGGCTCAGTAGCAGGCTTCCAGCCAGAACTCTGCATAGTGATCTTACAGCACTCCAGATCCTAGTATGAAAACATTTGGGAGGTTGTTGTTGTTAGGTTTTTTTCTTAAAGGCTTCTAAAGTATCTTCTTGAAAGAGGGCCTGGCTTATGTTTTCTGCACTCACAGGAAGTGTATAGAAAAAAGCAACAAAAACTAGAAAAATAAAGCAGTAACCACCATGTACCTAACCAGATGAAAAACACACTGTATTTTCTTTCTTTTAGCTATCAAAGAAAACCTGCCAGTGTCTCTGCTTGTGCTATAAGTTGTCAGTCAACAGCTGTTAGCAAGCTAGATCACGGGAAGCTAAGGCCCTACATGTTGTGTTCCTTCGGCTGAGGATGATAGCATTTAACTACAGCCTAGGTAATAACGCTTGAAACCTTGGCTTGATTCACTCTTGTTCTGGAGCAGGTAAGTGTGAATCTAACGTCTAGAATGAGCCCAGGTCATGGCAATACCCTGGGTACTTTGGTAGTGAATAAGAATGTGCTTTACAGCCTGTCCTCAAGGCTCATCTTCTGGACAATTAAATGACTTGGGACTTTATAAAAGACTTCAGTATGAGTTTTGCTCTGAGAACATGCTTAATCAATCCATATTCTGATGACAGTACACCAACCAGTATGGGGACAGATCTGGCTGCTGCCCCATTCCCCAGCCTTCCTCCTATGCACATACTCTCCTGGTGAATAGCAGCTTGGAGGCAATGGCAGTATGTAACAGTTTTCTGAGCAAACTTACCACTAGTGAGACCTGTTTTGATAAAAAAAGTAAGAATAATCCAGATGTCAGCTTAACAGAGGGCTAGCCTGAAAAGGAGACGATGTCTTTATGACCAATTATGGTCAAAGAAGCTTTTGTTTTGATAATAGCAGTTTTGACGATATCTGTCTTCAGAAAGAGGATGTAATGTTTCCTACATGACATACCTTCTGTATTGTGTCTTGTTTTCCTGTGTTCTCTGTTTTCCAGGTTCTATTTGCCTCTTGAATCTTTTCTTGGGTGATATCCCATTTTTGTTTCATTGCTTTTTGTCCTTAGAATAGCAGATTATTTATATTATGTGTTGGAAAAATGTTGGGTTTATGGATGTTCTGTCTGTCTCCTGTGCTAAGTAGCACATGAATGAATTTACCAATCTGACAGAATTGAGACTAAAATGTAAAGGACCCTCTTAAATATCCAACTTAAGTGGAAAAAATCTATTAAAGAAACCTTAGATGTTTGGCACTAGGGTTTTTTTGCTCAGTGTAAGTATATCTAGCTCTCTGCATGGTTCATCATGAATGAAGTGGTTGAGTCACCATCCCTGGAGGTATTTAAAAGACGTGTAGATGTGGCACTTAGGGACATGGTTTAGTGGAGGACTTGGCAGTACTAGGTTTACGGTTGGACTTGATGATCTTAAAGGTCTTTTCCAACATAAATGATTCTATGATTCTATGAATATTCATTCACATGCCAGACAGGGCATTTGAATCTAGGTTTTCCTTTGTTCTCCATCCCAGGTATTTTGTATCCATATAGGCTATATCTACCCAGAGTAAGGACAGGAAAGAGGTGAGCTCACCTACATATTCTGGAGGAGGAAAGTCAAATATGCCCAACTCCTGCCAGCTGAAGCTACCTCTACTGTGCCCAGAGGAGGTGCTGCAGGTTCGTTGTGGCTACTGAAACAATCACTACGAGCTGGAAGGGGTTAGTTACTGAGTGACACGACAAAGAGCAGAGGCTGTGCCCAGCAGCCAAAACGTGTCTAGCTATCAAAGCATCTCACTGCAGTTCTGTCTCTGCAGGATACGCTCTAGGTACACAGACACTTTGCACACAATGGAAGAAAAATCTATGTGCTGCAGAATGCCTTTCAAAGTTCATACATGTGTTTGCCTTGGAAAAGAGCTACATTTCAAGTGCCTCAAAACAGGTAACCTTTTACCACTGCACAAGAATCAGAGCAGATATAACCTTTATCTGAGCAGAGAAAAGAGAAGGGCTGCATAGCCACATGGATGCAACCACGCCATGGGACAGTTGTGTATGCCATCCAGCCAGTGCTTATGGATGGATGTCTCTAAAATGTCTCTACCTGTGTCATCAAATCTGTGTCCATTTGCACTCGGTACAGTGCGGTCTGGACTGAGTGGGGATCCTCGTCTCTACACAGTTGACATCACAGATGCTAATTCTTTTGGAGGCAAATATGGACATCTCAGTAAAGAAAATGGTTTGTTAACCAGTAAAGGTGAATATATCCCTGTGACAGTAATCGTTCTGCGTGGAGCAGACTCGCACGGATGGGAATTGTTAGCAGCTCGTTTCTGTTTGAGAATCTGAATTAGTCAAATGAAGCTGCAATAAGGCTTTTTGGTGCTCAGGCACCACTTCTTACCATTGCCTCAGGGCCCTGCCCTCACTTTCTTCCTAGCATGGCCAGACGTGCCCTGGCATGTTCTCCCTCTTGAACCACTGGCAACTTATTCCAGATGTTTCCACTACAGCTGTCACAGACCAGAAACCTGGGCAGCACTGGTAGCACATGAGGCTCAGGCATGTTTGTACCCATGTGGCATCCTTTTCTTATTGCTTTTATTGAACACTTCTATATAAAGAACATATTTGTAGGAATCAAGTTTCATTTCTGAATAATTACATATATGAAAATGAACTGAGTAATTGAATTCCAATGAATAATTCAAGCAGCTGTAATATTTGAATCTATAATCTGCCAGAGTGTTATATGATCTTATTTCCATTTGATTCCTGAGAGGAAGTGCCTTACAAGCACTGGTACATAAAGTTGTCTCTAAACACAGACACCATCCGTCGTAAATGTTTAATGTCCAATCATGAATTACAGCACCTGTTTTAAGTGATCAGCTACTAAAGGATATATATAAAAAAAAAAGGACGGAAATAGGGGTTTCTTTCAAGGAAGATTATTTCCTGCTGTTGAATTTCTACATCTCAATAAAGTGCCAAATTCAGTCTTTGTTCTTGCAACATCTACTGTGCATATAGCTGAAAACTGAAACAAAGATCTTAGCATGGGATTTCGGCTACAACACCAAATATTTCAACCTCATTTTGCATGCACAATGATTTAAAGCCATGGCTGTCTGTATACATGTGATATACTACAAAACAGGGCCCACAAACCTTTATTCACTTTCTCAATGATTTTTTTCATCAACCTTGTCTACTATTACAATTGGTTTTAGCATTCCTGATAATTTGTAAAATGTCGTTTTTATTACACACACCCATATTCACCTGCAAAAAAATATACTCCATGGATCCTCTATGAAAAATTCCTTCTAATCAGGATAATAGCTTAAGAATTAAGTGATGTGCAATGAATAATGAAGAGTCACCAATAAGTGGTAAAAGTTAGTGCCTTACTAAAAAGAAATAAAGTACAAAGGAAAGTAAATATAATAGGATATAACAGAGAAGGGGGGGGGGGGTGGGGGCAAACCTCACAGACTGTTTTGGAATGATTCACATGCAGAAAAATGGGAAAAAATTCACAGTGGATCTGCTTCTCAGGGAGTGTGGTCCAAGTCTCACTGGCAAGAGTGAAGAGGCAGACTTCAGAAATATGAAGCAAGGAGAAAGACATAAAAAAAATGGAGTGAGGGGAAGGACTTCGTGCCACTTTTTCCTTTTGGCCTTTATACTCTACACACATTTTCCTTACCCTTACTCATACTCATTCGTCTGGGGGAAATGTTGGGATTGGGAAGTGATCCATGAGAATGAAGCAGCTTGAAAAGCATTATATTAGTCTGTGGAATAAGTAATACTTCAACCAAGTGAAGTAATGGAAACCGCTTCACCCAAGTCATTTAAAATTGGACTGAATAAGGCACTGGAGATTATGCTGAAGGGAACAATTCTGCATTGGCAGGAGTATGGACAAGATGACTTAATAGATCTAGTGTCCATGTGCCAAATCCTGAGATCCGGATCCAGTTTTTATTACTCTATCGTTACTAAAGTTGAACTTCCATTCACGTTATTGGGAGCTCACCCTAACAGAAGGAAAAAATAACCAAGAGCTTCAGGATTTATGTGTAAAAACACAAATAAAAACTACTTCCGTATCATTTAAAAATTTAACTTGCTACATAATAATTAAAGTCTGAGTGCAAAAATAATAGATCTATATAGAACACTCCTTGAATTATTCCTAACAGCCTGCCCAGAGAAGTTACACAGAGTTTATCTAGTTTAATTGGTTAAGACTTACCAGAACCTTTGACCAGTGAAAACCTTACTGCTCACTTGAAGTAAGTCCTTGTGTGTATGTTATGCTGTACCTGAAATGGGTGAAAATATCTGTGAATAAAATATAGTGATGAAAATTAAAGTTTAAGTATGCTTTGCCGTTTAAGCATCGGAACAGTTTTAGAAGCTGTTATTAAAAAGCAATAATGTAAACACAAGCAACAGAATTTTTCCCTTTTCTTCATTAAATATCAGTGGGGCATTTCAATGTAAATGATAGAAGATTTAGGCTAAATGGAGTAAGTTTTCCTTGGTGTAAAAATGTGTGTAAAAGAATCAAGGCTCTTCAGAGTTTGTGCTAAATTCTTATTTGTTTTAGTTTTAAAACAAAAGAGTACTAATTAAAACAAAATTATTCCAGAAATGCTATTAACACATTTAAAATGAGAGAGTTGAGGGTGCTCTTGCGACAGAGACCTGTATGTTGGTTGGTTTAGATGCAGTTAAAAAGTTCCAATTTTCACTTCATTCCCATTCACACCAATACCTGTCGCCCGCTAAGGTTATTCCTGACATGGAAAAGGTGAATCAGTTCCCTCTGGCACACTATAGAATGATCATAGACAGAAAAATCAAAGGCCATATTGAGTGTATTGGAAAAAACCAAAACCAAAACCAAAACCAGAAAGACAGCTGAGGTAGCAAATTCTTTATTTTGTGATGTACAGACATATACATGAGTTGCACTAAAGTTAAAACCTCCCAATATGGGGGAGAGGACTGGGAACTGTAGGACAGTGGAATTTCTTCCCTTCTAATAAAAAAGCCATGTTAAAAGTTAGTTGGAGCCTTATTAAAGATTTTTACACTATACTGAATATTTTCAGAGAAACTTTCCAAAATTTGTCTTTTTAGGAATTCTTTTTTGTGCTTATACTGAGCACTAGGCTGCATGAAGGGATGAGATTTTTCTCATATCTTTCTGGTGTAAGGTTATTACCCAACACTATAAGGCTACAAAAAGTGATGTGTGTTTTCCCAAATTGGGAAGAACAGAAATCTTATCTGATGATTGTTTCTTTTTTTTTCTGTTTTATTTTTCTTTTTTTTTTTTCTAGGTCTACATAGAGGCTGTAGGAAACATGGCATATCATCTTTGAAAATATCACTAAATCAAAGTGAAACTCATCAGTGAGCACATCCAGATAGAGGGGAAAGAGCTGCTGCCTTGCAGCAGCTGGAGAAGAGATGATAGCGATGAATTAACTTTGGAGGGATTCGTAGTTAGCCCCTGGGTGTGCAGACAGAACGACGTGTAGCGTGATCCTGACCCTGCCCCTGTCCAGATGAAGACATAAGCGGGAGGTTTCCTTTTCTAGAAGGTAAGGCTTAGCTGGCGTAGCCAGCTGTATGGCTCCTAGCCACACAGGTCACAGAAGTTTCCAAGGCTAAATAAAAACAGATAGATCTGTCAAGTCTGAGCGGTCAGTGGGACTCAGGCACTGGCTCCTCCCTTGCATGCCCCTGCAAGTGAGGACACATTTCACAGCACAGCGCAATGCTTTTTCCTCCGTGGTCCTACATGTCCACCTGGCAAGGGCACAGCATTACAGCTGCCATGTATCAAGGGAAAGAGAAAGGGAGCAATGCCCCCTGCCACGTCCCAAGCTCAGTAGAAGACAATCCCTAGCTGCAACTTAGCCTCAGATAAGCTAAATCCACCCACATTGGGACACAGTTTCGCCCTTTCACTGGCACAAGCCCATTTTGCCAGGTACTTTGCTGGACACATTGAAAAACTGTCACATGCCAGAGACAAAAAGGTATTGAAGAGGCTGAGGAGAAAACACAAGTGGTCTCGCACTGCTTGTCTGACAGAACAAGCATTAGGCAGCTAATATGGATTGCACAATTTTAGAGGAGCACAAGGGCTGCTTTAATTTGCACCACCTACCTAAGCAGCTGTGATTGACCATGGGTATGGGGAACAAGGACAGAAGACGTGCAGATAGATATTGTTAATGTCGTATTATGGCATTAGTATGTCACAGAGACCGAAGCATGCATCAGGTCTCCCCCTAAGCTGTTCACGCACAAGACAAAAAGAGTAATTGCTGTCTAGAGAGCTTATGGTCTATACAATGACCAGAACTGCTGCAGTCCTCCTCAGCTTCAGCTATACCCTGTAGATGCACCTGATTGCTTGGCCCATCATTATTTTTAAAGCAAATAAAATGTCTTTCTGCTTCTTTGGGTATGGAAGGCATCACTTTCACAGTATGCTTCATCTGGAACTGTATTTAAGTAAACTCAAGAGAGAATATTCTATATAGGCAATACAAAATCATGTGTGATTTTTTGTTGTTGTTTCAATAGACAGGGCTTGAGTAATGTCAGGGTTTGTGGCTTTTATTTTATTTGGAGGGACTACTTTTTAACGGAAGCAGGAAGCAGTCCTTGGACACAGTAAGTCACAATGTATAAATAGCTCTACTGAGAGTATAACAAAGGCTCTTTTGTGCTTTTTTACCAGCAGAGCCAATCATATATGCAACTTAGTAACATAAAAATACCTCATCCCTACTTACGACACCTCTACCTTAAAAAAAATCATTAAGACATCCACTTAGAATTTCTACCAAAAGCACATTATTTTCTGTGCATTTCTTGGGAGAAGTCATGCAGAAGTTGAAATTATTTTCTTTAATAATTGTAGAGAAAGTCAAGAAATTTGCTGTTGTCTTATTACTAAATAGAGCATACAGTTAATTCATCTTGAATTGGAATACATTTGTGGAAATATGCTTCTCCATATGGTTTCATATTTATTTCTGCAAGGTGAATACAGTGACAGGATTTTTTCAAATTAGACTATACAATTTTTTTATTAAATCAAAACCAGTAGAGTTCCTACTTAGCAAGCGTTCTAGACCTCATTTTAAGCCATTTGAAGGAGGTCTGAAGTTTATTGGATTTTAAATACATCCTTTTCTCCATCAAGGGTCTTTTAAAGGATACTTTAATCTGTCTAATTTACATTCAGGAATTTCATCTTTTATATGCCAGGCTCAGGGACTGTCAAATCCTTCGGCTTTCCATTCTTATCAAACATAATAAAGTGATCATATATAACCAGTAGGATGTATTTTTTTGATTTTTATCCAAATACCATTTTCAAATCCAATTTAGGTCATATAGGATGCCAATTTTGTACAGTTAAGAAGTTAGACGAGTTTTCCAAAGAAAGATTATCAGTAGTAAGTATAAACATATGTCAGTTCATTAACTCTTTAAAAATATCCAGCACATAAGACTTCATTCCCTGCTACATTTTCAAATAATACAGTAGGTCCTACTTGAGGCTGCATAAGGTCTTGATACAAGGACTCCCAAAACCAGTGGAAATCTTTTGCTTCCCTAGTGGAGTTTGCACTCCGAATCCTAAAGGCAAATCCCAAGACATCTGAATATTTTATTGAGTGGGCTTGATCACATCTTGAGATTTGGGACAGATAAGGGCCCCGTGCAGCCTGTTCCAGCCACTGGTTCGGATAGCCTCCAGTGAAATATCCTCCAGCTGCTCCATAACTTAAAGAGTTATTACATCTTACAACCAGAGACAGAAGCTAAATTTGCCTATTGTCAGTCAATCATCTCCTCTTCCCCCTCTCTCCTGCAAATGTAATACTCCATTTTTACCCGTCTAATAAAAGAAGCTTTTTCCCATTTGGTTAAAATCAATACAGCTTCTACACAAGGTGTTGATTTGCATTTCTTAATCACGAATATTTTTTTTCCAGTGTTATGATAGAGTTTAGGAAGTATTTTTTTCTCCCTGTACTTTGAGAAAGAAAGGTTCTTTTATTTCCAACTTTAGGAGCAACTGAATCTAAATCCATGCTAATCCCTAAAGTCAAGTAAATTCTAACAACTCCTTAGAAATAGTACTAACATTACCAATTACTTTCTTCCTCTGCTTAGCGTGATGCAAATTGATACAGACCAATGAAAGTGAGTTTGATTTCCCTGTGCAAATGAATTAGTTGGTACACTAAAAATCAGTAACATACCCAACTTGAATTATGTGCTAAGCATCTTATTCCTTGTATACACAGAATATTTTAAGATTAATAAAGTATTCATATATTTCTTACGCTTAGTGAAAAAGTGAGTCTGTCTTTAGTAGAGCTTTGTACTCTAATGGGGATAGATGGAGATTCTGCCAAATCCAATACACAACTCTCATTAACATAAGCCAGGTGAAGTTTCACTGTTAGCTATAGTTAAATAAAAGTTAGGAGGTAGAATTTCTTATCTCATGTGCATGAATATGTTTGGACATACAGAAGGAGGACAATCCCTCCTTTCCTCAGTCTTCAAACAGAAGGAAAAAGAGTTTGAGGGCTGAGTTATTGCTGGTTCTTCAAGCAATCGCTACATCATTACATGAATCTTTAAGATTTTTTTCCAATCCCTTTTTCTGCAGACAGACAGCCATACAGTACCCATTCGCTCATAAGCCTAGTTGATCCCATGTCTTATGACGATAATGAAAAATCATTTAGAAGTCTGCACCACTTATTTTAAATTCAGGGATAGCATAATTAATAAAACATTTAACAGCACTTCTCAGCACTCTTTCACGAGAATAGAGCACAATTTTCAGTCTTAAATACATTCAGATCCAAACATTCAAAAGCTTTTAAGCAACCACTTCTGTGCTTTTAAAGGAAAATGTGAATAACTCAGAGGGCTAAGCCTTTACCGCTAGCACGGCCTTATATGAGAGGCAGCTCATAGCAGCCTTTTCACTAGGGCAACAGAGAAAAGGGCACAGGATTCAAAACGTCTCCCTGCCTCCTTCCATGAGCAATTAATCTGCCCCTCCTTGAGCAGTCGGCACACTGATCTTCATGCTAGCTCACTTAGAGCAGCTGGTCGCTATGGTTGCCCACTGAAATCTTTGCTCACCCCGCACTGCTATAAGCCAACTCCTGCCTCTACGGACAGAGAGAAAAGGAAAGGAGGCACTCAGGTCATGCTCACCTGCTATTGCCTGGGCTTGCACAGAGGTGGGGAAAGCCTCAATATTTTTCCATCTATCTGGAATATACAGTGTAAAGGCTGTTAGGACAGAGTAGCATCAAACTCCCTTCAGAGGCTATGGGCCAATATACATCAAAGGTATTGCAGTAAGTAAAAATATGATCTGGACTCACATTCAGTGGTATGGAGTCATCAGCAAACATACAGGGCTAGAGAGAAAGCTCTTCCCAAACATATAACCTGGGATTTTCATGTTGCACTTCCTGGGTATAGAAGTGTTTGACAAGATTTATAAAACTGAATGCATCAGAGAAAAAGAACATATAGGTTTAATAACTTCTGGTCATGAGTCAGATCAGAGAGACATGGAGACTTGCTTGTGATCTCAGGGTAGGTAGTGTCCATAGTTCCTGATTGTGTTTCCAGCAGCTATCATTTAGAAAGTCTATATCACCTCCACCAGAACAGAAAGTAAACATAAAAAATCACTCCAGTATCCTACAATATTCACACTTCCACCAGCAAGTAAATAAGATTCATTTTACATTCACACTTGAATTATTGTTATAAGGCCAATAAAAACAAAATATGAAGCCCTACTGAAGAGCAGTTTTAATTTGACAGCATTTCTGAAGTGTCTGGGGAAATCTGCTGTCTATGAATGCTGCATAAATTCTGCCGTTGTTTTCTACAGTAGTGCAAAAGGAGAACTTCCAAGTGTCGTTCACAGCAGGAAATGCCTTCAGCCTATTTCTACCCACAACCAATAATTCTTAAGTTAATATCTGGTGGGGCCCTCCAAGCATTTCAAAATAGTATGCTTTCTGCAGTGGTCTGGTAAGAACTGTATGACCTACAAAAATTGGTAGCATGAGTTGTGCAATCTCATAATGATGTGTTCTCATGTCAGTTTTGTTTACTATATCAGTGATGCAAGTTGTGATTAGGAAAAAAGTAGCATACAGTGATTAAAAGAGACATTTTTCTTTTTATGCCTTTTTCCTCTTTCTTTGCAAAAGAAAAAGAAAAAATCCTACTCAGATTCCCTGCTATCCTGTTCCTGCTCCATCCTTCCTCAAATCCCTCAGACATAAAGTGTTGATAGTATTCATTGAGATTTAGAATACAAGAATGGGATTTTCCATTCCACTTATCACTGCATTAAACTTGCTTCCCTTTCATAAGAAAGCTTCATCCTTCCTATTTATCATATTATTTATTGTACAAGGCCAGACTTAAAATATCCCTGTATTTACAAACGTTTTATATGCCGTAAGACTAAAAGAGCTGCTTACATAGCATCAGACCATAAGTCCAGTCATTCTGTTAATAGTAGCTAATAAGGGATATCTACAAAGAAATATGAAAAACAAGGCATATGTAGCATGTTTATATATTCAAATTGATATCACGATCCACACAGATGATAATGAAAGCTGCACTGATCATCTCATTTTCATCTTGTCCACCAACTTTTTGCACCTTTCAAGCTGGCCTATTTCTATTACTCGTATAGCTAGAACTTGAAGTGAGTTAATGGCTGTGACAATTTATGCTAGCTGAGGATCTGGTTCTAAAATTCTAGCCACATCTCATCTAAGATCAAAAAATACACATCCTACCAAATAAATCTATTTGATATTATGAAAAGTGTATTAAGAAACAAAATTAGATAATTCTAAAGTGTTTAGGGTTTTTTTTAAAGAAAGGTGCATGCTGGAGGATACTTTTATTTTAAAGTGCATTTTTTTTCTATGAACTTTTTAAAGTTCAAAGAAATAGCAATACAAAAACCGCAGAGTGAAAGACAGAGCATTAAAATCTCATTGTGGTCATTTGGATGATTATGCAAAAAAAGATTTTTCAAGCTACTGTCCTGTTCTTTACATTTTAACATTAGCTTCAGGATTATGCATTTCAGAAGCAGACAATATCCACTCAGTTAGTAGGAGATTACCTTAAGTCTTCTTTATGAAAAAACAGGGAGAAGTAGGAACCTTAAGCTCACAGCTATGTCTGTTTTAACTGTGCTGACCCCATTTGTGTTTCAGTGCATCGATGCTGAGAGCCTTGCTCTGATTTGAAAGGTCAGCGATTTGAGGAGCTATTCCTTATGGACTGTGTTCTTGTTTCTGGCTATTTATTTGATCATAGTACTTTTTAAATGTTCACCAAATAGACCTGGGTTTACATTTTTCGAGTTCCATTCTTTAGTATAGAAAAAGTCATCTTCTTTCAATTCATAAGGCTAGAAAAGTCAAGTCAAAGAACAGAAGTAGAATTTCTCAGTGTGTCTGCTCTATCCTTTTTTGTTCCATTTTTTGAGTGACTGAGTATTTGATTCAGCTCAGGCAGTCACCACTCCCAGTTCCTGAGCCCCAGCCAGGTCTCTCAGGCCCATTCACAATTCCAGCACTAACTTTCCATAATTATTTTATTTCCTTAATCTTCCCAATGGCTGGTTCAGCCCCAGGTGGGCCTCATTCCTCTCCAAGTTCAATAAGACAGTCTCTTACTCCCTCTGCTCTCCTGTCTCCTCCAATTTTGATTTTTGCTGGCAGCCTCACAGTATCTGCTCTTCTCTCTCTCTTTTACACACACAAATACACAGATGCACGCACACAATAGCATGGGAAATACCTCAACCATTTGGAGAGAAACAAAGCAAATTGTAATTTTCCACACCTAGAAAAGAAGGGAATGAAACAAAGGATGACCAAAAAAAAAAAAAAGAGAGAGTATGAGGGAGAAAGGAGGACCACAAAACTTTAAATAAAGAAAATGGAAGGAAAGGCCAGAAGAGTTTAAATATAGCAGTAGAAAAACAGTGAAAAAAATGTTACTCTTATATAAAAGGGCGAGAAAAGAAAATGAGACATTAGAGATGAACAGAAAATTTAAAAACAGAAAGACCTTTAAGTCCAAATAACCCTAAGCTCAGCGTAGCTACTGCAATTTCTACCTATCATCTGCCCCAAATATCTATCACTAGGAGTACTTAAAAAGATGCAAAAAACCCAACCGGTCTCATCTTACTGTCTCAATCTTAGCTTATCACACAGTATTCCCGAAGTTGAAAATGTTAAATGCTGGAGCCTTCCCTCAGCCTTTTCCACAACATGTTAACCTGGAGTGCAATACATATCATTATGCAAGTGTAATGCTGCGTGCTACACCCTGGTGTAGCATCTAACTGTAGTCTACAGAGACTAAGTCTGTCGGCTGCAGCTTAATAAACTATTTAAATACGTGGCTGATTTAAAGCTGTGGCTATGTCTAACCTGTGGAATCCAGGCGTGCTTCCCAGCTCCTACAGCCGTGTGTGTGTGTGCATGTGTGTGCCCCAGCTGCACCCTGGCTCCACTCTAACTCCCTTCCACCCTCCGCCCCCACACCCCGGTTTCCGGCCCAGCCAGGTCCCCCCTGGATGAACGAGGACACGGCTATGGCACACACCCCACAGTTTAGACAGAGCCTCTGGGAGTCATCTAGCATTATGTTTGCAGTAGCCTGAAGCAGCGGTTTGACTCAGGGTAATTATTTTGTGAGCTGAGCCTTGTACGAATATTGTCCACTAATAGTTTTGCTGTGAAAGAGCATATCTTCTCTCACTCTCAAAAGCAGAAATAAGTTCAGTTCATTTTTTAAAGAAATTACTTTAACAGCTTGTGCCATATTCAGGCAAAGGAATACGAGCGTACAGCAGGGCCAATCTGGTAACAAAGGACACACTGGTTTGGTAAAAACAACCAGAGCATTCACATGGCCACATCACCATGCACTGCACTGGAAGCGTACTCCTAGGTGTCACTAGTTCATGCTTGGCCATCTGTATTTTGTCAACAATAGCAATTCACTTTTTAATGAATGTTTAAAGTCTCAGTTCCCCCGGGAGTAACAGCTACAGAGAGCATCAGCTATTGCTGAAAGAACAGGGATTCTAGGAATAAACAGAATATTGTGGAATGGCAAACGGGAACCAGTGACCTCATTATTCTGGAAAATGTCTCCTTTTGAACCACAAGGAACTCTGACAATTGTAAAGGTTTAGTCTTGAACAATGGAGTTTTGCAGAGATAGAGTGAAAGCATAATTGAGCCCCCTGTGTACTTATGGCAGTTTTTTATTATGTGCCATATATTATCATGTTGTGTTGTGTTTTGCTTTATCGTTGTTGCATCTTTATTAAAGATGGCCCAGAAATAAAACCCAGATGTAAACATACCTGCACTTCCAAGGCACTTGGCTTTAGCTAAGAGCGGGGCAGCTGAAAGCCATCCTCAGCACATTTTGGTCTAGAAGGTTTATATTCTTCTTCTCTTAAAACAAAAAAACAAGGAAAACATTTAAAATAGCAAATAAAATCTCACTGTCGTAAAATAATTATATATTATGTTGTTTGCTGCGGTTTAAAGGAATATGGTCATGCAGGTATGGGGAATGACTTTGACTTTAAAGAGAAATGAAGGAGGATAGCAATTTTGCTTTCTAGTGTGCAGAATACTAAGAACATAGGACACATTCTTGTCCTAAAGTCAAGGGATTTCCTTTGTTTAGGCTTATTAAGCGAATTACATACTGGTGTCTTGCAGTCAGACACTGAGGTCTGCACTGGATTATTGAGTTGTAGGACACAAAACCATATAAAGCAAGAGATGTCATTATTCCAATGACAATGGAGGAGAAAAATATCCACTGCTGACAGGCCTACTCACTCACAAGTCCATTGGTGTCAACATACAGAGCAGTAGAGACAGAATAGCTTAGGAAAGAGTTTGTTACATCTGGTTAAAAGGGAAGTGTAAGAACTAAAGGGGAGCAAAATACTGTATGTCAGTATTTGCCCTACTGAGGAACAGCAGACACATACTGGAACTGAAGGATACCATATATAAAGAAGTAAGTAACCACATGTATTATTTCAGCCCTGTGCCCCAGCTGTAAAACATTATTTGAAGTTATAAGGTTATAATAGTTGCACAGCTGTGGGAAGGTGAGGGTCATCCATTTTACATACATATTCAAATTAAGAATGCAGGGCTGCTGGCACAGAGCAACAGCAATGATATGGCCTCAAAGGTAGGAATGTACAGAAAGACAGTCAAAAATCTCTTTTTGTTTTGTCTTTTGGAAATGGATGTGAACTTTTTCATTCCTCTCTTGGTTGTGCATGGTTAGGCCTGAAGATGGAAAACAATGAACAGCCTGGGTGCTCAAAGTACACATTCACAGAAAATTCAGGAACCTAAGTAAAAAAAAATCATCCAAAAAGGCCTGATTTACACCTAAATCAAGTGGTGCCTAAATCCACTAAGTGCTTTCTTTTTCAATATTCAAATGTATTTCTTGAATCACACATCTGTTCATGGCTAGAACTGCCCTCGCTAGACTTTCCTTAAGCCCCATCTGGATCCAGAAACTAGATGTTTTCCGCATATGAATATGCCTGCACAGCAACAGGTCACATGTATCTCAACTAGCTCTTAATGAACTAGTCTGGGTACCAGAAGCTCATAATGTATCACTCCCCACTGACTAATTTATCCTGTTTCGATATGTCTTCATGATCTTCCACTACGTCAAAGAAAAACAGAATTGCTGAGGTTGAAAGGGGCCTCTGGAAGGGGCCTCTGAAGATCATCTACTATGAACCCCTGCCCAAAGCAAGGTCAACTAGAGCAGGTCACTCAGGATCATATTCAGCTGCATTTTGAAATATCTCCAGGTAGAGAGACTCCACAAACTTTCTGGGCATCCTGTTCTAGGGTTTGACTACCCTGATCACAGTGAAAGAGTTTTTTCTTATGTTTAAATGGAATTTCTTCTGTTTGAGTGTATTGATTGCCTCGTGCTGCTGGGGCTCAGGCTCAGCAAGCTCAGGTTCTGCTCTATGCACAGCTCCCAGCCCCTTGTCTGCAACAAGGACACTGAACATTTTCTGTAGCTGCAGATCTGCAGGCAGAGCAGGAGCCATTTGCCTGATGCCAGAAGTCAAAAGCTTGCAGCCTTCACCATCATGAGGGTCTCTGACACCAATGGTTCTGCCTGCCCCTCCCTTCATACAGTTAGAGTTCAGGCTCTTGCAGCTACAAGGTCTTGGAGAAGATCTCATCAAACTCCTTTTCTTGTCTCTGAGGCTATGTAGTCTGTAGACCTCCTCCTGCAGCTTTTACTTGGTGACACAGATCCTCTATCAGTACACACCTCCTGCAGCCAAGGACACCATCTCCCCCAGCCTTGGTGAGGCATCCCTGCACCCACTGACCTGCAAAGCTGCATCCTCCCTCGGGAGCTCAGTTTGAGTTGATGTCAGAGGAGGTTGCTTTAGTTGCTGCCCCGTCACAGGTCCCCATCATTGCTGAGCACATGTACACCGTCCTCAACAGAGTTTCTGGCCTCCTTCCGTGCACCCTTCTGCTCAAATTGGCATAGACCACTGCATTTAGTCGGGGACTTGGTAGTGATAGGTTAATGGTTGGACCCGATGATCTCAGAGGTCTCTTCCAACCAGAACAATTCTATGATTCTATGATTCTATCTCCTGGTTGCCTCTGTTAGCTGCACTCTGTCACGCTTCTGTCACACAGGTATGCCTAAATCTCCTGATGGACATAACCCAGCTGGTTCTCTTAATACAGGACCAACAAGACGTGTCTCCCTAAAAAGACAATAACAGATGCTGTCTTCAACAATGCCAACAAAAATACTGGAGAAGTAATTCTTCTCCCTGAGATTTGACATTATTTGCTGAATATTGTTACAGTTCTAACCATGTTTAAAAACCAGACATTGATATCCTCTATTTTCACTCTGGAGTGGTTCAAAAGACTCGAGTAAGCTCTGCTGATACCATTGAATATAGTCTAGAATCCTTTGACCTTCAGGAAATGGGTACTTCCTACTCACTTGCTCTGGGCAGTTCACCATTTTCCTTTTGACTTTAGGCGCTTCATTGGTCAGCTAGTTAACTATTCTAGATCCTGGTTTGAAGCACCTATGTACTGGGAATCTAGATACCTAACTTAGGGGACTAGATAGTCTCATACAGATCAGAAGAAAAATACTTGAAAGTAATTATAATTTTAACCTATTGAAATTTCTGGAATTTAGATCCAAAAAGAAGAGTGATGTCCCAAAATACTACTGGTGGTATGAGTCCCAGGTCCTTAAATCTTGAAGGAATAGACATCCAGGTGCTCAACACATCTGCTCAATGCATGAATGAATGCAGAGTTCATTGTGCTGCCAAACGAATAAGAGTTAGGAAGCTAGCTCTTGGTGTTGGATTCACGGTTGTTCGGCACTTTCCACAAATGTAATTCTGTATCTTTCTCATTCCTATTCTAGCAAAGATGACAAATCAGTAACTATTAGCTGCAGAGAGGAAGGACTTGAGGCCTTTGAGAAGCGAATTCTACTTTTAATTATGGCAAAGTGAGAAGAGTAAATTGAACACTACTGTCATGTAATAACCTGTGGTCAACAAGGAATAAAGATGAACTAAGAGCAGTGTCAAGATCAGAAATTCAATTACTCCTTCTGTATTGGGAATTGTGAGACTCTTGAAAACAGATCCACCAGAAATCATGCTTATATAAATTGAGTTGTTTCTAGTTCCATCTGGTAAAAGACATCTGAGTCTGTACAAGTAAAATTTAACAGGTAAATGTCCATTCTTTCCCATTAAGGCCAATAATATGAAATGGACTGTGTATATACTTTTAAACCCTCTTTACTTTCCAAAACTGCCTACTGAGAATGAACCAAATCATGCCTAACCAATCTCTGGGAGATCAGTAATTATCTGTGGTGGGTTGACCTTGACTGGATGCCAGGTGCCCACCAAGCTGCTCTATCAATCCCCTCCTCAGCAGGACAGGGAGGGAGAAAATAAAATGGAAAAAACCTCATGGGTCAAGATAAAGGCAGTTTAATAAAGCAAAAGCAAAGGCCACACACGGAAGCAAAGGAAAACAAAAGATTTATTCTCTACTTCCCATCAGGGCTTCAGTACGTGTAGCAATTGCTCTGGAAGACAAATGTCGCAATAATGAATGCTTCCCCCCCTTTCTCTTAGTTTTTATTGCTAAGCAGACGTCATATGGTATGGAATATCCCTTTGGTCAGTCTGGATCAGCTGTCCTGGCTATGTCGCCTCCCAAGATCTTGCCCACTCCCAGCCTGATGGTGAGGGGGTAATGTTGGAGAGACAGCCTTGATGCTGTGCGAGCACTCCCCAGCAGTAGCCAAAGCAGTGCTGTGTTATCAGCACCCTTCTACCTACCAACACAGTGCACAGCGCTATGGGGGCTGCTATGGGGAAAATTAACTCCATCTCAGCCAGATCAAATACATTGTCTCAGAACAAAATCCTGCAGGGGACTATTCCAACAGTTTAGCAGTAGAGACAACCCATTCAGGCACTCACAACATTCTCTGGAACTGTCTGATTTCCAGTATAGATATGACCGTAGGAATTGCTAAATCTAATATTGATTTTACATATAAAAATAGGAAAAGAAATTAAAAAAATTAAAAATCCAAATTCATTAGTTTGTTTTTATTGGGAAATGGACTTAAAGGCACATATTTTTTAAAAGAAAATTAATATTTTTAGTTTGATTTTCCAAAAATAAAACATCTGTAATAGTGCTGGTTGCCTATTCATCTGTCTGCTCAACCTGCCTGTCAGTTCTTCTCAAAAACTCACAAAGAAGTAAGTGAACATAGAATACAAATTCAAGGAGCCAGACTTATTAATATTCAAAACAATCTGTATTCCTTAAAGTCAAGTCACTATGCAAGATGTGATCCTCTCTCAAAAGCTTCATTTCAAAGGATAATGCTAGAAGTTGATGTAGGAATTGTAATTACACAACAAGAGATCATTCAAACATTACGTCTGCATTCAAGGCTATAGTAAAAGCAATCACCCTGTAAAAATCACAGGTATCCAGACCGGTAACCTGTCTCTTACAAGACACTGTGACTCTCAGAGGTGCACAGGTTGAGGACAAGAAGCAATAGGCACAAGTTGGAACACAGGAAATTTTGACTAGATAGAGGAAAAAAACATTTACCATTAGAGTGGCTGCCCAGAGAGTCCGTGAAGTCTCCATCCTTGGTGATACACAAAACGTGACTGGACCAGGTCCTGAGCAGCTTGGTTTAACTGGACCTGCTCTGAGGAGGAGGTTAGACTACACAGTCTCCAGAGGCTCCTTCCAGCCTACGCAATTGTATGGGTACGTACTTGGAGTCTATGAGCAGAAAAGGAAGAGTTGGTGAGAGAACTTAAATCTGGTCCAATTAACTCATAAAATAAAAGTGAATCTTGGAATGGATTCATATTTCATTGGTAACTAACATGTATTAAAGGATGTCTGTATATCTTACCGGCTTCCTTAGATACTGTTTTGCCTCTGTTCAATTGCAATCATTTGACTCCTCTGTAATCTCTATTTTAGTAATCTCTGAATTTCTGGATAAATCCTAAAAGATGGGAGGCTTTCAAGGCTGTCATCAATAGCCTGTCACTGATCTATATAAAGTCTCCAGATTCAGCAAGTGAAAGATATATTTACGTAGGGAGATACCTGGAAATAGCAGAAAACAATGCCCAAGAACACAGGAAATGGGCCTAGAGATTCCTTGAATCTAATGCAGGGTTGAACAACAGACAAGTGGTATGCCTTAAGGACATCGAAACAAATAAGAAGCCAGAAATCTTCAGAGGAAACAGTCACAAGAGTGTAGACCTGAGAAGAAATGTGGAGCATTGACCTGAGTGCAGAAAACAACTTAGTGCAGGTAGGCTAAAAATGTTATTGGTTGTTTCTACTGATTTCTTAGGAAACAGGATTTTGTGTGGATCCTTTACAAATAAGCAGAATTGTACCAAAGTGAGTGTTGTACCTGACTTGTACTACGCTTCTCTGAATTGAAACAAATCTGCAGGGCACAGACAATGACAACCAGAATGAAAGAAATGAGGTGTGCAATGCAATTGCCAAACACTCCAGAAAGACACAAGTTTTCCTTATCTGCCAGCCCCATGTAGGTGTCCCAGGTACCCTATTGTGTCTCACATGGCACCCACATCTATGTTTAGGCAAGTGAATTGAACCCAAGTTGTTCAGACCAAACATATAATTTGTGTAATCTTGTCCCACTTGCCATTGCGGAGGCTAGAGCTGGCTGTTTGCAGTCCTGTGTTATATTTCTCTTCTTGCCCTCCTCACCCCTCATGCTATGGTGGAATGAAATAAGGGCCTTTCAAAGAGAAAAGCAAAGGGAGGCCTCATCACTCGCTCCAGACAGAAAGAAAAAACCTGGCAATTCAGGCAGTCGAGCCAGTCCTAAGATTTCCACTTCCAAGCCAAATGCTTTTGGCTACAGAGGTGATCTCAGACACTTCCATCTTTCTCTTTGTTTTAAATAGTATCCACTGAAGCACTAGGAGGAAGAGACTGCCCATGTGTTCTGTGACTGGATCATTCACCTTTTCTGAAACCAGAGGGCAAACCTTGCTTCAGTTAATATTTAAGTCTTTATTCACCCCCAAAAAACGCAGTAGCCTCAGGTTAGACCATGCACATTTGATATGGTACAGACAAGAGACTGTACTGGAATTGTTCCAGATAAATTTCAGTGAAGGAGAAAGGTGTGCAATAGTTTTTATATGAAGAAGGCTGGGCAGATCAGGACTGTTCTGCTTGGAGAACAGACCATGGAAGTGCTAATAAAGGTCTAAAAAAACATTGAATGGCAAGAAGAAGGTGGATAGAAATAACAGTCCATGGATTCTTCCCGTACAAGAATAGAGATTATCAAATAAAAGTAGTGGTTGGCAGACCCAAAGTAGAGATTCTTCATGCAAGACACTTCATGCAAGGCACATGCAAGCTCTGCGAATCCTTTTTACAGGGTGTTGCAGGTGCTACAAATTTATATTGTGTGAAAAGTGATTAGAAATATTCATGGAAAAAATTATCAAGGACTATTATTTACAGAGTTAAATGGCACATGGCTGACTCCAATTTGCATTGGGACAGAAAATTCAGTATATGTTTGGCCTTAAGCAGATGCATTCCTTAAGCACATACTACTGACTACTGTCAGATAGGCTGCTGGGCTGGAGAGGCCTTTGGTCTATCTGATGTGGCCATTCTTACATTCTTAAATCCTTTACCTGAATGAAGCAGAGCTGCACTTTGCAATGAGGCTGCTTCCAAAGACAGAATCCGAAGCTAACATATGGCTCTGTGATTTTGAGCAGAAACACCACCCTGCAGTTCCAAAACTCCTTCTGAAACTTGTTCATATATTCCCAGCATTATCTGATGAAAAGAACAATAAAAAAGAACACTTTGCTTAAAAAGACCCAACCAGCTCTTCTGTTATCCAAGCCAAAACTCCACACTTTCCTGAGGTCTCCCTGCCAGAACCACAAAAGACATTGGCACATTCTATAGGCTCAGGCACCAGTAAAATCCAATACGTATCTGAAGAAGACTGATTGCCTGTCCTTACTGCAATGATTTTAAGGCCCAGTGCTCCACAGGGGAGAGATACAAGACAGCCAGGAAAGACATCATGAAAACAGACTGTGAGCATATAAATCACCAGTGCAATTCAGACATGGAAGCTAGGAAGATGACTCCTATTTGGAAGATTAACTACATTGTACATGCTAAGGCAGAGCAAGCAAAACTTTTGATATAGATAAAATGCAGAACACTGCAGGGACAAGAAAGGAACCATCCTTCTGCCTTCAATGAAAACATTGGTTTTATTGAGCGAGGAACTGGAAAGGGTTATTTTTTCCTTGTGCTGAAATATAACCTCCAGACCATAGTTGGGAGGAGGACTGGGGCACTTGCCTACAATGATTCAATCTAGTATGGAAAAAATATATGTTCTTACAATGATTTTCTAACACCGAAGAATTTGTCTATTTTAATAAGCCCAGAGAACCTAGGTGTCTGGTGATTTCTTGTCATAAATCAAGAGCTCATTAAAAAGAAAAAAGTATGAAAAGAAGGCAAAGGTTCTGGCAGGAGTCTTGAGAAAACAATTGAAAAGCATTTTTGAAGTTTCATTCATTTTGGTGCAATACGTGCAAAGGCCACAGCTCTGAGCACGAGTAGTTCTGAAGTCTGCCAACTAAGTACCTAAAAGCTCCTGAATTTACTGAATTTTAGACCATGGATTCAGTTTTCCGCCTGTGTCTGAATATTGCCTGCTTAGAACGAAGCGCAAAGCTGCGGTTGTGGGAGGGAGGTACAGAAAGTCATGCTACCTGACCAACAGGAAATTCAAAGTGCATCAATTGTAAGAGTCCAAAGAGCTGTTGAAAAGTAAGATAAGGTTCAGAAGGGGATTACTGTGTCTTAAATGTGATATTTTTATTGAGAGGGCAGTGCTTAAATTACATTTTTATGAGCCAGCGTGGCATACCATCACTTTTTCATTTTACTGGGAAGCTTGCTGGGACTTCTCTGGTTCACAGCTGCAGAACGGATTAATTTTATCCTCCCCTGAATGAGACCTTCAGTCCCACCGTAGCTTCTAACTTGGAAGCAGCGTGCAAGGATACTACAAGACCAAAATTATTACATCATCAGACAGAGTAGAAGTGAAACAGGAACAAAAATGGATAAAACACTAAGACTTGATTCAGCAAAAACATGTATGTGCATGTTAGCCATAAGCATCCCTGTTTAGTGAAGCACTAAAGCATGTTCGTGGGCTTAATTGAAGTTAATGGGATTTACACAGGTCCTGAAGGTAATCACATGCTTCACTGCTTCATTAAATCAGAATACAAGTATTATAGGTCAAGGTTTATCCTCAGGGAATTCGACTGAAATACAGCGTGATACAAACCTATAAATCATTTTAAGAGTATTTATTATTAAAATGCATGCACAAAAATGTGCTAAGAGGAGCGCAGGTTGCATGAGAGCTGAGCCTCAGAATAGCACTTTGTTTAACGAGATATCTGAGGCATAAGACCGGTTTAAGTGTAAAATCAGAAGTAACTACAGTGAAGTCAAGGCCGATGCAGCTGAGATCAATATTAAACCCCAGAGAAGGATTTTCTAAAAGTATGGGGGGAGGGGAAGAAAAATGGAGAACAGGTCCCCAGAGAGTGTGATAAATGATGATGGGTTAGGCAATATAGTTCTGCTTCCAA
Source organism: Phoenicopterus ruber ruber (assembly GCA_009819775.1). Taxonomy (NCBI): domain Eukaryota; kingdom Metazoa; phylum Chordata; class Aves; order Phoenicopteriformes; family Phoenicopteridae; genus Phoenicopterus; species Phoenicopterus ruber. The sequence goes on from CM020216.1 coordinate 33,236,785, forward strand.
AAGCCAGGCTTAATCCTCTCTCAGGAGTAGACATTGTGCCACATATTTAATCTATCCCTTAGAGAGAGTCAAAAGGATCAAAAGCATCACACAGATACTTAAAGGGAAAGGTCATATTCCCATTGAGGACTAATGACTATATCCCTTCCTGCAAGCATGGGGATTTCTGGTGAGGGAACTAAAACTGCAATGTTTCCAGCATTAACTCTGGCTGTAGGGTGTCTGCTGTCACATCAGCTTCTTGAACCCTTCCCCTTTACTCCAAACTGCCCTCATGCTGTGCGCTTGCAGCTCCCCGTGTTTCTCCTACAGCTTTTCCATACCTTTCAGCAAAGGGATTTCTTTAACAAAACTGAGCTCTGTGATCAGATCACCCGAAGCCACTGCAATGTCTCAAAACTACCAAAGCCTTTGTGGTTACAGAAGAATTGTAGAGAGCTGCTACAATTTAAGAGCAGGGATTTTTTTTCCACTGTAGTGGTTCAATGTGTGTTGTGCGCACACATGTGCTTCAGCACAGATGGAGATTCAAATGAATATCAGACCCTTTGGTGTGAGTTCAAATTTCCTGAAGGTGTTGGAATGTCTGTAAAACATCAGATGCCCTTTTGGTTGTTTTTTTATAAATACATTTTAATTCTCTGCTGATTTGACATTTCAGTTTATTTAGGAAAAATGGGGGAAAAAATGACAACATATTGAAAAAAGTTATTACGGAAAAAAAGAACAGGGAAGGGGAAGGAGGCTTGTATGTCCCTGGCAGCTACCTGCCTTTCTTATACAAAGCCACCTATGATTCTTCTACAACCACAAACAAGCCAGGTTTTCTTTGTGCTCTGTCCAGAAAGGAAGTTCAAAATATGTACATCTACTCCAAAGCTATTAATCTTTTTTACAAGATTATTGAGGGGAGTAAAGAACCATTGTCATCTTTCTTAAAATAAATTTTCCCTGAAGCTTCAGGAATCTTTAAAGTAAGGTTTAAAATATTCTTTCTTTTTTGTCTCCCAACCCATTTACCTCCTAAAAAAGAGTTACCTTATGACTGATTTACTTTTGCATTAATTATATCTGTTTCTCTGTTCCTTCAGAAAAAAAGGAAATCTCTCCCAGCCTGCTGCATTTAGAGCTCTGCGTAGCTGGCTTTAGTTTCAGCTTGCTACTGTCAACCCAGCCCCATAGGGCTGGAGAGGTTGTGCATCCTCAAAGGCTGCATGAAACAGTTTCTAAATGGTCAGTAAGACCAAAAAAACAACAATCCCTGAACCTTTAGATTTTCCAAAATGGTTTCAATTGCATATTGAAAGTAACATAAGGCAAAACAGCAACAAAAATCAGAGTCAGGCCCCTAAACAAATGTCATCACTGCTTAGACTTCAGTGAGGGTGTTAATTATTATCACAAAGTGAGGAAACCACAGAATTGTTGGACTAAACACACGTTTCATGTGGAGAAAGTAGTACAAACAAACCAAAAACATACATCATTTTCCATGGAGCACAGAGAAGATCCATCTATTTATTCAACAAGCCTTAGGGATCCTCCTCCTGTACAAACTATCTAACCTACTACAATAGAACTTGCATCCCAAGGCTATTACATCCTTCCATATGCCTGTAATTTATTAACTATCTCAGCTATGAGATTACAACTGGAATAATTCTGAGTGCCGTTAAGAAGGAGCTTGTTGTATAATATCTACATACACTGTATTATGACACTAACACAGGAGAACCAGCCTTCTCCCATACGCTCACATTTGCTATTCTTTAAGAAGACTTTTAAACTAAACTGAAGATACGCAATTATTCCACCTGGCTATGTGACATGGGATATAACTACAGCAAAGAATGTCTACTCTATACCCTATGGCTGAGCCACATACATGCTGAAAAAGATGTACTTTTCAGTGCAATATAGCATAGGTAGCAGTGATGCATGTAGTTCAAAAGTTATCCCAGAGAATGACAAATATCAGGGACTTCACATTAAGGCAGTAGAAAGGCCACAGCAAGTAGTTTTTGAATAATCTGTCTAGAAGGTATGCTCTTTCCCCCTTCAATCTCAAGGTGATTTGTTACCTGAAGCTGAATAAAAAAGAACATACCCTAGCATATATCTAATACAGGAACATTATCTAGCCGTGCCAAAAAGATTTTTTTATTTATGGACCAAGCTAGCAATAAAATTACTTACAATATTGAGGGCAAAATAGCGATTAGGCAGTTCACTGATCTGTACTCTGAGAATTAAGAAGGACGGATCCTTTCCTGGTATGTACTCATCACAATGAGCAATTTTTAGAGCGTCTCCTTGCTATATACTGATGTCATATACGATAAAAAAGCTAAGCTGACAAACTTGGGTTTTGTCTCTATTACCACATTTACCTGAATCATAGCCACGCTGCCAGATCTTATTTTTGGACTGATAACCAGCAACACTTTATAGGTATGCACAATGGCTGTACGCTGGTTTCAACAGGCAAGGAAAAATCTGCAAGTGCCTTACAAAGGTGATAGAACAAATTTCACAAATTGAAACGTCCAGTCAACCTTATTGAAGCCCTGGAAACTCCTAACAACAAAGTCCTAAAACCAGTGTACTGAATACAGTTAAACCACTTTAGTTAAAGTAACTTTTAATGGAGGTCATTCAACATTAGCAATTTGAGCCAATTTACCTAGTTTAACTTAAACCAGGTTTAATATAGTCTAGTTTTTCAACTGACCCAAACCAATTCCATTCCTGTATTTTCTAACTGATGTACAACTTAATTTTTTAAAAATGTCTCATACTTAAAAATTTGCGAGCAAAGGCAATGCTGCACAAACCACACCTTTCCTTGAATTTATTACCATCTTTTTAGAAAGTTTATTTAAAGGAATATAACCCAAATATGTGCTTTTCTATGAAATGTACTTTTCAAGTTCATTTTGCCAGAGAAAATACTCATTTTCCAGAATGGCATATTTCATTTGCTACCAAAGAGGACTGACTGTAACATAAAGCTAGTGGCTCCTGTAGAAGAAAGAGAAACAATTTGACATGGTAGGTCTGGTATCCTTCTGCAATATCAAATGAAGCCCAACATTTTCAAAATGATGCATGGGAATTTAACCACGTGGTGCCCATTAAAGTCAATGCCAGCTCTCATGGTTTATGAGGTCACCAGAAGTCCTTGATGGAATTACACCCCTGTCCTGCACGGCTGATTCTCTTGTATCACAGACAGAGTCTGAACCAAAGACCATAAAGTCAACAAAAATGTCTGCAGTAAGTTTGGTCAGGTTTGGATCAGGTATTTCCAATGGAAAGAGAGAAACAAGAGAAATAAATTACTGAACAATTGTTAGTTTAACAGCATGGCATGGGTCCTTGTGTTGATACGTATTCCTGTATAGTAAGGGGGAAATAATGTCTTCTGCGGTCATGCTGGAGGCATCTGATGGAAAAGAGAAACACTGGGGAATATTCCTTGGAAAAACAAAAGGACATCCTGTGAGAATGCAATTACAAAGTAATTCCTTAAGCATACCTAACAGCTATCATACAACATATCAAGTACAATATACTTGAGGAATAAATACCCTGGGCTCTTTGTGCATCACCTGCATTTTTAGAATTTACTGTACTGGTGCACATCTGTCAGTTTTATATTTACTAGACTCAATCTTTTATTATCCATCACACACTACCAATATTCAACTTCCAAAAGTGAAACATGGCACCCAATTTGCACAAAGACTTTGCACATTGTTGTGTTTTAAAGCACTCAGTAGTTAATAAAAGACTATGGTCTATTGGTATATTGATTTTCATATTCTGTTGGTTGGAATATGAGCTTGCTTTAGCAATAAACTGAATATGTTGATTGAATACTTTCTGGTTTTCTAGGTTTCAGGTTGTGTTTCTGGAGTGAAGCACAGGGACCTACTATAGTCTCCTGAATATGTGTATGTAAGATATAGTAATTTTATTTGGAAAGTAGGTGTTTAAAACATGGCCCAGCAAGTTTCTAGGAGTTTGTGTGCATATCTGACATAGTCAGGATTTTATTAGAGTACAAAGCGTCCTAAGCTAGTTAAGAATTTAGGGAGCAATTTGTATGCACACACGCATTAATACATGCATACCTTGAAAAAAAAAGGTCTAGAAAAAAGCAGACATGCTTATTGAAGGAGATTTGGACAGAGCAAATAAACAATCTCTCTGAGAGAAGTAGCAAATTTGGAAGCATAACAGCAGTAAGATAAGGATTATCGCCTTGCTTTTCCATGGATGCATGGTGTCTGTTGTTTAGTTAGGTTTCTGTTATCCAGGGCTATATAACACATGAGTGGGGTACCCTGGCCAGCCAAAAACATGGGTAGTGCAACACTTATTTTACAGCAATCTGCAAGATCAGATCAGATGGAGAGGAAAAAAAGCTGATGCTTTAATATGGCACCTCTCTGAACTAGGGAATATAGATGATACAAATATAGCTGTACTGCTTCTGGATTCGGGTGTCTTCATACTTACTACGCCGTCTGTCCACAAGCTGGATAGGTCACCTACCAGATAAGTGTGAATTAACCATACAGGGAATGCAGCGCTGTATCAAATGAATTTCTGTAGCAGCTGTGGAGGCTATGGTAAAGTTTCAGAGCCTTTGAATGGCTGATCCCGGCAGTACCATGGCTTTTCATTTTCCAAGAAAGATTTTTTTAACACAGGCTGGAGTATATTTTCTTCTATCCTTTGTTTTGGTCTCTGTTATTACTGTTCCTTGGAAAGAAAAAAAAAGTAAGGCAAGTTCAGAGTGGGGCAACTTTTTCATTACAGAGGATTGAATCACCCAGTAAAGGACAGAGTTTACAGCAGGAATCCCGTGAAAGAGGCATTGTGTACCTATGTTCACATCCAAACCTTATGATATAGCCTGTAATATTTTACCTTTTGCAGCCAGACTGCCATTCCTTGCCTTTGCTTAAATGAGCAGTCAGAATACACACAGCTGGCCTGGGTTATTCCCCTCTCCCATCATCTCTACACCCATCTGAATATCAAGCTCCAGCTAAATTTTACTGATAAAGACAACACTATGCAGAAGGAAAAATATCCACTCTTCATGCTGTACATCTGAGTAGGGCTAAATGACTAATGAAAAGTCCTGGGCATCAACTTAAAAGGGGGAAAAGGAAAGGACTGGTGCTGTGGGTGGAACCGGGAGGGGAGGGAGGCTGGCATGGTGGGCTATGGAGTGGGACATGTCAGTCCTTGAGCTGGAGCCAATGCCAGTCACGCTACATGGTTTAAACAGCACTACCTCAAAAGTGCATGTTTATTTCTGCAAAGTGTTTGACTTCCATCTGAGGGCATTTTGTATGAGCTAGGAGGAAAGCTATTTGAAGTCTTTTTATAAACAACATAACTTAGGTAAGTATTTGACATGGATAAATACTTTGCAAGCAGCATAGAATTATTAATTAGGAATTTGCAATCTCTCAACTTACACTTATACTCCAATGCCCTATTTCTGAGGAAGTATTCACAACCCTGATTCAAAGGTTGGGGTATTACAGACATGCAACCACAGAGCCCAGGCTTTTAATATGCTTTTTAGAATGAAAAGATTAAAATAAGTACTTTAGGGCTGTCCCTTAAACTGAACCTTCAAGTTCTTTTACCCTCACGCTCTATAGGGGCTATTGTAATGATACCCTCGCCATGATGACTGGTTGCTCACCTGTATAGAACTCCTCTTTTCTTTCCCGCCATCTTTAAGAGGCTGAAGCAGCACAGCATCATGCAAACCCTCAACGTTTCTTCAGCGCAGCTTGGGGAAGAAACAGGCCATCATTCCCAAAAGCAGATGGGCGATAGTCCTCGGCCAAAACGAGCGAGGAATCTCGGAAGAGCCAGCTTAGCTGAAAGCAGCGGCTCCAGAGCTAAGCGGCCGGTTGCACCAGCGGCGGGCGGGCGGGCGGGCGGGCGGCTGCTGCCCCGGGCGCGGAGCGCGGCCGCTAGGGGGCGCCGTGGCCGCCGCCGCGAAGGGGCGGCGGCGGGGCAAGGGCCGGCGGGCGGGGGGCGGCGGAACGGCCGGCTGCTGCGCCACCGGCCGCCTCGCGCTCCGCCGGCTCCCCTCCCCCAGTACCGTGCGGAACGCGGCCCCGGGTGTCAATCCGGAGGGCAGGTTGGTTGCCATTTACATCGAAACGACTTCGGGGTAAAATCCGACACTCAGCCGACACGTTTTGGAGGAGAATGCAGAAACTCCTGAAAGCCATTGCTGAGGATATCGCGTTTAAAAGCTAATTAAAACAACCCCTTCCGTGCAAAATCTTCAGGTTGCAAATGGAGTGGCTATTAGGAACACTTGCTAGGAATTCAGCAGAGATCTAAAAGAAAAATGTCTTTGTAATTCACAAGTAAAGGAAAAATAGCTGAGGAAAGGCTTGCTTTTTTTTTTTTTTCTGACATTCTAAACCCATGTTTCTTTCTGAAATGTGCTACCCTTTTCTTATTCAGTATTTTTAGATTAGTTTTATTTTTTTCTGCTTCAAATAATTGACACATAATGGATGCATGAAAACAGATTGATGTAATCTTCAAGATTAGGATTCCAGGGCTATAAAATAGGAAAAACTGAATTAATTCTTCACTTTAAAAAAAATAATTCAAAAAGATATGATTTATTAGGAGGAAAAGTAACGCATGCTTTCCTGTTAAGTTATAATATGAATGGTAGCATTTTGAACTCCTGGCCTAAAATAGTTATATTGAGCTTTGATCCTTAGGACGTTAACAGACGGGAAGCAGAGGAGTGAATTGGGGTGAATTTAATAGTATCCAGAGATAGAATAATTAACTCTTATGGTGCCTATTAGCAGCCAGGGTCTGAAGGAAAAGGATTTAGAAAAATAAAACCAGGAAGGGAAAAGAGGCATTTCTGAATATTGTTGGGTATGTAAGTTATTGGAGAGAAAATTATGACATCCTTCCTTAATATGAGTCATGAAATGAAGGTCAAGTTCATCTTCTTTACCATCCACCAAAGAGGATGACTGTTGGCAAACAGGCTGGAAGGTTGAGGGCCACCGGTTACTGTCACTGCTCATTTCTTGAGCTTTTATTCTCTTCTTGCATTAGTGAACTTTTCAGTAAATTTACTCTTTTCACAATACATGTATGAGTACGTGGAATAACAAGCCTTCTTATGAGTCACAAGAGCTACAGATCTCTCCTTTCTTTCCAGCTTTATTTGTAAACTAGGTATCAAATCCTATTCACTTAACACAGAGACTAGACCTGTGTAGGTTGGTCCGGCAGAGGACTTAGCACTATTATGCTCCCTGATTTACTTCTAAGTGTCCACATGGGTTCATACTGCCCAATGTAGCACATCTTCCTTCTTGTAACAACAACCTGAGCTCAGGCTGTCTGTAAATGCAGCACCTTTGTGCCTGTTCCATGGTATTAAGACCCTTCTAAGAAGGACGCTGAAAGTTGCTTTTTTTGCCCAACGAAACATAGATGGGGCTCGGAAAGGGTGTGTTGACCACAGCACAGATAGGCTCAAGTGCAGATTCAGACCTGCGTCGAAAACATGGGGTAGCTGTACTTGTGCATACCTTCCTGTTTAATTGCTATGTTAAGCATTGGTCTGTTCCTACAAAAACCATTGAAGTGCCTGAAAACAACATGCAGGACATATTCCATAGCTAAAAGAAGGCCTGTAGACTGAGAGGTAAAATAAAATTACTCCATAAATACCGGAGAGATGTTCTTTACATCAAAAGAAGCAGCACTTCATTTTTCAAAGGCTAAGACATCAGCACAGGTGACAACATCTTTCAAAGTGCAGAGTAGATATTAACCCACTTCACTAAAGCTATGCAAAAACTCAGAAAGATGTACTTCACATGATTATGTATTATATACCAAAGGGGAAAGGAAGGAAGGAAGAAGAAATCTCCCCAGCCTTTCTGCAAAGGCATACAATAGAAGTCATTGAAAAGCCTCTCAGTATTTTGCAGTACTGGACAGTAAATCAATGTAATCTGCATTTCTGCAGTAGCAGGAAACTTTCCAAATGATCGCTATAAATGGAGCACATGTTTTACGTATAGGTTACTATTTTTGGCAGTCCATCAAACCCCTTTGATCTGTAGACAGTGGGGTTTCATCCAGCCAGCAGGACAAGAATAAAAGGCCCATATTCTGCCTTGTGCCAAGATCCACTCAGAGCAGGAGATGGGGAGTCAGTTATGGTCACACAACTCAGCGGCCGCTCCTGTGTCAGCCTGAGCCACAGCAGAACTTAGATAAGCTTATGTAGTTCAAGTACACCCTAACTAATCCCAACTCGTTTCAGTCCCCGAGATGTACCCGTTAAGAACCAAGAGCACTCTATTCTGCTTCTGTGGGTCTCTCAGTCACTCCCTGTGCCAGCACAGGGAGAAGAATTGGCACAAGAGCTGTTCATACCGCCTTGCGCTGGCTGCATGGCTCCCTACGCAGGGAGCATCCCCCAGGGGCCAGTTAAGCCAGCGCTCTGCAACACCTGCACAATACAAAGTGACGGAAACCAGCACAGAGAGTCTGGCCCGTGAGTCCTCAAAATGGAAAAAGGCAGATGAAGAAAAAAAAAACCACACCACACCAAGGCAAGGGAAACCAGGCAGCACAGGAGGATTAGAAAGAAAAGACCAGAACGAAAATTTATAAAACGGAGCAGATCACTTCCTGACTGCAACAGAGCTGAACTTCAAAAAAGATCCACTAAGCCCACAGTGCTGCTGCCCAGGACGGACAGTGTGTGAGTGTCCTCCCTCTCCTCTGGTTCCTCATCAAAGACGATGTCAAGATTTATGTCTCCCTTTCTGAACAGTTCTGGGAGTTTAAACTGGGCCTCAGTCCATTACAGCCCCTGTATAAAGGAGCGAGCAGCAAAGAGAAGTGTTTTGCCGCATGTGGATAATGCACTATGGACACGAGCGTCCAATATCCATGGTTTCGTGGCTCTCCAAGTTGATTCCAACCATAGGGAGAAGCCAGTGTTGACAAAGAGAATTATAAATATCTAATTTGCCCACCACATTCTTTTTTTTTTTTTTAACTCTGAAATTCATTACACTCGTGGCATATATATAAAATACATTTTCATTAGCCCGTCATCAAAGCACGCAAATCTTAAAACCCCTCTGCTGTTCTGAGTGACATATTTCAGGAATAACTACTCAGAAATAACTGCTGTAGATGTGTCTGGCTGCTGAACATGAAAGTATGGGTGCTGCTGACTGCCTGGCAGCTGGCCCAGCATTTAACCCTGCTGTTTTAAAATGTCGTAAAATAAGCACAATTTAATCTTTTGAAACCTTTTGGTCAGTGACTGTGATTTCCGCAAAAAATGACTTCAAAGGAAAGACAGGCACCTTTGTTGATGCCTTTTTAAGCAGTCATGAGTTCCAAATTATTTTAAAAAAGGGAAGCAGAAACCTCAAAGTGTGTAACACCTCCTCAGGATTAGATGCTGAAGTGATATGTAAACTGGGCTGTAAAAATCGATCCTCCACTAGCGATGTGGCTCAGAATGATATAATTAAAAGATAATGTCAATGGAAAAAGAATATCATCATAGACTAATGGGCTCCTCCTGACACATAAATGCTGCAGCAAAGCCCCTATTTTAATGAAAAAATACCACTAAGAAGCCAAGTTATTTTATTTTCAAAGAAGGATGTGTTGAAAATGTTCTATTTCTGTTGCTATATTCCTGTTTTGCCAAATGTCTGACACAGAGTTAACACTTCCACCTTGCAGTGTTCATGTAACACACAGCATTCCTCCATGCCTCAAGGTAAAGCACCATGCTTTACCTGTGCAGAAAGCAGCATGCTTCTGCAAATAGTGTTCCTTCTTGTTAATAAGTTGCAATCTTAATATAGACTGAAGGTTTTCTTTCCAAACTTAGATGGGGTAAAAAAATGTCCAGATTTAATCGTTTGACACAGATTCCATTCAACTCGACTTAAGGAATGCGGACATTCCTAGGCGTAAGACTATTTAGGGATAAGGTAACTATTTTTCACCCCAGTCAAAGTTGAGTTAAAAATGCCATTTAAATACATAGGAGAGAAAAAAAGGGATGTGAAGATACCTTGAATAATTAAACATATTTCCAGTGTACATCAAATTAGTCTTTTTGCCTTCACAAAAAAAGTAGCCTTTCTTCTGTTCTTCTCAGATTTGGTTTGGGAGAAATGCCTTTTGGCATTTTAGTATTAAAGCAGAGTGATATAAAGAGCATTTGATCCATCAGTGCATGCTAGGATGCTCTGAAAACGCCTACCAGATGTGGCCCTCAAAAGTCTTAGGCGTCTTCTGCTTAGTTCCTGGCTTTAGACCAGTCCGAGGAAGGAACTAGCTGATGAGCTGCTCAGACCAGGCTGATCTGGACATGATCTGGACAACTATTGTCACCTACAGAACTTTAAAATCGAAAAGGGAGGTGCCTTGCAAGACTAGGCGCCTCCAGGATTAGACAGCAGCCAAGCACGGGTTTCTGGAGAGCACTTTTGGATACTGTTCCACCTACATCCTGCCTTAGGTGCCTAAGTCCTTTACTAAAGCTAGCCAGAAAGGCTAGATTCCCATTGAAGTCAAGAGAAGGATTTACATTAACTTAAGTGGATTGGTTCAGGCCTTAAAATGAGAACCATGTGTATATCCTTGGGAAGAATCTGGTCCCTTCTGTTTATTCATTGTGACTTCTTGCTATATTGAACCGTTCACATGCACTAATCCACAAATAATACGTCAAAAGATGTTTTGGAGAGCAAGAGAGTTGTGGACTTTCATGCCCATAGTCTGTGCTATTTTCAGCGGTTCTGGAAGCACGGCAACCACCCTGGCTAACAGGCCAGTCAAGCCACATACACCATTCAGGTCATACATAAGCTCTAATTGTATTACTCGTTTGGCTCGTCAATACTTTTCCATGGAGCTGAAGGAAAGGAGGGCATATGGAATAGAGAAGCAGGAAAACTAGTGAATGAGAGAATATAACTTTCAGGGTTCTGGCAATGTTTTCACATCCATTTTTTGCTCCACTCCCCTGAGGTCACAAAAAGCAAATGGCATATTCATTTCCTTCCATCTGTGCTATTTTGAACAGCAAACGGGAACTAATATCTAAACTTTCCTAATAAGTAGGAGTGGAAGGAGAGCCGGGTAATAATTAGCTACTGGCTAGCAATGCCTTGTACATTATGTGACTCTCAGAGTGATGTTCATTGTAGACATATTTTTCTTACTCCTTCTCCTATTTTGCAATGCAATGGCACTTTAAATTAAAAATTTTAAAAAGCCCACATTCTACCCAAATCCTACACATCCCGCATGGAGCAGCAGGAGCAGACCCGTGCAGAGCCAGGCCAGTGCTGTCTCATTTTCCTTTAAAATACATGCAATTCCTTGTAAACACTGGGATGAGGTGGCTGGCCAGGAAGCCCTGGTGGTGTCGGATGTGTGGCGATGGCCCCCCTTCCCCGGGGAGACAGCTCAGCTCCAGCTGCAGCTGTCTCCCCCCCGCCGCTGGCTCCGCAGGAGGGGGCAGCTGGCAGGGCCTCCCCACCACCGCGCCGCCCCAGCAGCTTGCTCCCCCCGCCCCAGGCCGCAGAATCCAGAATTTAGTGACCTGGCGACGTAGCAAATAAATAAATGAATGGAGCTGGAGAGCTTTCTGGAGAGGGCTGTGGGCCGTGCTTCCCAGAGCGAAGGAGAGGAAAAGCGCTTCTGTAGGCGTCTGGCTGGCTGGGTTCCTGTCAGAATAATGATTTCAATGTTACTGTGATTTCACCAAGCAGCACACTGGGGCACCTAGGGTCTTGGTAGGCAATTTTTTACAGTTGCGAATGTAAATAAGGCATTTATTCAAATTGACCCTCTATTATACAGAAAAAACATAAGCAGAGAGGAAGCACTGCTGTTTGAGTAGCAGATTGCAATGCATTCATGAAGCAGGGAGCAGGATGGGTCCTGCACATCACCTGGCCAGCGCTGGCCAATATTTGCATTTTAAAATGGAGTTTAAGGACAATAATTCTGCCACTGACCTGGTTAGCAAGGCAGCTCTACACCTCAGATTCCAGTCTGTAAAATGGGCATAAAGATCATGCCCTTACACAAGTCCCACAAGGCACGCTTGCGTGATTTGAAAGCACTGGGCACACACTGGGCGGGAACCAGATTTCTGCTACAGAACTACATTCACAATTCTGGGGAAAAAAAAGATTGCGTAAGAAAACCAAGTTGAAATCCTGAGATATTTCTTTCATTAAAAGTCTTCTCCTAAGCAGCACTATACTTACCCTAAAAGATTTCATGTCAGAGACTATTTACATTTTTTTACACTTCAGTTGGTTTGTTTTCCAAAATGCAAAGTAAACCTAAGCCAGAGAACCAGGATGCTATTTTTTAAAGAGAATAAAAATGGAAAGTTTTGATAAATGAAAAATTTTTCCAAATTTTTCATGTCAAAAAATGCATCCAAACCCTTTCCTGTGGGGAATTTTCATTTTCAACCAACTGGCATTTTTATAAAGATCTGTTTCATTAAAAGTTTTCCACCTAGCCTGATCCAGTAGTACTGCTTTGTACCTGGGTACTGCCAAACCTCTGCTGGGCTCTACTGTGATGCCTCATGAGCTGAGGTCAGCTAGGAGACTCTTTTTGGGCGTGATGAGTTTCTGACAGTTCCCTGATGCCTAGGAAACAGCAGTTTACCACTATGGCAAAGCCTGCCCGAGTTTAAAATAAGGGCGGTTCCTGCCTTTGGTTAGGCCACTTTTTCTTTTTTTTTTTTTTTTTCTTTTTCCTTTTTTTTTTTTTAATTTTAAAAACATTTCCCCTTTATTTTCATGGTAAAAGGTATTTTCAATATTTTACAAGAAAATACTGAATGTCCTTATTAGCTTTAGGCCATAAATGCCACAAAACAGATTTAAAAACTGGAATAAACCCAACATAAATGCTTACTATTGGTGAATATAAGGGCATACAAAACAGGGCAGTAAAGTCACTATACAATATCAGGAAAACCATTAAAAAAATCTGGAAAAGCATCAAGATGGCTGGCCTCTTTGTAGTTTCAGCACAAAAAAATTGAGCCTTATTTCTAAATATTTTCCCTAGTGGGAAATAACAGCTTGAAAATAATCCCAGATGTATTCATTTGTGTAACATTTTTCTGCCTGCAACATATAGGCATGGAAAAATTATTGAAGGTTTCAATTCTGGACTTGTATTTTAAAAATGTCAAGCTTTTGAAAAACAGCATCATTTTTCCTTAAAAGCTATTCATTTACCTGGAATGTTGGCCAGCAGGCGTACATTATGGACTTGGTTTAGTTAAGATTGAAAAATTGCCCAAAGGCAAAAAAGAAGTAGGCAATTTTTGTGGCTCAGACTATATACCAGCACAAAATACAGCTGAGTTGATTTTTGCACTGGCATATAAAAGAATTTTGCAAGTATGGGATCTTAAAAGTGATCAAAAGCTATCTGAGGTTTTTTAAAAGCTCAAGAGTTGTTTTTTTCCTGTTGTCTTCTTCACAACCAAAATCTGTATCCTGAGGTACAAACAATTAGAAAGCTCTTATTAAATGGCTACTGAAAACAATAAAAATAAAAGCAATCCAAGCCCATAATTAATAATTTCCAAAGAAGAGCAGATGAAAGTATGTTTCTGTTTGCTCTACAAAACAAGTTGTTTACTAAAATGTTCCCATTTTTGGGTAGATATTAAAAAAACCCCAACAGATACACTCAAAGCTTCAGGAAGTTGTCTTGCTAAAGGAATCACTGTTTTCATTTGTATCGTACAATCTAGACCATCATCTTGAAAAGCTCTTCGTCTGAATAGTATTTACAGCCCGGTATTTTCTGTGACATACAGTAAGTGATGTTATCATGATATACGGGACTACAAATAATTTTAACAGGTTGGATTTACCAGGGTTTTTCTTCCCCTGTATGTATATGAAATCTCTTTCTTTTTTATGCAGAGAGACTAATAAAAAGAAAGAAAAGTCAGTGGAAACTCAGGGAATTGATTTATTCCTCAAGAGCCAAAGGTACGGATGTGGGAACACGTATAGTGGTCAATCCAGTGCACATCAACCCTACAGGGCTGAAGGAAATGCCTGTACTCTGAAAGGAGGAGCCAAGCTCATGTTGAACCAGCCAGCTCCCAGACCAGGCAGACTATTGCTGTATCAGTGCAATGCTCTATGTAAGTGAACAAGGGTGAGCAGTGTGAACGTAATGCCATACGGCCAGAGCTCCACTGGCTTGGCATGAGTATCTTTGCACAGTGCCATTGTTCTGCAGAGTTGTGCCAGCCTGCCTGGAGCCTGCCTGAGGAAGTCCAGGTGACCCTGGGCGTTGCAATGCACGTATAGCTGTAAGGTGCATGGTGAACCAGGGTCCACGCAGTCTATCCCTTTACCACAGGAATCATTGCTAGAACTTCTCTGGTTTTCTATTTGAGAACAATCAAGTCTTTAGAGGGTACCATAGAGGGTATCCTTCAGGAAATGTAGCCACTACATGGCTGGCAATATCCAACTGGCTGGTTATTCCGTGAAAGGTGGTCCTTTTCCTTCTGGGGTGCAAACTGCTGCTACACGTGCAGTCTTCCTCAAATGCAGAGCATTAGGAAGAGGTCAGCTCAGCTAGAATGACTCAGATGGCTCATGGGCTTTTGGTACAACATATCAGCTTTGCCCTGATAGAGTGAATGTCCACACTCAGCTCACATGTGATATTGGAACATGGTCCATGTGCAGGGGGAATGGTGGTGGGAAGTGCTGTAAGTGGTGTATTCTCTCTATTCTTCACTAGATGCAATACCTCCTCAATGACAGCAAAATTTATTTCTTGGATACTTCACACTGCCTTCTGTATTATCCTACTGGCAACAAACAGTGGCTCAGTCGTACCTCTCCTCACCCATGTGCTTCAAGAAGTATTTGAAATAGCCAGTCAGACAAAGTGGGAAGAGCGAGTTCAGGGACAGTGCTTCTATGCCCATAATACTGAATCTAGATTAAATGCCAAAGGAAGGACTTCTGACATTTCTTCTCAACACTTTTCCTCTTCCTTAACAGAACTACAGTCCTCTCTGTCTCAAGAAGAAAATATGAAGAAGACATACTGATGTTTCTGTGCTACTGAGCTCTCCACCAGCATACAGCCAGAGAAGAAAAAAACACTGAAAAGGTACAGTCAATGAGGTCTTAATGTATAGCTGGTGAAGCTGGCAGAGAAGTCCTACTTGATGCCCAGGAGAGCAGCCAGGCCACAAACCTGAAACCTGTAAAAATGCTGAATGCCCGCAGCTCCCAGCTCCAGGTGATTAGCATATCTGAAAAGTCAGATCAATAAATATCTCATTGCAAATTAAAGAAAGAGAATTTGTGTCGACATCACTGTTGTCCCCCTGCAGAGCATTTGCAGATGTCTTGGCAGATCAGGGAAATCAGATACGTGGCCTCTGGTTATATTCTAAGTGTGACTTGTTTTACTTACACATATAAATAAGTCCTGGAACAGAGATAATCAAACAGCATGCAAGCAATTCCCTTGTTCAGGAATCTCAGCTCATCGCTAAAATTGGGATTACAAGCAACAATTCCACCTGAAGAACAGATTTTCATACAAGATCAAGGCGAACAGCAAACTTGCCTTCCGATAACACAGCTCCCTTCACACACAACTGTATATAGCTCAAATTAAAAAAAATGAGTGTATCTTCCCATGAATGAATATTTACTTGCATGCTTAAATAAAATAAAAAAGAAAAAAAAAGAGTCTGGAAGATTGAAATGGCACCACCTGGTGACACCTGCCACACGATATGAATGGTTGCACACTAGTATTCATGAAGCTACTTTTGTTGTTTGAAGTTTTGTTGAATAGCCTGGTGTATAACCGTAAAAGCCTTTAACAGAAAAATCTTAATTAGCCACTGCTTTTTTTCATTCTGTTGCTATAGCGTGCTGCAAAGACAATTGTAGACAGGCGTGTGTATTCAGATACTTCATTCAGAAATTACCAGAGTAAATCAAGTTATATATAAGACTCACCTCACTCTAATTTATAGTTCAGCTCAGACCATTGAACTTGTAAGTAAAATTTATGGGGGAAGAGCAATAAATTAAATTGGGTAGAAACATAATTTTAGTCCTCCAGTTACTTGTACAGTTCGATTTAACACATAAAAAATGGAGTATAATACTAACTTGTTAATAAAATGTGCCCAGCGCTGACATGTAAAAACAGTTTTATAATTGGTTGGTCCACTCTGTTAGCCTTGTTGACAACACTAAATTTTCAAAACCCTACATTAGTAACATTGAGCTAACATTATAAATGCGGAAAGCTCATAAATGCATACAACAGAAATTCATTTGGCCTTTGATTTTTTTTTGGGTGTCTTTAAAGTGAAAACTGTAAAATTACCACATAATAAAAGCCAGTACACTGAACACTAATTGCCCATTTATAAAAAGCTCTTTTCCTCCAATCACGTAGGTGTGAGGCATAAACTTCTTGGGTTTTACGGAGCTGCGATTTATACTTTCTGTTCTGTTTCTCTCTGTTGCATTTCATCTTAAGCTTATAAAAGACGAGCTGGATTTTATTAATCTGCATCAGCGTTCATTGGACATTAAATCTACGAAGATCCCTACAGGGTTTTAATTGTGGCTGAATTGCCAACAATAATTGGGCCTCCGACTAACCACGGAGAGCAGCCCACCCTCACTGCCGGGCACAACTGCTAGCTCCAACACCAGCCACGATAGCCCACTTTGTCAGCCGCCCGAAGGGAAGTTGTCAAGTCTGGGACCCTGCTGCTTTATTCCTATAACTATGTTTTAGAAACACCTCACAAGTGGAATTGTGGTTGCCTCATCCAGAAAATGTGGAAAGGATTAATGTGGCATGTAAAACAAATCACTCCTGAGCTCAGCTGAGAAAGTGGGTATTAAAAGCACTCCAGTCAAAAGAGCTTTAGTGAAAGGGTCATGGTGATATACAGTCAGCACATGTTGGGCTGGTAAAGCTGCAGGGTGTTTGGAAATGGTAATGGTCCATGGGTGTAAATTCTTTCAAGACCTCTTAAAGGCACATGTGTTTCTTGAGCATGTTCTCCAAACAAGGACCTGTTATAGGTTAGATTCACTGGAGCTTTTAAACTTTATTGATTGGTTTGTGGTATTCCAGGTTCGCTTACTGGGTTTTTTTTAAAGCTGTTGATAAACACAGGAAAAGATCCTGGTTTAATCTAAATCTTATAAATCTATAAACTATGTGGTATGTAGCTTTATTGTAACATATTTCAGAATGTGTTGGTTTTTTTCTTTATGCCAGTAATCACTGGCTTCACAAGAGTTAAGGGTCTATCAACATTTCTTTTACGAATGCAGGTTGGTCAAAGCGTCTTTAGTTTTGAGGTTAAAAAAGTCAGACCCTTAACTTTGACATAACACTTAGTGTGCCTTTATATATTTTTGTAACATTTGTAACGTAATATTTCCTAAAGTTATTAAAAAGATGGCTCATGGCAGCTTTTCTTGTAAAGCTGGGAAGTCTTACAGTGCTTAGCGAAAGCTTTATTTTATAAGTTGCACTATTCCTTGTTCTTTTTTTCATTAGGAGTTTCACTGTGATTTAGCATAAAGAATAAAAATGTGATAACATATATGTATCATGTAGCCCTTTTCTACCCAAAGAATCGTCACTACAAGACGGAAACGTCCAGGAAGGGTTTTTGAGCAACAACTCACCTTGACTTCCGTCAGAAACGTGAGGGTTCAGTAATTTTGTAAATTAGGCCTTCTGTACAGGGATCACTTCACTTACACTTGAAATGGAGCCATTTCTGAGAAGCATGTGTCAGGTGTTGAGCAGAACACAGCCACATCTTTATACAGACTGAGTGGCTGAGAAGTGGAACTAAAAAAAAAAACCAAATGTATGTAGTTGCTGCAGTACTTGCCGTGATATAATTAAAATCACTAATAATCACTTCCAATACGCACCATTCAGTTGAGAACACATCCCTGCAGCAAGTGGCCTGCATGCGATTCTAGGGAAGCCTATCACAGTCGTGGCCCAAAAGCCAGTATTTTAGGATTTGGCCAGCAGAATGCTGCTTTGGTCAAGTACACTAGAGATTAGAATTTTTCAGCCTTATTTCTGAATGTATTTGTTTTTACACAAGGCCACTGTTAATTATTTTATGTGGTCATTTAACCTGTGTTCATTATAACAGACTTGAAAGCAGAATCACAGATTGCAGTTACATGATGTGGTAGGTGAACACATTTGTTCTGAATAATGATATTTAATTGAAATCATATTTAAAAACACTGAGGAGTTGTTTTCTTGCAAACCCACAGGACTGTCATGAACAGGGACCATGGTTAAATGATCAAACCCCTACTTAGTCAAGTTAAAACAAATAAATAAAATAACGTGTGACCTTGGAAAAATTTGGGTTCTATGTAGGTTCTGGTTCAGTGCCTCTGACTTTGGCTCCAGCTACAACCATGACTACAAATATTTTTTCACAGGCTTCAGCAATGACACCATTTGTTACTTTTGCTTAGTACAGCACTGGTGAAAGTCAAGATCAATCATTCTCCTGCAACATTTCCACCATGCAATGAAGTTCCAGCCATAAAGCAAAGGGACACACGGTAGATATGATGTCACTGTCTGGCATCTTTATGGAAATCAGAAAGCTTTGGCAATGCTGAACTTCAAAATTAAGCTTCCTGTCCTCTTCCCCTTCAGGAAGGTGAAATGTGATGTGCCTGTAACCTATCTTGAAACAGATGTCCTGTAGCTACTTAGGTAAACAGCTGAGGTAACTGGCCAAGACACATTTCAATGTTTTGTGAAGTGACACACAGTCTAAAAAGACCAAGGGGGGGAAAAAAAAGGTTAATAGCAGACGTGGGTTGTTGTAATGTCATTGTTCCACATCACAATAACGTGCAGGAAACTGGACAACACTGTAATCTGTAAACCAAATTATTGGTGATCTGCCCAAACATTTTAAAATCCAAACACCTGCAAGGAGCAGCCAAATACTCTGAACAGAAGACTAGTTCTTCTGGGTTTTTTTACCTTTAAAAAAAATATTATTAAATTTTAGGCTTAGGAAATGTTTTTCTTTAAGCTTGCTAAACTACAAGGCATGAACAAAAGGCATTTTTTTTTTCCAAGAGTATACAGTTGCTCTGTTAAACCAAGTAAAAGTTTCCTGTAGCTAGGAAAAAAGACACTGCTCACCTTTTGTTTCAACTCTCATTTTATAACAGAATCAGTCTTGCTAGTCTTCATATTAAAACCTCAAATCATCTGTTTTGCTGAAACACTGAGGTTGTTTTAAATTGAAGTCTTAATAGTACCGGCATTTTAAGTTAAATTGCTAATAGCACTGGCTGTCAGGTTTGTTTCATTTTGAGAAGATTCTGCTCTATCTCAGAACAAAACCTGTAGATTCAGATTCAAAGATGTTCATCAATATGTTCATCATCAAGAACCAGTCAAAGTTGGAGAATAAGCTAGAAGAAAAAAAGGAGAATATTGCAGAAGCTCTCCTTTTGTTGTTTAGTTTTTTCAGTCAGTGAGGCTATAATAGTTTGATTTTAATTTAGTCTAATTCACTGAAAAACCCAACTTTCTTTTCCGTTAGAAGACAATCCTGAAAATGTCCGCTAAAGTAATACAAATAGTAAATAGATTTAATAGGATGCCAATGGTTTATATCCTGAAGATGATCTCTTTCTTATCCAGAGCCAGATTTTAACTGTGTTATGTCAGTAACCTGAAGGCCTTCAGGTAGCTGGGATTTATCAGACATTTCACTACCTAAAAGAGTTCATTTCAACAGAAGAGGATAGGGGGCTAATGAGCTCTCTGTGCAGCTCATTAGTTAGCCGTTCCAGTTCTGACCCACCACCCTCAGCCCCCAAAAACTAGTTTAGTGGAGTAGAGAGAGGGCTAAAGCACCAAGGTCTCCCTAAAATTACCCATCCTCTTACTCTTCTGTGGAGTTGCCTCAAACACTAGTAAGGACTTGGGCCTTGCTATGCTAGGGGATGTGCAAACATTAAGAAAACAAATATTACTTGCTCTGAAGAGCAGATAAATTTAAGAATCTTCCAACAATAGCGGTCAGTGAGGTTAAACACTCCTAAACAGGAAATCAGGTAAGAAGAGAAAAAAAATAAAAAAAATCACAGGGTTTATTTACCTTTCAAGTTAGGAACAAATTGGGACTTGTTTTGACCTGTACCTAGTGAGCTTCATCCAGCTTGTTCAACAAGGCTTTGACATGGGCAGACCAAGAGTCAAGGTTGAATTTTGGTAGGCCTATGGGCAAAAATGAGTGGTACTGAGAAAAGAAGGAAAGAACAAAATACAGCAGAGAGCATAACGGGGGGGGGGGAGAAGCTGGATAGAGAAGGAAAAAATTATTTAGTAAAAATTATTCTGATTAAATCATTTACATTTGGAAAGCATATATCAAAAAAGAGAAAAATCTACTTTGTGCATATTTTCTCCAAAAATTATCAAAATGCCATGTTTCAGTAAGGCCTGGTGCTTTGTTTTAAACAGATTCTAGACAAAAATATTAACATTTTACACACTCCCTTTTTTTGAATTTTAAATTTAAGATTTTTGGTTGTACAGTTCTTCTTCCTCCTTTTTATTTTTTCCAAGTTAATAGAGGAAGAAAAAGGCAAACCTGGGGAAGCCCTCATCTGAAACGAAAAAATATCCTGTATTCAGGAAACAGCATACTTTTTTCCCCATAAAGTTGAACAAAACTTTTTGTTTCTTCGAAAAGATGAAAAAAAGGCAAAGATAAACTCATGTCATCACATAAGCAGCGAAATGCATAAGCTGACTCACATTTTCTGTTGCTGATGTAGGACTGTCCATGTGTCGGCCATTTCATGAAGGGCATGGACACCACCTAGCAACCTCATCTAAACCAAAGAGGAGAAAGGTAGGCAAGAAGGAGGAAAATGTCCACTTTCTTCTCTCTGTTTTTGTTCATAAGATCCTGCCAGTGCTCATTTTCCAAACAGTTTTTCTGTGTGATCTTTTCTACACTTTCCATGCACTTGCCACATTTTCCCCACAAAATCTTCTCTCTACATATCTGCAAAAAGTGCTACATGAAGGGCAGTGAGCACACATCACTTTCAAAACAGTCTGGTAATATACGTACACATGTCTATGCGCATGCATGTGTTGAAAATGTTTATCAGGGTCTTCCTGTGGCACTACTGCTTTCTTATTCACAAGTGCCATACCAACCCCAGGCATAACATCAAAATAAAGTACTCACAATTGAATTTTACCTGTATATTCTGCTATTCATACGTTAAATACATCAGTACTGAAGCAATCTCAGAATGTCATTTTCTACCTCCTATCGGCTCTGGATTTTGCCATCTTAGGAAACAAAAACCTAGTTAAGACTATGAACAGACTAACCAGCTCCCTCTACTAAACAAAAGAGAGCAGATACAGTAGGCAAGTGCCCCCACTAACATCTTTAAGCAGCAATTTTCAGGCAAACAAAAGGAAGCACTTTTCATTAGCAATCCACAATTAAATCATGGAACTCATTACCACAGGATGCTGCAGAAGCCAAAAGTATAACAGGGTTCAAAAGGAGATTAGACTAATTCATGAAGGATATGTCTATCAATGGCTATTAAGCACGGTGATCCGGATGCACCTCTGGCGAAGGAAGTCCCTAACCCACTGACTACTGGAAGCTGGGAGGGATACCATGGGAGGACTTTGTGCATAGTTTTTATGTTCATATACAGAAAAAGATTATTTTAATTGAGCACGTTAGAGAATTGTTTTGTTCTCAGACCCACAGTTCTTATTCCTACTTGACTACTTAAATGTTTGCAATGCTCTTTTTTAGGGCCTCTTTTTCAGCAACTTGAACATTATATTAGTCCTTTTGAGACAAAGCAGTAACTTCTTTTAACAGATTTACTTGATGTTGTTCATCCAACTTGTAGAAATCTCTCTACCTTTGTAAAGCTGCAACATCAGTTCCCAGAAACCTGGTAAGTATAACTGAAATAAAATGTGATATGTGCACACCTGTATAGCAGATGACTATGTTAAAAGTGATTAAACAGCATTTCTTTTGGTTTCTTTTAATTTGAACCTTACTCCCTTATAGTTCTACTAAGAACATGTTAGAGCCAGGACCCCTCTGTGCAAACCAATTTACTGAAGCTGAGGATGCGGCCCTTGATTTTACAAACTGAGGACAGATAATTGTTAAACCTCAAAGAACACATGTCATTGCAAAGCTCTTACAGTAACAATTCTCCTCCCCTGACCTTCCATTCGAAATGTGTTTGTGTCATTCATATTGCAATTATGTTCTAATGCAAGATACGTTTGGGAGTGTAAATATCAAGATTAAATCTACCTTGAAAAATCAGGCTGAATCAGGTTTATAGCCTAGAGGCAAGTTGTGAATCCCATAAAGCATTGTTCGAGGGACCTGGTTAGTGTTCTGTACACCTGCTTAATGTTTTTTTTTCATAGTCACAAATGTCAAACTGCTCAGTAACGCATTGGGGTTTGAATGACAGCCATGCACTTGAGCACCAGTTATGTTTTTTCACTACCAAATTGGACCATAAATGATGAAAAAGAGGTCAGAAAGGAAGTATGGAAGCATACAAATTTGAAAGGGGAAACTGCTAATAGTCATAAACTGTGTGCAATCAAAGGACTGGCAAGTCATTGTGAATTACCTGCTCCATGAATTACTGATCTAACTGCATTATGATATGGAATTTTCTAACTCCTTTCATCTGTGGTGCAATGGCTCCTAACAGCTCCCAGATCAAAAGCAAGACTGCCAGCGAAACCATGAAAAAAAACCCCACAACACTGACTTTCATTATGAGCACTTATTTGTTAAACTTCTCTTAATATGCAGGCTTCATTATTTATTGATTCACTGATTGGATGTACTGTAAGTATGCCACCTACCAAATTTGAGGAAATAGCACAGAAATGATCAGCAGTGTGACACCTCGGTGCAAGTCAAAACTTGTAAGCATGTGCACATAAACACTCGTAGCTTGTGCATTTCTCCACAGGTGGTAAAACGCAGAACAAACATTGGGTTTATATGGCCTCCTTTTTTTTTTTTTTTTTTTAAATCCAAATCACCCAAAATACTTTACAAACAATTAGTTACATGTTAGTAGTTTTACTGACCATATAAAGTTAATGAGACAATTAGCTTGCACATGCCAATAGCACCAACATGAAGATACAGTCTAAGGCATATATGAGCAATGATGAGACGATTGACTTCTACAGGTGCCTGTCATACATGCCCCCAAACAGAATTCTAAGCTCAAGTTATGACCATAACAACAAAGCTCAAGCCATCACACATATTAAGCGAAACATATAAATAGTTTTTTCAGCTGGGCTTAGAAATTCTTATGGTGTGTATTACAATGTTTAAAAGACATTTCTGATTAAATATTTTTAAAAATAAATCTGTTTTCCTAGACTGGATGAGAAAAAAGGTTAGTTATCCTCACCTGAGCAATCTGGGGAAAAAAAAATATATATATATACACACATACACATTTTGACAGATCTCTCTTTTGTTTGGCCTGTTTCTGCTGGGACAACTCTGAGTTCACCCAAAGATGAAACTGTGAATTCATTTCATCATGATGACAGTCTGCACAGTGAATATGTCCTTTTGTGTGCTTATCATAGAGAAAAAAACACTTCAGGCAGTGACAGCTGCATCACTATTTCAGTGTGAATATACTGGATACTTTCCACCTAAGATCATATTTGTAAATATGTGATGTGCAAGCAAAGAGAAAGCAAAGACTGGCAGTATCACCTCGCTGGTAGATCATCCTAGAAAACAGAATTTGTCTCCTGTGGAAAGAAGTAATTGTAATTTTTCCTGAAGAATTCATATTTTTGTAAAGGAAAGAAAACTTCCAAAGAAATGCTACTGCAAGAAAGCCTACCTGAGGGCCAGTGCCCCCCCATTTCATGTTTCCCTCCCCCCAGCCACCCCACTCCCAAAGTAGAGGCCTGGTTGGGGTGTCAGGAAGCTGGAGGAGCAGCTGCCTGGGGAGCGGGGAGCCAGGGGAGCTCAGGCTGGCGCATGACCAGGAGCGCAGGCTTCCTGGACAGCCTGCCTGCCTGCTTTCCATTGAAACTTTCAATGGAATCAACATGTTCCTGTGAAATGTTTCAATTCTGTAAAATCAGCATTTTCCAACAGAGAAGTGTTCCACTGGAAGATTTTCAACCAGCTCTAATAATCAGGGCATCTTTAACATCTCACACAGAGGTGAAGCTGAAGGACATTAAATTTCCATCTGAGAGACCACGAACCAAATGCTCTCCTTGCCTGCATCCTATGCTGCAGCCATGGTCTTCACCTGAGCTGTCTGCGACAGCGGGCCGGTGGTTCTCCAATGAGTGTCACCATACGACAGCATATTCTGACTCCATTGTTACAGCTTGACCAAAATGGTCAAACGGCAGGCACCACGTATTTGATGTGGCCAAATATAGGGCCATAGCAAAGACTACTTGTGAAACGCTTGGGAAAAGCCAGTATTTTTTGAAGTGTGGAAGAACGTTTAACAGTTTTAAACTGTCATAGGAACCACAAGGAACCGTTCTCAGCTCCAGCAATGACCAGGGTTTTTCTTACGCATGTAAGTATGTTGGAGCATTTGAGTTTGAATCTCTTTTTTTCTTTGGTGAGTTAGTTGGTTGATTTCCATGTCTCCCTTAGGAGGTGGATTCGTAAACTTGACAAAAAGGTATGGATTTTATTTATACGAAGATTCCATTCAAGAAAAATGTTAGGAAAAGAGCAACAAGAATGTCCAGCAAACCACAGAAAAAGAATGGTTCCTGACAGCTGTCAGTCAAACCACTGGTTAGAAACCTATTGATGATCACACCTCTCTATGTAACCTACCTTGTTTTCAGTGAGAGATTTTGGGAGCTTGTTCTATTAAGACAAGTTAAAAGTTAGCTAGACAGAGGTCTACAAATAAAAGATAAATCATAGCAAACAAATATTCAACCAAGATTTTAAAAAAGTAAGTGAATCTGGATGACAGGAAACTGATGCTTGATAGTTTTTTTTGCAGTGAGCAAAATGGACCCAAATACATTTCTTTACTGCAAGAAATAGATAAGAGCAAGATGAATGACCTCTTTCTGCAGCTGATGTTGGAACTCAAAAAGACAATGCAGAAATTATTGTCAGCAAGTGTTAAACAATCAAACTACATGATGGCAATCAGATCAAACCAGCTCTTTCAATTCTATTTTACAACTCATTTTTAAGGATTGAATTTCAAACTACTGATGTCCTTCAATTTCAGTTTTGTGCAGCTGTAGTATTTAGGAGCAAGAGTCATCTCACAGTAAGTCATGCAATAGACCAGATCTTCTAAGGTGCAATTTCTCTTAGTCTAAAATCAGCCAAATAAATCTCAAGAATGTGCCTATTTCACTCTGTTAACCATAAAAGGAGGCTATGGTGACAAGCTTGGGGTAAACATCTACACTGTAGATGATTTAAGCTAGGTGAGATGAAACCAACCCAACTTTCTTTTAAGGTAACTTTTCATGGAATAAATTACTGGCCAAACTTAGGTTGTTGATGACCAGTGTTTATATTGATTTTAAATTTTGCAAGAGCAAGTTTTAATAAACAGCATAGTGACATCTGTGCTTTAAGATCTTGTCATGATAGAGGAATTTTTAAACAGACCAGACTCTGAGGCTCAGTAAATATTTTACTAAGTGACCTCAAATTTAGGGTTTAAGTATTAGGAGTCTCACTCATGTCAACCCTTACAGTAACAAGGCAAAGGAAAAAAAAGAAAATGAAAAAGCATGAAGGAAAAGGGAGATACAGATGTACCAAAAAAAACCCCAAACAAAACCCCCAAAAAACAAGAGAAGAAGCCAAAAGACCAGAATAAAAAGAGAAACAGAAACAATCTACAGAATTACCCGTCATTTTTTGTGTCATAGAAAAACATGTATAAACCACAGCAGATAAGCTTCCCATTATTACAGAAGGCAGCCCTCAAACAAAACTCCAGATTTAGAAAGCTCAGCAGCTGGGGAAGCTGAACCTGGAGCTATGCTTTGCATCTGGCATAGCCCTCGCTGCAGGGCTGTGCCAAGCCCCCAGACGCAAACACTCCCCCACGCCACGACAGGGGCACCGGGTGCCTGGCCCACCTCCAACCCAGCACCATCTTTTCCAAGCACTCCTCATCCTGCAGACACACAGTCACTTACATGTTGGAAGCCATATAGCACATATATATCCCATATATTAAGTCACTTTCCATCCTGCATGTTTTGAGGGTTTAATTTATTTTAAATTTCATGCAATTATACATGCTATTCGAAATTTCCCAGCTGACGCCTCTCAGCTAACCCCACCCCCAACACAAAGTAGGGGTTTCTGGAATATATAAAGACAGAAAAATATAACATCATTGCTCTCCCTTGGGTACTGTTTGGTGAAAGAGGGGAATGCCATGTGCAGGTAGCTATGGCTGGACACTGGTGGCCATTGCTGTCCCTGCCACACAGTAAGAGAGGTTATGGGTCCAAGAGGGATACATTTTGGGAAGTATACCAGTGCCAGCCATAGAACATGTGAATATACATGTACAGCAAATGCATAAGTACCTATATATATATTCATACATACATATATGTGGATATGTCATGTAAGGTGTGAGGAGCTTGGGAAAGATCCCAGGGCACATATACTTGAATTATGCATGAGTGTGTTTGTGTATATATGGGAAAGTGGGTAAGCACAGCTGTGCGCATGTGCTCCTCATGTGCTCCTCATGTGCCCCTGGAATGCCTTGTATTGCTGTTATTTTGGCTTGGTTACCTCAGTGCCTGAGTCTACAATAATGCATGTCACCCTTGTGGGTAACATTTTGTTATAAATCTAAGCATGCAAATATTTGTGTCAAAGCTGTCTATGCGTGCAACCAGTTGAGAAGCTGAAATGCCTTCAAGTTATGCAGCAACTGTTTTCATTTTCTCTCAAATGGTGGTTCTGTTATTTTCTAACCTCTGCCTTTTTTTATTGTCTTTATTCTACTCTAAAGCTTGACTGCCTTTCTCTTCTTTGCCTAACTTCTGGGCAGTGAGAAGAATGTGTAGGAGCCATCTCCAAATTTTAATACAAAGACAGCTAAAATTCCAGTCTGTATCAAAACAGTCCCTTGCAGAGCTGGTCAGCATTTCTTTTGTCTACACAAACTCTCCCAGAGAAGCCATAATGCAGCCCTAAGGAGCTACCAGTGGTCCTGTAATACATGCTTTCCTTCTAATGTGGCAAGAGCTTTGAAATTTAAATTATAAATGTGACAGAAGGATTGAATTCAAGTTTGTCCTGTAGTTATAGATGTGGTATAGCTGGGTACGAAGGCTGTGCCTGTGCGCTGCCCCAGTGCACTTAGTAATTGCCTGGGTAGCCCAGGGCCTCCCCAGCAGAGGTGAGAACAATGGGCTGATGGAGGACTGTGGACAGGCTGGAGAGACAGTGGTTGACCGGACTCCTTCCTGGCCACCTTCACTACAAAGTACTTCCAGGAGCATTCCAGGAGCAAATTTTCAGGAGTCCTGAGATCCCCTCAGGCAGCTCTCACTGTGTCTAGACCAACAGATAGGCACTACTGGTATGCTTTAATAGTTCATTAACACCCTGAGTGGAGAATGTGGACACTAAGGAGGCTCCCTCAGGCAATTCCTGCAGCAGAAGTGACTGTACATAGGCAAGATACTTATAAATACTTGAAACTGGAGCTGCAGAAATGGTCATGTAGGACAGCCTTTTTTTCTACATAGTCAAAGTAATTAGATGTTTTGCAAGTAGTTTAAGATAATCAATACCAATGGATCATGGACATGCAGGAGTGGTCATGTAGGACCACAGCCCTCACAATTTGGGAAGTTCCACCTGATCCAGCTAAAGATGCCATTGCAAGATACCTTGCAATGAAGACTACAATCGCCATCTAGACAGTGACTGATCATCTTGTTTGAGAGATCTGGTTCCCCACATGAGTACTACCTCATACAGATAACCCAAAATCTTTGGGGTTTTTGGTTGGGTGTTTTTTGCCTTTTTTTTTTTAAACAAACCATCCATGAGTCAATATACAACGCTACTTAAATGTAGGAAATATAAAAAAGAGATACTGGAAAGGGAGGTTTCTGATAAGCATCTATGTACATGAAGCAACAACAGGAAAATGTGGACTACGCTGGAATTCAAGGAAAATAAATACAAAATTGGCAGGACTCAAAATAAGTCCACCTGTCTAAAGATGACTTCAACTGTAAACACTTTGGGGAACTCAGACAGTTACCACCCACAGTGAAGAGGACTGAAGGAACCAAGATTAACTCATCAAAACAGACCTGACCCTGACTTCCCCCTGTTCTAGCACTCCCCTTGCTTACTCTGTCTTAATCCACTTACCAGTTTTTCTGAAGTCAGTGGCCCAAAAGGGCACATGACCATGGCCTCCTTGGCTTAACTCTATTTACTGAAACACAAAAAAATAACAACAACAACAATAACAGCAATAATAATAATCAGTCTTTCTTAACAAGGATCAATAGCATTCAGTTACCTGAATGCTCATTTAAGACTTCTTTTTCTGCAAGTTAAGGGAGCTTGGGCAGAATAGATGAACATCGAAGGCAGAACTTTCATCTTCCTTTTACTGCCATAAATTTGAAGCAACTCCATATACCTCCAAGGAATTAAACCAGGTTTACAGTTTCTAAAATGAGGTAAGAATTTGTCCCATACCACGTACAGTAACAGACTCTTTAACAAACTGACATTAAGAGGACCCGGAGCAAATAAACAAAAATAAGTAAAGCATGGTCCTTAAGTGAACATCAGTAGTTAAAGAAAGGGACTTCTATGGGCCTATAAGAAGGGATATGCACTCATAAATCCTTGTCTGTTGCGAAGCAGTGGGCCAAATTGTATTTAGCCACATCAGCAGCAAAGATTCACATAAGGAACAGCACGAGCAATAAAAATCATATGGCTAGCTTTCATACATATAAAGGTTTCTTGTACCACGTGTCACATATTCAGTTTGTAGGAATAAATATATTAACTATGTTTTTCTAACTGAAAACATTTTCCACATGCGAACAGACTTAAAAGCACGTTTAAAAAGAAGATGCAATAATCAGATTTTAAACTTTGACTTTAAATTCAAAACAGAACTTGAAGTAAGCCTTTGGGGATGTTCCTCTTTTTGAAGGAATGCACAATTCTTGTTACCTACTTCAAGCAACGAATGGCAACACTCAGTCACAAAAATGCAACAGAACTTCTTGGGAGTGGGAAGAGGCTATATAAAACACATTTAAACACCAAGATTGTAATAGCCAGCAAGATTTGGAAAAGACTTGGAGGTGAAAGTGGATTTGAAATTTTAAATAATATCCTCAAATCTTTGCTTATCAATCATTACTTGTTTCCAGAGAAATAAATCATGTCAATTCCCATTCCCCAGCTACCACACAAATGGGATAATTATTACTGAAAATAGCTTCTCTCAGAAATACAGGACCAGTTATTTTCACCAAAGATGTGGCCAATTAGGCAACATGCAGAATGAATGTTGTTGATTGGATCTCTTTGTTAAGGACCGGCAGAAAACAGTATACAGTAATGGCTAAACTGTGATCAGATGGTAAAAGAAAATAGCAATTGTTCATCAGTGTTGTGCACTTGATTTTTATTTGAGTGTGTGCATTGGGCCCATGTGGGCATGTGAGCCACCAAACTGCATGAGGAAGGAATGGGAAGAAATGAAGCAAGGAGCCCTGGTGATGAGCTGCACAGCACTATTCATACTCTGGAAGACTCCCATGCAGACTCATCAATGAGTCTCCTCTCATTTTCCTTTGGTAGGGTTTAGCTTACACCTTGCTGGCTTTGCTGAGATGCAGGAATTTTCAGGAAGAATCAACCTCTGCTCATAGATGGCTAGTGTAAAAAATGCAGAGCATGCTTTGAAGAACAACAGATGTTAGAGAAGTAGTTACTACTGCTAGAGTAGTAGTTCCCACTTGTAAGTAACATTTTGTTCTTCTTTGATGTGGTCTGGGTATATCCCCTGCTGCAGAAGCCTAGCTAGCAATAAAACACCAACAGAGGTAAGTCCAGGAACTGTAATAAGACAGTACAGGTACAAACCAAAAGGAGGTAAATTAAATCTTTTCCATCACTAGACTGTTTGGACTGGTGCCACAGAAAGAATAACTGCCTAGAAGGTAGACCTTGGTATATCTTATCTAGGAAAATGGGATGGAAGAACAAGCAGCAAAACCATCAAGGACCTCATTATTCAGCTACTAATCAAAGAGTGCCAATGTGCAATGATTTCCCTCTCTCTTCTCTTTGCACTAACACAATCATGTGCTATCAAGCTTCTTTGGCACTTAGGAACTGTTATGCACCACCTCGCACCAGTAGTGCTGGGAAGAAGAGCACCCTCCCCTCTCCTGTTCCTGTATAAGAACAGGAGAAGCATGTTGCGATATTTCTCACAAAATGTCCTTCTTAGATGATGTCTTTAAGGAGTTCTTGAAGTAGAGTTTTTACCTCATGTTTCACAGCCCTTGCTGGACTCTTCTTCCCTGTACTAACTACTCTCTTTTTTAACCTGTGTAAAGGTTAAATGTGAAATGTGTAAAGGCATTCTGTGACAATGAATCCCACAGACTGATGGTAAAATGAAGTGTTAGGTTTTCACTAATCCAAGACATTCAAGATGTTTTGTCATTTATTCTGCCTTCTTTGGCTGACAGTCATTAGAAGTGCGTGCCTGCTCATTGGCCTCTAAGACAGTTCCAGTTATATGTTGACAGTTTTTAGTAGGACACTCAGAAGTACTACAGGCCTTGTGATTTCTATTTCTTCTATCCCTTTCCAAACAATTCTAAAGTGAGTGAGAAAACTATCACACAGGCTTTTCATAACATAATAGAATACAGAATGTTATCATATTCTCCATTGTTTGTAAAATCAGCATTAAAATAGCTTTTGCATCTTTGCTGTGTTACAGCTAAACCAAACTATTGTTACAGTGGTGGGTTGTTTTGTTGGTGTTGGTTGGGTTTTTTCTTTGCTTTTTGTTTTTTTTTGAATCATTAGTAAATGTAGGTAACAAGCCACGGTAAAAATTCCAGCTAATGTTTTCTTAATGTAATTCTTTATCTTGACTTTTGAGACACTTCTTTTCAAAACCCTCCTGAACTGCGTTGCCCTTAAGTGCACAAAACAGACAACCTGAATGAATACATAACTGGGGTATAGTGAAAATTAAAATAAAGCAAATGCCCTTTGGGAATACATTCATATCACAAATACCGTAACAGCTGGCACTGGTTGATCTAGCTTTTGGCAGTCTCTGTAGCAACGTCAAAGACACAATGTTTCAGAAACAACCGATGAGTCAGCTGCAAAAGGTTCAGAGATTTAGTTCAGAGAAGCCCATTTATTATATAATGAAATATTTCCGTAACATCCCATATTTGACATCCCATAAGAATACCAGTTACAGGCTGAGCTAATAATACCACCTATTATTGAAACTGCAATAACATACCCCAGTATCTGACCCTCTTGCCAGCTGCTTATAGGCTTGTAAATCTTTAACCATTTGGGGCTGTAATTTTCCATTTTTTCTGTTTTCCTATGACCCATTTTGGGGGTGTTTTTCAAACTAATAAAATACTGTTTTTTTCCAAGAAAAGCTCTTGGGAGGAAAAATGTTTTGTTCCTGTGAAATAAGGCCTGATGAACTCTCGTTGAGAATCTCTCGGACATTCATGTTTAGAAATAGGAATATGAAATTTGGGCTATAGGGAAGTTTTGAGGAGTTCTTTTGCAACTCTCATTAAGCTCTCTTCTAAGATCCATCAACTGTTTTGAACTTCCAGAACTAGCTCCTGACACCTGCAAAGCTTTCTTGAGTTTCACACAGACAAAAAAATGTTTGAAAGAACACAATCCATTTTAAAAAAAATTACTCCCTTCACTTTTGGAAAACAAAAAAATACAGAAAATAGTCTAAAGACAGTAAAATACTCACCCGCAAAGGATTTAATAACAAAAGGAAGAAGTACTGTTTCACTTCCCATTATCTCTACAATAAAAATGGAAACATATTTGGTCACACATCACATACAATATGCTTCATGGGAATGTTTCCTAGCCTTATATGCTATACTCTGTGGAAGACAGGCATGCTCTCTACAGCTCTGACCTCTCAAATTTACTGCATATTCACTGGCTAGACATTTTCAGCCCTTTTCCTAAGCTGGCAATTAAAGCCTCATTTGCAGCTGTGCTTGTGAAGCTGAAGCTTCCATTGTATCATTTTTGAAAGCCTGGGATTTATTTGATCTGTGGAATTGTAAAATTCTGCTTTTGAGAACATAAAAAGTACATAAAATATTAAAAACATAAGCAATAACTACTATCCCTGGACAAAAACTATTGCCCCACAGTGAGATGATGAACACAAGCAGCAAACACAAAGGAAGAGGAAGAAAAGCAGTAGTAGTTTGTCCTTTTCTGGAAAGTCTGGCTTGCTAGCTCTGAGTGCATGGAATGAGTTGCAGGGGAAAACGAAACTAGAGAATATGTAAAGCTGGGAGATGAGATCATCCCCCCAAAACAATCCTTCAAATTCATAGACACTTCTGGATTCATGAGGTGAGAATAACCAGCTCTGAGGACTGTAAAATTCATTTGTAGCATTTGAATTTGTTAACATGCATTTGCAAGCTGTCTCCTCCTAGAAGGGGGAGCAGGACATGCCCTGGAAACCAAGAGCAGAGAAATGTAACTGTTTAAAAAATGCTTCTTAAAATGAGAGTGACAATAGCTTGCATCCAGACAGCCTCTTTGCTAACAGTCTACACCAATCCAATCAAGTGTTACAGCTACCTTTTAAGTTTTCATCAGCACATTATTTTGCAACAGCCTAATCCTGCAAATTATGCACCTTCCCAGGTGCATAATTATTCACATATGGAGCCCTCTGAAAACAATGGGTGTCAGTGCATGAGTAACTACCTGGAGGGCTGAGAGTCCTGAAATTGTTTCTGCATATGATAGATAAGTTGCATATTTGCAAGGGGATTTTCTTTCGTATGTGTATTTGGGGTTTTTTGTTTCCAAAACTAAAATGGAGATAGGCCCACGTCAAAATACCCAGACAAAACCTTCTGAACTTTGACAGTGGATAGAGTCCAAACCTACAGCAATCTCAAAATTTTGCATGTATAGTGGCTCTTTATAGTGGGCTGGATCCAAACCTCACATTGAAAAATATCCCCAAGGCAGCAGAACTTGGATCTGTGCTTTCCGGTTTGAACCCAAACTGAAAGTGTTGCAAGAAATGGCTCATTAGTTTATTCTGTAGCATTCGCCTCCAGAAATCTGTCAGTGAACAAAGGCACATCAACATTTGAAAAAAAAATGCTTAGTTATTTTTGGATAACCTGAAGGCCCTCTAAGTGTTGTAGCTCAATATTTTTTGGAAATCAAGGTCTATTGCAGACTTGTCTTAGATCTCTCTATCAGTGCAGACAAGGCTGACTTTTGCCACAACGAGAACATCAACATCACACTTGGGGTGGCCAAAGTTTATAAAGACAGCAAAACAGATCCTCCCATGACATGAAGGTGAGGACATGATGAAAAGAGTAAGTCAGATTTTGAGTGACTATCACTAAAAGCAGTAACTCTCTTCTTTCTCTTTCAACTCCCCTCCTTTATTTATGGTATGGTATTCCTCTACCTTACCTGCCATGATAGGAAGAGTCCTTCCTCTTCCTCCTGCAGTTGTCCATTCCCTCTTGGTCTGAGGGAAAGGATAGGGGCTAGGATCAGGGTGGGCTAAGAGGAAAAGCCTGGACAAAACACTTTGTAACACAGAGCTTACTGTCCCCATATTCCACCCTTACCTTGGTGACAACACGCAGCTGTGCATGCAAGAGCTGGGAATTAGCTGAAACAGCCAATCTTTGTCATTTCAAATACGGGCAAAACCAGGCCACAGATAAGAGTGATAAGCTGACAAGCCTGTCCTCCTCCCCAGACCTCCTTCCTAGAGCCACGGGATGGAAAGTGAAGCTATTCAGCTAGGTCCTAGCTCCTCATGGAAAAAACTAAGTGAAAAATCAATTATTTGGCTGATTTCTTTTCTTGTGAAGGCCATTACAGACATTTATGTGGTTCATTTTGTCTCTTCCTTGGTTCAAAAGCTGGTTAAAGTCAGAAACAGAAAGGTATCTTAAAGAAGTACCACATCCCTATAGTATGCATGTCTTGAGTCCTCTTAATGGAAAAATGCAAGGCTTCTCCTGACTTGATGATGATATTCAGAGACCAAAACATGGAAAGAGGAAGGTTTTGTTACCTCATGTTTGTGTCTTCTCAGTCCTGAAACAGGCTACAGGTTTGTCTGAACTCCTGCACTGGTCATGGTCTCTGTAGCACCGATGGCTACAGCCACAAAGCAGTATGTCAGCAGCTGAGTGCTGCAGGGGAAGAAGTATCCCTCAGCTGTGCCTCTTGATCCATTGATACTATTCAGAGGTTTCTCTTGGCTGTTCAAACCATCACCAGATTTGGTAAACTATTTTAAAGATCTCCCCATGCCAATCAGAGAGCGATGTTGAGGACTTGGCCCACCATTTGGCTGGGATTGGGTTGTATACAGCCTGCTGGTAATTTATTTATTTTCTTCCACTCAACTGAACT
Source organism: Phoenicopterus ruber ruber (assembly GCA_009819775.1). Taxonomy (NCBI): domain Eukaryota; kingdom Metazoa; phylum Chordata; class Aves; order Phoenicopteriformes; family Phoenicopteridae; genus Phoenicopterus; species Phoenicopterus ruber. The sequence goes on from CM020216.1 coordinate 33,271,766, forward strand.
GAAACGAAGTACAATACTGTGAAGCAATATAGAAGATGCTGTCCTGAATTGACAGCCCTTTGAATTTTACTGAGAGTCTTCCACTAACCTCAAGCAGCTTTGGCCCCCATAAGCAGCTCTGTGACCCATAAGAGCCTAAGCTCTTCTCCACTTCCTTTCTCCATCACTCATTATTTCCTTTATTTTCTAGGTGGCTAATATTTGTCTCCCTTCTTCCTATATGGGGCCACATTTGAGAACTAGAAAACAGAAAATAAAGTAGTATTGGGAAATTAAAGCGCATTTGCCTTTTACACTGTTGTGCAATTTTCTAAACAGAAATTTAGGCCTTATCTTTCAGCTCAGTCATCATGCTTTATGAAGGAATGCTGTTTGCAAAAATGGATCTGGTCACATACTGATTACAGAGGGTTGATATTCTGATTCTGAAGACGTGCGTTATATGAGGGGTTTGTTTGTTTTCTGGGTTTGGTTTTTTTTTTATTTGAAAGGGAACCTTAAATAGACTTTCATAAAACACAAATTGCTTTTAAGTTTTGGCGTAATGCCTACAAATGTTTATAACTTGTGTAAGGAAGTCATCTATCTTAACCAGTGTAGGTCAAACATATTTTCCATGTTAATTAGATGTATTGGATCTGATATGTCAATGACGGTGTTTCATTTTAATCAGCAAAGAGAGAGCTCTTTAACCTACACAATGCAGGTATAGCCTCTCCCAAACTAAATGTAACAAGTCTGGAAATTATAAAATCACAGGCACTCGTTCCAAGGCCCTAGAGATGCCGGACGCTGGCTTTCTCCATGGGCTCTCACTTGCAGTAATAGAACACTGGAATTCTACAGAGTAATTATCACTGAATTATAATTGCAATAATGGATGTGTTAAGTCACTCTAGCAAGACCAGTCTCCTGCATATAATCACCTAAAAAGGATGTATAGTTATTTTTGCTTTGACCCAGTGGAAATGTTCAAAATATCCCCGTGATTTTTGAAACAGTTACATGCAATTTTTGGTACTTTCCAGAACAGTGATGATTAACCCAGTAATAACCAGAAGTTTTTTATATCATATGCTTTTGGAATATGCCTCTCTGCACTGTAGTCTCTGCTTTTAAGTCATTTGCTGCCAGATGAAGGGGATTTTTTTGGATATATTTTTGGAAGTAAATTCCCAGTGTTATGACAGCTGTTCTCAAATGTGTTGTGACAAAAATATCCACACAAAATGATTTTTTTAAATACATTTCCCAGTTATCAGGGAATAACTACTGGAGTAATTTCTCTGGGACCTGTATATTTCGTGTACTAATATACATCTACTATATTTCGGTATATCCATGTTTATACACATTAGCCCTTTTCTATGCATATTCTACCACTGGGGAGATTTAAACTCTATGGACTCAAGAAAAAATAGTCTTCTCAGGACTGAGCTGTGGCAAGTTCAGTACTCAGTTCAGCATCTCAACAAATCCCAGCACGTCAGCTTGGTGTGCCTGGTGTCCCAGCCTGGTCCACCTCTGGGGCAGCCAGCTGTCACCAGCCCGTCCCATCTACAGCCGGTTCTCCTTTCACTCACATTGTTGCTCTGTGAAGGTCAGGGCTTATCAAGCTGCAGCAGTGCCTTTGGGAAGTATTAATGGACATATCATGCTGTGTCCCTGGCACACTCCACACTGAAAACTAGGGGTTTACACTCCAGAGTCCTTAGGGATATGAAATAAACACTGCTTTCAAAGGCTCCCATCATAGCATACTCCTCTCCTAACTTTTCAAAGACAGTTGGCGTGTTAGTCAAGATAGCATCAGAGCAAAAGATGTCCCCATCATTTTTAAATGAGACATCACTTATTAAAAGGAGATGGAGACAACGGAGATTATATTAAGCCACTCCAGATGCAGACAGGCCTTCTCCTGGTCCTTCACACCTAGAGGTCTGATTCCCTGACACCTTTGACTTCAGTTGCTTACTGCCATTACTGCTAACTTCTGTTACTTCTATTTTATACTAGCATGAGCCTAAAGGAGCCAGAGAAACTGAATATTGTTACCAAGGGCAGAAAACCCTTCAACAGATGGGAAAATGATCCCACTTGGCAAGAGGCAATGTTTGGTACTTAAAAAAAGGAAAAAGCTTTTGGATTTCAGCCACCAAATCCAGTCCCCAATCTTGGGCTGCGCAGAGTAATTCCCAGAGCTCAAAAATGTAATGTACTGCTGTGGATCATCCATTAAACTGTCTATTGAATGAGGTATAATGCTAAACAGGCTGAGGAGAGTCTATCATTCAGATTAATGCAACTCCAACTCACAAAACCTTCAGAAATGGTTTTTGTAGGCAGGGCAACTTGGTGCTAAATAAGTTTGTTTGCTGTGAAAGCCAAGATGTTAGAGCATTAGAAGCCCAGAAGAATATGGCTATTTCTAGGGGTTGAATCATGACACAAGTATGCAACAAAATGGAAACAGAGTAAACACTAAGAAACAAAGAAAACTGCATGAATTTCTACCTCTATAATAAAACCTTAGCGACAACATACAAAGCCTTAAAAAAGTGCCACAGATTCTTGCTGTGAAGGCAGTTTTTAAAGAAGTATTTTAGTCCAGTCAGTGGCCCTCTAAGCAGCCCACTCTGATTCTGTAACTCTTATTGCAATAGTGTGAAACGTGTCATTTTCAGCTGCTGTCTGGGTGAAGTTTTAAGCAGCCCCTGAATGTGTCTCTAATGTTGTCATCACAGTATGAAACACCATACACACAGTATCATAAAAAAGAATCCTAAATGATTGTGGAGAATGTGGATTTACTTAAAAATTAAGAAAAATATCATGTAACTCAAGCTTCTTGAACATTTAGGTACTAGGAAATATTTTTAAAAAACATCTTAGCATATTGAAAAGAGTATTTTTCTTCCAAAGGACTTGAACTCACTATGATTGGAATAAAACACCATTGTTAATCTGGTTGCCCTCATGCTTCAGTTTATAGGTGCCATAGGTATACAAATGATAAAACATTTGTGACATGAAACAATGAATTAAGAGCTGCATTTCTCTTTTATTTGCATTGCTCATGCCCCCAAAATAAAAATGTCTTGGTTATTAGGTGAGTCATTTTAAATTTAAGTCATATAGTTATCAGTTTGCATATAAATACTCAAAAATCATTTTGTACTTACTCTTAAGTGTTGACAGTCTGTAGGCAGGGAGCAGAGAGGGACAGGAAGAAGGAAGGAGAATACACGGAACTCTTTATATCAAGTATTTTGCAGTTGCTTTATGTTGAAAACTCAATTATATTCTTCTTGGTCCACAGCCATGATCTGTGACCTTGTAATAGCACAGTCTTACTCCTCCATGGTTCTGTTGAACTTACTTAATTATTCAATCCCTCAATGCCCTGTGGCGCCTAAAGCAGAAAGGACGCTGGAACATGTGTCTTAAAGACTTGGCCCACTTCTCTGTAGTGGACTATATAACTATCATTTATTAGAATATTATTTCATGGTTATGCTTTGAAGTGAGAAACGTGGGACTCAAAGACTGTGTGCATATTGTAAATTAATACTTTTTTCTTGCTGGTATTTTAGAGAGATAGACAGATATGGGCATATGCAGTAGCTTCCTCAGTCTCTTTGTACCTCATGAGTTTCATTCTATTTTAGTACAGCCTGAGGTATCTGGATGTTGGGTGTTTGTAAAATATTGAAAACAAGTGTACAGTAAGTGAGAGTTCTGGCCTCAGATTCTTCTCTTGAAAAACAAAATTGTTCTTTTTGGATGATGCTGAGAAACACTGAGACAAAAATTAGAAGAACTTTGTACCTTTGCCCTAGTTGAGGAAAATAGTAACAAGACAACCTGAACCAAACATGGACATAAGCAGCCTCAACCCCCAGTGGAGATTCACATCAAGGTCATCTGTCAAATAAGCAACAGTGAAGTACGTGTGCAGGCTGTTTCTTGTGACATATGCCCTTTTCTGGCACTGAAAGTAAGTAGTCTTCATCAGACTGTGGGACAATTTGTTTTAAATTGCAGCTAAAATAGATACATTGAATTTAAAGTGATAGGTCAAAAACAGAAAGAAAAGGTCTTACAAGAATGATTTGTAGGTTTAGCGCAGTGAAGGGCTAATATAAAGACTCTTTCTCAGCCAGCATGTGGAATCACTTACTCAAGACTCAGTTGTTTGCTTGAAATGGTAAGGACTATCTCTCAGCTTTCTGAATTATATTCAAATAGCAAAAACATGTATAGAGAAAGTAATGGACAATAAATGTATAAAATCTACACCTCTTCTTTCATCAACTGTTAGATGCACACTCCACTGCAAAAAAAGGATTCCACCATTACACATCCAAACCAGAGAGTGAAGGTAACAAGCACGCTGTCCACAAGCAAAGAGTTTTGCCAAAAACCCCTCATCCATCTCTCATGTGAAGAGTGTAAACCAGTAATTTAGAGGCCATTTGCTTTTATATGACAATCTCAAGAATCTTCTGTTGTGACTATACACTTCTGTTTCACACTGTTATCAGATACATAACTTTCCCAGTCAGGTAGGAGACACTGAGAAAAAAATTCATGTTTTGTGGTGGTTTTTTTTCTTTTTTTCTGTAAAATTACAATGATACAAACATTAATATTGACATTTCATAGCTGCTCCTAAATATCACATTATGAGAAACAGATCTCCAGGACTCTAACCAAGGAAGACTGAGGGAGTTTTTACTTCCTCTAGGAAAAGGTTTGAATAATTAAATATTTTATTACGTCTATAGAGACATTCTTTCTATAATGCTCTCTCTTAAGAATCCTCCTCACAAAGAATTCAGGATTTCAAATTATTTAAACATCATTAAAGTAATCCTTGAATTTGTAGCTCACTGCGTTCAGGCTGTGCTGTATAAAACTTTCTAGTAGCTCTCCAAAGAAAACAATTACCTTCTGTCAGTGAGAGATACTCAACACTGAGGAAAAAAGTCTGATTACTAAAAATAGGTGTCTACTGCCAGCTTAACCTTAAGATATCAAAGACATCCACGCTGCAACAGCCTACATAGCTGAAATGGCATTAGATACCTTTGTTTAGGTACCTGAGTTGCTCCCTATATACCCAAGGTCTCATCCCTACTGAAGATCCATGAAGGAGATGATTATCCACAATCTATTTATAATTGATAGTGTGTAGGGGACTGTGGATGGATGCCTTCCTGAGTGGATTTGATCTGCTAACCAAAGATGCTCCCAGAAGGCGTGGGGTTCACCAGTGTGAAGCTACCACTCCTGGACCCCCATCAGAAGACACTGTAGGAGCAATACATCATGTCCTCCAGCACATCTCAACAGCAAAGGCCAATGCTGATGGTTTGAACTAGCCCAAATGGCTTTGCCCTAGCTAGACTCAGAAAGCTAAGTAAAGCCTTGCTGAGCTATATGGACAAGGGTCTTCAGTAACATGCTGGCAGCAAACAGCTGGGGATAGTAACATCTTAAACTAACACAGCTGTCTGCAAATTGAACATCTGTCCACAGGCTAAGTATTCAGCTATATAATAAGTGGAACAAAATAGATACACTTTGGATGACTTAAAAATGTGATTCTTACTAGCAGATATTCTCTTAGATTTTACAAATCCCTAAGTATTTCTTGCATTACAAATATGGCAACCCTCATTTGCCGACTTTGTGTCACGATTCTCAGTCAACTTGAAAAGAAACAAAGGAGATGCTGAAATTCTACAAAGCCACTTGTACAGGATGCTACTAGCTAGGGATTAATACCATTTACTTTCAGAGCAATGGTGGTAATGACACACACACACATATATATATGAGAATATATACATGTATCTTCAAATAAGTCCTCTTAAAACTGAGCAGCCTGTGTTGGGCTACAAATATACAATAAACAGAAAGTAAATTGAATGGATTGCTTGCTTCCTAAGACATGTTACTGAGACTATCCTAAAGCCTATGGCAACCTCAAATTGTGCCAATAGTTTGTGACACTAGGGTAGTGGAACAATTCTCAAATAGTGTCATATGCCAAGAAAAATTATCTACAAAATCAGTAGCATCATTTGATGAATTCCACTATGGCATGACTGTAATTATGATGCACAAAAGTTCTGCTCCTGCCACACTGTGTGACCCTATTACAGTGTGACCTCTATTTGAGATTAATACTAGGAACTAGGCTGATTCCGTCACACAGACCCTGAATAGTATTTACAAATAAGGCCTTTTGGCAGATGTTCACTACAACTGGTGATGAAAAGACAAAATGGTTGAATATTCCATTATCAAGCCCTGAATCATCAAGTATTCTTATTCTTTGGTACACATGAAAATCCCAGTAAAGGATGAAAAGTGTGTACCAAAATTTTCAACATACAGAAATGCAGTAATTTGTGCATCTGTATAAAAATCAGTGATGTAGTCAAATAACAGCAACAGCATTCTTTGCTGAGTATTTTAAGGCCATCTTTGGTCTGACGTGTATATATATATACATATGCACACACACACACACACACATATATATATACTTGAGTTAAATCCCTCTTTGTGCTACTGAAAATTAATTGAATGACATTTGGGTGCCTTTGTCCCATTCTGATTACTTATGAAATATTCTTAAGAAGGATTTCATAATAAATAAAGTGTAATTTTTAAGCTATTACTCATTAGTAATAACAGCACTTGTCAATCAGATTTCTGTCTTCAGAGCAATCTGTATACATTAGCCCTCAAATCATTGTAAAATGGTTGCTTATGGCAGACTTGGACAAAACTCTCTCCTTGAAGACAGAGATGCATGGGTTTGTGCTGCTGTGTAGAAACAGTCACTTCACATGGTGAAGGTGTGTCCTTCTCTCACCACCATGACAAGTCCCATGATGTAAAGGTGCTTCTTCATCTGTCTCCTGTGATGGCAACAGGACCACAGCTAGAGAGCTTCTGTCCTTCATACTCTTACACACCAAATGCGGAGTGGCTAAAGTATCCTCAGCCTTCCTGATGAAATTATGCCTCTACTAGAAGACTATAAAAGGCATCAGATGTGCTCACTTTACAAATATAATGTATTGCCAATGTATTATTATGTTAAATATGGTGTTTAATCTTCCTGACACTTTGGTGAGATATGGAAAAGCTAACCTTATATTAAAGGTGGGAACTGAAGATCAAGACAGATAGTCATCTACCTTCAATCGTTCAGAAAAACAGTGGTGAAGCAAAAGATTACACCAGGATGTCCTGTGTGCTAGTCCATTTTCATATGCATCAATCTATCCCAGACCAGAAGTCAGAAGGGGGTTTAAGAAGCCCAAAAGCCCAAATTCACAGGACTAGCTGGTGTTCCCTGGAAGAAATGCATTGGTTCCATGATTCTCACTCTGTATGTTATTTATACTTTCCTAATGTGTACAAGGAGCACTTTTCTTACACATATTTCACACAGGATAGTATGACAGTGAGGGTGCTACATAACGGCAATGCAAAGACAGCCATTTTTGTGATTGTGGCCTGTGAGGAGCTGTGTGTTTGTCAACTGCAAGGCAGTCTTTCTTAAGAGGCTCTGTTAAGCTCTGATGCAGAGCAAGTTCCATGCATTTTGTCAGGATGTCCCAGTTTTACGCCCCTCACTGGCTCTGTCCCACTAACTCGAGCTGGCAGCAGAGCTTTCTGTTGTATCTTCATCTCCCAGCCTCCTACCATGAACCTGGCAGGGCTTTCTGCTTTTCTGGGAAAGAAGCTCTTCAAGACTGCCCTTCAGGGCCTATGGAAAATTAGCTCAACTCATTCAGAGGAAGCTGCTGTCAGTGCTCTGCTGTCATCTTCTCCCATCAATGCTGCCCTTCAGAATGGAGTGCTGTGCTTTGGGGGCTTCGCTTGCTACAATTTTCTTCCAGAAATACTCAACTTTCTCAAAAAATATTCAGTCATATCCTTCAGCATTACAGCTGTTTGGTTTTGATTCACATTACTTCCTGAGTATTCAGAAGGCTGAGACCACCACGCAGTTGCTTGTGTAGTTGTGGAAGCAAAAGCTCATAGTGTGTAGTTTCTCCAGTTTGAGTTCCTGTCAATCTTGACAGGCAGGTATGGGAATAGACCTGAAATTTGAGAGCTCTGGGGGAATTCTCCTTTCTAACCCTCTGAACATCCATCCGAGGTTCAGGCAGCTACTCCATCCAACTTTTGTTAAACCATGCAGCAGGTGCCTCCTGCAATAAAATTTCAGCTTTAGCAGTTGGAACCTGCATCCTTAGCTGACCTCCAAGGTCAGCCTTGCAAGATGGTCAGAATTAGTCTGTACAGTAGACCACAAGAGGAAGAGAGAGTGCTTGCACTGGACAGTAAAGCAGGACTGGGAGGTCTATGTTTGCCAAAGCAGTGTTTTAGGACAAGTTACTTTGTTCCTTGCTTCTGCATATCCCCCTGTGAAAAGTAAGGAGAATAATTGCTTTCCCCACAGAATACTACGAGGTGGGGAATAAAGTCCATGATATAGTTTATGAGACATAGATCGATAGACTTAAACATAGGCAGATTTGATAATAGTACTCATCCTGAAAAAGTCCCATGGGCTGGGGTCAGAGAGGCCAGTTACTGGCAGGATCAAACTGGGACCTTTTTCCAAGGGATCTATACTTTCTCCAAAGAAAGGCAGCAAGTACTGCTAGCTTTCCTGTCAATTAATATCTGCTATACACTTCCTACACCTTGAGGAGCCCCTGCAGGGAACTGCCCCCAAAAAGTAAAGAGTTAGAAATACAGAAGATGAGTTCTTATAATTCATCTCAGAAGTGGCTGAACTAGTCTTCTCATCAATGCTAGGCTTTTTGTTTGAGCTCTGCAGTGTTAGTTTCTTGTACCCGTTGCAGGAATACATCATCAAAAGCAAACCTTCTGAGGCACACCAGGATAGTGATTGGCAATTTCCTATGATAAACACCACATGATTTATTTTTATTAGCTATGGCATGAGTGTATATTAAAATGCAAGGGCTATGGCCTCTTTTGCTCTAGTATTATACAATATATGCTTCCAGTCACATTACAGAGAAATGATTAGACAGCTGGACCACTTTCCTTCACATCCTACCCCTACCTTACCCATGCAGCATAACTGTCTCCAACCCTGAGACCTCCTACTACTCAATTTTTTTCCATTTTAAAAACAGAACAGATAATCTCTTTTAGCTTATCAGCAGACAGAATAAAAGAAGGAAAAAAACAACAAACCCCACAAAAAAAACCCCACAAGTCCTTCTGTAAATGTAGGCAACAGCATAAGGAGGAAGATAGAAGTTAGCTGAATCCAGAATCGAGTTATGTTGTTGTCCAATGGAATTGTACTTTAAATACGCTAGACTGGCTGACTGGAATGTTACTAGATAGAGATCAAAAAGTTCAGCTGATGAAGCCAAATGGTAACTAGAGACCCTTCAAGTTTCTTTTAAGAAACACAAATATAGTGGCTCAGCATGCCACATTTTTGCCCTATTTTGGATTTAGCTATTCTGGAAAACTAGCAAATTAAGGATTTTTACCACCAGAAAACAGTATTTGTTCCACGACAAATGGTAACCACTGCCTAAGTTTGTCTCCCTCTTTTGCACTTGAATATTATTGATTAACGACAGGAACAGAAGAATCTTTGAGTACCAGCCCAAATTGTCTGAAAGCCTTTCTTGGTTTCCCAAGCATGAATTCCACAGCACTTACTATAAAGAAAAATATTTACAAGCCAGGTGGTAGGGGACACCTAGGTGGAGTGAAATTGATAGTGGGAATAGAACTCTGACTCAACTGTATTTAGAGTGAAAAGCTTACCCAGAAAATACAAACAATAAGCCATTAATAGAAACTGTGCTCTTGAGATTCATTCCGTAAGTATGATAGTACAGCAAAGAAATAGCATCAGCAATGCCAACTGGCAGCAAAACAGAAAAACAAACAGCAGCAGGGTATTAGAAACTGATCTGGGAGAAAAAATGCCATTTACAGGTAAGATATATTAGGTGAGATTTGTCCTGTGACTGCAGCTCTTTTATGCAGGGAAAAGGCCTGAGTAGTGAAAGAGCCTCTGAAAGTTCCAGATGCAACTGAAGGAGGATTTCCTCCAGCAACCGCGAGGAAGGCTTTTGGCTGTCCCTCTAAAAGTCACCGGTGACCCCAGGCATCAAATAGCCCCCCAGTGGATGTCGGGGCCGCAGAGCCAAACCACATGCGTTTCAGGCACGTTGAGCAACAGTGTCACCAGCAGAGCACACAAGGCCTCTGGGCTACGTAAATTCTGCAAAACTCTGAAGACTGCCTCAATGTTTGCAGCAGCCTGGGCTAGGGAGGGGGCAGAAGTGGGCTAAAAGTGCCTTTACTTCTCCCTCCCGTGGGGATAGGAGTCCTGTACTCTTTGGCAGGTGACCCAGGCTGTCATCCCTTATCTTTTCTCACTGACACCAAGATGCACGTAGAGTTGCCTTTAAATTTAAAGACAGGCATATGGTCAGAAAAGAAGCAATAATAAAGCCAGAAGTTGCATCAGGAGAGACGCATGTACGTACATGCTCTGGTACCCACAGGAACATCATAGTGCCCACCGTGCATCTCCTCGTGTCCCCATAAGGAGCCAAGTCATAAGGAACAGCTCCCGTGGGGCCAGGCCCAGTGCACAGCTTCTTCCACATGCGGGGTGCTCTGGCCATCACTGGAATAGCGTAACCTCATGGGCTCCAGAGGCTTTGGCCACAGAAAGAAAAGGAACAATTTATCCGCTACCTTAAAATCTCATATTTTAAGACTTAGTTCATGTCAAGTCACTTCCCATGACCATAAAACAAAGCCTACATGGAACAAGGAGAAGAAGAAATAGAGGGATATTCTTATTCTAATGAAAAAATTAGTAGGCACGTAAGCCTAAAGGGGCACATGGGAAGATGTCATAAGCATTTCTGTGCTCTGACGAACTGCTTTAGCAGTGAGAGCATCAGAGAAGAGGCTGTCAGTGGCTAAAAAGGAAAAATCCCCAAAGTGGCCACAGCATTCAAGGAGGTGTTCAGGCCTGAGTCAGCTGTTAATTAGGTAGTTTCAAATGGGAGAAACCATTTATAGGAAGCCCTGATTCTGAAAAAAATCCTATGTACTCCATCTGGCATTATGACAGGTCAGTGAATGTTAGATAGCAGAGAGAGAAAGAAATGAGGCAAAAGCTTTAATGGTGGCCAGGAAAAGTCTTTAACTCCTTACGACCTTCTCGTTAACATCTGTCTTCTCCATCAGTTTGCAGCTCATCTAGATACATTACGTTGGCTGGTGGGATGACTCACTCATTGAGGTGAATAAACTCTTTCCACCAAAAAAGCGGAAGGTGACAAATAAAATGTTTACCTTAGTGGCCATGATAATCATTCCCCCAATGTTGCAAGGGAAGGGCAGAGAATCAGATACCATGACGGGCAGTTTTGTGGTGTTAATATCATGTGAAACAAAAGTAAGTAGGGAGAGCAATTCTGCAACCTTCTGATTTCAAATTTACTGCTGCTGGTGTGATCTTGTCATTCCAAATTACTGGATTAGGTAAATAAACTCCCCTAAAATACAGCTGCTTTGATGAGTTCTTGCATTCTGTTGGCTTGTATCTAATTTATTTTATTCCCATTCAATTTGTAGAACAGACTTTTGCAAGTATTTCCCAATAACTTTTAAATTTCTACAATTGCTGAGATAGTGTCTCAGACAAAGACCTATAGGGCTGAAATAAAAATAGTGAAGGGTTCAAGATGACATCATGTTTTATGAACACAAGACGTGACCACAAATAACCTACAATAACCTTTAAAATTAGTTTTTTCCTGACTTCATAAAACAATATTTTATTTGGCAGGCCCGTATTGGCAAGCGCTTTGAACAGTTCTATTTGTTTTCTGTAACCAGGAAGACACAACCAGTGTTTTCACATAGGTTTCCTCAGTACTGTGGTTTTGCCATTTTCTGCCTCTTTATTACTGCCTGCTGCTGTTGAATATTTTTCTTTGGGATGTTTATTAAGAACAAGGATATGAATTAAAAAAAAACAAACTTTCCTTATAACAGCACTGGTGAGTTTCTCCCACTGTAATATTACTGTATCAAAAACACAGAAATAGATCATGGTATCTAGAATGATCTGGTTGCTTTAAGTCTAAAGTTATGTAATAACATACAGCTGGCTACATGTATATTATGAGAAACTGAAGGAAATCAGCCCATATGTCCTTTGATGCATTAACCAAGACCAAGATTTCGAAATCCACCATAACTTGTAACACCATATGAAATGGAGGAAGGGGCTTAGCCAGCCACTGAGCTAAAGAACAAAATAAAATCTAAGTGTTCCAGTTAAAGTAAATTAGAAATGAACATCACAGAGTGCAAGAAATGCTCCTAGTTTCTTAGGGTATTTTACGTGGGATTAGTTGCTATTTCATTTCACCATCACCAGTTGTCCTGGTTGTGAGAGCCACAACTTAAGAGCTGTGTTTTTCATAGTACTGCCTGTAACTGAACGGGATTGTTCTCTGTATTTGACACTGCTCAGGCTTTTGTTGTTTTGAGTTGTGCTGTCGTGGAAAAATGGACCATTTTCCCACCACATCTGTAGGAGTAGTTATGCTTCTCCCAGTGCCTTAAATATGTAATTTTGGGGTTTGGGGTTTTTTTAATACTCTTAAAGAAAAATCTCTATAAGGTTTTTATTCAGTATATTTTGAACTAAGAAAGAAATTTAATCTGCAGTCCAAATTGCACCATTCAGCAAATCCCATCCCCCCCAAATGTTTTGTATGTTTGAGCAGGGGCCACGCAATTAAGATGAGCTTTTCAGCTTCTGTACACAATTTGGACTTCCTAGTAATCCCTCTTTCTTCTGTACCGTATGAAGCTTGAGTGAATAAGGAAAGTTCCAATAATTAAACTTGCTCTATTGACCTAACCAAAATTAACTGGCTATGCAACAATGTAGCTGTCCATGTAAAAACAGGAAGTCAGATTTCCCCAAGTAACCCTTATTCACCATGAGAAAAACAGCTGGTGCTCTCCCTTTACATGCAAGTGTGTGGGGCATGGATAAAAGATGTATACTTCTGATATCCTCTCTTTAAAAGGGTGTGGGTTTTTTTCCAGTGGAAGTTTTCCAGCACTCAGTTCCTGAGAGGTAGGGCCCCAAGACAGTCTGGTCAAAATAGTTAGAATCATATCTTTGCAAGGAGAAGTCTGTGAAAACGAACAAAGAAGCCACATTAGTATAACATGAATAATCCTCCCTGACCTCCGAAGAGAAAAATAATAAAGGATTTATTACGCTTTTTTTTTCTCCCTAAGAAAGAGTAATAAGAAAAATCCTCCTTATAACAACAATAACCACTGTTTCAGAATCAGAGCTTTTGTGTCACTGTTTTTCAGTAGTTACGCTACATTTCTCCCAGTACACTGCTGGGATTTTTTATTTTTTATTTTGCTACGCATGCTCGCACATCTGCTCCACATGTGTGATCAGCAACTGGATTTTCTGAGCTGAACGTCCTGTTAAATGGACAGAGTGGGCAGATCATTCCTTAGAGAGCAGAGAATCTGCCTCTGGTGGATTGCCGCCAAATGCAATGGTGTAATAAAGAAAAGAAAGCTGCTCATTCGGATTGCTCTGAAATGAACTGTGTCCTCTCCTAAAATACCATCTGGTTAGGATCCCTGGAGGCGCAGTCCAACACACCTAGGTCTGGCAGTCTATATGTTTGATGGTTGTAAATGTCTCTGCGTAGGTCGACTGGGGGAAGGCAGGATCATTAAGAATTAGAAGAGGTGAAACAATTGTACTCTCATTCCCTTTCACCCACCCAGACAAAATTACACACGAGAGTTGTGGAGGTGAGTGTACTTTCTGTTGCTGAAGCTGACAGCTAAACTTTAAAATAGCTGTCTTAGGCTTTGGCTTTCTATGTATTGTCTAAAAGCTTTGTTTTCAGCTGGTGTAAACCTGCACCAGTCTGGATTGATCATCTCTCTTCGGATTTGGCCCTCAGTGCATTAATCAAGGGTTTTATAGTAAACTGTATAAAGGAGATTGAAGTGAGCCTTATGGTATGTGTGCAAGGAAATCCAGCTTCCAAAAATCAAATCACACCAGGGACTGATAACAGATGTACAAAGTAAGAGGAGAAATTAACAGATGCTTCCCAGTTTGGGCCATTATCACCAATGAAACCCAACTCATATGGTCCATAGGTCACATTAAAGAGTCTGCTGCAGATGAATTTGGTTCTTTCCTGACACTGGCAAAATTAAGATTGCGACTGCATAGTGCTGGATCTATCCTGAATACAAGTTGATTTTCTGAAGTACTATCAGTGCTGCTAAAAGGATCCCTCTGTGAGTTTAGCAGTTAGTTCTGCAACCAGACAAACAAATAGCATCATACTGGTTTAATCCATCTCTGTAATGGATGTCCTGTAAAGCAGGAAACATGACAGTTCCATTCTCAACAAACCAAATATTTCATTTTAATTTTCTTCTCAGTCTACATCTATCCTAGTGAATTAAACAGGGCCTGGGAACATTCCTGGGCACTGGATTATGATCATCTACGGTGTTAAACAGCCAAACAAGTCCCTAACACCCTCAAGACTTCTGCCAACTACCCTTCAAACCACTCCCAGACACAAATCAGAAGCAGGGGATTTCCAGAACCATTCCCAATAGGCAATTTGCAAGCAGCTACCCAGTTTTGAAGGTTAAGAGTGTTTACTAGAGCTGAGCTGGCTGCTCTGTGCTTGTTGGCCTTGGTTCCTGGGAACACTCTGGGAATGTCTCAGCCACCCATCCATACCCCTGGACAACTCTCACCAGTGAGACTTTATTTTAAGCAGGGGCAGAATCTACCACATTTCGAGGCAGAGGGTTTTTTCTGCCTGGGGAGACCATTTTCTTTGTAAACAAACCTACATTATAAAACTCCAGAGTTATTTTCAGGGCTTCCCTCTGCAGCTACCACTTGACAGGATTTTGTTTCTGCGATTGCCCTGGAAGCTGTTGGGCAACCAAGCCCCTGCAGTAGTGACACTGATGGGGTGGATCTCACAGCCTCTAGCTAATGCAATCACTCTGCCCCATTGAAACCACCCTAAAAATGTTTTGGTTTGTTTTCCTTTTTCCAGAGGTGTTTTAAAATAGCTAGCTATTGGTTATATTGTGAGTTCCTATTGTTCTTGTTTATCCATCTGCTTGTAATTGTGCTGGGTTTGGTTTAAGATGATTTTTAACTAATTTGAAATCATTAATTTGATTATCACTTACCACCCAGCAAAGAAATAGCCAAAACCCAGGATGCTACCTTGGGGGTTTTGGGACTTACAGCCTTGGAGGACTTACAGCCAGCTGGGAGTAAGCCCTGATGCACAAACCTGGGAAGCCAGTGGCTTTCAACTTTGACTTTCTGCTGCTTGGGGTTTGAGAAATGCAAGGCCCCTCGTGTTAAGCATTTTGGAGTCAGTGAACCAGCTTTCCTCAGTTGGCAGACAGACCATTCCATTACATACTTTCTGATAGAAATTAGTAGAATAGACATAGGGTAGAAAAGAAAGCAGTGAATGGAGCTGTTTATTAACTAATCATTACAATTAATTAGTGGTACATAAAAAAGCTGAAGTCCTAAACCCAGGTGAAGGTTTTTCAGTTTGGCAGTTGGAGATGGCTGGGGAGGGGCGTTAAATGTTTTCAGCCAGACCTTAGATTAGGTTCAGAATACGGTAGGATGCATCTAAGGAAATCATAATTGCAAAATAACACTATTTAAGTAATATAAAGAGCTCTCCCCTTATTTCAAATGCAGATCCTATCTTGATCAATTATTGTGTACAAAAAGATTATTTAGTAAATAGCTACTTGAAATGGGACAGAAGCATTAAGACAAATGCTGAAAAAAAGTTTTCATTCATTATCTAAATCACTGTGACAGCATAATAACTAGTGATGAGGTAAAGCCATTTAGGTGATGAACTAGATGACTCTCAGAGACCGCCACTTGAACTGAGCCCATTTTGAAGTCTGGTTAAGGTCATTTAAAGGTTTTCATTATTTTCTGGGTTTCTTCCTGCTTTTCTGGGTCCCAATTGATGTCCACCCTTCTCTGTTCCCCAGGAGTTCAGCTCCCTTGTTAGCGACCCCAGCATCATGTGGCAGCGAAATAGCTCCTGCCACAGCCAGGCTGGGCAGATCTTCTCGCACCGCCTGTGCTAGCAGGGGTGTGCAGTACCTTCTGCAAACTAAACTAGGGCAAAGAATCATTTGGAAGTGTAAATGAGAAATACAGAGTTGGTTTGAAGAGAAGGGATTCCTTTGAGACTTTCCTTATCAGCTGAGAAAGGCACTTTGTCCTACATGACAATACTTTTTCTCACTGTAAGACAGGAGAACTGAAAGCCAGTGATTCCCTGTACAAAAACACTGAATTTGAGGCTAATCATCTCACCCACCTTGGGAACTGATCTGCTGCCCTTTGAAGACCTGAAAAGTCTTCACGGTGGCTAATGTGGGTTTTTGGATTGGGTCCCCCATATAGGTACAGTAGAAAGCCCCTAATCAAGCAAATAAAGCGTCATGAAATTGAACTATTCTATATTTCGTAGTTCTGCTATAATGCATTTAACAATAATTCAAATCTTAGCCATTTTATAGAGTCACATAAAGAAATGGAAAGGGATATAGAAGAAGACACAGTGCAGGGCATAGAGTCCTTCATGATAAATAGGCTATTTTAGCACACATGGTGGTACAAAGGCAGAGCTCTTCAGAGCCATGAAATAAGCCATGGCAGCTGTCGTCTACTCTACCTGGCACATGGCTTTCTAGAGAGCTTCAGAGAAGGACTCAGTAATGCAGTACTGTGCCATACCACGCCACACACCTCATTTCACAAATGCTATGACAGCATCATGGGTTGGTGAGAGAAAAAAAGCTACTACTGGGGAAAAAATGTTTGCCGACTTTGTCTGTTCAGTGTTGTCAATACAATTTTTAATTGCCTCAGCAAGTTGTCATTAGGTGAAAGATAACAGCCTGCCAAGTCTAGAGAGTAAACATTTTGTGTTGGTCCACCCACAAAGCATTCAAATAAGAAACTGGAGCTTATTCAGTGCAACTCAGGTTTAACTATCTCATTTTCAAGATAGTTCACTTTCCATGGCCTTTCAGATCCTGGCCTCTTCATGTTTGTTCTCAGCCTCCTGAACTTTGCTGCCTGCTTTTTCATGTTCGACATCTGGCTTAATCAGTCTTAGGTTATCATTATATTTGTGAACATGTCTGATGAAGGTGCCTCTTTTATTACTCACCTGCAGTCTGGTTTTAAACGTTAACATCTTAAATGTTGATAGGTTTTATTCTCATTCCCCAAACTGCATATTGTTTACACGTGTTTCTCCTAGGCATAGAATATAGATATTAACATGCAAACAAATATATATATGCATATATTTGGATCCACACAACATACATTTTATATAGATATTGATATACAAGTGCATGCTATATATAATGTATGCAATCTTTGTGCATATATTTTTTAGTAGGATTTGGCTCTAAATTTGAATATTTCTTCAATTATAACAGCACCTATTGATGTATCTCTAAGTCTACTTAACAATCAGAATGGACTTGAGTCAACAGTGAAGCAGCCCAGAAGCCAGGGCACCATGTAATTGAGGGCCCTTTCCATATGTAGTTGGTAAGTAAGCTGTACCAGGTGGAAGAGAACTATATAAAAATGAGAAGAAAAGGTTTATCTCTGATATTGCAGAGCAGGGAAGGAAAAAAATTAAGGGTGCAGACAGTATTGTTCTAGGAAATAGAAAAGGGAGTTTTCAGAGGAGGTTTCTGGTCTCCCGTGGAAACTTGAGGTCAATGAGATTTTTCAATTCAAAGAAGATCAGAAAGAGGTAATCAGGGGTAGGAAAGAGTCCTCGCACAGGAAAAGCACACCTGAAACTCATGAAAGTATGGGGCTGGAGAGGATGGATTTGAGGCTGACAACAGCTGCCTATGAAGGGAAGAGGAACTTTGCAGCTGGTGTAGCAGAAGGGAGTTTGGCCAGCAGGACATGCAGCTGAGGCTGAGATACAATCTGGAAATGAGAGCAGGTGACCAGAGTTGCCAGAAGGCTTTCACCATTCTGAGATCTGTATGCAGTGGTAGGTGCTGGCAGTGGGCTCCCCGTTCTCTCCCTCCCGTGATGCACGTTCTCTGAAGCTACTGTTAGTTTTTACCCCTGAACTGTGCACAAATCTCTAAAGTATGGAAATCCCTACAGTGTGGTAAGTCAACCAAAACAACCCATAAGCCTTTATCTTAAGACTTTTGCTCTTCTTATAGTAACCTGCTTGGAGATTACTGTATGTGAGACTTCAATCCTGTTCAACTTCAGAAGACAAGAGTGCAATATTTTTACTAGCCACTACTGAGCTATATATTTTCTTGGTCTCCATCCCTCAGGAGTAAATCTGATAAAGTATCTTGGACTATTTGTCAAAACTTCTGCTCTTGTTATCCTTTTGGACCTGAGAAACTGGCCAAAATTCAAGGTGTTTGGACTGTTCCAAAGAGGAGAAATTGGTGCAGGAATCAATGCTTCTCTCAAACAATTTTGTACATTTACAAGAAATGGATTGACCCTCTGTTCCTGAGGAGAAAAACCACAGTTATTTACCACATCAATGTCCTTCTAAGTTACCTCCCCATGAGGACTCTCTCCAGGCTTTTCAGGGTTGTGCAACCAGCTCTTTGTTGGTTTCTGCTCCTTTTCCTTCTATACCATGCAAAGGAACATGTTGCAGAGGGATCACAAATAACAGAAGCCAGGCTAATAGAAGGATCAAATTAACACAGTCGCGTCAGACCTGTGTTGCACGTGAGCTAGTAAGATTTGCAGAAGAGTGCTTATAAGTGCAAGCCCAGTACAATATGCAGGAAGCTGATTTGTTTGGCATATATAGTTTACAATCTTCACAAGACAACACCTTGTATAGTATGGCTGGACCACTGGGTTTCTGTGGGGTATCTAGGCATGCCTTCTTTTTGCTTCCATTTCTTTCTTTTATATATGCAACCATTAATTGGAACGGTACTCTTTTCAGCTCTGCACCCAGAGAGCTGAGATTTCTCAGTTGTTTTCAATATGTCCTTGTGTTAGTGTGGAGACCAGTGGCACTCCGTGAACAGTTTGTTTACTTGATTCCAGGTGGTCAAAACTGCCCACTTCAAGGGAGCTTCAGTGACAGAAAGTACTGGAAGAAGTCACAACTTCAGCAGCTGTTTTCTCTTTCTATGAATAGGATATACAAAGCGATAGGTATGCTACGCACTGCTTTGTGAGTTAAATCTGGAGCTACCTTCTGATCTTTTATGTGGACACTATGGATTTTAGTTGGAGTACCTGGGATCCAATCTTAGTTTTGGGTTTTTTTAAATGCAGCACCTAGCCAAATCCTTAAACCAGCTGGGCTGTCACAGTCTTCCATAGAAAATAGCCAATGAGCTATTTGGGGGGGGGGGGGGAAGGGGGGGCACAGGAGCAAATTATTGTAAGGAAAGGTGAGAGCAGAGGCAGTAGCAATTCTTGAGTGTGCGCTTCTGTCCTGCAGGGGAGGTATAATTGCGTTACCTCACTGTCAAGCCTGTGGGTAAATGGAGACTACGAAATGATGTCTCTCAGCAAAACGGGATCAGCTCTCCCTAGCTATTACACATTGCTTGCTGTCACCTTTAATGAATGTTTATAAAGTACTTGGGGATCTTCGCATGCGAAGTGTTACATACAAGCCACTGATAATTAAATGTTTTATTATGTACTTGTTTAAGCCAATGCTAACAGTAACTAGTGGAAAACTTCAATCTCTATGTCTCAAGAAGGCTAGAATAATTGGAAAGAGCTGACTGTCTGGGTAAAATGTGTGAAATTTAAAAAAAGCCTGTCTGAAGAGTGTGGTGTGTTCTCACAAATGGGTGGAGAAAAGGAGTCTTTTTCATTTATCAGCACTTGTATTTAATCTGAGAGATCAAGAATACAGTAAGCTGATACAGCCAGAATATTTTCTATTTTCAGAATATTTTCCCTGATAGCAGTCAGCACTTAAACTGGATGCAGTATCTAAAAGAATCTGGTATCTAAGTGATATTCAAACATGTTACATGTAAGTGGTCATTAGACAGCTTTAACATTCAGTAAAGGAGTCCAGTCAACTTGTTAAGATTTATGAATCTACTCTGAACTGAGGTGAGGTCCTTGTTATCCATACCTCTAGTACTACTGCTTAAAACAAGAGGCAAACGGATGCAACAAAGTGCAAAAGAATGAAGAGGTCGGTGACAACTGAGAATAACACCGACTGGCCTTGGCTTAAACACGGGACCTATAAATTAACATGCGTGCAGGTGCAATTCTGAACGTGCCTTTGTGCATGTGCGCACACATTCGGCATCTGCCAGAGATCACAGGGAGCTGTTGCAGCTCCCTCGATCTCTGCTTGGCCCTGGCAGTTGCGGAGCTGGTAATTGCTTCCCAAAACTATGCACCAGGTGCAACTCCCTTGGCTTTAGACTGTCATTCACAACACTACACTGTACTCACTTGGGAAGAGCCCACACTTTCTGCTATCTTAAAAAAAAAAATACAAGAAGTGAGAACCAGAGAATAAGTACTTTAGTATTGAACAAAAATGTATCAAAAGCCCTTGTTGGCTCTATCCCTAGCCATTAATATGTAATTGTATGACTTTATTTTTAAGATAATTTATTATCACAAATGTCATTTAAAAAAAAAAAAAAATCAGCGTAGGACTAGCTGAACAACACACTCACTTGTTTCTCCACACTTTAAGTTCTGTGCAGCTACCTGTGACTACATCAGCAAGCAGAGATTTTAGGCTCACGTTCCTCAACTGGAAGTCTGCATCCTGAACCTTGGTATGTGCCAGGAGGCTGCCTTTTTTGACCTCTCCTACACATTCACTTCATAATATCATAAACTACTTCACATTAGCTAAACCCACTACCTAACCTGTATCATATACAGCATATATAGCATACCTAATAGCGTTAAGCTGCTAAATAGTTGAATAGATGAAAACGTGTGCTTTACAAATGGAAGTACCGGCTGAGGGGCTACAGGCGGCAGAGCAGCCGCAGGAGCCCCCCGCAGCCGAGCAGGCTCGGCAGCCCGCCGCCCTCCGCCCGCCATTTCTGGTGTTATACTCCCTCTGCAGGGCGAGCCCGCCCGGCGGCGGCCGCCCCGCGCCCCCTCTGCTTCCCCCCTGCCTTGAGGCAGCTGGACTTTCTGTCCCCCGCGGTTATCTACCGTTCACCGGCGTGCTAATCAGGAGTATCCCGCTGAAAGGGCTGTTAAAGAATAACACTCCATGTTTATCACAGGAACAACCCTCAATCCCACCATCACTTACTTTCTCTCCTCTTGCTCAGTATTTTAGAGTTTCACCCCATTTCTATGGGAATCTTACGGATGTTGGTGCTTCTAGGGATCCTGTTTTCTGCTTCCCTGCCTTTCTGCATGCCCTGGGGTAGAGCCCCCTCCTCCTGCTCCTGCGCCGCAGCTCCCAAGTGCACCTCTCCATCGTGCCCTCTTGCTACGCTCTGTGGTAAGAGCTGAGGGACACGGATGATTTTTTTTTTATCCCTCCATGAATTCTGAAATTTGAATATCTTCACCCTAAATCAAAGCCAGAAAGTGGCATTTCCATTTTTTCTTGGTATGAATAGTGAAAAAGGAAATTTTGAAACATCGGTTTAAGTATTTTCAATCAAAGTAAAACATAGTTCAGCATCTAAATGCAGCTGTCTTCAAATGCTTTGTCTTAAACTGGTATTAAACTGCATTTCCCTATTACAGCATATTGCCTTATGGGAGGAATATTTGCCACTTCTTTCCTATGGAGTCGTCTTCCCACCTGAATGTCTTTCACGACGACTGCAGAGGTGTGTGACTTCCACCCTTCGCTCACAGCTGGTTTAGAGGAAAGTCTGCGCTGCGTTGTGGAAGATGGCGTCCTTCAGGTGCCTGGCCAGAGGACGGTGGCAAGAATGGGGATGAGGGCCTGAGCCGCTCTCCTCTGAAGTCCGCGTAGCGATAAAGAAATGCAAGGCAGTGGCTTTGGTGAATTCATTTAAGCCCACGTTGTTTTAAGTCAGCTAACCCCCCCTGAAATATTTCAGTTTGGTTCCATGGATAATTTCAACTTTGTAGACGCTGTGTTTTCTTCCCAAAAATTCGTTCAGGTGGAAGATTTCCAAGGGTTTTCTCCTCACCTATCCTAACAAACGTCAGCCTGGGGCGGAGGGCAGGCAGCGGTGAAGAGAAGTGCGGGGACTGTTCCCCGCTGGGGGTCCCTCGGGGAAGTACGACCCTGAGCTCAGCTACCGTCCCAACCAGCCGTCTGCCAGGCCGGGCTGTGGCACCTCCCTAGGGACGGGCCGAGCCGGGGCCAGGATTGCTCTGTGGGTGTAATGTACCTGCAGCATAGCCTGTGTGTGGATGAAGGTGAAGGCTCGCCCTGGAAATGGCTGCCAGGCAGAGCGGGGAGGAGCCTGTCCTCCAGCCCTTCCCTCAGGCAGGGAGCGAGCTGGCCTCCAGAGCCTCTCTTTTAGGGGGGCATGCTCTGGGCCTGGCGAGGCTACACACACCCTGACCGGCCTTGCTCCCCTCACACTGAACACACAAGCTGGAAGTCCGGTTTCCTCTATTAAATGCTTTCAAGAAACCACAGTTCTTAACAGTGTAGTGTCCTGGTTTTGGCCAGGATGAAGCTAATTTTCTTCCCAGTAGCTACTGTGTTTTGGATTTAGTATGGGATTTGCTATGTGAAGAATGTTGGTAATACACTGATTTATTAGTTGTTGCTACGAGATCAAGGACATCTTCCAGCTTCCCAGGTTTTGCTAATGTGCAGGTGCAAAAAGCTGGGAGGGGTGTAGCCAGTACAGTTGACCCAAACTGGCCAAAGGGAGTATTCCATACCATAGACGTCATGCACAGTATAAGTGGGGACTGGACTGGCTGGTGGGCCGGGCGCCTTTCGTTCATTCGTGCTTTCGTCTGTTCGGCTGTTCGTTCCCTCGCTTGCTCTCTCTGGATCTTGCAGTTCCGAGATTGCTGCTGGGGATCGTTCCGAGATCGCTCTTGGTTTCACTCCGCGATTGCTGCTCGGGACAGGCTGTATCGGTCATCGGGTCATCAAGCGGTGAGAAATTGTGCATCATTTGTTTTCTATATTCTATTATCATTATATTTTTTAGTATTATCGTGATTAATATATAACACAATTATTATTATCTTTTTCCTTGCTCTCCTGTTTTTATCTCCTGGGTTTTTATCTCAACCCACAAGTTTTCTTTTCTTTCCAATTCTCCTCCCCGTCCCACTGGGGAGGGGGAGGAGTGAACGAGCAGCTGCGTGGTACTGGGTTACCGGCTGGGGTTAAACCACCACATGCAGTCATCAGTATGAGTGACAATCCGAGGTCTGTCCAAGAGGGATTTCAGCTCAATTCATGTTGCTGATGCAGAACATAAGCAGGGATGAGCATTTGTAAATCTATTGCACAAATTCAAATGACTCAAATGAGAAACATGGCTGGATAATTTTAATACACTGATAAATTCTGCAGTCCAAGGTCCTTGCCTGTATTTCAGGTACATGAGTAATACCGCCTATTATCTCTAGAGCCACTGAAAAATGAATGCAGGCAAAGAGAGATTTCCATGGTTCAACCAGTTAATCAGGGGTTCCCTGATACACAGAGTTGTTTTCGGCACTAAAGTATCGTCTCAGCAGTAATAAATTTTACAAGACAGCACTTTTAAGCTTTTATGGTTTTCAATTTACAAAGGACTTCATAAATATGAATACAATCACTGTAACAAATACTGCTGTGAAGTAGCCATTATTCACGTTCCACAGAGGGAGATGCTAAAGCATAGAGATGTTTACTAACCTGCCAGTGCTCATCTTTCCCTGAATGGGACTAGTGCCCAGCTCTCCTCACTCTCCAGTCTGGGACTTTAAACCTGGGACCATGTACACCGTACACGCTTTGCTTTTTTATCGGGAGAATACAGAGCAGCGAGATATAGTGAGGGCCTGAGGGGTCTCCGCAACCTAGCACCGGCCTCATCATCCTGGTACCTTGTCTTTCCTCAAGCAGTCACTGGTTTCTTGGCTTTCTCCAGTCTCTTTCTGGTGCCTGTGTCCAGCCTCACGCCTTGTGTTGTTTATTTAGGCTATGATTTCCCTGGAGCAGAGGCACAGTGTCTCAGTCAAGATCAAAACCCCCAAATAATGCATTCAGTTTATAGTGATGTATTAGTTACTTCAGAAAATACTTTCATGAGAGCAGCATCTGAGTTCAAGCGTTGTACCTACCAATGAACATATGACAGTGACAGCCGTAGCCCAGAGAGCTTACAGGAGGTGTTATTGTTCCAATTACACATATATAGGCAGAGAAACTGAGGGCACAGGCAAGGAATAACCTGCTATAGTCCATGCCAGAATTGGTAACCAGCAGTCACTCTTCAAAAACGTCATTGGTAGGCAAAATAACACATCTTTGATGTTTTAAACAGCAGATCATCCTCTTAGCACTGCTGACTTTTTTGCTTCCTCTAATTATTTTTAGTATGATTATTATTATTACTGCTGTTGTTATTGTTGTTATTGATTCTTTGGCTTAATTAGATCATACTTGTTCTTTCCTCCTCAAGAGTCCTTTTCTTTGGTACTTCAGGACTGATCTTCTTTTTCTTCAGTACTTCAGGACTGACCTTCTCTGGCACTGTAGAAATAAGGAAGAACATATTCTTCAGACTACCTTCTGATATAATTTTTATTTTCATGCATATGAGGCATCTCCATGGATAATGAATATTGCATGCTTTTTTACATATATGCTAAAATTCTTTGCCAGAGCAGGACTGACAAGAAAGCTATTTACAGTCCTTATTTTCATCTGAGTGACCATTTCTTCTTTCATCCAATGAAATTTTTTATGCACTTTTTCACATTTGTGTTCAAATGTAAACAGAAGGGGTATGATTCACTATATAGAATTTTATATGTCCAAAAGTTAGACATCTATTTGAAATCAGGTGAGTGTAGTCGAAGGACAATCAATTGAAGAAAGATACTTTTTCTCACCTGTTTTTATAACTGTTTTGAGTAGGATGAATCGCTTCGTATGTTTCTATGCATAAATGTGATAAGCACTCTCTGAAAATGATGCAAAAAACAGTTACATGTAGTTATGAAACTCACTATTGTTTTAAAGTAGTTCATAAGGTCATCTGTACAGAACTTCTACCTGACAGCAAAAATGCATGAAAACCCACACCTGTGTAGAGATCGTTGCATGCATGTAGTGAAACCTAGTGTGCACCAGCAAAGATCTCATATGGGAGAGCACCTCTGTTTCCTTCTGGGCTCTCAACTCTTGCTATAAGCGGTACTGCTGTGAAAGCACAGGATCATCTGCTTTACCGTAATGCTTGCTAGGTGCGACTGAATAATAAAAGCCACAACCTAGCCTACAGGCAACCCCCAAAAATTTCCAGTAGTATTTACTGCTCTGCAGTTTCTCATTAACCCTAGGTACTACATTCCATAACCAGGAAAAACACAATTTGACTGCACAGACACAAAACAGCATTTCAACTGCAGAGGGCATGAAAGAGCTACTGAACAGCACAGTGTTTTACTTACAAGGCAGCATTACTTGCAGCATAATTTTCTACAAGTTTGATTTCTTCCACACTGAGTATTTACAATATCGCATTTTAGTCCCAAAAGATCCTCTGAGGATCTATCTGATTGATTGCTTTCTTGGGGAAAAATACAAACCTAAAGCACATAAAATTATCAGATTCATTCTAGAGAATGTTTCTTTATGATAATCATGGACTAGAAATCATTCTGTCATCCTCACTGAATCGAATGGATGTCACTTCTCACTGAGATCTTATTTCCCATTTTACTTCACACTCGAAATCACTTTTTTTTTTTAAATTTGCGTACAAGACTGCTAATGTAGGATGAGCTGATGTTTACCTATTACCCACTTAATGCCACTCCAAAAACCCCCAGCCATACATTAATGCTCACTAGAGTCACTGACCACATCCAGCATAGTGCAATGCAGCTATTTTCTAAAACTTCTCCGATGCTTATAAGGCTTTCATCAAATTGGGCTTCAGATTCAAAAGAATAAATAATTAAAAAAAAAAAAAATGAGATTTTCACTAAAGTATAAATTGTCATTCAATAAAGCAGTTGAAGATTTGTAATTTGAACACAGAATTGTCGAGAACTTGCCCATTTGGGCTGTATTTTAGGGTTTTCCGGAAATCTAAAACAGATCTTACTCAGGGTGTGTTTTCAGAGGAATGAAAAAGGTCTGCAAAAACCGCTACCAAGAATCCAGCCTGAGGCAGGTACGTGTTGGCAGGAGCAGTCCCAGCCGATAACAAACGCTTTGCTATCCTCCACCCACACAACCTGATTAGCATGAATCCCCATTTTTCCATTAACCCACACGCTAAGCGTGTTTTCCAGCCTCCTCTTTAAGCTAGTCGCATCTTTGTTATCCACTTTGTAGTCGTTGGGGCTGACGTGGGGCTGGTGGCTGTAGAGCCCACCATGCTCAGCATTTTTTCAGCCCATCTCAGTACCCCAGGCTGTCACTGCTGGGAACCAGCAAAGGGGGAGAGGAAAATACTGGCTCTTTCTCTACCATAGGCGGTGTTTGTCTTTAGTTAGGGAAGATTTTTGATAAAATATTGATGGACACCACCAGAGGGTGCATTGCTGCCACTGTAACGCCCGTTCTTACACTGTATGTAACCATGCTCCGCTGTTGCAAAGCTTTGGACAAATCCTGCACCTTCGATTTCGGTGGAGCTGCCTACAGAAAGGTGCACAAAGGAAAGCAGGATTACATACCGAAGTCAGTGAAGCCAATTGCTTTAAAGAAAAAGAAGAAAGAAAAAGAAGGAGAAGTAATATGCCTTTTGTGCTGTGCACTCAAGGCATTTTGCAGCTTTTCTTGAAATATCCATCATAAGAGTACTTCTTTGATCTGCTGCTAGCAGCCACTCCCAGAAAGGGTGAGAGACACCTCGTTTCCTTCCTTCCTTTCCTTATGCTGACCCACCGGTCTGGAATGCAGATCACCTCTGAGCATTTTCAGATGTATCGTTTTCAGAGAGGCTTGCATGTCACAACACACAACCGGGGCTTACTTCCCTGCTTACAAAGCCTGCACGTGACAGCCAGAGGAGCCGCATACTGCGTTTGACCCTCCTGTGTTTCACCTACGTCTGCACCCTTGTCAGCAGAAGGGGCATAACAGTGTTAAAATAACAAATATTCACGTCGCCCTCAACGCAGGCAGGACCTGAGACTGCAAAGTTAAAAAACTAGTGCCCCAAGGGTGCAGTTGAGGGGCAGTTTACGCTCATTTATGCCTGTGTTGCTGCAGCCCTGCATGCCCCTGGCACATCCCTTTGCAACAGGAATCGTGATGTGCCTCCTCCCCCAAAGTCGTCCCACCTCGTGACTCTGGTGAAAGCTAATCACTTCTGGCAGGGTTAGCTTCCAGCCAGATAACAGTTTTTCAGCTTCCTCAACTGACTTGCTACACAGCAGCACAGCCCTCAATGCCCGCGTACAGGAGAGAGGGATGAAACAGAGTGTCCAGAAGAGGCCAAGGCTTTTTCTAGCCCTGCAGACTAGCTTAAACCAAGCACAAAATCATGGTTTTAGGCTTATTGTGCTGTCACTGGATTCAGAGTCAGTCTTCAAAGAGAGATTTTTAAATTCTGAATTGCCCTTTAGAAGTGCCCCTATAACCCTATGTACCATAGGCCTGTGGGTGCTTAAGCTGGAGTCACAACTGAACTCCAAAACATAGTTGGCATTAATCAAGACCATAATGTTCCCCCACCAATTGGCAAGGGAGTCAAGCACAGCATAAATACACACTTAAAACTGCAGCACAACAATAATAATAAAACCCCAGCATAACCAGCATGGTTATGTGTGAGTTAGCTGAAGATGGCCGGAGGGAGGAGATGCCACGCATTCTTGAGCGCACTGTGAGGAACTTTCAGTCCCATTGATTTCAATGGGGTTTCAATCAGGCTGTGTCTCTGCTGTGGAAAGGAACTGCTTAACACAGCATTGTGGGGTTCCTCGGTTTTTGTCTCTGAGCAACTTCTGGCAAAGCCACTGGTTAGTAAGTGAAAACACACTTTTTCCAGTCGCCAGGACTGCAAGCCGTACCTGGATTTGGCTTCTTTTCTTTCCTTTCCTTTCGCTTTTTGTTGTTGCGGCGATTCTGATAGATTTGCAAATCTGGCTCCTTGACTAGGTGCTGACTTTACAAACCCAAGTTTGGCTACTGAAGGGAGGGAAGGGGGAGCCTGACCTTGGAGCGGATTATTTCCCCTTCGGTGGGACGGTTCTGCTTGCAGCTTGACTCCAGCTAATAAGCAGCATTCAGTGTCAGCCCGGCAGCTGCCATGCAGGAGGTCTGTCCCTTCGGGCAGCTGCTGCTCATCTGCCTGCAGCTGGCAGCGGAAGTGACATCTGTTCTCGGTCCCAGCTGTGAGCAGCGCGGAGGTGCCAAAGCCCAAATGCCTCAGTTCTCGATCCAGGAGCGAGGAAGGCTTTCTGATGCCAGACCACGGCCTGGCTTGCAGGGGAAGGGAGGGGGGGATCGTCTCTTTCGACGATGGTGGGCTGGGAGGAATGGAAAGAGAGTGACAAATAGGGAGAGAAAGAACAAGTAACAGAAGTAGGGGAAAGGATGGGAGAAGAGCGCGGGAGAAGACAGGAATGGCAGAAATGGAAAGGAAGCGTGAAATTTGAAGTGACAGGCCCAGTCTGAGGCAAGGAAACAAAAGGAAGGAGGCAGAGTAATGAAAAAGAAAGAGATGCAGAAGTAGCAACAAATAACTATCCAAGGGAGGTGATTATCTAAAAAGGCTGCTGAATACGGAGACGCCTTATCGAGCTGCCATCTCAGGCGCTACTGAGCCTGGAAGGCTTTCCTGCCCGCAGCCCTTTAGCGCATCATGCCATTCAAGGGGTCTTCCCTGCAGATTTTGCCATCTGGAGGAGCTCTGGTTTATTCTCTCTTGCCTCCTTGCTTCTCCGTCTTATTTAAACTCACATAACTTTTTGCTTGTCCAAGTCTTGCTCTCTCATTTATCTTTGTAACTGTGTTATAATTCAATGTTGTGGCATTTTAACTGAGCTATAATTTCAGGTTTTGAGACACGTGCAGGATGAATATATGCAGGATGAAGGACAAGATCCGTTTCAATCTAAAGATTGAAAAGCATACTTAAATTAACCTGGGAATAAATATATTAAGAAATGCTACTTTGCTCCCCAGGTTGGTGTATGAAAGCCGAGTATATTCTATCATAAATGTATTTTCACAGTTGGGACTGTTTCCTCAGCTCAGGCACTGAAATTGTGTTTTTCAGATCTCAAAACTAACTGACTATTCCTGGAAGAAATAACCAAGGAAAATGTATGTTCGACAAGTGCTTTGCAGCCCTGTCAATCAAAATCAACTTACACGGGGAGAAATGCAGTGTCAGTGACTGCTTCTTTCCCTTGGTGCTTGCCAGAAGCAGAAGACAAACTGAATTGTGGTAAACAACCAGGCTGAGGAATGGGCTGAGGGAGACGGACTTCACAAAAACTTAGCAGTCTGAAGTTGAAAGGGCAGGCATTGGGGGAACAGAGATTTGAACTCGTGTTGATCCTTTGCCTTGGTATCTTACTGTAGGCCCCCAGAGCAGGGCGTTAGTCATCTGTCTGGGTGCCATTACTAATTACTTGAAACTAGGTGCAAAAAATTGGGTTGATTGAGTTGGGCAGGAATAATCAAAGCAGTTGCTTAGTTTCTCAGAATTCAGCTCTTCAAGATTGGCTTTAAATAATGTAGTTGTCATTGAACTTTTTATATCACAATTATATATTTCTGTAAGATGTATGTTTCTATCTTAATATTTCATAGCAGATTTTCCCAGTGGGAGCCCTTAAAGATATTATTCTTTTTACAAGTCTCAGCAGCTTTCCTTGTTTCAGTGAGAATTAGTTGTGGTTTTAGTAAGTGATCTTTGAAACAAACAAGAGGAAATTCCTCTGAATACCGTTCTTTCACTACCTACACAAAGAGAAAAATCTACCATGTAGTAAACTATGCATCTGAATTAACCACTCTAGTAACTAAATACGTTTTTTTCCAGTCAGACAGGAGTGAGACTAGCGCATCTATCATATGGACCAGAGAGAATAATCAGAATTCTTAAAAAACATAAAGTCGAGGCACTACTAATACTCTGAAGGGCTCAATTCATCCCATAACACACAGTTTTAACAACTGCCAGCCATTTGTATGTCCCAGTCATCAGAGCAGTCACACTGGGCCAGGTCAAAGGTAGCTGGAATTCTGGCTCCTGCGGGAACACTGCTAACATGAGCCTATCCCTGAACCCCCAACCCTGTCCCAAAACAGGAACAAAGAGAAGCATGCATTGTCTGCACATCTTGGGGGATGCTTGATAAGATGAGCATTTTTCAGATCAAAGTTATGGATGAAGAGGAAGGAGTTATGAGATAAAAAAAAGCTCTCGCATATTTGTAAGTAAATGTGCTTTTCTTCAGAAATAAAACCTGAGCAAAAAGCAGTGACCAGTAGCAAGTGCCTGAGACAGGGAGCAAACAAACTATGACCCTTCTCTGGTGGAGGGACCTACAGACAGGAGAAGCTGCTGTATCATCGGGAAGTGCCAAGCAGTAATCGGGAACCTTGCACGTCTTTGGAAGCTTCTGTTTGGACGGCACCTAGAGCAGCACTGTGCAGATGATGAGGCGCTAGTGTCACACAGAAATACAAACCTGAATGCACCAAAAGCTTTAAGGCATCCAGACACACTTTGTGTTCTGCAGCCTACATTAGTTACCAAGATGAGATAAAAGCTTCATTGTGATATTTTAAAGTGAACGAGAGTTATGCCACTGATTACAATAGGGTCACATCTCACTTTGTTTCTCTTTGCTTTTTGGTTTGGTTTGGGTTTTTTTTGTTTTTGTTTTTAATTCCACCGTCTTCTATCCTTTTCATTCTTTCAGCCTGTTTTAGAGGGCCATCAAACCATCTTTTTCAAGCTAGGTAGCCTGGAAAGCTGAAGAAAAAAAGATTGTAACTAGAAATTCTTCTGCCAACTGATCTAAGACAAGTGAAGTAATTTAATTTTCAGATTTTGCATGAAGTGGGTTGTTTTCAATGTACAAATCTAATTCACTCAACTTTGCAGTTACGAGAAGCATTTCTAGGGCCATACTCTGTATTCTCTTTTCTGATGAACACTACCCAAGGAATACTAATTAGAGTGCTTGAGGAGTAAGGTAAGCAAGGCTGGCAGAGTCTGAGCTTTTATTTACTCTGTGTTATCTCTGTCCAAATGTTCAAAGCAATATGGGTGGCGACTGATTCACGAGTTAAATTCAAAACAGCATGTGTGTACAAAAGGCTGCCAAGTTTCTCATGTATATTGCTATTTGTGAGAAGCTATGCACAGACAAAAAACAATCAACCAGTTTTCTTAATTTCATTTTATATCTTTATTCCCATTGTAAGTATTAACAATCATCCAAAAGACCACTTAAATTTGGTTTGGATACACAATAGCATTAATCATAGTCCAGTTTCTTTCTTTTTTTTTACTGCAGTTCTAGCGTTTCGTGATCTGTTTTAGTAGTTCTGTTGTTGGTGTATTTGCTTCCAGCAAAATAGATTTTTCAGTGTTTGTAGATTATTTAAAAAGTTTGTTAAAGATAAAAAAATCCATAATGCAATGATTAACAGTACATTAATAAAGCTTATTATTTTCCATTTAAGATTAGTTGCAAGTATGTTTGATGACCTGAAACTTGCTTTTTGTTGTGCATTGTCTGTTCTCTTTTCAAAATAAGTCCATAAACAACCATAACATATTTTTTCATTACAGCTGTTCATTGCAGCAACATTTGTAATTGGATTGAAATCCTTTTAAGAGAATGAGGTAAGTAAAACAACCCTACACAGTAAAAGGTTCCGTTTAAGCAAATGATAAGTTACACACAATCCAATGCTAAGGCAGCATCACAATGTATAAATTAGAGTGGACGGAAAACATAAAGGATTTTCTAAATTCACTTGCTTATTATTATGTGGGGAAAACACATCACAGATTGTATTTCAGTCTTCAAGCGAAGAAGAATCACAAAATACAGTCAAACAGACATCTTTCATCATGTCTTTTAAAAGCCTGTGAGACGAATTCTGTCATCACATTCATTAATGTAAAAGCGAATTCAGAAAACTTATTTGTGAAAGCTGTCCTGTTAAATTATGAATACCAATAATAAATTCTTTAGTTCCTCATTTATTTGTGTACTCTGCATATGAACAGGCATGAATATATTATGAATAAAATACGCCTGTTGTATAGCCATACACAGAGCTAATATGAATGCTTATGTTGTACAATGTCAGAAAAGGACAAATTATTAATCAAAGTAGAGAGGAGAGAGAAGGGAAGAAAGCAGATGATGCACGAGAACTTTGTTAGTTGTCTTAGGATGACTTCTGTGTGGAAGAAAATGTGTGCTTTGGATACAGAACGGTCAGCTAACAGCTATTTTATCGTGCAATGAAGGAAGTTTGGGATCAACATCAGCTTCTAAAAGGGAATTAAAACAGAGATATAGATAGTCAGGAGAAGGGGAAGAGGGAGGGGCAGGGGGCCAAGCCTGGATCATGCTATTGTAAGTTTTGTCTGAGCACCAGAGGGAGTGGAACATGGTGGGAGTAAGGGGAGGAATGCTGGTTTCAGAGGGAGACTTGCTGAACTGACAGTGTTCTCGCTCAGGACAGACTGAATGGCGGACTCACTGGACACTTCTGGGGGGGGATATTTCCCTAAGACCCCCCCATTCCAATCATGACAGGTACATAAGACGTTAACCTAGTCCCTTCACAACTTGCAGGAAAGCTGGAATTCCTGAGTCTGATGCGTAGGGAGGGACAGCTGTTTTCAGGGACTGTCCTCTTCTTGTATTGCTCTTAGTGGTTGTGATACCTGGAGATACTCCACATAATAACCATTCACCATTTTGCCTTCCTGTCCCAACTTTCCACACTTGAGTATCAACGTAGCATATATTTGACTCTTAACACTCAGTTCTCTTCACTAGTGTTTAATACATACATACGCTAAGAGATGAAAGTTGTATTCTTGTAGATGAGCTAACAGAATCTTCCTATTTCTCCATTACTTACAGATTGGGTTGCGAAACTTTTTTTTCGATCTTAACCCTTTTCTCTTCCTTTAAGCATGCATACGCACATACATGCATATATGTACACACACGCGCAAACACAAAGAGTATGTGTAATACAGTACTCCGTGGAGCTACTGGAGCTAGTTGGGAATGATGGCACATGGGTACTGGAAGAAGTGTGTCACCAAGGAGTGCTACAGCCAGAGCATACCGCAGCTGGAAAACTGGGGCTTAGCACCTCGTTGTCCCCGTGCACATCCGTTCTTTGCTTCGATGTTCCCCTCATTCCACGGAGGACAGGGACCTGACCCTTCCAACGCTTCT
Organism: Phoenicopterus ruber ruber; assembly: GCA_009819775.1. Taxonomy (NCBI): domain Eukaryota; kingdom Metazoa; phylum Chordata; class Aves; order Phoenicopteriformes; family Phoenicopteridae; genus Phoenicopterus; species Phoenicopterus ruber. The sequence continues at coordinate 33,305,538 of CM020216.1, forward strand.
TCCAATGTGCGTTTCTGTTGATGTCAGGAAGGCTACGCTGTATTATGAACTCTACATTCGCTGGTAGGTATAGCAGCAATTTTTAAGTATTTTCATATAAAGAAGATGAGGTGTGCTTTAGGATTATTCTATCTTAAATAAAATTTAATTAATGCAGTCCTAGAGTACAACACACATACATGGGTTAAAGACAATTCTGCATGAATGCTTTGGTGTCCTCTGTGCACCTTTTTAAATGCTCAGCACCTCACAAAAAATGTTTCAGTATCATTCCTCACAGTATTTACTTAGTATATCTCAGAATTTGTATTTCATTTTATACTTTCTATATAATATCAGACTTGCATTTTAAGTATCAAAAATACGTTGTTCAAAGATCTTAATAGTAAATGTCATAAATCCAGAATTTTCACCAAAGGGTAAAATGATTCAAGACCTTTGGTGAATGGATGATGAAAAAGAAACATTTCCAAAAGCTACACATGATTTATGGTCTTATGCTACCAACAGCTGGCCGATCAGCTCTGGGTTTCTGTCCTTTATTAATGCCATGATAAGAGCAGCAGCAGAATTTACCGTCTCCTGAAGCAGCAAATGGTCCTGGGAAAAAAAAAGGGGAGAGGGGAAACAATATGTTAACAAAAGCAGAAAAAGTAAGTATTTAAAATCAATTTTCAAGTATGCAAAATTACCATATGATTGTTGAAAAAACCCCAAATATTTATTTAAATCATCCATGATGATTTAAAAAGCAAAATTATTTTTTAAAAAGGAATATATTTAACTGCTAGAATGAATACCATCTATCCAGAGACCACCAAAACAGAAGCTTGATTCTGTCACTTGCTTCCTAACTGATTTTTAAAACCTAAAAGCTAGTCAAAATTTGGGGTTTGAAAACATTGGAACAAAATGGAGGATTTAATTGAGTAGCATAGTTAAAGACCTGTAACTTTAAGCACCTACTGAATCCCATCTGTAGTCTACAAACTACTTAAACTCACAAAGGCATTTAAGCACTGGGACTTCAGTAGTTGAGGCTGATCTTTGTATCAAGTAACTTTAAAAAGTAGTCTGGTTTTGATAGGCAAGTATAGAGACCAACGCAGGAAGAAGTAATAAAATGAGACTTTGATTCTGTGCTTCTAACTGAGCACTCCAGCTGACATTTGAACGAGTCCTTTGTCTAATTGCCAAGTTTTCTTAATTGTATTGACTATAAAAGGTTGGCCTCTTGCTACCAGTAACATTTTCATTTGCACACTGGGAAAATATCAATAGGTGTAGCCAGGCACAGACACATCCTGGAGACAGAACTAGGAGGGAACAATTTGTGTGAAGCGACAGAGAAAGAGAAAGGTCTACAAAGCTCCAGGGAGAATCCAGAAGAGTTTCAAATACAGAAGGGGAGCTACAAAGAGAAAGCAAGAGCTGTTCTCCATATCCACAGTGGATACAACTGGAAGCAATAGGCTTAAGGGAACTTAAACTGGGATATAAGAAGTCAGGAAAGTGTTTTAACAGTAAGGACTGGTATACAGTGGTACAGATTATTGGACAGATCAAGGAAACTCCATCATTAGGGTCCTGTAAGATGAGACCCGCATACATGTAAAATGGGAGGCAGGTACAGCTTCCTGCCCGGGGCAGGCAGATGGAGCAGACTGAGTCTCGATCTTTTCACCACTACTTTTCTAAGATGCTGCACCAAGGAATCATTTGTAAATGACACGTTTAAGACACTTGTTGGTTGCAACAACTTCTACAAAAACATCATCACTGCTTTTTAAGGAATAAGGCTACTGCTGAGGGGACCTACCTGTTCAACTAGTACAGAGGGGAGCTGGAGACTAAGAAGTTGGGGTTGAAGGAAAAACTGATAGAGGAAAAGTATCCCTGGAACACTCTAAAATAGATAGCATTGTATTTTATAATGCTCTTATTAACTTTGTGCTTTATGTAAATGACAGGAAAAATGCTAGAGAGGTAAATGGATAGAATTAGAGATAGCTGGTTTATATCTGATTCTTTTATCATTCCTGGAAAAATGATATTTGCATGTGACTAGATTTTTGTCCTAAAAATGATCAAATAAGTAAGCTGTTACAATTTGTAAATGCCCAAAAGATTACCCTCCTCACAAATTCGTGTTACATACTCTAATATGCAGTAAAATTATTTAGTAGTGGTCTAAAAAATTGTCTTAGAGTAAAAATGTTCACGGCAGCTGTGTCTTGCTGCTTGCTGAGTGCCACCTCCCGTGCAGTTAAGCAAGAGTGCAGAAGTGTACTCGGAGGTCCTGCTCCTCCAGACCGTTTGTCATGGAGCGAGGGTGCAAAGAGGTGCAGAATCCACTACTCCGATCTGGTAGGGGCTTCACTCCCTCATTTCCCACGGGTATGAATTGCTGTTTAATGTACAAGGAGAGTGGAAGTCACGTGTGTACACCCACTCGGATGGCAAACACTGCCGTCGCTTTCAAGATCTAGCAATGCGTTTCTTGATATTCAGCAGTGCCAACCTCTTTGCGCCCCTCATCGCTTTTTGTTCAGTTTGTCTCGAGAACCACTTCACGATTACAGACACGATGTTTTCCAAATGGGCTTCCAGCCATATCTGAAGTTGGCTGGAGGTGTGTATTTTTTTTCCCCATTTCACAAAAAAGAAAAAAATACACCTGGCCAGGAATGCTCTTAATGGTTCTCTCAATAAATCTTTCCACATCCTCTGTTGGTTACTGGATTCAGTACACATTCCTTTGCAGTAATAAATTATTTAAGTTTTTGAACATAAAAGGAAGCAAGAGAAAGAAATGTAACTTTCACAGGAGAGATTGAAAGTGACACCGTAAGATTCCTTTAGACTGAAAAAAGCTTTTTCTAAAGCTAAACCTAAGGCTTTAGTGCTGATTTCCATGTTCTGAAGGAAAGACATGCAAAAAATTATGAGTAGTGTTTGTAACACAGGCAATGTGGCACAGTAATGTGTACAGAAAGTGCATGCAGAAGTGGCTACAAACCACACTGAAATCAAGTGGTGAACTGCAATTTGTTCAAAAAGAGAAGCACAGAAAGTAAGCAGCACAAATTAAAACGCATTTGCAAGTTTTACAATTATTTCACGTCTAATAATCTGATTGTTAATACTATTATTATCAGGAAACCTACTGGTTCTTGTCTTTCTTAGAATCAATCAATGCAATAGCAGGAACAATGAACTGTCATACAGGATTGGCCCCTCTGCAGGACTGGTCCCTGTAAATCTGTTTTTTTGGAAATAACCAGAAGTGTATTCTTTAAGTGAATATACATTATCTTATTTAAGATAACAAATGTAACAGAAAAGATATTCTTAATTTTATACAGTTACAGTTGATGGTAAAATGACATTGTGAAGCATGTACTGAAGCTTTCAAGAGGGCAATCCTTTAAACTATTTATCATAGGGGTTACTCATTTTTAGATTTATGCTGTTGCTCCTTCCTGGTAACACTGTCCCAGTCTGATCTCAGGGTCACCTATTCATTGAACAGTGTCCAGCACCTGGGCCTACGAGCCAGCCTCTGAGTGCAGGAGAAATCAGTGCCACCAAGGTCAAGTGTGTGCCAATTTTAACTTGCTTTATTCTCACGGCCACAGTCTTACTGGAATGAGGTAGTATATAATGCAAAAAAAAATTGATTCTTCCAGAAATTTCAAAATCATTGTATATCCTGTATCTTTCTGAGAATCAAAACTTGCTCTTATGCTAGGAATCATTATTGTACTATCTGACGGTCATAGCCTGTGCATAATTTATACCTTTTGTTGATCATTTCTAGTCCTTATTATCAAAAAAAAGAGAACAGAAAAAGAAACTTTAGCAACTGAAAGAGAACACTTTGTTCAAAGTCTAGGCATAACGCTGAGCAGCACAAAGGAATTCCAGCCACTCCAGCCAGTAAGTCAGCTTCATTGGGGGCCCAACTTAAATGCCTCTATGCAAATGCACGTAGTATGGGGAACAAAGAACAGGAGTTAGAGACGTGTGCACGCCTGCAGGGCTATGATCTTACTGGCATCATGGAGATGTGGTGGGATGGAAGGATACAGGCTCTTTAGGAAGCACAGGCAGGACAGATAAGGAGGAGGTGTCACCCTCTATGTCAATGACCAGCTGGAGTGCATGGAGCTCTTGCCTGGGGATGGATGAGGAGCCGACTGAGAGCTTATGGGCCAGGACTAAAGGGAGGGCAGGGACAGGTGACACTATAGTGCGGGTCTGCTATAGGCTATCCGACCAGAAAGACGGAGCGGATGAGGCCCTCTGTAGACAGCCTCACATTGACAAGCCCTGGTCCTCATGGGGGACTTCAACCACCCCAATATCTGTTGGAGGGACAACACAGCAGGGCATAAGCAATCCAGGAGGTTTCTGGAATGTGTTGATGATAACTTCCTTCTCCAAATGATAGAGGAGCCAACGAGGAGAGGTACTATGCTGGACCTTGTTCTCACCAACAAGGAGGGGCTGGTGGGGAATGGGAAGCTCAAGGACAGCCTTGGCTGCAGTGATCATGAAATGGTGGAGTTCAAGATCCTTAGGGCAGCGAGGAGGGCGCACAGCAAGCTCACCACCCTGGACTTCAGGAGAGCCGACTTTGGCCTCTTCAGGGATCTGCTTGGTAGAGTACTGTGGGATAAAGCCCTGGAGGGAAGAGGAGCCCAAGAAAGCTGGTTAATATTCAAGGATCACCTCCTCCAAGCTCAGGAGCGATGCATCCCAACAAAGAGGAAGTCAGGCAAAAATGCCAGGAGGCCTGCATGGATGAACAAAGAGCTCCTGGACAAACTCAAACACCAAAAGGAAGCCTACAGAGGGTGGAAGCAAGGACAGGTAGCCTGGGAGGAATACAGAGAAATTGTCCGAGCAGCCAGGGATCAGGTTAGGAAAGATAAAGCCCCGACAGAATTAAATCTGGTCAGGGACATCAAGGGCAACAAGAAAAGCTTCTATGGGTATGTCAGTGATAAAAGAAAGACTAGCGAAAATGTGGGCCTTCTCCAGAAGGAAACAGGAGACCTGGCTACCTGGGATATGGAGAAGGCTGAGGTACTCAATGACTTTTTTGCCTCAGTCTTCACCAGCAAGTGCTCTAGCCACACAGCCCAAGTAGCAGAAGGCAAGGGCAGGGACTGGGAGAATGAAAAACTGCCCACTGTAGGAGAAGATCAGGTTCGAGACCACCTAAGGAACCTGAAGGTGCACAGGTCCATGGGACCTGATGAGATGCATCCGCGGGTCCTGAGGGAACTGGTGCATGAAGTTGCTAAGCACTATCCATCATATTTGAGAAGTTGTGGCAGTCCAGTGAAGTTCCCACTGACTGGAAAAGGGGAAACATAACCCGCATTTTTAAAAAGGGCCAAAAGGAAGACCGGGGGAACTACAGGCCAGTCAGTTTCATGTCTGTACCCAGCAAGATCATGGAGTAGATCCTCCTGGAAACTATGCTAAGGCACATGAAAAATAAGGAGGTAATCGGTGATAGCCAACATGGCTTCACTAAAGGTGAATCATGCCTGACAAATCTGTTGGCCTTCTACAACGGGGTTACAGCGTTGGTGAATAAGGGAAGAGCAAGTGATGTCATCTACCTGGACTTGTGCAAACCATTTGACACTGTCTCACACAACATCCTTGTCTCTAAATTGGAGAGACATGGATTTGATGGATGGACCACTGGGTGGATAAGGAATTAGCTGGATGGTTGCACTCAAAGAGTTGCGATCAACGACTTGATGTCCAAGTGGAGACGAGTGACAAGTGGCGTTCCTCAGGGGTCAGTATCAGGACCGGTGCTGTTTAATATCTTTGTCGGCGACATGGACAGTAGGATTGAGTGCACCCTCAGCAAGTTTGCCGACAACACCAAGCTGTGTGGTGCGGTCAATATGCTGGAGGGAAGGGATGCCATCCAGAAAGACCTGGACAGGCTTGAGAGGTGGGCCCGTGTGAACCTCATGAAGTTCAACAAGGCCAAGTGCAAGGTCCTGCACATGAGTCGAGGCAATCCCAAGCACAAATACAGGCTGGGTGGAGAATGGATTGAGAGGAGCCGTGAGGAGAAAGACTTGGGGGTGTTGGCTGATGAGAAGCTGGACATGACCTGGCAACGTGCACTTGCAGCCCAGGCAGCCAACTGTATCCTGGGCTGCATCACAAGAAGTGTGACCAGCAGGTGGAGGGAGGTGATTCTCCCCCTCTACTCCACTCCACTCTCATGAGACCCCACCTGGAGTACTGCGTTCAGCTCTGGGGCCCCCAACACAAGAAAGACATGGACCTGTTGGAGCGAGTCCAGAGGAGGGCCACAAAGAGGCCTGGAGGGCCCCTCAGAGGCCTGGAGCACCTCTCCTATGAAGACAGGCTGAGAGAGTTGGGCTTGTTCAGCCTGGAGAAGAGAAGGCTGCGGGGAGACCCTCTAGCAGCCTTCCAGTACCTAAAGGGGGCCTACAAGAAAGCTGGAGAGGGACTTTTGACAAGGGCATGTAGTGACAGGACAAGGGGTAATGTCTTTAAACTGAAAGAGGGTAGATGTAGATGAGATCTAAGGAAGAAATTCTTCACCATGAGGGTGGTGAGGCACTGGAACAGGTTGCCCAAAGAAGCTGTGGATGCCCCATCCCTGGAAGCGTTCAAGGCCAGGCTGGATGGGGCTCTGAGCAACCTGGTCTAGCAGAAGGTGTCCCTGCCCATGGCAGGGGGGGTTGGAACTAGATGATCCTTAAGGTCCCTTCCAACCCAAACCATTCTACGATTCTATGATTCTATGACTGCCATAATAGTTAAGTTATATCTTAAGTATTCTTTCCTCTCCTCTGAATCCTGCTGGGAATTTATTTCATTTTAGGCCATTACTGTGCACGTAGTGGATATTTTCAATGTGCCACAATGACACTTGGCTTTTTCCCAAGTAGTTATAGGTAATTTGGATGCCAGCATTCTTTCCGAAGAATATTAAAAAGAGTTTAAGTGACAGAATTCAACAACAACCCAGGAAAGAAAAAGAATCTTGTGGGTCTTTATTAATTTAAAGTTAAACAAATAAGTGAACACTTCAAGTCCCCCGGCTATACCCTTAAAACACCCATGTTTCTGACACTGCAATGTTATTTCTGGCAGCAGTGCTGATTACAGCTGATAGTGCCTACAGGGAGGCTTCAGTAAGGATGCCAGGACAAATTTAATCTACCACACCTAACTCCATTGCACATACAGGCCTCCGATCCTCTTTTATATTCAATGGCATACCACTAAATCTTTCAAAAATCTCATTATTAGTTGCAGGAAGTCAAATAATCAAGCAGAACCAGGTCTTCACATGCCTAATTGCCTGACGTGTTTGCATATATTGTAACCATGATAAAAAACAGGATGTAAGAACAGAACGATCAATACAAATCCTCATGTAGCCCACAAGAGCTCTCGCACGTTATTGCCCACCCACTGCTCAGTGTTGCAAATTCCAAGCAGAGAACATACTTCAGCACGCTAGTCAGTGAGTACATATCCGTGCACGCGCTGGATGGATCAAACACGAAGAGTTCTTTCCCTCATCAACGAAATCCTTAAAAAAGACTGTGACATTTAAATAAGACTCGGAGGCACTAACGACTTTAATGGCTTAATGACTGAAGTTCCACATGATCAACTGGTGTGCCATGATCCCCCCTGAACCATTGTGATATTCACTGTCTATTCATTTCATCCAGTTGACTTAAATGAATCTCTTGTAAAAAAGAAAAACCAAAAACCCCTAACATTTCTTGGCCATTAATAAATAGAATTTTTTATTGTTTGAGCAGATGATTAACTACATTTATAAGCTAAAAACAAAACTTTTACCACTTTATATTTATGTACTTTGGAAAAGAAAGTACTCAGAAACACTGCCAACCTTATAAACCATAAATCCACATAACAGCACTTTGATTCCAAAATAAAATATCCACTTTGTCTGTTATTAAATAGTAAAAATATTCCAACATAACCATATTGTGTGATGGTTGTAACTCATATTCAGAATTTATTTGATGTAGAGTTACTGACTGTAGGGGTTTTCTGGTCTGCAGAATAAGACTGGGAATGGATACAGGGACAGAGTTAAAGTTGTGTTTGGAATATGCAATCTGATATTTTACAAATGTGCATTTATTTAAGAAACTGTGAGGATATCTGAATATTTACTGACATTCCCCTAACGATTCATTTCCTTGCTTCAATCTGTTTAGGATTTTTTTTCCCCCCAGCTGGAACTTCACATACATGCATTTCAATTTACATATGCACTAGTTCAGTTTAAGCATAGCTTGAAAAACACATACTAGCCTTTTGAGCTCAAAAAAAAAAAAAATGCCTCTGCAGGTATTACCTCTGCCTTTTACTGTATCCCTCCAAAAGAATAGAACAGCTGTGTTCCATTATTTGCACTGTTTTGCTGTAATATTATTTGACTTTCCATTTAATACAGTTTTTAAAAATGAATAGAACTGTAATGTTAGCCCTGATTATATGGCTGACGGGAAACCCGAAAACATGATTTAAAGACGCTGCTAAACTTGGGGAACATCAATATTAATACGGTTACGTTTGTACCAGGAACGGAAAGAGGGCCAGGGCATGCGCTGGCGTGCCGCTGCCCTCGCTGTTCCATTGTGAGCCCGCTGCCCGGCACAGTTTTGGCTCCCGCCAGCTAACATGTTCCCAGACAATGGCTGGGCATGGTTCAGGGGACAGCACAGGCCAGGGACTGCTCCCAAGGGACAGTCTGAATGAGGCCACCCTCTTTTGGGAAAACGAGAACTTAGCCATATGGACATGAGGCAAGCTGTGCCTTTTAGCCCAAGGACAAGAGAACCATCCCTGGCTTGTTTTACTTACCAGTATAGATGTAGCCTAAGTATCGCCGGGAAGTGACAGTTCTGCCTTTCTCTCCCTACCCAAACGCATCAAGAATACATAGAACGATGATCAAATAATCCCCCCCAGAATTAGGCACAAATCCCACGTAGCTACCACATAAACACAGTCATTTAAAAAAAGATTAACTGCTCTATGGCCACTTTTCCCACCAAAACAGAGAGGGAGAGAGGGACGAACCACACCGCAAGACAGCACTTGTGCTGTACTGCACGTTCCTGCCACCTTACGGAAAAAGGCTGGAGCCAGCAGAAGGACTGCGTGATGAAGCATGCCCACTGCTCCCTTGCACAGGGTGGGCTCGGGGGCACGCCAGCCACACCACAACGCATGAGCGGAAGAGAAAAGGGCTGAAATAGTCTGTGTTCTGGCAAGCATCGTGCAAAAGACTACATTGGCAGTACAAGAGGAGCTGCTTTTAATTTAAAACTCCACGGGATGCTGCAACTTATACTAAGGCTATACCAGGTGCCTCCAAAATTTGCCTGATGTCTGAGCGTTTTATTTGCACTCAGAGAAACTGAGTAGAGAACCTAGCCTCAAAAACCTCAATACTTGAAATTTTCTTCTTCAATTAGTAATTTTAATGGTTCTTCCAGTAGTAGAAATCAATTGTGTAACGTGGTTGGTGTTTAATCTCATCATGAGGAATTCTCTGGTAGATTCATGAAGAAGCATTTTTTCCTACTCAAGATATGTAGTGGCATGCATCTGCATATTAAAGCAACCACCATTTCTGTAACAGTAAAAATTAATCTGAAGTCTCCTTTCTTCTTAAAATGCTTCCACATCACGTTTTTGAATCCATGTGCCAAAGGATCTATTGATAAGTGACATCTCATACATAATATCAATGCAGCAATTTGCCTCAATAAGAAGATAGCTATGCAGATCATTCTAAAAGATAAGAAAACTATTTCTCTGAATATTTTTAGGTTTCCTTTCAAGTAATACATAAATAATCAAGGTAGCATGTGAGTTCAGATAGGTAGCTGGGTTCAAAATTACTCCAGCAGTTTCACAATTGAACCTCTATATACACAGCCTTGCTTTCTTTCTGAACTAAGAAAATGCAATCAATTCTTCATTAGTGGATACTCTTCAAAACAGAAATAATTCAGAAATCTAGATACTCGGGATGCAATGAGAATTGAGAAAAAGATGAGTGGCACTGGAAGAACAAAATTGTCACTGTTGTAATGGAGCCTAGCAGACCTCTTAGTTAAGGAACTCTGATAGAGCTGAGTTAAGTCTCTTCAGTTAATCAGCTGTACATTCAGGCTACAATCAACCCCAACCCAGATAAATTGTGCATAAATATCTGATACTGTACTGTCTCTCTCTCCTGTACCATTGATCAACCATGCCTCTTATAGTTTGTCATAAGAAAATGGAGAGCCATCAACATTTAAAATGACTGTGTGGATACACTGAGGACAGACAAGTATTTTAAATCTCCTGGAGTCTGTATGATTATCTTTTCACCTAAGATTCACAGAGTTAAAACTGAAGGTAAACATCGCACTTTTGTTAAAAAACCTGCAACAAAACAGCACAAACAAACAAACAAAAACCCAAATAGGATTCATTCCCTTCTCTAGTATGAACGGAAGAGACAGAATTCCCCTAAATCAGCAGTTTTAAAACAGCTCCATTATCTACATGTTCTACAGCATGTAGGTGACGAGGGTTCAGTTCCCTACTTTGTGTGACGTGCTTAGTCCAGCCCCCAGCTCACACATTTTTGGATTGGAGTTAAAATTCCTGTGGAGGAATACCCATTCTACATACAGTCGCTGGGTCACAACAGAAAGATGCCATGACTCCAGCCTAGACGCTAGTCCAGACGCCTGGGAAGCAAGTGAAAGCTCTGTTCTAGTTTCTGCTCCAAAAGTTTGTTCATTTGATGTAAAATAGACAAATGGTGTTTGGAACAGCCATGAGCTGGGTGCCAATGCCTCTGTACTCTGCAGACCTAGGCTTTATATTTCCTTGTTCCTGTCCTCTCCAAGTCTTTTCTTTTTTCTTTCCCCTATAAGAAAAATTGTTAGCATGATCATACTGAATAATCAATAAAGATTCCTGGACCAAAAAATTCTCTGAAGAGTTTGTTACAAAGAGCATTTTCAGCACATTCAATCATTGCAGCTTAAGCAAGAGTTTTCATTCAGCACTTACCACTATCTGATCTAAGCTCTTGGCAAGGCTGAGTATGCCAGTAGTGACGGCACAACCGTCTGTCAACCATCTTTCCTTCTCAGTTGTTCAAAAAGCTACCTAATGCTTGAGCTAGCAGCCAATTCTGCCACCTGTATGGGACTGGTACAAAAATACTGGCAGAAATAAGCCATTTAACAGATGTGGTTGTCTGCAAAAGTATATTATGTGTTTGAGGTTTCTTAGAGGTGGTCTCTTAATACAGTCTATTACCAAATAAGACTATAATATGAAATGTATTCATGTTAATATATGTTACTGTACTACCTACAGAGTAGGTAGTGATACCTATGAGGTATCACTCTGGTAACCTTGTAAAACACACCATAAGGGTTTTTAGGGGGAAGGAAAAAATGTTTCTTACTATCAATATAGGAACAGTGAAATGCTCCTGAGGCACAGGAGACCTGCCTTCTCCTCTGACAACCAGCACTGCAAGCTGCTGGAAATCTAAGATTGGGCTGAAGTCGAGTGAAGCTGTGGCAAGTCTTTCCTCTGGTTTCAGAAAGCTTTGGATCGATCCGACAGCACTGACAAATTCACGTGGGAGTGGGATTTAAGCCTTCCACGCAGCAGCAGCATGTAATAGTGTTTCCCTCTGTGTGTATGTGTGGTGGATCCTCTGCTGCCTGTTCCACTGTGAGAGTCTATAAATACTTTGATGGGCTGCGGCGTTAAGTTTTGCAGGCAGCCAGGAATACATAGCAGACCCGCCACACACGCAGACACAGAAAAAACGGGTTAAGTAGTGCTGGCCTCCTGCAAACCATAACACCCCAATCATGCAAATCATTCACAGACTGTTGCAGTACACCAGGCACCAAGAGAAGACGGAGCAGCTACGGATCACGTATGAACGCATTTGACACACGGGGATAGTAGCAGAGCAAAATCATTTCTGCACAGTTTAGCTATTTTTTTCCTATTATAAGCTGAGAAATACAGCACCTTCAAGCACAGTTTCACTCAATGACTAGTGTTTTAGCCCGAACAAGCTATCAATGCCAAGGGCTCTATATGAGAGGCAAACTGTGTCATATACTGCAGGTAAAAAAAAAATACATCTTCAAAGAACCAAGTAGGACGTTTCTACCCAGTGAGATCTGAGGTCATCAGTGTAAGCATAAAATTGTAAGTAGGTAAGCATCACACATCTGAATGCTTCTCTTTACTTTTAAAGCACTACGTCATCCTTACTTAGGATCTGAGAAAACCTACCTAATGGGGACAGAGAAAACAATACAGCACTTCTTCATATAAATTTCTAGCATGAGCAAAAAATGTACATATTTTATGGTAAATTTAACACAGTATATTTTAATATTACAGGTTGTTCCTTCTTTGTCTCATATTATATTGACAATAGAGATTGGTTGTTGCACTTTTCAAGAAAAAAATGAACACAGTAGTTTGCAAACATCCAAGTTGCCAATATGCAGTACAAGACATGAAATGCTTTAGCTACCACAGGTTACAGAATTTTCCATGCAAATGTGCAGGAGCGGTTTCATATAATTTGTGACATACAATTTGTGATTGTGACTATCAGTGTTATATAGAAAGATTGGGCAACTTTTAATTAGTGACTGTAACAAAATGGGAAGGTCTTTGGAAGGAATGAGTGATGCATTTGAATCTCCTGGGGGATGCTGAAAATCAGTGCAGAGGAAACGTGAGCATTTTTTCCACTCTCTCAGTCTAAAGCACACTTTTCTCCCCTTCTATAGGTGCTAACTTCATATTATTATTATTATGAAGTTAGCGTTATTCATATTATGCATAATAGACATCCAGCTCTCCAAAATAAGAAGAGGCATGCTTGCATCCATTTCAATATAAGCGTTCTGTTCAGTCATTAAAATCTTCATTATACAACTCCTCCAGACTGTGAATAGTCTGAAATAGAAGCACACGGCTGCAGTAACTAATTGATTGGAAACATTCCTCTTGATTACAGATAATTTATTTGAGATGGTTCAGAGGAAAAACTGTACAGCCTACTAAAAAAAAAAATTAAAAATTCTCCTTTGGGGAAAGAAATAAACAAAACCCAAGAGATTCTGAGGGGCAAAGTATGCGTACACATGTGCTGGGCTATTGTTCACATCTCAGTCTTGTGGCTTCCAAACTTTTAGGATGATAATATCAGTTCAGTGGGGTAAAGGCCACATTCCAATCTTGGTTACAGAAATACAAACCGAAGTAACTACAGTATTATAAGCCCAGTTGCTTTGCAGTTGCAGAGACTGAAATTCAACTTTAAAGTCTGTATTTTGCTACAGAAGACCTAGTATTTAACTGTTTTTAACCCATTCTCTTAAAATCTCAAAAGCAGCTTTAAAGTAACTCAAATGTCAGTGTTTTGGGCAGTGAGACACAGTGAGAGGGAGTGGCTGTCCAGAAGCTCATTCATTTGGTATCACAGATTTCCCTGATTTGATACTCTTAATTGAATCTAGCTAGTTGCTTGTAAGTGGCTCTCAAGTTGCATCATCTCATCATTCTGTGAGGAGGGACCGATTGCAGAATAAATCATAAAAACTTCATGTTTAAGTAAGTTACACACTGAAAATTGAAAAATCCTTGAATCACACCTTAAGATTTAAAATTGAACGTCCATCCTACATCTTTCATCTCATCACTCAAATTCTACTTCTTTGCCTGCATTTGTGTGATGTTTAGGCATAGTTTGTGTCCCATCTCTGACTTCTTTTTCTGTCTACAGCTGAGGGTCTACAGCCTACTGGAAGGCAAAAAATATAAATTCCTTACAATTCAAGACTTTTATGTGAGGCCAAGCTAGTCTACTTTCCCCCCAAAATAAATACCAGACTGATGAAGAAGTGTCCAGAAATGAGACAAAAAGTTACAAGGACATGAAGTGACATCTCTTCTTGAAGAGTAAGAGGAGAGGAGTCAGCAGGGGAAAACCAAGTTACAACACAAGTTATTAATAAAGATTCATTCCCTTTGTCTCTCACACCAATATGATGTTTTAATACATTAATTTTGCAGTAATTCTGATTGTTTTCAACATCCCTTTGCACAGAGCATGGACTTGTTCCCTGCTCCAAAGCAGTCTTCATGCAGTGAATGTAATAAGCAGGAAAGGAACCTGCATTTCTTGCAAGCATGAATAATTCTACGAGCAAAAGAGCTTTAAACACAAGTACGCTCAAATATACTCAAGTAGACTCAAAACTGCTGTGAATAGAGCAAGTGTATTTGCCTCTATCTATTATTTTCTTCCAGGTATGCTGCCTACATACAATGTTTACTTACACTCTTAAGACTGGACAGTTTATCTGAGCAGCACCCTAGGACACGAACTGAATGAATCCCTATCCAGTACGCATGAGGAAATAGTAATAATTTCGAAAAACGTTGATCCAAACTCTCAATTTCTCTATTCTCTGTTTCTTTGTCCTCCTTAGTTCATAGCCTAAAGCCAGTGCAAATAGAGCATTTGCCCTAGTTAAAGTTTTCAGATAAGCAATGGAGGGAGCATATAAATTTTGAATAATTAATCCTAGAGGAAAGATGGTCCTTGAAGTCTGGCGTGAGCAGAGGTGCTGGGTTCAGAAAGCAGCAGTAAACAGCCCGTGTCCAGTCCAACAGACGGGGCAGAGAAGAATCATAAAAACACACCAGGAAACCAGTGTGGCAAAGTGCTCTGTTTTCACTGAGCGGCTGAGGGGAATGGCGAGCACCGGCCACACCGTACCTTTCCACGGAAGCGTGGATGGTAGTAATGGATGGACAGGGCTGAGAGGTATAGTGCAATTTTAAAGATACAATCGAAGTACCCTCAAGCCAGCTAACTTGCTAGCAGTGTGACTGGAACAGCACAAAATGTCAACACGGACTAATCACACGTGCGCTTACTCACTTTCTCAGCTGGTTTTTGTAGCCCTGAGGTAGCTCATGCTGTGATGGCTGTTCTGAGTCTGGGCCTCCACCCGATCATCCCTCCATAGCTTGAATCGCATGGAGGAATCTCTCCTGCCGCTAGCTACTCATTAAAGCATCGCATAGCTGGAGGGCAAATAGTTTCCAAAAAAACCCCCCTTTGAGTATAAGCCCAGTGCTAGGAAGGCAGAAGAGGGCCCATAACTTGCCTTGTAGCTAAAACACAGCAAACAGATAAAGCAGTTAGTACCATTCCTCAGGGTTCACCAGTAAATCCTTATCCTTAAACTCAAAATGTATAATGCTTACAATTCTAAAGGGACAGATGTGCTTGCTTGTAGATTCTCGTTTTCTTTTAGGCTATGAGAGTCCAGCTACACCACAAAGATAGAGCTCACAGATGTTCTCTTACATAAAAATCAGGGTTTGCCAAGACAGGCTTCTCTTTCTTTCTGCCAGCTAATATCAGCCCAAACCATGTAACACAATAGCCTGTCTATATACAAACAAAGGCACTCAAAATGAAAATATATCCAACTGATAAAACTCTTGTAAAATAACAAAAAAAATTGTTTTGTACTTTTAGAAAAAATGGCTATTTTAAAATTTTAAAAAGAAACAGAAAGTAATCAAATAAAAAGAATAAAGAAATAAAGGAACAAGTTTTGCTTTAGCAGATGGATTAATTGTACTCCATAATTAAGACATTTTATTAAAAATAAAACAGATTAAATATTTCGTTAGCTATGAACACATCTCTTTTTATGAGATTAGCATTTAATGTTAAGCTTATCCTTCAGGTATGTTGTATCTTGAGTTGCGTAACAGAAGAGTCAATGTTTTACAGGCTTTAACACTTTCAATTAAATTGTTACCAAAGTTTCCTTTCAAAACATCCCAAAACCATCTTGTGCCTACTTGCAACTTTAAATATGTCTGTGACTGTCTGCAAAGATAAGTTTGGTTCTCCCCAGTATCTTCTCATAATAGGCATTTGATTAAGAAACTATTTATGACAGTTTCCAAGGGCATGACTAAACATGATGTGTAAGAGTACCACATCACTTACTCCTCACTTTAAAAATTTGGGTCATCCAAAGCTAACTGAATTCAATGGGCTGAGAACAAGTGACCAGTGCTATTTTCACAGTGATGGGCACTAGTCTTTTTCATAAGAAAGGGGATTGCCATTCTTCCAAGACAGTAAGGTAAAAGAGGTGTCATTAGTGTCTTGTAGACTGCCCGGACGTGGAGAGTTTTTGGTTTTTAGCTTTCCCTATAAAAGCTGAATATTCAGCTAAATATTACTGTCGCCAATATTTAGAAGTGATGCAACCATCATTGATATTAGACATTAAGTAAATACCTGTATAATTCACTTGCAGGATCTCTAAATTATTTTAAAATGTCAATTGGTAATAATATCTAAAATAAACTCAAGAATAATTTAGAGGGTTTAACAAAATTGTTGGATTATTTTCTGAATATAACTGTCAAAAATGAAAGCAAGCAGAACACTACGTAGTTTTCCATCTGATAATAATTTTGACAGCAGATAATCATTACAGATCCTGGACATGAGACTACAGAGGAATTTTAAACTGATTTTAAAAAGTTGTTACTTTTTTGTAAAAATTGTATTGTAATAACAGCATTTATGTTTAAGGCAAACATAGTAGCTTAAATTTTGTTGGGTTCTGGTCTGATATCCACAGCTACTGAGGAAATAAATCCCATGAAATGGTAGAGTTACTGAAGTGAGAACACTGGATGGCACAGATACGAATCCGAGCACCCCCTGTGTGAGCCCAGCTATTACAGCCTGGAGAGCCGTTATGTCATAGATTTGTCTGGTTAAAAAGAAAAGGAATGTAGCTCTGTCTAAGCTTCATCCAGAATTAAAAACTAGTTTGGCTGCTCACATAAGTTAGGTGTTAGTTAAGAATGAATCTCCTGGTGCTTCAACTAGAAAGCACAACTTTTACTCTTTCTCTGACTTTGACTCACTTTTTTTTTTTTTTTCCCCTTCCAGCTTCAGTATTTGCTTCCAAGTTCACAGCTGCATTTAGAACTGCATGTATCTTTTTACATGGGCAATGATTTCACATTGTTCATCTCCTCAGCCTGTATTGATTAGATGAATGTGTGGTTTGGCTTTTCATGGACATGTTTTAAAAGTTTCCTCTGGACAAAAGAAGTAATCTCAAACTCCATTTCCACTAATTCCTCTCTTGACTCAATATCTCTTTTGTCTTCAACAAACTGTATTCCCTTGTGCCTGCTCTTGGCCTCAGCTCTTGCCCTGTATGCTCGGCTTCCATAAATCTGCTGTCTATTCAGTAAGCTGAACTACGCCTGCAGCGCTATGTACGTGCCACAACCTCGTCTCTTAACACTCCTAGTTGTCCTCAGTCACAATGTCTCCTTCACATTCACCACTGAGATTAACTTTGTATTATTTTCTTGAAGCTTACCTGTTGGGAACTTCTGCATTAACGTTTGCTCCTGAATACCCTTTTATACGCACGAAGTGAGATTCCATTCTCCCAGTCAAACAAATCTACTGAGAGAGCTATGCATTCCCTTCAAGGTCCGTTGAGAAAACACAGGCTCTCTTGTACTTGAGACTGTCTGAGGACTTGCTCCAGTCCAAAGATGGGACTTAAAAATCCTCATTCTCTCAGTTGCTGCTTTCAGATTATTTCCCACCGGTCTCCACATATCCTTTCCTTTAACCAGATGTGACACTAGCAGAAAGGATTTCCTGAATTGTTTAGCCTAATCTTCATCTGAAAAAATATTGTTGTCTTCATGCCTCAGTTATTTTACTCTTCTTGTAACATTGATGTTGCAGCACATATTTTTACATAAACTGTATAGCATAATAGAAACACGTATTAGCAAAAAAATTCCTGCCTTCCACTCCCTTTAAATTTTTGAAATATTTTTCAAATCTTTACTCTCCTTACCAATATCCTGGACAATATAAGCAACTAGTTCAGTTTTCCCCAAGAATCCAAAACCTACACTTTCAAGACATAGATCTTGCTTTTATGTAGACACTCATTAGGTCCAAACCCACTAGTGAAATCTTTCATAGTGGCAATGCATATACAACATACCAAGAGTATTATTCTGACTGATACTAGAATATCTGACTTATTTTTCCATTTTTCAAAATGTTTTCAATACAATTTATAGGATTCTATTAGTAGGATGGAAATTTGAAGTGTCAATTTTAAGTTTTGTGTATTTGTTTATGACCAATCTTAAAGCCTTATGAATATACACTAAAATGAATTTGTTCAAACTCAAAAGAAAAAATCTGGTTGTATAAGATGGAATTAAATATCAGTTAGGGGCATTATTAATAATTTTGCAATGACATTTAAAATGATTAATCAGGAAGTTTTTTCTCTCTAAAATTCAACCTAAATATCAGACAGAACACATTTTAAAATGCAGAGCTATTTATAAAGTAAAATGTAATTAAGCCAAAATCACCTTTCCCAAAACATTTCTAGATTCACTCCACATCATTAGGATGCATTTAGGGAAGCAATGAATTTAAAGAGCTTTGTATAGGAATCCTCATTTCTGCAGCTATCATCATATTGAGTGAATATATGTGACAACCAAATTCATATTCTGCAGTCAGTAAATACCAGAAGCTTTAAAGCCAAATCAGTCAGTAGAAGCAATCCTTTAACGTGCTTAACCGATAATGTTCTGAGAAAGCTGTCATGGACCCTACAATTTTGTAAGTCCTAGTGTTGGCCACTGTGATGTTACTTTCTGCTGTGACTTTAGTATGTGTTTAAAGGAACCAATATTGTATTTACACAATAGATAATACATAAACTGTAATAAGTTATGACAGGCATTGTATTTCAAGACAATTATAATTTGCCTCTAGTAGCTTTATAAGGCATGAGGCTAAATACCTATTGAGTTTTACCACCCAAGAAGTACTGTTTTGGACTGGAATGCCTGGATTATATTACTGATATAAAATGGAAAATAAACTTCAAAATAAGGAAAACAGGCTACATATTTATTTGTGAATGATCTCATTGCACACCAGCTCCAGAACACTAATTTTATCAAGAACCCTGAAGCTATTTATAATGGCAATTGCTATCAGTTCACTTCCAATTTCTTAACCTGTTAGGCAAAGACAAACACAGTTCAGATGAAAAGAACTAGAAAAGATTCTCGTAAACAGCGTTACAAAGCAGAATTACTGCATGATTGTGAGATTCTGCTAGCACCTACTGTGTTTAGATCATGCACTAATATGATCTGTTAACTTAGAATCTGAAAATAGCATTTAAAAAAGTTCAGATTTACAGAACAGTGCTAATTCTTGACCAAAGGGTCAAAATTCAAGAGGCATATTCACATGCATTCATTAAAAAAACAGTCCAGGAATCCTTGTATCTAAGTAAGACTTTACAAGGTAATTCAAACTGCTATGTAATTTGCAATTGCAGTTAAGGTTTGTTACTTGTGAAATCTTAAGTTCATTCTGGAATCAGTTCCTTTCTTGCAAGAACTGTAAAAACATAAAAAGCATCACAAGTCACCAAAATAGATTATTTAGTTACTGCCCAGGTTGTCAGTCAAACCTTAGGCAGAGATACACATCCAAGATTCAACATCAGCAGAACACCAAGACTTTTGGATGAAACAAAGTACCAGCAAAGACTGTTGGTAATAACAAACTCAATCAGCCTTACAGTAGGTAGATACATACTCTCTGAAGTCACACATACGAAGGTTGCAGTCATGTACTTCAGGTGCAGTAACTGAGGGTGGCTTTTGACAAGCGCATTGCAAGGCTCTGACGGCATCACATAAACATCAGCTTACTTGGAAAAGTATAAATATTTCTGATATGAATTGCTCATTTGTCATAAACATGTCCATGCTGTACTTCAGCTAGGATTCTAAATCTCTTATTGGCTTTATTTAAGACACAAAGCATTATTGATAAGTATCAAAAAATAATAAGTACCTCAAAAATATTTTAAATGAGTCTTGATAAAGCATGTAAAATGCATAACTTTGTTTCTACCATAAACAATTTCTAATGCATCTTCAAATGCTAGATGATCAAAAGGAGACATCAGCACAAACGATGTTGTGTTCACCCAAAGTACATTTTGTTCACCACTTCTGCTAGTCATCTACTTTGTTCTCTCTCTTTTGCAAATTCTGCTTTGCAACCGTGGCTTGAGACATCACACGAAAAGTAAAGAATGAAAACCAGAAGGTGGAACACTACTGTGCAGCTTAAATGGGTGAACTCTACGATCCAATTACATAAATAAAAGTAGGCATCAGATTCCAAAGGCAACATAAAAAAGTGACAAATCTGGCTTGTATACCAGTCAGAGGTACTCTTTTGTATTTCATTTAATGTGAAAGGAGTTGAAAGTAACTGAACTACAGCCTCCTGGGGTACGTGTATAAACATTGATAGAATGACAGCAGAATGTACTGATAAGGATAATATATCCATCCATGTACTTATACATAAAACAGGTTAATAGATGAATTAATTTACAGTAAGAATAAAGTCAATTTCTGAACACAAGACCACCGTTATTTCATAAGGATTCCTTTGTTAATATTTATTCCATGTCCAAGATCAGAATTGTTTGTGACAGCATTTGAGGGAGAAGGTAAACGACTGGACAGTTATACATAAAGGATTAACATTGAGTTGATACAAACTCACAGATAATCCCTAACAAACCCTATGCAATAATTTGATCTGACATATAGAGAAAAATGCTTTAAAATAAAGGTTTTTAAAATATCCTTCTGTATAACATAAGGAGCTCACAGTGTCTATTGTGATGAAAGGGATATGTGGCTACAAAAGCTTTATTTAAAATCAGACAACCAGATTGACACAATCCACAAGAAATTCAGAATTACAAAACCAGGCAATGGGAGAACAGCTCTTACCACAGTTACTAAAATTCACTCCTACATGAGATGACAGGATCTAAAAACGTATCAGATTTAGACACAGATTCACAGAAGGGCTTTATGACTTTAGCTGATCTTGGACAGGAAAAGGGTGCTCAAGTCCAGAAGTGAAACTTTCAGAATCCAAGGACACTCACAAGTCAAATAGTTCACACATTTTTGACCTTATGCTCCCAAGATACTCTAGTCTAGAAGCACCAAACTGCTAAAAAGCAGAATTGCTAAACCTAAAATCTGCTAAATCTCTATATACTTTCTCCAAGTTGTCTGACTTACTCTACTCCAACATTACATACAAAAAAAATGGATACCTAAATCAGGAAGCCTGTTTCCCCTAGACCTCTTTAAAGGTATAAATGAACCTCTCCTTCCCTATGAAGTGATTCAGATCAGGAGCCTAATGCCTACAGCTTGCTTAGATATCGTAGCTGGATGTCCTAATCAAGGGATTGTAATATGGAAAGCAATGATTTGTTTTTTTTTTTTCAGATTCCATACAGAACTTTGCATTTGTTACAAAATCTCGGTGAGCTGAGAAAAATTCTTGTGTGCAAGAGGGGCATTTTAAAAAATCTATTCTAAAGGCAAACATAACCTGAGAGAGAGAGATATATATATAAAAGCAGCAAAACACTAAACCAAGTCCCACAGATTCTTATTTTTCATAAAACTGCACTTAATCTGTCTGTGGTAACAAAAGATAACTTATGAAATTATTACTTGAATAGTCACTGAAAATAAAAGCAATACATTGCAAAAAGTGTTCCTCCATTAGAAAATGATACGTAATTCTGTGCCTGCATTAGTTGTCTCCCATGCACAGAAAATTACGATAGAACTTGAGAGATGTAAATTGCTATAAATGATACCTAAGAAGAGAGGTTTTTTAATTTTACTTCTGAGTAGTTGTCATAGGCTCCTCACTAAAATAAGGTTGTATTTTTTGCCTGCCTTTGTCTTGCAGGTTTGTTTTCAATTTCCTATTTACTTATTGTCTGGGTAAAAGTGCTACAGATTAAGTAACAGATATTTTCTTGAAGACCTGTGATGAATTATTTGTCTTCAATTTAATTTTGTTGTTTAGAAGCTTGGTATACTATGCAAACATAAGGAAATTTCAATGCCAGGCTACTTGGTTCCAAAGACAATTTGGTGTAGCAAAGAAAGTTCTGCAAGAGAAAGTGATAAATTCAAATATACAGTAGTTTAGTTTATAAAAAAAAAGAGAATTCTTAGAGGAAATTTTATATTTTTACAATGATATTCTATTGTGTTATTTTTACAACTTCCATAGACTATCAATATGTAGAATTTTTTAAAATTGAAAACACATAACTGAGTATTTAGATCTAGTAAGAATTCAGCAGAATTCTAAATACCCCAGTAAAAGGATGGAGATGAAACAAATTAAGAATCTTTGGAAAACGTTTCCTTTCCTTTCTTCCTTGTGGTCAGTAAGAGGGGTGGCACTGCATGTTAGAAGTCTTCGTTTGAAGTATTTACTATACCAACCCCCCAAAATAAAGTAAACCAATTAAAGATGAACATTTAAGAGTCCTAACAACTAATTGAGCATAATTGAGATGAAAAGAGACGTTCCATAAACTTCAGTGATAGTCAACATAGTATTAATCTCATTTGCATTTGTTAAATGCCCAGATTTAATAAGTGGAGGACAGAGCATATCAGAAAAATGAAACGTGCCTGCCAGACACTGTTGCTTAATTCATTGGAAGGCAGACAGTGAAGCAACAGATGAATGACACATACTGTATGTGGTTCACAGATACTGCCAGTTCACTTAAAAGTTCATTTTAACAAATGAACAAAAGAGCTCTAAAAATGTCAGCTGCATTATCTGCAATTGCATGAGTTTATTGAGTCTATTCCCAAGCTGTACCTATCACACCCACTCACTTAGGCAAATACAATTGTTAATGAAGAAATATTTTCTAGTTCAATCTACTCAACCCCTGCTACAAATCTGTATTCAACAGAGCACTTCCAAGTTGCCTAAAGTCAAGTTTTCAAATTGCATGCATACATGCTGGAGGAAAGAAACTCCACTCTTTCTGTGCCATACCTTGGTTCCCCATACTTCACAGTTCAAATCATTTCTCAGTGAAGATTTTTGAGTACCACCACCTTCCTCTACTCCCCTCTTAAATTGCTTTGTTTTAAAAAGTGCTTTTTTTTGACCAATCATACCAGGCAGCTGCTGTTTGTTTGGGTTTTTTTTTTTTCCTAGAAGGGTACTTTCCCCAAAGGCCTAGAAAAATTTTTAAGCAGGCAAGTGCTGCAAAGCCTACAGCTCCTTACAGTATAGTATTACTGAAGAAATACCTTCTTCCTTAAAGTTGTATACATGTATATGTATGATTCCACTCACCCACAGATTATTGAGACTACCGAACAATATCAGTATATAAAATATACTGTACAAATATTTAAGACAAAACACACCTGTATACTGACTGTTATGTGGAGTAAAGTCCAAGTATCAAATTCTTGATTTCTTGGATATAAAACCACATACGATGTTAATAAACATATTGATCGTAGTTTTGTAAATGCACACATATTTATAAAAAGGGATACTTTAAGCAAATTTCTTGAACAAATAAACTTCTTTTCTCTTTCACCGAAAAACCTGATCTAGTTGAGGATGTCCCTGCTTATTGCAGGGGTTTGGACTAGATGACCTTTAAAAGGTCCCTTCCAACCCAAACTATTCTATGATTCTATGAAAAACCTGTAGAGTGTGAGACTCAAATCTGTACAGAATTCTCCTCTTTGTTTTGTAACATCTCTGCTTTTGAGCAATTCAAATATGAGAGTATATTTACCATAGTAACAAATTAATTTTTAGACGCAAGTAAGTATGTGAGGAAGCCCATCACCCGTCAGAGAACAGGCTTTCCCACCATCTCCTTCTTGGTGAGAAATAACCCATCTATTGATTTTTCTGTGAATTCATATGGTGTTTCAAATTGTAAACCTGCGTGCTCTAACATGTTCAGATAGCGGGGCGAGAACAGACATATCTCTCTTTTACCATACCCAAGAGTTTCTTGTGGGTTTTCACTCTCTAATTTTGATTGTGGAATTTATTTAAAAAGCACTTTTTAAAAATAACTCTCTATCCTAATTTCTACTCTGTTCATATGATTTGTTTAGAACATAGTGGGACTTGGTTGTGCTCCCATTCAGAGGGATCTGGACAAGGTGGAGAATTGACCCAAGAGGAATCTTACTAAGTTCACAACAGAGGGAAATGCAAAGTCCTGCTCTCGAGGAGGAACAATCCCGTGCAGCAGTACAGGCTAGGGACTGACTGGCTGGAAAACAGCTTTACAGAGAAGGACTTTGGGGTCCTTGTAGACAACAAGTTGAACGGGAGCTAGCAACATGCCCTCACAGCAAAGAAGGACGAACCACCCCCTCAGATGAATTAGGCAGAGGATCACCAGCAGGTCGAGGGAGGTGATCCTTCCCCACTACTCAGCACTGGTGGGTCCACATCTGGAGTGCTGTGTCCCGTTCTGGGCTCCCCAGTATGACAAAGAAATGGGCTTACAAGCCCACCATAGCCAACTCCACTTGTGCAGGGCACTTAGACTAAAAGATCTCAAGAAGTCCCTTCCAACCTGAACAGTTCTGTGATTCTGTGACTTGGAACTACAGGAGACTCATTCCTGACAGTGCCGTAACAGGCATCAACCTGCGGGTATGACTGTCAACATTTACCAGAATACGAAGCAGAATTGGGGGCAAAAAGCCAGTACAAAAGCACAATGTACCTTATTATCATACTTTCTAAACAGCATCACTCTCAGCTGTATAATACATCTCAGTGCACTAGTGAAATCACCACACATACATCCTCACTTTTCTCTTAACAGACTTCTTGCAATTACCTACCTCTCTTAATTTTTAGAACACTATTTTGCATGCAGGTGTTAACTCTGACATTTCATATCAAACACAGTCCTGCTTGTTTAAGTTGGAGTATATGTGTGTTTCAAAAATGTGGTATTTGCAGTGCAAATAAGAGTATTGGTGGAGATACTGTGTGTTGCTGAACAATCCGTCTTCAGTAATTTCATCCTATATTACCGCACAAAGATGTTAAAGTTTTAGCTTTTCTGAAATAGTTGGGTAGTGTGCTTAACCTGGGCGCAGTCATATTGCGTAAGGTATATGCACACTGGAGCACTAACAACATTCCAAAAGTAAATCTTGGTCTGGCTAGATTTAAAATCAGTATTATACCACTGTAACACAGCTTTCAATTGATCGTATACTGCTGCAAGAATGGAATCAAGCCCAAAGCCTCAAGTTTAGTGCTACAACTTGATGTGTTTTAAAGCTCTGAGCAGCAGTCTCAAAACAACAGCATATGTAATGTTCAACGTGGATGGTAAAGTTAATGTAGCTATTGACACACTTCTGTTACAGCCTTGCCCATGGAGTGCAGTGCCCACCATCATGAGGTTTCAGCAAAACCTTTGACATGATAGATTGAAACAAGTTTAAAAGGCATTTATGGAGAAGTTGTTTAACAAACATCTGATAGAACACATTATTCACAGATGAGGCTTATAAATGTTCACCAAATCAGAAGGTCACAATCACTTGCCTTGTATACATTGTGAGATAGGTATTGAAACTTAAAAGAAAAGCACATTATGAGCATTAGAATCGACAACAGACTGTATAAAACTGTACCAAATTGCTACGTTAATACCAGCTGGCTTTAACTTTCAATGCATACCGTGACAAAATGCTTTTTTGCTAAGTGCATTCCCATCACTTCCAATTTTAAAGCATTATCTATTTAATAACCAAAATACTACCTAGCAATAATAATGCTTATTGTTTCCACATTCTTTTCCTCTTCAGTCTATCAAAATAAACTGCCATGAGAAAAACAATCGGAGGACGCAGTCTGTTCCTACCAAGAGAAGATCCTTATCTACATGAAATGTTTTAACCATTAATTGAACTTCAGGAAGCATCTCCCATCACAATTTGCTTTGACCTCAACTGTAGGCACGCAGTACCTTTACCACCTGCAGTGCTGCCTTCCTGGTAACTGCACTAGCAAGCGCAACCCCAGGTATCTGCTAGGCAACTTGGGTCCGTGTAGGCTGCTTGTCTCACTGTAGAAATATGTGAACAGCGCTGAAACAGAGCCACTAGCTCCACTTTGGATCATGCTGCTCTTGGGTACACTGCAGAATGGCTCAAATTACCACACGTACTCGGTGAAGAGTGCTTACTGCACTTCGGGATATGTCAGGAAGTATTTCTAATTATCAGTATTTGAGCAATACTACCTGTTCGGGCCGGCCTGCTCAGGATGTTTTCTTTTGACGAGGGACATGAACAAAATAACAACTGGCGGTCTTTTACAGCCCCCATCCCCTTTTTTAAAAAATGATTGTCTGACTTGATGATTCATTGTTGTAATTTTTCTAGTAACTGGCAACTTTCTGTTGCCAATTATTTAAATATCAAAATAATGTATTCGCCTGAAGCAATAAAAGTAAGAAAAATACGAGTTGGCAGTTATTACTTACATTATAAAAATCTTGATCCAAAGAGTTCATCCAATTAGCAAAAGAATAAATTAGCCAAAAGGTACACTATGCAAAGCGTTTAATGCTGTTTTCATTTAGATTATATTTGTGTTCAAGTCCAAAAACAAGTACTGAGAGTGACAGGGATCCATTTTGCAGATCCTGGCACCTGGCACAGGATCTCTTGGAAGAGTCACAGAGCAACTGTTTAAGCACCAGATGCTGTCGAGGGAGACAAACTACTTCTGTGAGGGGCATGGAGGATAAAAGAACAGCCAGATGGGGGGCTCACTGGGCTGGAAGATGTCTTCTCTCAAGCGCAGCCTCTAGACTAGCAGCATCCAGGCTTTTTAGGTTTCACTTGACCAAACCACCCATTCCAGACTGCCTCTGCTCAGTACCAGCAGCCAGAGGCATAACAGTTGAGTGGAAACTTCTGGGCAGGGGTACGAAAGTAAAAGAAATGAACATAATTTAAATAATAAAGGTAACACGTAATTGCATTGCTGAATGGAGTAAGGGAAAGGGACTATTTGCTTACAAAAGGGATGATGTTGCTGTAGGTGAAAGTAAGGAAAAGATAATTATACGTACTGAAAAGAGAAAAGGAGAAGGGAAGGTTGCCTGCCAAGGAAGAAAGGGTGGCAGCTGTTGTTGGGAGAGGAGAGAGTTCCCTGCTGCTGCCCAATGAAGGAGGGACAGATAGCTGAAGCCCAGGCATAGGAAGGCTTGGGTTAACTTTTTCACCCAAGGAACCCAGGAAAAGAATAGCTCCCGGGGTTTCCTAAATTCAGACTTCTTCACCAAGTAGGGCAGCACAGTAAGAGCAGATCAACAGAACGACGCAGTTGCTGCTGAGGACTTTGCAACTACACAATACGCATTTTGGGGATTTTACTTCAGACTGGTTCAAATCTGAGCCCTGGATCAAGTGTTCCCACTTCAGCAGTTCAAAGGAAAGCTATCCCATAAATCTTTGGTTTCCAGAGAGCAGATATTTCAGCTGGATACTCTGGGAAGCACTTCATCATCCTTTTGTCTGTCACATGTGATAATGCTAGGTGGCAGGGGCAGTGACATGCATCTGCCTTGCAAGCCTCAGATACGGAGTCAAGCCTCATTTCTGTTTCTCTTCCTGTTTCTGCTCTGTGTCTTTCTGTCCTTGCTTACACAAAAGCGCCACCGTAAAGCCGTCAGGAGTTTCCTATCAATTTGGACCTTGCATCACTATTTTCTCAGTGACCAATATAGAAGGAAATGTGGCCCTACTCCTCCATCCATGGTAGTTACTCCTAGAGGGTACCCCAGATCACTTCAGACCTCGTGGAGGCACTTTAGTCTGAGGAGTGAGATACAGTTAGTGTCTTCTAGGAGTCTCTGGCACCACTGCTGCTTTGCCTCTAGTCTGACACCACCCGGAGGTGCCAGAACCTGAGACACGGGATGAAGCATACAGCATGTGCAGAACTTCTGGATGCAGAGACACAGTCAAAGCCTTCTGTCATGAGCTGGCGTCATGATTTCACCATCCTCACAATGAATTTCTGGTGCCTATAATCATGTTCAGTTACAGTGGGCTAGCCTAGTGTGGACAAAGTCATAATCAAGATCTCTGAGGGCATTTTGCAAACCATAGTCTTTAAACAGCGTACACCTAACTCTATATGGAGAATATCCTTCTCTTACATGAAGCAATATGATACGATCAAGTATTGAAACTCGAGACTTTCACATTACACATGAAATCTCCAGTGAAATTTCTACTTGAGGGACAGTGATCACTGGCATTGAAGTCAATGGCAAAGACTATAAGGTTTTATTAGTCTATGATGGTACGAGCAGAACATCTTGGCAGTATATTCCATATACAGCAATACAATCTATTATGATTCCACAGAGGTTCCCTTTGTTATACTAATGTTAAAACTTAATAAAAGCAAAAAAAAGAGGCAAAATACCATTAGTATACTTAATGTTTGTCGACTATGCTAATGTACTACAATGCTAATACCAGTTGATTATTTTGGAATGACCCACTTGGGGCTCCATCCTCTATTCTGCTCAAGTGTGGAAATGGCCTGAAAACATTTCTATTTTGCCAGCCTAAAGCAGCAATGAATAACTAAAAAGCTTATCCAAGCCCTGTTCTGGTGTACCACAGTATAAAACTAGAATTTTGCGGTAAAGATGTCCAGGAAACATCATCTACGATTCTTAAGGGAGAAGGCTCCTTATTCTTGCAAATTTTAGCAAACCTGCATATTTATTTTAATGGACTTGGGTTTTATAATTTTACTTTGCAATTTTAAAGAAGTAAATAGCCCTGCCATTGCTTTATTTCACCTTTATAATCTTATATCTGTTAACATTAATAATGAAGTCTCTCTTTTCTTCCAAATTAAGAATTTTACTTTGCTGATCTCAATTTTTACAGTATTATCAACCAGTCTGCAAGCACAGCAAGTTTTCTCTTTTGAATAGGATATACCAGCGCCATTGCAGAACTCGGTTAATTGACACTGAAATTATTTTTCCCTCAACATCTCAGATAATAATTGGGTCTCTATTGAACAACTTCATCAGTCATTGAGAAAAGCTTTTTAACATGCATATGCAGTGAAATATGATGAGTAGTCTGGCACAATGATTTTCATAATTAAGTGGCTGTTAGGAATTTGATTTTCTTAACTAGAAGCATAAAACTGGAGGAAATCTCTACAGTCCTCTAGTCCAAACTCTTGTTCCTGAGCTATCCACAAACAAGATTGCTGAAAAATTGAAGGACCATTACTATGGCAACATGGACCATAACACTAACTAAACCCAGCTTCTCACAACCAGACATGCAGACAAACCCTCCACTCTCCTAGAAGGACTTCTAGGTTTCAGGCTCCTACTCAGCCTACTTTAAATTCCGCTTTCTTGAA
Organism: Phoenicopterus ruber ruber; assembly: GCA_009819775.1. Lineage (NCBI taxonomy): Eukaryota > Metazoa > Chordata > Aves > Phoenicopteriformes > Phoenicopteridae > Phoenicopterus > Phoenicopterus ruber. Next base: position 33,335,134 of record CM020216.1, read on the forward strand.
TATAATTAAACAAACCCCACATTGTTTATACACACTTACATATACTAGAATAAGGTACCAAAATAAGTTCTGAAATACTGCAGAATTAATTTGCATGGCACAAAGAGAATATATTTTAAAATAATAGTGTTTTCTTTAAAGACTATGATTGTGGAATATCCAAAGGATGGAATAAATCAAAATAATACAAGGTAAAAAAAACCCCAACCTATTCAGCCTAAGAGTTCAGCATGTGGTAGAACCTTTCCTCTATTTCAAGCTTAAGATGAAGAATTCCTCACCACTTTTTCTTTCCTTCAAATCTGATCCTGTGTGTTCACTCCTCCCAGATCTTCTTACAAAAGATGACAGAGAGACCAAGATCTGTATCTCCAGATCTGGCCAGACACAGCATTCCCTAGAATGTGTTCCCTCACACAGAGCACAGCATCAGCGGTCCTGTCATCAATCACAGATGCAGAGAAAGGAATATAAATATGCTTATTTCTAAACCCGATAGCTTGCTGATACTTGAAAAGAGATAAATCACTCTACAAGTATCTCATAAATAGCGTTCACTTACAATGAAAGCATTAATAATTCCAGTAGCATATATAAAGAGCTATGCAGAAGGCTATTTACCTGTCCCAGTGTATGGGAAGGAAAAAACTAATAGTATGAACAATTCAAAAACTCTGAGAAGCACAATAAACTTAAAAGCTATAAAACACTGTTGGAGAAAAATGTGGAATCACACTAAGATCTCGTGAACTAAAGCTGTGAATCCATATGCATTCCACTCCTCCACAGATACTTGCCCCAGGCTACTATATTTCTGAAAGAGAGTGTTTGTGTAGAGATTTACAAATTAACTTCACTTGATTTTCAAAAACTGCTTTTCATTATTGCGTCGTGTTTTCAATGAGAGCAGTCAAAGAAGCTAAAATGCTTCAGCTGAAGCCACTAAGTATTTGCTAACTTGATACTGATGTCGATTCCAGGGTGGAGAAAAGCCCAGAAATTAAGGATCACGGTAGGCCAATTTCACAAGAGTTTTGAAGAGAACACTATTTTCTTTCTGACTTTTGAAATTCCTTTCTGCTACTTGAATTTTTGCTAGATCTCTTTCTTCCTTTTTGCTTATACTAAAACCATTGCATCCTAGTTTCTTCTCTACTGGAAGATGCTGATAATCTCTAGTGAGTGGGAAAGATGGAATAACTAGAACATAATCCACATCACTGGTACTTTCGTTTGTATCTGAAAGAACAGTTTTGCAGTTGCTCCCACTTTACCCTTCAACATGCCATGATGAACAGATGCTGTTAACAATAATAAAATATGTTATCCATCTAGGAAAAAACTATAGTTTAGAAAGCGAGACATTCAATCCATTTAAAAAATAATATGAACACACCATGTTTCTTTGATATAGTGTGCACTTGTAACTCCTGGTAGGCCTTGAGTGTTCCTGCACGCATGAGCATGCGTAGGAATGTCTTGTTTCAAAATAAACATTAGGAACTTGGGTAATAAATATATAATTATCATCTGGATAAAATCAGAAGCCTAAAATCCTATTGCCTCTGAGTATAATTACAGTAATAAAAGTATTGCTGACTGATGAAGAAATGTACTATTTATGCTGCAGGGATTGCAAATCAACACATTTTTATACCCAGGCAGTTAAAAAATCCAGTCTGCATTATAAAACTTCATTGGTATATAAAATAATTCACCTCTGGACTGTAGTGATTAATCCATCCTTCTGGCTTTCTCCTCCTGTATTATCTCTTTCCTATGATTTATATTATTGTCATGATAATAAATTCATCAATTCAAGATAATACTTGGTCTTTACTGGATAAAACATGTTTATATAAAATGCACGTTCATTGTCCTAAATCACATCTTTAAGATACCTTTCATATGTAGTAAAACCTTGTCTCAGTAGATCAGAGCAAATATTTCCAAACAAGTCTACAAAGCACCACCCTCAGAAACCTCCTATCTTATTTGAAAATCGTATTTTTAATCTTATTTTCCTCACTATATCCCTGGAGTGAATATTAAAAAGAAGGCCTATTTTACAGTTGCCAAGTGGGGATACATAATCTGAACTGAAAATTTAAATTTAAATCCTTTAGATCTTCTAGAAAGATTAAAAACGTGAGTAGTGTTTTCATCTATATTTATGAAGTACTTATTGGTAGAGTTTCCAAATTCTGCCAGTAGGGGTTGAAGAGCCTTCTCTCATTCGGAGATGATGTGGATATTGCAATGCCTTTCCTGTTCTCAGAGGAAGAGCTGTGGGCAGTGGTCTACATTCAATTGAGCCACTTGATAATTAATTTTACATTAGATTGCTTTTTGAGAAAATAGAGAGGAAATATACTGTTCACTATATCCATTTTCTATTTTAAAATACAAAGATTCACTCAAACGTCAGAACTCCAATAATTAGGGTTTCTCTGTGCAACCTATTTCAGGATACTTTTGCATAAAGCCTTTTAGTACCCTATGATTATTCGCTTTTTCACCCCACAAGACCCATTGGGAACAGCACTGACAAGTGCTGCAGACTACTAGGACTGGTAAAATGATCATGGACCCCATGATGCACTCCACCTCTGCCATAAAAAGCTAACTTCATTGCTGCTGCCCTGCTCCCAGCCTTTTTTCTTTCCGTCTCCTGAAATGTTCACTCCTGTCTTGCCTTTTTTCTCCCCCTCCAATTAAAATGTCTCTTCTTGACAGCAGGTGCCCAAGCTGAGGGGGATTATGAGCACACGAAAATCATTCTACCCCATCTCAACTATTACACATTGTACAACAGCACCAAATGGGCGCAATGAGCTGCAGCGTTTTCCCTGGGGGGAAAAAATGGGGAAAAAACCCAAAGCAAGCCTGCATGGGGTCTATTCAAAGGCTTTGTGGAAGTGACAGCCATTGGGAAAGTTGGAACCCAGGAACAATAAACCATGATGAGTGCAGATGAATGTCTGCAAATTTCAGGGCTGTAGCTTTCACTAGCATCAACAGTGTACGTACAAGAAGAGAATGTTTATATAGCTGCATCACTTGCCTAAATCTGGATTAATGCTTACAGGAAAAGAGGAAAAGATAGTCCTGATATTATGTTGACCCTCCCTACCAGGATGCACCTTATCTTCCTCATTAAAGAAAAGTGGGAAAGAAGAATTTAAAATAAAATGTCATTCATTTACTATACCTTCCAATCCCAGCTTAGCTCATGGCTCAGACCGGAAGGAGTCTCCACCAGCACAGACTCCATCAAGGATCCCTATGAGGGGACAGAAGCTAGAAAGCTAGGACGCTTCACAGTGGCAGCATAGGAGGTGGTGATAATCTAATACATAAGAAAGTACGCCTAATCAACATAAAAACGGGATTTTGCTCACTTTTTGCAAAACACAAAGTTAGGACAGGCTACAAGTATTTACTAAGTAAGCGAACAAACCACACAGCTCAAACCACATTGCATACAGTAAATCTGCTTTCATCTGCTAGGAGAACTATACAAATAAGAACATTCCTTTCTTAATTGGAGAACCATCTTTATGCGTAGCCAAGAGAGTTTTTCCTAATCTTACCCAACAAAAGCATCTTACGTTTAAGTGAGAAAGCTTTTGGTCAGTTTTACATTCATCTTGTACTTACCTTAGTTACCAAATAAAGTCAAATCCTGGAGAGAACATAAATTTAGACTAAACACAATGTGTAAGGATATCAACTTGCTTACAGTGCTCACTAAAGCTTGTCAAAATAATAATCATGCTGCTACCAATGATAAAATCATAGTAACAAAAAGAGCCCATTGGACCAATACCATAGGAGTGTACCAGCCAAGACTAATTAACGCCAAAGTACCCAATGATAAAGCTCATGCTATAAATTAGCACTCTCTGAGCTATTATGCCCAATGGTCCCATCCCAAGTGAATCTGATCTTTCACATCCCTAATTATCCTGGCAAGTACTATCTCAAACACAGCTATGCTGCTTCTAGAAAACACTTCTTACTTGCAGCTCTTGCATATTTATAGCATGTGGGTAACCAACCCCTACCCTCAGTTTGAGAAACACTCATACAAGCATTCTGGATAACTCCTTGCACATCTTCCAGTATCTATATCAAATATGGAATATTGACAGTGAATCTCTGAAAAAACACTTTGATGGTTTCACCAGTGCTACTACTTTTTTTAGGAAAAACTCTATTTTAAAATAAATTTCCTGTTCCATTTTTTCTGTGAAGAAAAAGCTATCCTAGATCTGCCCTGTTGTAGCACTTTAGTCTGTGATGGACTTTGATCTGAGGCAAGAGTGAACATCATTTTCAAAAGGCAACATGAAGAAAGATCTTGACTTATGAAATAAGATGTAACTGAACATTAGTGTGATTGGGGCAGACAACTGGAGGGGAAATGAGGTTGCTGTTCAATAACAACCCTGAACATTTCTGTATGTCTGTGTGATTGAAAAGATATTGCTCACGTCCCACCTAACCAAGAATATGTAGGCGGTAATTAGGCACTGAGCCAGTGAGCCTCCAAGCAGTTTCTCTTAATGCTGTAATATTAATTAGTACAAAATATGTCCTTGCTGAATAGAAGGGGAGAATGGCCTAATTCGTACCAGAAAGAATTAGAAGAGGAAAAAAATATCCAGAGTTAATTACATAACATTTTTTGTCAAGCAGTAAAAAGCTGAAATAGATGAGTATACAAAACAAATATGTGTTTCAGATGAGCTATATCAACTCACCTATGCAAGATGGATAAAGGCACTAAAAACAACGCAGAAGGAAGGCAAAGACAATAATGTTCACTTAAAGGAACAATCTTGCATGCAGAGTGGAGGAGGCTGGATGACCATTTTTTCTGTCTCTAATTTCCAACTTTCTATGTATGAAGAAGAAGAAACATTATGAGCCACTGATTTCGTTTAGCACTGAACATTCAAATCCATCTCTTTTAGAAATAGGCCAGTTTCAAGCTCTTACAGACAGAGTTACAAGGAGCTGTTGGCACATGAAATCATACCTGGTCTTCCACTAGACATACAAGCCCTGTTACGAACAAAAGCATCACTACAGCTGACAGAACTACCAACTTGCATGCCTTCACTATTGCTGTGTCTGACACACAACCTGCTCTATCAGAATAATTAGGAACTTTCAGCAGCTACTTTCTTACACCACTGAATTTTATCGCCAGTCTCATTCTTGGGACGAACTATTTCAGCAAAGAAATTACATTGTTTAGGAAAATGAATTTATCCAAGTTACAGAAAGCCATGTTTTTCCAATACATGCCTGCAAAAGTGGGGTGGTGAGGTATCTTGTAGGAAAAATTTGACTAGTCAGAGAAGAATTAAGGAAAATGAGGAAATCATCTGAGTTCACTAGGCCACTTGTTCAATAAGCTCTAGAAAAACTATAATTAACATTTGTTGGATGACTCTAGGCAGTGACATGTCCTTTTCTCAATCATCAGAGGAAAAAAAAACAATCAAACATCAAGTCACCTAAGCGTTCAGTAGAATGTTAAAAAGCTAAGAGGCTGCACCTACAGACAACTATAATTGTTATTTTTTCCAAATTTTGTTATATTTTGCAAAATTTATGCAAAATTTGCAAAGCTACGGTGACATTTGCCTTCTCTTCCTGTGGCATGCCAGTAAGAGTTACTAGTAAGTTAATCAGCAAAATCTTACATCAACTGGATGTAATAAATGCAAGGTTAGCTGTTATTTAGTAACACAGGTAACTACTTAAAATTGGTTTTGGAGTAAACTTTAGTAAGTGGAATTTTGACATACATACAAACAAACATGTTTAATGGAACTTCAGAAGCTCCCAGGGCGTGCAGTAAATCACCCCAAAACATTTTGAAGCTTTATAAACAAAGCAGACTCATCTCCTCTCCAAAAGATTTAGGAACAGGAAATGCAGAAGACTTTTCATATTATTCCATAAAAAATTAACTCTCTGTGCTATTTCTTCTAGAGAAATCCTAGTTAAAATTATTTTCATAGGAAGAGTGTAGAGGGCATAGAAGCAGTACTGCCACTTTCAACCTAACTTTTAAACAAGGATTTGGTGTGGCTTTATGAGAATGGGCTTAAAATTTACTCTTGAGCTACAGTGTATCGTGAGACACATCAGGGCAAACTACCTTTAAAACACCCGAGTCAGATATATAAGGCACTGACAAAATTCTCCTTTAAATCAGGCACATAACTAGTAGCAAGCAGAGATTGCTGTTCAGAAGCAGGTTTTCACCAGTAAACTCTTAGTAACAATTTAGCAGTTAAGTCTTGTTGCAGAAATGTTTGTTTTAAAGCAGTTTTAAAGCTGCCGAAGGTTTATTCTCAGTTCAAAACTAAGCAGGTATCAGTTACAGACTGCAACTCTCTCAGCACATCCATTAGTTAAAAAGCGATTACTCTCACTGAAACTTCGACTTTGCTCACTAAAAGTGAAGAGCTTCTAAACTGCACACCTATCACAGTATCAGAGTCATTATAACTGATCAACTACTCTTACGCACACAGAGGATGGCATCGTTTCTATCAGACCAAACCTGCTCAGCCAGAGATGAAGTGTGGAATCTGAGAAGTGACCCACAGCCTTACGTGGGTCTCCCATGATGACCGACCTAAAGTCATGCTCTGTTTAGAGTTTCATTTACTTCATCCTCTCCTGTGGGATCAAACGCTAGTATACAGACTTACTAGATTATACATATAGCATTAATAATCTGCCTTACCTACACTTGTGTTCCTGAAAATGTGCATGTGCTAAAGTATTGGCTCTGTACACTAAGCTTCTCCTAAAGATGCATTTGCAGGACAGCATAACAAAATGAACAAGCAGTCTGGAAGAAAATACATCACAAAATCCTTTCCTATCCTAAAATATCTCCCCTCTTAGACTCCTATTCCCTAATGGAATTCTAATAATATTATGAATTTTTTTCTTTCTTGATGGATAACATAATGCCTAAAGAATGTTTTCAGCTTAAAACATTTTATTTATAACAAACATAGTATGCTCTGCTTACATAATTTGAAAATACTCTGAATTCAAACTTTTCACTGGAAACCGTTCCCATTCAAATTTTCAGCTAACTAGACCCTTCATACCAACCACTGTTGAACTGGTTCTGAAAAATCAGAATCAGCAAGGTTTATTTGCAGTAGTATGCATTTATTTGAACCTCAATATTTCAATCTCTTTGCAGGAATGTAATTATTTTAGGCCATAATCATTTCAGTGTGTTAATTATTCATCAGGAAGCAAAGTAACACTTACATTCCTGTCCAACACAAGCATCTGGAGCATTTTATGGATGATTTTAAAAATCCAAGAAATAAATGCAAACTCTGAAACATCCATACATTTGCTTCAATTTTTCTTCTGCCCAAACACAAAGTACCAAGGGCAGACTCCTCCTCAGCTACTGCCACTACTTTTAGAAACAATTCAGATGGTTTCATCTCTACTCTGGGTAACTGCATCATGTTTTGTCTAGTTATCCCATACTCTACATAACAAGGACTTAAACCTCCGAAAGTTATGTCACTATATAACATATACATCTAGTAGAGGAGGAGAGGAAATGTTTTAATTAAAATTTCTCATCTACAGAATGAGGAAAAGGTGCACATGACTAGGAGCCAGCACAAGAAATGGAGCTTCACCCCGACCCAGACAAGGTGGTCCTTGCAAGAAGCAATTTACCTTTTACAGAAGGAACTAACACCCCCTCTTCCTCCGACAGCAGAATCAAAAGAGGAAGGAAGTTACTCTCGACTTCAGAGGAGAAGGCACATGCTGTCCCTTTTGACAACACCAACAATTTTGGTTCATAAACTCCATGAGCTCGTAATGATAGATATGCCATAATTCCACAGACTAGTCTTTGTGCCTTGAACATTGCAAGCACAGAGCACGCTTTGAGGACAAAAATCAAAAGCTGAACTATGGAAACTGGTATCTGATCTAGTCAAAGGAAAGCTCTGAAGCCATTTTACCTCATTTTGGATAATGGAAGATCTCACAGGGCAGGGAGAAGCTTCTAAAACTGCACAGCTCACGGAGTGAGTGGACACAAAAGTTTGTGTGTAGTCAGCCTTACAAAGTGTACTTCATTTTACTGCTGTTTAAGTAGAGATCATACATTACCTCTGTCTCTGAGACGTTTTGCTAAAAATTTTGCCTACAAAATTCAACACCTGCTCTGATAAATTTAAGCACAGACCACTGGAATTAAATACATAAGTGAGAGATACTTGAGCATGTATCTGCATAAGAACGGAAAAAACTGAGTCAGGGAAAAAGTTGAAGGCAGAGGCTCTGCCAAAAATGAGCATTCATGCTGCTGCCAGTACCACACAGGTTGAATCAAACTCAAATGTAAACAATCCCATTTTTTAAAATATTCTGCTTGGTGGAAACTTCAGAGATCAAAACAGTTATAAATCAAGCAGATTTATTTAAGCACATTGTGAAGTAATGCGTTCTGCCTCTCAATAGAAAGTATGAATTTTCTGAGCTGGTGGGAAATTACACTGTAAGGCTTGGAATATAGTTACAATATTATTTAGGAGGATGAATAAAAATTGGCTTAGGAAAACAACGGCTCAAAGAATGTTTTAAAATCAAATATAATTAGTTCAGACTGCAAATGCTGGAAATTCTATAATGGTGACATTTTCCACCATTTTTTAATCCAAGCATACAATAGGAAAGTAACTTCAGAAAATACTTCACAACAAAACTCAGATGAAAATCACTACCCATGGAGGTCTCCTATGATCTACATGTCTTTCTCTGAATGACAGTATTTTTTTATAAAGTATAAAAATACCTCATTCTACCTCTGTTAATCCTACATTCATGCATTTCCACGTCCTAAGAGAATCTTCACAGTAGAGTTTAATCTAACTTCAAACACTGTGCATCTCACAGTCTTGAGATATGAACATACCTTCATACTCAGATGTTCCAAAACATATTTAGATGAAAGGCAGCAGAAATGTTTAGAGACTTACATTAGCGAGATGAAGTTGCCACAAGATTTGCTTCTGTTATCTTTAAATGTTAAAAAGTAAATAGCTCTTAGCAACCAGAAGCAAACAGCAGAATGCACTCAGGGATTGTTCTGGCCTTACCCTTGGTGAAGAGAACCACCACGTATTTATTGGCTGTAAGCGAATTTGTTTGCTTGTCTCTTGCTTGGTGGTTGGTTGGATTAGATGCTGCTTGCAGCAAGGTCTGTGAGCTGCTTGGGGCGAATATGGGTAAGCAGTGCTGAAGGAGCAAGGGCATATTTGCACCTTTGAACGCAGTAATTGAATAGATAACATGAGGCAAATGGCTAGATGAGAAACCATGGCTGACAAGGGCACGAGAGCACGCTAGGAGCTCTTCGTAGACATCAGGGGAGCTTGCATGAGAATGTTCTCTCATCATTTCTCTGTAAACACAGAGATGAGAGGAGATGAAAACAATACTCACGTAGCAAGAAGAAACACACATTGAAGCTGAAAGATAGTTAGTATGCATGAAATACGTTGTGCTAGAAATCTCAGAAGGGAAGATTCAGCTATGACATGAGGTTGTAGCTGAAGAAAGAAGAAAAAAGCCTATCCAGACAAGACAAAATTTGCAAACATCTGCTGAATAACAAATGCAGGGTGACGGGCCACAATTGGAGCAGGAAGATCCACAGAAGCATAGGACAATGAAGACAAAGCAGAAAAAGACAAAAGATAATAGAAGAGAAACAGAACTGAACGATTGGTGTCCTGTCCCAGTAAACTGAAAAGAAACAGGTCAAAATATAAGAAATCTTGCAACAAGAATCAGGTAGTGCAGCTAGACCTACAAGAAGAGTCAAGATCCTGGCTTCTGAAACAGCCAGGATCAAAAGCCAAGAAAGAGGATGGTAACATCACAGACTGAGGGAGAAAACAGAAGACAGAACAAATTGCAGATGAGGAGGTGGGGAAAAGAGAGTAAGGAAATCAAATCAACACAAGAAGAAACAAAGTTTTGTATTATATTTTGAATTTAGGATACAGACCCGTCACAAAATGGATCAAAGCTAAGGAAAAGCGCCTGGATTACATATACTGAATATAAAATGACAAAGAAATGAAAACTACATAACGAAAAATTGAGGAAACTTGTTAAAAAGAAGGTAAATGAGCAGCTAAGAGAATTAAATCCTCACAGGAAATATGGAAGCTCCTTAGGGTGAAAGCACAAAGCCAATGGATGCTGCCTGGGGGGGCTGAGGGAAAGGCTCAAGGAAGGGCAGAAGGAGGGTGGTATGGTTAAACAGCAGGGTAAGGGAGGTTGTAAGAACAAGGCGGCATCCTTCAAAAATCTGGAGACATGCCTAGATAGAAAAAATAGAGAGAATCATAAATTTTGGCATAGTAAATATAAAAACACAGTAGGGCAAACAAAAAGATTTTCAGGAACAACTAGCAAAAAGAATCAATACCAATAATGAACCCTTCCTCATACACATCAGAAGCAGGATGTCTGCCAGAGTCTGCAGGGCCAACTGATGATCAATGTGTACCATGAGCACTCAAGAAAGACACAGCAGGGAAACTAAATTAATTCTTTGAATTGGTGTGGGGAAATTCACATGCTGGATCCCCTCTTTGTTATTGGCCAAATAACCTGTAAAATTGCAGTTACTGTAGAAGAGGTATGGAAGAAATTAGAGAGAGGAATGCAACAAATCCTCAGGACTATATGGCATTCACCCAACGCTTCTGAAGCTCAGTTCCTAACAGTGATGCATAATCCCTAGTTTAAAAATTGCCTTACTAGGCATGACTGGGTGGTAGTAATTGCCAATTTAAAACAAGAAAAATCTGGAAAGATACAGAAAACTACAGAATAGAAAGCCATAAACCTGTATCAGGCAATTTAACAAAAAATTAAATACTGCACAGTAATAGCGGACAGCAAGTTAAAGATAATGGTAGAGTCAACCTGTCTTTCTTTTGAAGTTTCACTTTGCAATCTTACTGGATTTCTTCAAAGGAATGGGAGACAGTTGATTGAATTTACTGGGATTTCCAAGACTTTCAACAAAATTCCTTGCGAAAGGTTTTTAAGAGAACTAAGGTGCCATGATGTAAGATGGAAGTCCTGACATGGATACATACTTGCTCAAAAGACAGACTGGAGAGGGTAGGAGTAAATGGTCAGTTCTCAAAATAGAACACACATAGTTCAGGTGGGATCTGGTATAGGATCTACATTGTTCAACACATTCATAAACAAACTGGAAAAATGAGTAAGCAATAATATGAGTTCGCTTATGATACAAAGTTCATTAGGGTAGGGCTGACTGAAATGAAATGCAGAAAGACCATTACAAACTGAGTAACTAGGCAATAAAATGATGAATTAAATTTAATATAGAGGAATATAAAATAATGCATGTGTATTTTGCATTTTAAATAGTGGGATCTCAGCAGACCATTATTACTCAGAAGCAAGACCTTGTGATTAAGACACTATTTTGTGAAGAACCATCTCTCTTTCTTTGTTTTCCAGTCTATGTAGTTGTTTGTTAGGCGACGCAGTGGATGCTAAAAGTTCACATCGACCTCAGGGGACTATACAAGAGCATGAAACAGAAATCTGTTAAAGGCTAATACTTCCACAGAAAACAACTCTGGCTCAGGAAATACTTAAGCTAATATTAACTGCGTACAGGGAGAGAATTAGGGGTGTCATATATGCTTGCCCTGATCTGATATTCTCCTAGGCATTTCCTTACAGTTACTGTTGGACACATGATAACGGCCTAGATAAACTTCTGACCTGATCCATTATGGTAATCTTTGATGGTAATATATTGTAGCATAATAAAGCTCACCCCAACAAAGAAGCCCAAACCTGGGATGTATCAGGACAGTACTTCCAGATGAGATGGGTAAGTGACATAGTTGCACAAATCTCAAAAAGGTTCAAGTGCACGAAGGAGCTACTAGGCTAGACAGGCTATCACCCAAAAGGAGGATGGAATAGCTTGAATTCTTATTCTATAAAAATAAGTCAGAGAAGAATATGACTGCGCTGTGAATGCAGAAAGAGACAAAACACAACTGGTCTTCCAGTAAGAATGAGGGATGCAGAAAAACCTAACTCCTTTTGGAAGAGCACTTGACTGAATAATAAAAAAAGACTAGGAAGCAAGGGACTCAACTCAGTGTCAGACGCTCTCTTCCAGTTCTGTTTTCTTAATGATATAGCTTTAGCAATTTTTAACTGCATTTTTTTAATGTAACAAAGGTTATATTAGTGTTGTCAGTTGTGTTAAAAGAAGCATTCTTAACTAGCTGCAGAAATAATAATGTGTGAAAAGGAAAGCACTCACTCATCCTATTACGTAAGGATGCATCATCTTTCATTCAAAGAAAAATCCTATTGCAGTCAAGAAACACAGCTCTCATATAACAGAAGAAAGTAAATGGGGGATGGATTAATTCACATTTCTTAAAACCCACAATCAAAAAGAGAAGCAGTGTCATTTGAAGACAATAGAAAATACATGATGGGACAGACCTAGAGTAGCAAAAGCAGGTTGATAATTTCCTGTTGTTCTATCAGTTACGCTGAGAAAACGATCTTTTATTTTAAATAAACTACAAAAGTTATTGATTTTCTGATCTTTTCAATGCAAAATGTCTGTTATGTTTTATTTCTATTTTCCCAAATAATTTTTAAAAGTTCATTGGGATCTGAAGGCTGTGCACAGGCTGGGGAGTAATAGGCATTTTTCACTCTTGACATTACAGGGCTTTTGCCATAAAGTGTAGCATCAGATATTATTTTTATACACTTCAGCACTGGGTATGTTCCATAATGGATGACTTTCATATGAACAATCTGATATAAACAACAAATAAGATTTGGGGCTTAGTATCTCAAATCCATACAGAAACCTCAAGCAATGCTTCCAACCCTTTTAAAGAAATCCCCCAAAGTCAGTCTGGGGTTGGAATACTTGATTCCCGTTTGTAAATAGTGGGAGAGGGTGAAAGTGGAAATTAATACTCCCAATACAGATTTGATGGCTACTGCCTCCGCTGAACAAATTTTAGGAGCTACCATACCTTGAGGACTACAGCAAAAGCCGCAGAATGGTTTCAGTTACTAGCAATGTACAGCTTGATGGGGATTTCTTCTTGTGTTTAAATGGCTGAAGAACTTCCTAAGTTTTCCTCGTCAAATACAGTGGTGAAAATGTGCTACAAACTGAGGAAGTTATATGGTTGAAGGGGGAAGTTAGATGTCGCAGTAAAAAAAAATTAAAGCACAACTGGGATCTTTATCATTGGATAGAAGTAAATTAATGGGGCAGAAATTACCGATCTTTGCCTGTAAAAACCCTGAATTCCACAGAAATGCTACATATCTTTGCCATATGATTGAACACAAAACCTATAAGGCAACAGAGAACACATCTTTCAGAGAAGATGACGCTACAGTAAGATATTGATCAACATCTATATTACTGGCCAAGCTAGCACTGACTCTATAAAATCCTATTGTCAGAGTTGTTTAATACTTCAGCTATAAAACTAAATTTTGCATTGAAACTAGAAAAAGTTATTTGAAAAATTTCAGCCATATTTTTTTGCTAAAAAAGTGCATCCAAAATACAAAAGATCATTAGGAAACTAACACAACAGCAACCTGGTAACATTTTCAAAACGCCTCTTAAGCACACATGACAATTTTAATAGTCTTCTTTTTTATTGTTGTTTTATGTATTCAGAGCTAAGCCAGAAAAAACAGATGGACTCATCTCTATAAGTGAGTATTTTGGTTACCTGCTAAATGATGCTTCTGGGGGATAGCATGGAAGCAAGGTGAGAAGACTAATTTTTGATGCCCAGCTTAGACAGTAAGAGAGTACAAACAATTCTTTAAGTCAAGAATTGCAGCACTAACAATTTGAAAGTGCAACTGTCCATAAACAGATACAATGGACTTCACAGGTTTTTGTTAGGCAAGCTAGCAATGGAAAAAAGAAGTTAAAAGCAGTTTGTTTGCAAACAAAATTTTGTGTCAAAATCCTTTCATCTTAAATGTTTATATGTTTCCACTAAGAGATAGCAGGTCAGCATCAAAGCTTTCGTAAGATGGAAAAAAACAGTCAGAATAACACATACTAAGAGATTTGATGAAACTCAGATTTGATGCTCATAGTATTTGTTTTTGCAAATGGTTCCAATTCAATGTTTATTTCCTATCACATTAAAGTGTTTAGCATAATTAATACATACACACTTTTCTAAGTTGCTATATTGTATATTACATATTTTCCTTTCCTCTAGAGAGCTTGGCATTTCACCTTTTGAAACCACTTGTTCCTCAAAATTACAATCCATAATATTAAACTATTTTAGAGTAATATATTTTATACAATTAAAATATCCACAAAAGAAAAAACTGGCAACCTTTATTGACTAACATTACCGGAATGGCTGAACTGGGTTATAAATGCAATGAATTTTCAAGACCATTTTATGAAGACATGACTTTTAAGATAAGTCTACATGCCTTAACCATTTTGGCTGACAAAGTGATGGGAGAACTCTGATTTCTCCAATTATAAGTTCAATAGATGAAATAAGTCTAAAAAAGTCATGTGTAAAAGGCATAAAACATTAACCTTAGCTTCTTAAACTCCTAGAAGCTGGAATAGGAGAGACAAATTGAGCAACTTTCCGACCTTTCTCTGATAAAAACATATATGGTTATTTAATGAAAACCCAAAAGGTTACCAATTATTTTTCTAAAAAGCTCATCTTCCTCAGACTGGGAATTTGGTACTGCACTATGAAGTTAGCTTGTGGAAATGCTTTGAGTGCCTTTAGTAAAGTTGCACAGTTGTAACAAATCCACTAATTTATTACCTGTTTTGGCTAGGAGAGGAGGAAGACTCGGGGGGGGAAAAGGAAAGGCAAGGGCAAGAGAACAGCAGAGAGAGAAAGACAGCAAGAGAAAATGAGCAAAGCGAGATAAGAGCACGTACGCATGCATTCAAGGTAGACACCCTAAAACCCCCCAAAAAAGAACAACAACCACAATTTGTTGATCAATATGATCCAGTATCAGGCTTCAGGATACCTACTAAAATCAGCAGCAGTACAGGCAAGTGGCCGTGCTTTCCACAATGCCACGCCTTTCAAGCAAGAGAGATCTCCATGCTTAGTGTTAAATAGTTTAACACTCAAATGTTTATGTCCTTTCCTGACTCAAAGCCTAAAGTTTAACCAATATTTTGGTAAACTTTGAATTAATGTGTTTCTTAATTGACCAATGTTCCAGAGATGTGACCATTTTAATTTCTTGCTTCAAATGGTACAAAAAAAGATGGAGAATGTTGGTTTGGTCAAACAGATTTTACTTCAAAATAAAAAGCCACTTAGGTGGTTTATTATTTCTGTATATATTAAATAGCAGAAACAAATATTCACGCACAGAAGTATTTCTTTGGAATTTACTCAGATTTCTGTCTTTAAAACATTAAATTTGGAACTGATTTTCTGTAGTTAAGTAATATTTCATTGACAGAAATCTTAAGCGAACTCTCCATCAATTTCAATACTAATGTGTAAAAAGTATAGAAATATGTTGTGCTAACAGTCAGTTGTTACAAAAAGTATTACTAGATCTATATTTAAAAACCGTGCTATTTTCAGAAGTTCCTGTAAATGTGCTTTCATGTAAGCAAGTCTGACAGACAAAAACTTCTGATGATCAAATCAACCAGATGGACCAATGTTTTTGATCATACACTTTTTGAACAAAGCCTGTAAGATTTCCACACATTTGCACAGTAAAATATATGAATGAATGATGAGCTGTTGGAGATTTCAAAACAAAATCAAAGACAAAACTATCAAGGCGGGTCAGAAAGTTATCTGTAATTGTTTGTGTGTGTGAAAATACTGATGGAGCACAATGATTCTTCTCCATGAAAGTATAATCTTTTTCACTGAAGCAAATGAATTTGCTTCAAATAATCTCCACCCAACTGCAAAATTCAAATATGAAGATAAGCTAAATATTACTGAAATTACTGAAGACGTGAAAATTGATATATGCAAAATACCACCTATAAACTTTTTATTCCATAAATTCTATTACCATCTTTTGGGGGCATTAAAAGGTCAGAATATTTTCCTTTATAAGCAATCTTACTATTTTTGTGTGAGCCATTCCCAATGGAAAAGGATAGTTTTAGGTTTGATTTCTTGAGTACCAAGTTAATAGAGCCCCCAGTTCTGCATCTTTTATTCACTGAAAATTCCATCAAGAGTTACTTGTAGTTTTATTTTAAAAGTCAGTGTTTGTAAATCTTTTTCATCATGTCAATTCTACCTATTGCAAAATATGCAGTCATGACTGATCTCAGACAGTAGTAATAATTAACTATTAAGGATGAAATAGTGTCAAGCCTCCATAAATATCAATCTCTAGTTTTATTGGTGAATGACTTCCTAGGCCCTTGTATTAATAAGCTTACAGATGCTGATTTCTACAAGGTTACTCATGTAGAAGGTTTCAAACTGGATTTGGTTTCCCTCTCTTCCCACACTCTGTGCAAGCAACATCACTCTGCCTCATCACTCATTTGCCCAATTTTCCTTGATGAAAGAGTGAACAGTTCATAGGATCATGCTACTGAAAAGTTCAGTTTCTGGCTCTTGAAAATACTACACAGTAATTACTTGGCCTTAAGGACTTCTATGAATACATGTAGGTTTTCATATTCATTACGATCTATTATGTCATTGCAGCTGAAATAAAAAAAGTGTCATCTTGAGAAGAGAGAGGTCTCCAGGCAGCATCCCAATCATTCTAATCATTTGACCAATTCTATGCTGATTATTAAATGAATTAAGAAGTATGCAGGGGTAGTGTATGGCATGGCTCATTTGTTTTGAACAAGTTATCAAACTTTTCATTTGTGATTTTACTTCATTTGCCCTTCAGGCTCATTATCTCACTACTGGTTGCCAAATCACCTTCTGCTTTGCCACTTGCATGATCCCATTTGGGGTTGTGATCCCTGTTTTGAGAACCACTGCCTTAATGTCTGCACGTAATACTATGAACACTAAAGGGAACTTTGATTAAAAAGAAACCATAAATGTTTACCTTTGTGGTTTACCAAACCAGACAGAAAACACATTTAGCACTCCTAAGTATTTCTTGAGCCATCAAGCACACTGTAGACGGGCCTCCTATCTTCAAAAAGTCTTAAAGATGACAATAAATGGCCAGTATGTTTGCATAAGAAATCACCCACACTTGAGTTTCCTTTTAGTTTCAAGCAGCTTCATAGCAATTATTCTATTGAGTCATTTGTCTCTTTTTAGTGTATAGACTGGGATTTTTCTGGCTGTCAGTGAATAGTTCCTTTACCTTAATCAAATAGTGGTTTCAGAGGCAAAAGTATTTGGGGCCACCTTACCCCAGGCAAGCCTTAGCACATACTTGCTGTTCTGATCCGACATTCTGTCAGTGCCTCTCTGAAGTACGATTATTTAAAATTAATATAGTTCTATAACCAAGCTATATTAGTATTACTTTCATATTTTAAAGCTTTCTGTGGCTTCCTATGTCCATCCACGCATGCTTTATTTTGGATAACTGTTCCTTTTTATTCTCTATGAAAAGTAACAAAGTTATTACTGAAACTTCTAGACCAAGATTTTATTATTGCAACCTTTATGAGCTACTGAATTTGCACTCCCATATTAGGAAATGCTGCTTATATTTTCTTTTTATGTGTGTTGGCTGTTTTTTGTAATTCAGTCATAAGACATTATTATTTTAAAAGGGAGAATAGCAGTAAATAGACAAAATAGTATTTTTTAAAAAACATTACTGTCATATTTAAGTATAAAACCATTAACTACCTAGGATATGTTTAAAGATAACAATGCATGTGTTCATGAATCGAGGCCCAAGTTCAGTATTATTCCACTGCTCAGAACATAGATCAACAAATAACTACCACATGAATCTGATGTTCCCTACCAAGTCTTGTAGTTTGAATGATATAAACCAATGCTTTCAAGATTAATATATTTCCAACCCTGCATGGATGCAATGTCTTGACATCACCTTTTGTATTCTTTGGTTTCTTAGCTATTCTTAACACCTCTTTTAAGTAAAACTTTGTTTATTGAAGAGTAACTTGGCTTTTCCTCCTAATATTCAGAATTGACTGTTCTGCATTACACCCTACTAGACTAACTACTATTAAAAAAAAAATCTTATTCTGATATATAATAATACCATACCAGTCATTTTTCTTTTCACAGTAAAGTACTCATTAAGTCAAAATAGTTGGAATTTTACTAACATTGTCATCAACATATGCCAGTTATATCTTCCATAAAAACTTGATTTTTCTCACTATTTTTAATTCACCTTGCTTATCAGCTGTTTCCTTCAACTTATCTGAAAAACCCTCAAAAGCTAACTCCACAAGTTCAGACCCTGGAATTTACTGAATACTCTTTTCCTCTCTCTGTTTTGAATATGTAAACCATTTCTAACATTGGAGAACTGTTTTAGAAAAGAACTGTCTTTAAAAATATTTTCATAAGTGAAATTTAAATCGACAATATTTTCAGGATGCAAACTAGAGCTGTTATAAAGTGGATCCAATCTTTGTATCAATATCAGTAATTTGGTATTCCATGCATGATGTTTATGAGAGAAATAACTATTTGTGTACAAGACGTGAACATGCACTCATTTTGAGCAAATGGAAGGTACAAAGCAGGCCATTTATGAAGCACGTTAAAGCCTTTTCCTTTAATTTTCCTGATTAGCTTCTTGGAGTATCAAATATTCATAGAAGTACTTGATATCTTTTTTTCTAAGTACCAAATAAACACCGCATTTAAGAAATGAAAGTGAAGACTTATACTTTTTCTTAGGCCTTCATATCTCCTCCAATACTGCCAAAAATGTACTCCTAGGTTTCAAAAGCATTTCACTTTCATTTCAAAAACATAAAAAACAATTGTATCTCTCAAAAAATATTTATTTCAACAAATTTACTTTTCTAATGCAGAATTTTAAAGAGTGCCCCATATTCTTTTATATCAACGTATCATCACACCCACTTAATCATATAACCCTTCTAAACGTAAAATAATTTCACCTCAGTATTACCATGGTCATGTGTCTCAATAAATTCTTCATCCCTTACATTTTATCCCTGTTTTTGAATTAGTAAAAGTGTGTATATCAACCATGCATGTCTGGTAGTGATGATATAACCTGTCAGCTAGAGGGAAGCTCCGTGAAGTAATCTGTCATCACTTTTCCTGAAATAAACTATAGCTTTCAGGGACTTCTGGAAAGCGGATACTGAGAGAAGTTATTGCGACAACAGGCTGAGTATCCTGCATTACAGCAGCAGGTGCTTTTTGTGTTTCCACTACCTCTGGACCCCCCATCATGCCAGTATGAAATTCACCTTTCCATCCTCAAGAATTCACCTATGGATTCACCTGTTAGCTCATGGGTTGTACTAAAAGTAAAATACCTTGGTGACTCTCTAATCATGCTTTGGAATTAAAAAAAAAACAAAAACAAAAAAAACCAACCCCAAAACTGTTTTAAAGATGTCTTTTCACTTAACAAATTGCTTTTGTTCACAGTGCCCCCCTCTCACTCTCCCCGGACCAGCAATAAAGTTTGGGTTATGTCATTTCTAGATTCATATGTCAAGTCTTTCCATAGGTCTTCACCTAGAAACAATTGTTCTTTGTAGATCTGCAGCCAAAAGAAAACTTGATACATATATCACATATATACACATGATCTGTATAACCTATTTGTTAGTCGTCTATCAAAACTGGGACAAGCAGGAACTCAAGAGTGTATTCCCATCTTTGTGAGCAGGACATGTTTTAAAGCCATTTTGAAACATGATAGCTAGAAGTAGTTTACTTACTTTGCAAAGTGTTTTACTCTATATAATACTTTTTTCCATGCTCATAAATTATGACTCTGCCTGCAGTGATCTTACATAACCATTCTCACTTTTTATTTTCAAAAAATGGAGGCAGTGTCCTGCTGCAATTCTCTTACCACCAAGGATCAAGAATTTTCATTCAGATCTCATATTGTTGGTATACATGCCGGTTATTAATAAAATGTTCTGGTGCCATGTTCACAAAAATACACTGAAGATTATAAAAGTTTTTCCTTTCTTCCAGTCAGCTTTACTAACTGTTGTTACCCACATATGTATATTTGATCCATTTGCATATAAAATCATATATACAGCCAATGAAATTTAAAAGGAAAAAAACTGTACTTACACTAAAGCAATATTTGCAATTTTACTTTTTACCATGATAAGGTGCTTGTATCACCTCTTAGAGTTATGTTTCAACAGTTATTCCAATGATTTTTACCAAAGGAAGCCAGAATTCACCCTGGAAAAAATGGGGTATGATAGTACCAGAAAGAAGATTGAAAATAGTTGTATACCCTTGTATGTTGTACGAACCAGTGACAAACAAATGTCATATAATAACATTATTCATATTCTGTGGGCATCAGAAGTCTGTAAAAGCATAAACTGATAGGTATTGATACTCATAGCTCTTAATAAAGCCAACAGAATTCGGAGGGAAAATCAAGTCTTTGGAATACCAGAAAAAGATATATAACTATAGCCATGTTTAATCAATTATATATAAACCCAAACACCTAACTCAACCTAAAAAAATCAGTTGAGATTACATTTATTCTTCTTTGTTAAAATTTCCATTGAATACCTAACTTAATTCTTCCTTCACTGTTGATTAAGTAAGTGAAGAAGCTGCAAAAACTGTATCTGTACTGGAGACAAGGCACTTTTCTCGTTGGCAGAGTGGTTTATTTTAAATAGCTTTTGTGAGTACAAAGGATGCTGGAGTGCTAACCCTTTTTGCCTCCAGCTGAAGCAATTTGCTGCTATTGCAGACATGGACACTGTTTGTTTCATCACCTATATGCCATGCCCTTTCTGTCACCTGAATACCAAACACTGTTTTGATGAGGAATGTAAAATTATGCAGATTCACTGATCAAATGTACTTTTACTACTTTTTACTTTTTTAATGCTGCAAAAAACAACTTTCAAAGCAGAAAAGGAAAAAGAAGAAGAGCCCTGACATTTTTGTGTGCTTCTAAAAAATGTTTACCATTTATTCCTCTCTAATCAAAATGCTTATATTTTTGCCTATAACTACAGGCTCTTCTGAATTTTGAACAAGAACAGGCAAGAATCTTCCCAAAAAATCTTTTTCATGTCGTATTTATTTCCCTTTGATTTTGTTTTAAATGAAGATTCTATCATTAATCATATAAATCACAAGAGAAGAGAATTTGCATGTAGAAAAAGAATTACATACCTTGTATTGGATAAGGAGACCATAAACCAAAATATTTTTCTTTTTCACTTCCCTTGCAAATTTCTTGATCCTAGTTAGTTCTTCCATCCCAATGCTGAAAGAAGTATTTTCTGAAATATCCAAGTGCACCTGCAAAGGAACAAATAAGAAGAGAAAAAAAAAATCCACTTTTTCCATAGTGTGTTATTTTAGACTGCCAGTTTTTAGCATCCCATTTTTATGTGTTAAGCACACATAAAAATCATAAAATCATAGAATAGTTTGGGTTGGAAGGGACCTTTAAAGGTCATCTAGTCCAACCTCCCCCTGCAACGAGCAAGGACATGTTCAACTAGATCAGGTTGCCCAGAGCCCTGTCCAGCCTGACCTTGAATGTTTCCAGGGATGGGGCATCTATCACCTCTCTGGGCAACCTGTTCCAGTGCTTCACCACCCTCATTGTAAAAAAATTCTCCCTTATATCTAGTCTAAATCTACCCTCTTTTAGCTTAAAACCATTACCCTGTGTTCTACTGCAACAGGCCCTACTAAAAAGTCTGTCCCCAAAAATAAAGGCTGACAAAAGTTTTTCTTAGTTAGCTTCTATTACTATTGAATTCCACTACTTATATATTTAGTGACATGAAAATTATTTCTTTTCAAAGCACAGTGAAACCAATACACCAGAACACATCAGAAAACAATGTTCTAACTGCATATTAAAAATACTTAATTAAATCAGAAAACAAACAACATTCTTTCCTAAGCACTAATCTAACTTTCACAGATTTTTTTTTTTTTTTTTTACTATCAGGATACTAGAGAAATACTGTTTTTTTTTTCTTATGCATCTTAAAGGTTTTCAAAATGGAAATGCATTCTTTAAAGATTTATTTTGAATTTACTACCTTTTCAGTATGGCATATTGGTTGCCTGAATTGGATTAATTTCAAGACAACACTCCCAAGTTTTAAAAGCAGAAACTACTTCAAAAGAAGGTAGGGAAATGACTACCCTGAGCTCTTGGGCAGGGAAAGGCAGGTCTCATATCCAGCAGGGATGCTGCACAAACATGGTGGGTCTTACAGGACCTGAACTGGTGTCTCCAGGGCGGTATCAACCAGCCCAACCCTTTCCCGAGGCTTAAATGTTCAACATTCTAATCAGTTTACTTTACCAAGTTTCTATTAACTGTAGAAATCAAAATTAAGGATGATGATTTGTACATATAAAGTTTCAGCATTTATTAATAGCAGAAATACCTTTCCCCTTAAAAGAAAGAGAAAATATTTTTCTGGCTGAATGATTCCATCGATATAAAACTTATCTGTAAGTGCTACAGAGAGGTAGGAGCATAGAGGTAGCCCCAGAGATCTATGCTTGGGAAAATTATTTCAATTTCCCTTTGTACCTTATGTTCAATTTATCCTGACATAATAGGTTTTTACTATTTTTCCCTTGCAACACTTTTTAAAAAGGTGTTTACTGCCTAAGTGCATATTCCCCAGGAACAAAGCTACTGTCTTCTACTATACAGGTAGAGATTAATTTTCAAACACTCACTATTTTGTTATTTTTTACCCAAAACAAGGCTAAGTACTGCTCATTTATAGCTATTTACAAGAAATTTTAAAACCTATTATTTTGAGAGAACGCGACCTAACACCTATTTACCATTATCCTGTTTCACAGCTTTAAAAAGAGATTTTTCTCAAACTTACTTTTGTACTGAAATGCAAATACTGGGAACTACAGAGCTGAAGTACTAGCATTCCTTTCTTTCCCTAAGTAATAACAACAAAATAAAAATCATATCCATTCATAGCATCTACAAATGTGAACATGTATTACTCAGAAAAGTAATGTCAGTTTAAGAATATGATTCTTCTGGTTATAGCAGAGTTGGACAGGACACTGGTTTGATGCAGACAAATAATTGTATGAAGTTTACCTCTGTGCTTCCTATTTCTCCTGTAACATTAATCTTCCCTTTTCTGCTATATCCACATACAGTAGTCCGACTGCTGCTTCAGCTTACAGATGCCACAAAAAACTCCAGTCAGGCACCAGGATAAAGGAGAGACTTTGCAATCTGTGGCAATTTATAGGAGGGAATACGGACAGAAGTCATCATGTCCAGTGCAAGCTCATCCTTTTACTGGGATAATTCTCCCCGGGCTGGTTAAACAGACAATCTGGCACAATGGTAACACCTGTCATTTTTACAACCAAAGAAGCTGAACATTGGAAGGAAAAATAAAACTGATTCTCTTCATTATCAGATTGTTATGAAAAAGTTACATGTGTCCTGAAATCAAAGAATAGACAGGAACTTTCCCATTATACAAAAGTCTACACTAGACTGTTCCTGATTATGAGGTTGGAATGGAAGCAGTTAGCTGCTTTCCTCATTTATCCTTTCAATTCTTTGCTACCAGGAACAGTTTTACTTTTGAGAGTAGAAAAGAATAATGTTTCCCGTACAGCTAGTACCTACAACCTATGCATTTAAATGTCATCATATTGCTTAAAATTCTGAGTCACATTTGCCTGAGAAATATTAATGTGCCCTTTTACAAAGTGTCTTACAGGACTTTTCACTAACCATGCGTTCAGGTTTTATGTTAAATGAAATATATGCCAAAGAATAAAGCTGAAGAGAATCCCACTCATAAACCTTAGTGAGGAGGACACCCAACACTGAATTTAATTAAAGACTGCTGAAGGAAGATTCTATCCCCCAGCCATACCATCTGTAATGAGTTTTAGGGATTGGAAGTTTAAAGGGCTTAAATAGTTCCCAGTGATTAATATGAGACAATGATTTGTTTAGCTAATTCTTTAGTCATTTAAACCATACTTGCCAGTCCTTCTATTTTTTCCTTCTTGTATTTCTAAAAGGTAGTGTGGTAATGCCATAACATTTGAATGTGTAGCATAAAATGCCCTTTTATAGTTAGGGTACTTCATTTTTTAAAGATACTTTTAACAAATATACATGTATTTGTGTTTTAAATGTCAGCAACTGCTTCCACCTAGTTATAAGACTTTCCTCCCACTGTCTAGTTTTGGGAAATTTCAAGTAGTTGTCAGGAACTACTGATGGGTCTGGAGTACAGTAAAGGGATTAAATGTATCATTTTCTCCTGAGGCTATTTTAAAAGGTGTCCACCTAAATAATTTGTGCATGCTGCAGGCTGCTCAAGCAAGTATACTTTCATTAAAAATGGTGCTGGTTTCTACAATGACTTAAAGATCTAGTATCTTAGGGGCAAAACCTGAGTTTCATGGTGAGCTTGTGTAAGCATTATTTGCATTCATACCTATTTCTCAGGAAATATTAAGTCTAGAATACTTATAGCTACAATTATTAAAACAAAGCTCTCACATTCCATGTGTCACACTAAAAAAGCACTTAATTCAAAGTCCAGGGTAGATATTAGCTATGAATCAGGCACAAAATAAGCACGCTTTTAACACTGTAGTATTACCCGGTTGATTAACAATTCTAACTTTATCTGCACACCCCCCGATTTAACACAGACAGAAATGTTTTTTTATATTCCTGACAAAGGGCTAATGAAAACATTCTCAGTCCAGAAAAGAGCATTCTGCACATCCAGTAGCCTTGTAAATGGACAACAAAATTGGAGGCATATCATTACTCTGATTATCAAAGGCAGAAATAATTTATCTTTGAAAATTCAGTCAAATTAAAGCTCTATCCTGAACTTCCTCAGAAATAGGGTCAAGAAAAAAAGACAGTCTAGAAATAAAGTGCTAAATATTGATGTTGATAGAATCACAGCAGCTTACTCCAAGACAACAGCATACAATAGCTAAGGATATAACTTTTTTCATTTGTAAAAGTAATTGATCTTCATGACATCTCATTTATTTGTTAGATCAGTAATGAAATTTCATCACTTAAATTTCAGATTAAGCCTAAAATTGAGAAGTAAATGCTTAGTTTTACCTCCAGTTCACTAGACTATGCACTTCAGAAACTATTCAGGACCCATATAAAATAACTACTTATTCCTTTTTCAAGAGCTTCATATATGGAATTGTATTTTAAAATCACAACATATTATCTTGCTGGAGAATATAATAAATATAGTCCAGAGGCATAGTCCTTGGTAACATATGGCATTAATGACACTCATTCCGCCCAATACTTCTCATCCCTACCTATTAAGCCAGAAAATATCATGACAGAATTAATTGGATCTCATTACACTGCATGGAGACTTTCAAATCTACTCATATTTTCTCCTTTTTAACAGTCTGAGTAAAATAAAAGTCATGTACACCTTCAGCTGTTGTCCACATGAACTGTTCAATTATTCCGGCAGCAATATTCAAATAATGAGAATTTCAGCCAAAAATACACTTTAAAACTTTTGCCACATACCAGAATAGATTTTTCAGTCTTACAACATCTCAATAAAAACAATATGTATTAACGTTATATTGCAAAGTACTTCAAAGTTAATTATTAATACTTGGACCAGAAAAGCAACAATAATTTTAAAAGGTTGAATAAACCACACAGCATAGAAAAAAATAAAGCCACTTAATTCTGTTTCAACTGAGCATTCAAGCAGAGTACATCATTTGCAGCATCCCCAGCAGAGATGGAGCACAACAGCAAAGCAGGAGTTAACAGTTCAGTATGACTAGCCACAATGAGTCTTTTATGAAATATATAACTAATAAATTGTCATTTATTTCCTGAGAGCATGCAGTACATTTGCTGAAGTGCAAATGATGCTCTTTACAGTCCAACTTACAGTCAAAATTTACAATTTTATTCAGAGTTAGCAGCATCTCTTGAAATAGTTTAAAACTAGTCTAACATTTAAAAAATATTTCACTAGATGCTTGCTACAGTAACTTACAGGAGTTACCTACCAAAATAAGGACAACTGGATATAAGAGAGGAATATTTGATTTTTCCAACATATCCACTAGTTGCTGGGTTTCTTGAATGGCACACTTTTTATCCTAAATGAAAATAAATGTTTAGAATTACTGAAAACATCAAACAAAGATTTCATAAAAATGGAATTCATAGATCTGTTATTTACCAAAAAAAGATACATTACTTTTTTGGGTTTGGAGGTTTTTATTTGGTTGGTTGGTTTTAATGTATTTGTAATGCTTTTGTCTGGTAAAGTTCTAGTTGTTTGAAAAAAATGGAGATTAATGATATTACCCTTAAGAAATATATATATATATATATATAAAAAAACCACAACCTTAAGGGTCTTGGTTGGTCTCAGATATGGTTCATCTAAAACCTTCCTGTTCCCATACAGGGACCCAAATAGAGATTGCATGGCATGCATGTGTCCAAAATGGGAAACACTAATTTAGACCATGGTAGCAATGCACAGTTAGATGACTACACATACGACATACCTCTTCTTGAGACAATTCACTTCAATACAATATCTATGAAAGGAAATTTTAAACTACTTTCAGTCGCATCCCTCTTGTTCAAGAACTCATGGCTGGTTTAACAACATACTGACAGAAGTGCAGAACCAGGAAAGAAAGAACGGACCAATATCTCAGAAGCCTAGTTTGGTGCACATCAGAAACACCAAACATCGGAATGGATACACCAAGAGCATAAAAATAAAAACCAACTTATTATTCAAATATGTAATTATTATTTATCATTACTAATAAGTTTAAGTGCAAAACTAAAAGCATGCAGCCTTGCTACTTACATTTACGCAAATAAAATTGTAGCACTGTCCTGAAAAGATGTTTTGTAGATGGCTATCATGTTTGCTTAAAGATATTGATATAGCTTCAACCTGATTAGAAAAAAATAATAATATTACATCACAAATTTGACTTCAGCCGTAGCTATCTGTTAAAGCTTCCACCATTGTGGCAGAGTTTGTTCATTCAAATGATTTACAACTGGCAATTATTATTTCTGCTATGAGAATTAAAAATTGGTCAAATTTTTAGGTGACTCAACAGTGAAGCATGGAGTCCAACAACCTGCAGAGTTTTCTGCAAGTTTTTGCTGAAGCATACTGCTGGGGGGAGCCATTCCAGAAACAGCCCTGGAACTATCAGACATGAGCGCTGCTGCCTGGGTTAGGATGTTCAACTGTTCCCAGAGATGCAAACACTGTGCATAGGATCAAGACGATCTAATGATTTTAGACCTCTAATTTTGAGAAAATCTCTGTAATATTCAAATACATATGTATTTGGTCTTCATGCAACTAAAAATAAAATAAATGAAGAAGTATGTATGAAAGATCAGGTGCACAGGTATTCTAGGATTCTGCATATGACAAGACTCATTTAGAATTTCTCCTGAAAATAATTTCCTCAATGGACACTTTAAAATACTGTCTTAATCACAGACACACTTATTTTGCAACCTTTAACTATAATACTAGCTAAGAAATGATCTTATGCTAATTAAAAAAAAAAAAAAGTAGATTCTTCTACATTATCGGCTTCAGGATTGCCTTAAGTAAAATAGCAAACCAGGTAGTAGAAGGGGAACCTGTTCCCTAAGAGAAGATAACACTTTGAAGTCAATTAAAAAAAGCTGAAAATAAGGCAAAAAAATCTTAATATTGCTTCTATTAAACCAGCAAACCTCACTGTTCTACTGCTCAAATGAGCTTTATTTCTGCCCAGAAGACATATTATATATAGCAGCAACCAACAGAAGCAATACGCTGCTGTGTTCCCTTGAAATGTCACTAAATCCACAGTCCAACAGAAGTACCAAATACAACATTTAAAAAGGCCTTCCACTGTTATCTAAAGCTGTATTTGTTTATTTTTGTAATACTTGGGGAGCTAACTTGTTTGCAAAGGAAGGTGGTTTGAAACCCAAAAGTTGATATTTATGCATTAAAGATTTTAGAAACATTTTGGGCTGAAAATTTGCTAATGCAGCCCCAAATAGTTGACATTTCATATTGTAAGAGATTTCTCCACCCCACTCCCTTACCCCCGCAAAAAAATGACAGAAGGCAAGAATTACTTAAAATACTTTAGAAGTGCAATACTCCAGGGCTCTTCTGGCTTGAACTTCTGTAGAAGTAAAATCAGAAATCCCCAGTACCTTCACAGCCTTGTACATACTTAGATGAACTGGAGCATATTGCATGCCAGAGTCTTTTCAGAAGGTAAATAGAACATGACTCAAGGGAGAAGGCCTACTTTTTTTTTCTGTGAGCTATTACAATACATGATGCTTAAGTATTCCTGAACATTTAAATATTAATTTAGTGTACCAGAGTTTTGATTTAACTTGAACAATTTGATAAAGCGGTACACTGAGCCTTTGTTTTACAGCCATATTATCCAGCAAAAATTAAATCAGATTTCTTTCTTGGAAAAGTAAGCACAGCTGCCAAACTAGAAGCTTCAATACATCATCAATTAACTAAAATCAATTCTTATTCTATTTGGCATGGTGGTATCCTATGCAAAAGTATTTTTTAAATTAAAATTAATATTAATCAAAGTTATCAGCTACTTGAGAGAGCAAAAATTACCTAAAAATACCACCTCAGTAAAAAATGTTTGTCACATGTTGGTCACATTTCAGTGTTTAAATAGAAAAAAGAATATGCATTTGCTTAATCACTTCTGGTCATAGTAGCAATTGATATTCAGCTAGTGTAAAGAAGCAGAGATGGTAAGTTTTTATGAACATGAAGACAGGAAAAATAAATATGTTTTCTTTAATGTTTTTCTATTTATCAGATGCCCTGTGCTGAAGTTTCAACTTTATTCAACATCCACTTTCATAAAATCAAACAATAATACCAGGACACTGGGAATCTGTAAAAGTTAGTTAAATTATATCAGAATTTCAAATCACAATTAATACCAATCCAGCAGATGGACAATGCAATGATTAAGAAATCAGTGAATTTCTACAAGTGAAACAGTAATTGAAAACATCGAAATATTTTTATACACTGCTTGTGGATATTTATCCAGTCACAAAAATAACACACAACTTCATCCAGTTGATTACATTTCATGTGACAGGAGCA
Organism: Phoenicopterus ruber ruber; assembly: GCA_009819775.1. Taxonomy (NCBI): domain Eukaryota; kingdom Metazoa; phylum Chordata; class Aves; order Phoenicopteriformes; family Phoenicopteridae; genus Phoenicopterus; species Phoenicopterus ruber. The sequence continues at coordinate 33,364,655 of CM020216.1, forward strand.
CCTTGTCACTGAATAAGCAGGAGTACATAATTTCCAGTCACAGAGGAAAACACCTTCAGCCCCGATTTAGGTTTGCTCGCTTCAAAAGAAAAGGCTAAATAACAAACTTAAGGAAAGACTCAACTTATGTCTTTCACAGTAACACATCTTCTGCAAAACAGTCATTTATTAGTTATACATTTTACAGTAACACTGATTAAAATACTTACTCTGAAAGTACTTTGCAAGCAATAACTGTTGCCTTAATTTTTTTTTTAGAAAAGCTTTTATTTTCATTTTCTTTATCTCATCATTTTAATTTTTAGGTCTTTTTTCCCCTGTTATTGGCATTATCATGTTATTGGAGTCTCTCTCAGAAATCTCTCTAACAAAATTTCTTTGGAATTCTTCTTTAAGGACACACATAGAAGTTAACAAGTATCTTAAAAGTAAATATGGCTGCTACCAAGAACTTGAGTGCCAAAACTATCTAAAATGTTAAAATATTAACCATAGTTAGTTTAAATTTCAGACATGTACTCTACTGAATGATTCCCAATTACTGTCTTATTTAGATCAATTACCCTCCAATTAGCCCTTTGAAAAGGCCCAGCTTTCAGTGCAATACGTTTAACTTGCTTAAAATAATTATCATGTTGTACAGAGTCAAACCTCTCTCTCACAAAGTTGCTGTGCTTCACTTAAGAAATCATAGTCCAGTGGATATAGTCTAAGGTGCTTCAAGTTTAGAAGTGCTGTATATTGGCAAGCTTAAAAATGAACTCTTAGAGATTTTACTGTTTAAAAACAAGACATCCAACACAAATATTAGTTTTTATAGATTTTCAATCTACGGGTTCATAAAATGAATGACTAAGGATGTTTCAAGGAATAATACAAGACAGGGATCTTGATGGAGTTCTTTGGCAGGTGTCACTTTGCAGGAATATTTTGAAAGTGTTGAAGAGAAATGTAACAATCAATCAACTTCATTATGAGGAAAGACAACATGGATCAAAAAAGAGAAGAACAGTGCTAGAAATCACCAACTAAATAAACCGATTTAATAGAGCCATCAAAAAAATTCAGTCCTGTATCAGTAGGAATCTCTTCATTTTATGCCCTCATTACCTTGTTTGTGGTCATTTTACGTGTGTTTCATTCAAAAGCACCATAGGTTCAGGTGCCTGACCAACCCAACAATCAACTGGTTTTGCAACGAAAATTTGGAAACATTGTAAATTTTAACTAGTTTTGGTGCCAGTTTCATTTGAGGTTGCTATGTTTGGAGTCACAGTGTTGGCTGATCAAACATAACGCATTCTTTGACTTTTCTTACTGGCTTGGAAGTGTTTCTCATTACATGACTGAAGTGGTTATATGCAAACATAATATATAGCTATAGACATCAACACTTAAAGAAGTACTTTTTTTCTAATATGGGTAAGTGATGTCTTCCTAGTAATTGCAGAATAGTTTAAATGGAGAGGAAAAAAAGAAAAATAGCAATGGATCTGGTATCGGTGAAATGGAAACATACTTCTGCTCCATTATACAGCTATTCAGAGAAGAAAAGATCTTATTCAACTCTGCTAATGTTTTGCACTTTTAAATGTAGATATTTAATAGATATAAAGCACGATTTTCCATACTAGATACAATTCTTTCCAAACAAAAACTGTAAGTACAATGTCAAATGGCATTTCTAGATATAAAATAGCAATATGGTTTGCTACAGAAGAACATTCTACTATTAACTAAGCACACAATGCAGAAGATCAATAGACATAAATAAAACCATTACAGAATTAATATTATGCAAATCAGAAAACGTGTATTTTTGAACAGCTATTCCCTGTCAGTTTCTCTGGGTAATAGAAAAATGTGATATCATCATACAAGATATAATTAAGAATCACCCCAAGATCAGTCAAGACTTAAGCAATTACCTTAGGTGAATGTTAATCACCTTTGGGAAAATGAAAATATGTGATAGTTCTATTAGTAAGAATAATGAAAAAGGAAAAGATAGTTAAATGCCAGTAGAAAATTCCATCAATATCCTACAGCAAAGGCTTCAATGAGCATTCACTATGAGTGAAATGTACCCCTATCTCTTTGCAAAAAGGCTGATTAATTTGACTTTGCATTCACGGCTCTGCAGGAATACAACTTACTCTTTAATTGGTTCAGACTTTAATTCAGACTTCAAAGTAACAAAAGCATTTCCTCTATAACATATTTGTAACAATTTGGGCTTACTGAATTCATAAAATCTAAAGAAAATGGCCTCTCTGTTGTCTGGATTCAATTTCTTCTCTAATCTAATATATACATTTTAAGAGGATCTGTAAGATCCTCCCCCTCCAGCATAATTGGGCAGAAGATGCCTTCTTTCTTGGTAACATCCGCACCTGGTGTTAATCCCTTGTAATAAATACTACAGTGACACAGGAGGTCTCAGTTTCTGTAATCATATTATTCAGACCATTTCTTACGAGTAGTGACAACTAGAAACATTAAATTAATCGTACAGTTTACAGCCATAGAGTTGTACTTACTTTTATTTGGCTTTTCAGAGATTCATGAAGGAGAAAACCCACTTGTGCAACAGCTTCCTTCACATCAGTAATAACACAAACTTGTTGTGATAGGTTGTCTGTGATCAAGAAAAAAACCTTAGTATTTCATGCAAAGATAAATCAATCAAAATTCCGAATCTGCTAAGCATTACCTTCAATTCATATACTGCTGTCTCTTGACAGAACCTTTTCAACAGCTGTAAATTTAATTTTAAGACGACTTGTTTCAAGGCACTACATATAACTAAATAATTTATACAACATACATCTCAAATATAAAATTCATATTATATTTTATATCATTTCATACAACGTGAAAACATCAAATAAGTCCTTGTCCTGAAAGTCCATTTAAATAAAGGACTTCTATGAAAAGGTATTTGTTTAGGTCCACATTACTGACACTAGATGACAACCAAGAAAGTAACTTTTCAAAAACTTCGTACCACTTATCACTTCAAAAGATCACTAAATGCACTGTCATATTAAGAAAAGCACAAAAACCCAGCAGATAGCATAAGTCCTCTTCTCAACAATATATGCTACACAAGAGCCAAAAAAAATGTATTGAAGATACTGTTCAGGGAGACAGCAGACAGAACTGTTCACCTCAGTATCAAAAAAGTTGCAGAGTCAGTGACAAAGATCTTGGCATGGGGAACTTCTTAGATCTTTTAATGGGGGGGGAAATACACTATTTTGTTGATACCAATGAACAACAGTGTCAAGTTATTGCCTGATCTGCTCCATAAAGCAAATATTTCAGAAAATTAGTATTTTCTCTTGTTATTGACTACAGTTTCAAGACTCAGTGAGCATTTGCCTTTCTTTAAGCAAACAAATCAAAATAATCTAAGTCTGGAACTCTCACTTCTGATTCAGGATTTTATCCTTTAGACGTTGAATCAATATGCAGATCAAAACATAGATTTCCAATGTCTTTGGGGTAGCCATTCCATAAGCAGCTAGAAATTTCATAAATGTAAAGTCTAATTATGTTTAAAGCAGACTTCAATGAAACTTCAGGGACAGAAATATACCAAACACCATCACAAAATAAATTAGTAGTGAAAGACAAAAGAACTTATAAAAATATGTCCTAATTGCTCTTCAAACAAGTCTGAATATAAACATACATATTTGTTGCATGTGGAAAGTTTCTTTTATAATTACGTACCACACAATAAGTTCAATCAGATGCATTACTTAAGTAAACATCTCACTTTCTATTGTAAACTGAAAGACTTCTTTACAAAATAGACATACAGAGCTGAAAATTAATTTTAAAGCTGCTGTAGAGTTAACATTATTGGAAAGTGACTTGTGATTTTTAAACAATTTTTTGTGAGCAGGAAAAGCGAATTAAGCACTGAGGATCCCAAAAGATAATTACAATGATTTTATGGATCATGGGTATTTATTATGTCCAATATTTATAATGTGACAACGAAAATAGTGGTAGCAACTGGCTTTGTATTAAGTTAGCAAGAATGGGGAGGGGGGAAGAAAGAAAGAACAATAAACATCTGCTTATAAACCATCACAACCAGATGAAAGTGAGAATTAAAAAAATGCACGGCCAGTTCTCACAGGACTGGAAATCACAGGATACCACAACTGTGGGAGAAATTATCTTCCCATAGATTCATTGGGCAAAAAAATATACTGAACATGCATCAAAGTTGGCTTCTACTTAATACAGAATAACTTTACAGTCTAAAAAATGGGTCAATGGGAAACCATATTGAATTCATTTCTTATCAGCAGAAAGAAACTGGTGGGTAGATTGAAATCAGAGAGCAAGAGCCACTTGAATTTAGTACTGTACATGGACTGCAGATACACTGCAGATACAAGATAGATGTACATAGTAAACCAGACTGGCATATCAGATTTCAAGAACTACGATTCTATGGAACTAAGTAATTTAATGAAGAAGGTCAGACTGGAGCTATTACAAAAATCCACATGTGGAAGAAGGCTGCGGAATCCAAAAAGGCACCATAACTTATGCTCAGACAGTTCTTTTTAAAAAGAAGTCAGTTATCTACAGCAAGTGTCAAAAGTAACCTCACAAGAGGCTGCTCAAAGACTGCAACTATAAAAGCCCATCTCGCTCCTCTCCTCAACCCCCTTAAACCTCTAACTTCCTGTAATGTAAATGAGAAAGGAGGGAAGACTACAAAAAAAGCAATTAAGATTTGCAGGTTGAATTTAATAAAGAAGAAAGCAAAATTGAATGAAATGTGAAAAAATGTATTTTTAATCTGGAGGAGGAATGTAATGTTATAGGGGAAAGTCTATTAATAAAGTATGAACAAATCAAAATAATGATAATACACACATTGAAAAGATGCTTCATGCTTTTAAATGATCAAGAAAAACAAATAAAGGAAGTCTGGGAAATCATTCTTTATAAAATCATCATAGCAAAGCAACAGTGCTGTTCTAGCTGAGGTTTAAAACTCAATTTCAATTTAAATCCCAACTGTTTCAAGTGGCCCAAAAGATCTATATGTTAATTTAGACAGTTTGCACCTTTGCTGTATTGTGGGAAGGAAGGCTGAGTGGAGCCTTCCTCCCTGAGACTGCCTGTCCCATCTCTGGTAAGCTGATGGAGCTCTGTCACTCAGCGGAACCACGCTGAACCCAGTGAGCGCAGCTGGAGCGCTGGCTCGAACTGCCACGGATTTCATGAGCTCTGCTGACTGCCGGTAAAGCTAACTGCAGGCAGCATTTCATTCCTGGTTTGCAGAAGTCTGTTTGGGTGAACGAAACAGTCATTCTGGAAAGCCATGTCATGGCCATGTCACAAAGAATTTTAATACTCAGCTAAAAAAAAATTTGGTTTTCATCAGACTGCTGGATAATTCAAGCTGGAAGGGACCTCAGGAGGTCTCTAGTCCAAACTCCTGCTCAAAGCAGGATCACCCAGGAGGTCAGGCCTGGTTGCTCAGCCCCTTACCCCCCTGGCTCTTGAAAACCTTTGAGGACGGAGACTGCACAATCTCTTCAGGCAACCTGCTCACTTCTTGATTGTCCTCATGGTGAAAGAGTTTTTCCTTTCATTGAGTTGGAACTTCCCTTGGTTCAGTTGTTGCCTGTTACCTCTTGACCTCCCACCATGCACCACTGTTCTACTTTTCTTCCCTACTTTCACACCATACCTTCCTTTTCATCTGCCCAACCTTTTATTTTTTTTCCTCTTGCTATTACATTAGCTATGAAAATCTCTCTCTTGCTTTGGCTTCCTCTTCCTCTACTTACTTTAAACTTATTATTTCCCTGGAAACCTCCTCTTCGCAATACACGTCTCCCATTTACTCTCGGCTTCTTTCCAGCTGTACCTGATTATAGAGTAACCCTCCCCATACTGCATCACATTTAACATCCACTCAGAGCGTATTTTCTGCATAAAATTAAAAATAGTTAAAACTTTACACAGCCAACCTCTGTTAGGTTAAACATTAAATTTCTCTATCAGGAAAGGGGTAGGAATTTTCTTCATTAAAGATAAACTGATACAGGATTTCAGAATTTGTTCCATTAAACCTCGTTCTGTCTCCAGCAGAAAACTTAATTTACAATTTTTCTGTGCCCTTCTTTGATATCCTGAAAGCTTTAGATCACATTATTATTCAGTAACACCTGTTACAGTCTTTATCCTAGCATCTCACCAAAAATTATAAATTAAAATGTGTGCATGTTTATGGAACTACCTCAGTTAGGTAATGTATTAAGTGTACTCTAAGTGTACTTAGAAGTTTACCCTGAAAAGCACGCCACAAACAAGCAGCAATTAAAATAATACTTTGTTTGAATAAAGATCATAAATATCATATCCTGGGGAATTAACACTATAAAAATAAAAATGCATCTGAATGGCAAATAGGTTTTAGCCTACAGGCATAAATTTTTTCTCTTAATTGCACATATATGTGTATACATACACTTGGGTTTGTAAACATATGTTCATATCACACCATTCTTGGCCTGTCATTACAATTCCGACTATTTTGGAAGCACATCATATTCATCAAAATACTCCTGAAGTTTGCAGTGAATTCAAAATAGTAAATTAATTTAACAGAATTCCATTTTCACTTTCTACACAGCAATGGCTTGACTGCTCTGGAAATTCAGTATGGTTCCCCCTGGCATTTTTAGTATCTCATAACAGAGGTGTTTCTACCACTGTAAACACAAGAAAAATGAAATAAGTACTGCCAAGCATTTAGTTCATTCATGCTCAACAGAATGAGTTGAAATTGTTATTTGTATAACATAGGTAACCAAAAATATCTACCAATTTTTTCTTTATTCAATCCACATTTCTCTGTAGCCACAAAACCCAAAAGCCAATTTGACACTGCCCCTACCAATATTAGCATACAAGAAAGAGAGGAAGATTTTGTGGTAGAAGACAAGGAAGAGGGTTGTTTTCACCTGGCAGTAACTCTTCTGAGGAGTCCCTCCCTACCTGCCAGTCTACTTCTTTGCCTCACAGCAGAGAACAGCCACTGGTTAATGAGCGTGCCCATGAAAATGCAGCCTACCTCGAGTCAAATATCTGTCCTTTGATAAACAAAGCTTATGTCAACTTTTTTTTTTTAATAAAAAGTCACGTGGGTTCTTCATATAACACAAACCATAGTATGTAGCTCCCAACAGTCATAAACAGCTTGAAGGCATTATGATATTTTTCTTGGCATTTGCAAAACATAATTGTATCTACATCAGTAGATACTTATTTAGCCAAATGTGAGGGCAAAATATCCAATCTGCAAGTGCACACTCTTGTGAAAAAGTCATTGCAGAAGAAGGGCCCTTAAGAAGACAAAAAGGAGGAGGAGAGAGAGTCAAACTCTAAGTTACAAACTTCTACTGAGAAGCACCATTTAAAGTTTACATGTTGGAACTAGAGTTCAAAGATACCTACCCCGAGGGCAGTAGTCCTAATGGAAATTTTTTAGGATGTTTTGTATTAGCCTGATCTTAACTACATTTCTAGATGAGTCACCCTTATTGTAAGACGATGTTTTCTTACTTTAAGACTATTAAAAATAGGCGTGTGCCACCTTCTCTGCGTACTCTACAAGTTCATACCTGCTTAACTAAAGAAAAGCATTACATTTACTGTTTATAAAACAAATGATGTTAGGACTCAGACTTTCATAATACAGTTGTAAAAGACACTTGAGGAAGTAAGCAAATTAATAAGACATGTTTTAAGAAAACAGTCTCAAAAGATAAATAACTCATTAGTCTATTTACATTAGTGAAGTGTTTCTTTGTATTGCCTTGAATATGAAAGCTATATATACATACAAATATCTACAGTACAAAAATGTATGCATGCATGTATGTTTTTCTTACTTCCACCTGAGTCAAGTTTAGCAAACTGAAATTTGTCAGTTATTATGTCTCATTAGGCCAGCAGTTAAAAATCTAGCTGTGCTTCTACAAAATATTTGGGACTTATGTAGGTAGAATTACTTTTGTAATACAGCAGACTATAGAACCAGTCTCATAATCATAATCTAATGATTAATTGAATTTTTTTCAGACATCATTTAATTGCCAAACACGTATTACCATAATAATTTTTCTTGTATTTAAGTTGATTAATTACAGAATTAAAATTTAATATATGGACAATAGACAGAAATGCAAGAATACCTCAAAAATAAACAGGACAGCAAAATAACATGCCAAACTGAACGACAAGGAACCTGTTCGTTAGCAAAACTGTCAATAGGCACAAGTGTAACCTTAATATTCTAGCATAGAAATTTAAGTACTTAAAGATTTGTTGAAGTTCGTAATCCAAAGCAAAAAAATTACTATTTGAAACCAGAAAGGGAACAGTTGGATGAATAATTCTCATTAAAAAAAATATTTTTAATATAGCTTAAATGGATTTTCTCAATAAAACTAACAGGTTAACAGAAAAGATAACTACCATTCTCTGAAGCTGAAGGAAACCAAGTTTCAGTCACCAATACATATAACTGTAACTGACATGAAATTTGGAACTGTAGTCACAAATTATCTGTGTACACTCAAATGTTCTTCATCACTTCTGAATTCATCCAGTGATAAAACGTGCATCAGCAAAGTAAATTGGATCACTTAATTAGAAAGAAACCAGTTGTGAAGACTGGAACAGTAGTGGCGAGCCGGTGTGAGGCCAGTGCCCTTAGTACCCTACACCCTCCCAGCCCACACATTTAGCTTCTGGGACATCTCCAGAGGACCTTGACTGCACGGAAGGTGACATGCTGAGAGCTGGTACCTTGCAACCCAGCCTCACAGAGTCATGCAGGACTTCCCCTTCAGGCACTCTAAGTACAGAAGTACAACAACTGTTGTTACAGCAAATATTTACAAATATTGTAACAAAACAGCATATCCAAGCGGCTGAATCAGCTTTCTACGTTTCCTTATTAACATTACCATCAGAGGGAATTTTTCTTTGACAGACTCTGCTATATAGATAATACTTAAAATTAAAAGAAGTTTGTACTGTAAAAGCATGCATACACTCTACTAGAATTAGGAATTCAGTGAGAACGGTGTAATGGGATCTATATTTAGACTGGAAAAAAAGAACATCATTTTTTTATATAATTACTTTTGTACTTCTCAAAGATTGGAAGCTTACCTTTTTTCCATTGATCTATCATTCAAGGTAAAGTATTAGTTCCAATTCCTATTCATCAAGGAGATAAAATCATTGCTTAATTTTATATCATAATGTACCATGAAATCCCTCTTTTGCATACTGATTCATTCTATTAACTATTTCTTTGTCTTATGAGTCATTTTGCTCATATGACAACCACAATAACAATATTTGAGCTTTTAAAATTTATATTCACACTGAATTGTTTTATCCAAGGAAAGATCACTTAAAATTAAATGAAAACTACTATGTACTTTTCCAAGAGCACAAGACTTTCAGAAAATTTTAAAAAATGCTTTGATAATCACTGGGCCAACTCAAGAACTTCTTATCTCGATTTTTATTTATGAAAAACTCTCAATGGCAGAACGAATTCTGTTTGCATAAAGTTTGTAAATATCCAACAGCTATCAAAAAATAAGTGGACAAAAAGGAGAAACTACGTATTTTGAAAATGTTTTTCCAGTTTAAGTCAGATCACATCCCCATTTTCAAAGCTTCCCATAAGCTTGAATAAGTTAAAAATACTGTTCTGAAAATATTAACCCGAGATGAAATATTCTTTTCAGTAACTCAATAAAAGCTGATGAAAAATGGCATTTATAAGCCATTATAAGTCATATTGGCAATCTCAGCTGAATGAATGATTCCTAGGAAATCAAGGACAGACAGTCTCCCTTCCAACCTCCCAGCTTTGTAATAAAAAAAATTAGAATCTTAAGAATTTCCAGGCATTCCAGATGTATAAATGGAATTTTCTGTATTTCAGTTTGTGTCCGTTGCCTGTTCTCTTTTCGCTGAACATGCCTGAGGAAGAGTCTGGCTCCATCTTCTTCACTCCGCCCCATCTGGCGTTTATACGCATTGCTAAGATCCCCCAAGCCTTCTCTTCTCTGGGCATAACAGTCCAAGCTCTCGCAGCATCTCCTCACATGGCAGATGCTGCATCACCTTAATCATTGTCATGGCCCTCCACTTGACTCTCTCCAGTATGATCATGCCTCTCCTGCACAGGGGAGCCCAGAACTGGACCCAACACTCCAGATGTGACCTCATCAGTGCTGAGCAAAGGGGAAGGATCACCTCTCTCGACCTGCTGGCAATGCTCTGCCTACCGTAGTCCAGGGGGTTGTTGGCCTTCTTTGCCATAAGGGCACATTACCAGTGCCTATTCCACTTGTCGTCCACCAGGACCCCCCAGGGCCTTTTCTGCAGAGCTGCTTTCCAGCTGGTCAGCCCCCAGCCTGTAATGGTGCTTCCCACATGCAGGAGTTTGCATTTCCCCTTCCTGAATTTCATGAGACTCCTATTCACCCGTTTCTCCAGCCTGTCAAGGTCCTTCTGAATGGCAGCATAACCACTTGGTCTATCAAGCACTCCTCTCAATTTTACATCATCTGCAGACTTGCTGAGGGTGTGTTCTGCCCTATCATTCAGATCATCAGTGAAGGTTTTAACCAGCATTGACCCCTGGGGTAGACCACTAGCAACTGGGCTCCAGCTGGACTTTACAGTTTGAGCCTGGAAATTCAGCCAGTTTTCAACCTACCTCACTGTCCACTTTTCTAGTCTGTACTTCATCAGTTTGTCAATGAGAACGTCATGGGAGATGATAGTGTCAAAAGCCTTGCTGGAATCAAGACAAACCATATCCACTGCTCTCCTCTCATCCACCAGGCTAGTCATTTCATTGTAGAAGGCTATCAGGTTGGTCAGGCATAATTTCCTCTTTGTAAATTCATGCCAACTACTCCCAGCCACCTCTTCTTGTCTTTAATATGTTTGGAAATTCTAAGCTTGAAAGCTAGAGGAGTGCGGAACCTCTAAGAATCCTACTCAAAACAAGATTTTCAAAAATTCCAGGCCTCCAGCTATAGAGATGAGAGCCCAGTCCCTGTCAAAGTCAGAACTTCCAACGTTTCCCAGTCCTTTCTCCTTATACGTGCCTGAAAAATTCAGTCAGGTAGTTCTAGCAATGCATATAATATGCAATAACCAGAAACTTCGAACTTGTTGCATTCCTGGAGGTCTAGAGAAGCAGCATGCAGAATACCACAGCAATATCTGAGCTGTGTTTAAGCTTTCTAGCTTGTCTACAGTGACAGAGCTGAGCTCAGCATGGTCTAATTTACCCAAACCAGAAGCTAAACCAATACTAGATCTTGTAACAACACATGAGCCACCAAAGTGAACAACTGGCCAGTCACTCACCATGCCCTAATAGGATACGGGGTTTGCCCTGTTTTTCTTAAATAGGAACCAGGCTCTTTTCTCTGGAAAGATAGTTTTAATCCAAAGGGAAGTCCCTTTCTCTTCATCGGTTTCTGGGCTTTTATCCCTCAGTTCTCAACAAGGAGACAAGCAAGAGTCCCCTGAATCAGTGCCTATCAGTTTACAATAACCATCAGTGTGTTCGTTATACGGTACGTAAGAGTTCTTCCTTTCTACATTGTTTTTAGAGTGAATCAATCTAGACAAAGACTAAATCCAGTCTTTATGTTAAACTGCTATGAAACCACTGTTACCAGTACAGGAAAGGGTTAAAAACCAGTTCAACAAAGTATTTATAAATTAATGGAATACCTCAATATCATATAATTGCTACATCAATTTAGGTAACAAGTTGCTGTATGCAAAAGAGTGAAGTGCCCTAAAGAGTTAATATTTAATTTTCAGTCTACTACTTAGATTAGAAGGATGGAATATAGTCAGAATTTAACTGGAAATGAAAGAAAACAAATGTTTATAAAGCTATTCAAAATTAATCCCTGTTTGTCTCTCTAATATACACAGCTTTTTATAAGGTTCCCTATTCTAAGAGAAGTAAATAAAGGTAAATAATGCATAATATAGTGAACAAGCTAAAATAACTTGCCTAAGCACATTTTATTCATCATAAAACTTTTCTTAAAGACATTTAAAACTATAGCACACAGGATTCTAAATTAGACTCAGGAATATGCAAACTGACAGCCGCAAGGACGAACACATACCCTTAATAATCGATTCAGCTGCATACAGATCCCGCTTGTAGGTCACCTAAAGGACAGACAAGCCTCATTAGATTTAACACAGCAGGACGGAATGTAAAACGAATATAACAATGCCCTGAAGGCAATTCTTTACATTTGAAATACCATAAACAAATGATATTTTCAATTTCTTAATTCTGGTAAAATATCACTGGCAAGTCATAAGAACAGAAGTTGCAGAAATTACTGGACACTCAAGAGAAACCTTTTTTTAAATACTTAGCTCTGCTTAGAACTTATTTGAAACCTAAAACTATTTTTAACCCTTTGAAGAATCATAAAAACATGATATTGCATCTATTTTCACACATCCATTTTCATAATTCCTTAAAAAAAAAAAATCTGTATTTCTACTCTATAATTTTATTGTGAAATAGATTCATTTTTTATAGGACTTGTGATCATAAAAATGACAGCCAGGGAGAAGCTTCATTATTTCTTTTACTAATATAGGTGTAATTTTTCAGTAGTGTAAGACTATTACTGTTAATAAGAGTCCAATTAATCAGTGGGAGTCAGTGAGACTACAGTAGGCTTTGTATGAGCTTTCAGAGGATTAAAAACCATCAAGATCTTCTTGAAGACATTAATCAGGTCAAGTTAGATGGACAATAAGATGCTGAATATTTACATGGTACTTGCAAAAAACACCTTTAATATCTGCCTTTGTACCCTCATGGTGGTTGACAATTCCAGTATTAGGCTTGGCAAATAACGTAACAGAAAACTAAAGACAGCATCTACCCAAGACACTAACAGTCTTTGCTAGCAAAGTCTTCACGATGACCTGCAGCGACATGAACTGATATAAGAATAACTCCTAAATATTTGTCTTTGTTTTTACTGTAACTTCCTCTTATGTTAAATAAAATACTACTGGATTTTCTGCATTTGTTTCTCTAGAGTCTGAATTACCTTCTTCTTTCTTTTTGACTGAATAGGATTGCAAAAGCTTTAGGGCTGCAAAGTAAATCTTACAGCAGAAACATACCATTGTAGGTATCAGCATTTTAGTCTCCAAGTAACCAATAATTTGACTTTAACACAAGGATTCTTGTAACCTCTTTCCTTTCCATCTCATAAATTAATCTGTGTATTGTAGTCAGAAACAGATGAATAATATTACCTTTCTCATTACTCATCATTTCTCCAAGGAATGATATTCTTCTAAAATTAAAAATTAACTTACTTCCTCACAGCTTGTCCTGCAGGAGAAGTAGCCAGAGAATGAATCTAGCCTGAGAAATCTTAGGTGTCTGAGTTTACATACTGTTCGGAAGAATCAATGTCTTGAATTTAAATTTAAGGATAAAGAATTATTGAGTGACCAATTCTGTTGCAAGGTTTCTTTCTAATTACCTGTTTCTAGAGGGCTTTTATACTGAACTTTCAGTAAACCTGTAACAGATTACCATCTAAAAACCTTTCAAGAAACAAGACTACCTAAGCTCTGTCAAAAGTGGTCTCACATACTGTAAGGTTCACAATCTCTCTGAGATGCAAAAGTATTTTTAAGTAGTCTGATTTTAAAAAAGAAGTTACTTCATAAAGTAGGTCCAGTCTTCAAGAAAACAGCACAAAAGAATAAAAAAGTGAGAATGAGGCTTTAAAATCACTTCTGAAATTCTGAGCCAGACATCAGCAAATACTTTTTAGGGTGGTTTCCTAGAGAAATAAGTCATCTGAGACCATATCACACTACCCATATGTATTTCTTTCATAATCTTTGATCCTATAAGCTAATTTCAGATACAAGCTCCTGTAAGCTTTATGAAAACAGTAAAGTCAACAGAAAGAAAAAGCCTGCTAGCTACCACAGGTGACCACCTGACTTACCAGTCAGGCAGGGAGGGATTCTCTACACCTCTTTCAGTATTGAGTAAGACGTGAAATCCAACCAAAGTTTCTCTTAAGGTATGGATATTCATAATGTCTCTGGATTTTGTGTTAATTAAGAGATCTTCTTGCAATTCAGATGAGACTTATTCAGAAGGCAGGCAACCACGACAGAGACACCCTTTGGTTTAATTCTAACCATTGATTCTTTTAGCATGAATTTGTTTTAAACAACTTTTAAGGCTAGTCAACACAGCAGTTTATTGTTCCGAGCAGCTATACTGCTTTATCTCTAGTTTCACTAAAGTGGATTTGCATTCTAGGCTCACCCCAGCTGGAAGCAATTCAGATCCAGCCAAATCAACCAGGAAGAATACTTTTAACTGCCACTCTATACCAGAAAGTAAGATGGCACTCTCCACTTGCGCAGCCCAGGTGAGGTGCAAAAATCACAGTGGAAAAAGAGTAAGAAAGATGACACACAGGAGTTTTCTCTCACTTTGCAGAACAGAGATCTTCTACTTCATCCATTTCTGTTTTTTTTATATCACATTACTAAGCTAAATCTCTACGGACTTATCAAATTACCATTTAATCTTTTTTCATGCTCTTCTCTGAACCTTCTCTATTTATCAACAGTTGCACAGAGCTCGAGTCCAGATTTGACCATAGCATTCCAGATGCACTTGTAATACTAGAACATCTTTTTTCTAATTTCATATTCTTGTTTCTATATCCGTGGCTGACATAAGGTACTTTGCCCACAGTGGAAACTTGCTATCCTCTGTGATTCCTACACTACTTTCAAAGTCACTGCCTTCCTAGAACAATTCTCTAAATATGGCCTGTACTTTCTTTGTTTCTAAAAACACTTCTTTATATCTGGCTGCAATGAAAAGCATACCTTTTGCTTATATTGTCTGTCAAGCAATCCTTATCAACAGGTTACTTCTGATCAATTATATTTTTAGTTACAAATCCTTAAATCTTTGTGTTGTCTGCAAACTTTATCAAAAATATGTTAAATAGCTTAGAGACAATAACAGTTTTTGCAGAACTGCACATGGTGAGAATTATCTTTTGAAACATATCAGTTATCCAATTTTTAATCTATTTAATGAGGACTAGTACAATTACAGTCATCCTATTTTTAATTAAGATGCCATGCAGTAACAAGTCAAACTTCTGCCAACTGTATGTTGTTTCAGCACTACCATCTTTATCAGCCAAGACTATAATCTCATAAAAAAGGCTTGAAGTCATTTCACAAAATAAGTAAATTCCATGTTGGTTGACATTAATTACATTAGTCCCTTAACTCTTTATTAATCAAGTTCTGCCTGTAGCACTGCACCCTTTTGTTTTGTTGATCAGTATCAAACTCACAGGCTTCTAATTACTCAGATTCTCTCTCTTCATGTGACAACTTTAATTTTCATTTTGTCCTCTTGAGCATCTAACGTTCCAAGATTTTCTGAACGTTATTGCTGAAATCCAGAATTTCGCTAGGCCAAATACTAAAGCTCAACACAAATACCTCACTATCATGCAATATGAAACCATCATCTGCTTATTTGGCAAAGGCAGACTAGTCTTACTTATTAAACATTTCTTTACTTTTCTGTATTATAAACAATCTATTATATCTATTTAGTAAAGCCTCAAAATCATCAGACAAAGGTTGGTTTGTTTGTTTTCCTGTGTGCCCTTCTCTCCGTTGTCAGACTGCAATTTTTCACTACCTAGGAAAATACTCTTTTAAAAAAGTTCCCCGAAGGTATTCCCATTTAATGTTTAAAAGTCTTCTTCAAACCGACTTAGCTTGATGAACATTTCAGATTTACAAAACTGTGTGTTAAATGCAAAACGTAACTCTTTACCAAACAAATACAATAACGTTATCATCACGCATACACAAAATGCACTGCGTTTTAGTTTAATGAGGTATCTCCCTCTGTTATACTAAGGTATCATACAGATCTCCTTTGTATGGGATATTTTTGTAGGATTAGAAAATAATCTGTTGGTTTTGGAAATGGTGAGCATATTTTGCATTATCAGCATTAAGTCTTCAAACGCGTACCAATCTTTTAAAAATGTTCTTACAATGCAGTTTTCATCTGCATTATACACACACATATATATTAGACTGTAACAATTACATTCTGTTACATGATTTTATACTTTATTTAAGAGGATGTTGCCCCAGAACATTTAAGGTCATTTTGTTTGAAAGGTGTCAAGCACAGAGAAACTGAAAAAGTGGTGCTGACAGCATCATTCTGTTTCCTTTTTGCCACTCTGATCCTAAACATGTTATAAATAGTTATATAATAACTACATTTATAATAGAACTTATAAATATTTATAATACTGAAGCAATTGGAATGTTCCTGCCTGGTTGTTGTCACTACAAAGAATGATTTTAATTTTGTAATTTGTTACCAGACAGTAAACAAACGATCTTTTGCTTTAGCTCCAACTGTGACTTTGAAACGTTACTTTTTCTAATGCACTAAAAGTAGACAGCGCTCAGGTGGAATAATTAGAGTTAATTCAAGAAAGCAATACATATGCACCCGTAAGTAACTTTTTCCCCAAAGCTTTGAGTCATTTAATGTTATGTAGGTTGTGCACCTAATAAACAAATTGAATTCTTAAAAATATCAGATCTGCTCTTTAAAGATTCAAGGTCCACATAGGATTAAACTGGTTTGTAATACTTGGGACTTTAGCAACTGTTCTCCACCTAATTGACTGCAGTTTTTCTGTTACATATCCTCTGAAACCTCAACTGAACAATGATTATTTTTTTCCGTTCTCATTTATCTGGATGGAATATCTTTTTGCCTCTTGTTAAAAAAATAATACTGGGGCCACTGGGAGCACATCAGTTTTTCGCATATGAAATATAATTTATCTCAGCATTGAAAAGCCTTGCAGAAAAAAACAACAACATATTACAAATTACATTATTATAACAGCTAAGGAAAGACAATTCTGCTTCTGGAAGGTGATTAGTAACAAACAGCAACAGCTCCTAACCATTTTGTAGGCAAGCATCACTTGAGAAATTTGGCAGTCTTCTGCACTTCATCAAACTGCACAGACTGAGCACAAGTGTTCTCTTCTTTAATAGTACTGCTCCCAGTCACCTGCCAAACATGCTGGTACAGAGTGACCAACACCAGGGTGCTATTCAAGCAGGAAGGAGCTATCTTCCTCTGTGGCTTCTAATCTGATACGAGTGCAGAAAAAATTTACTATTTTACAGACCTCGTCATTTTTATGCCTTTGACTTTGAATGTCTTCACAAGCCACAAGCCACCAATGACTTTTAGCTACAAAATAAGACAGGGAATAGGATACAAGAAGGTATAGGTACTTTAATGACAAGGCACCAGCATCTTTGTGTATGCTATATATAGCATATTCGCTGCTCTGGACTGCCTGCAGCACTGCATCTGCACAAAAATGGGTGCTGTTGCTACTGTCACGCCCTGCACAATACTGTCAACACTGAGACTCTTTCACCTGGTCCACAGGATTTTCAGCTTTTCTACCTGAATCTCCTTCTCCATGATATTCTCCAGTATGCCACCAGCTAACGAAGTTCTCTGTCCGGTATCTGAGCACCTACAAGGAATTCACTCTTCACGAGTTACCATTTTCCATGTGTTTACAGGCCTCTTTAAAGTCCAGTGCTACTGCAATGGGACCCACATGCTAGAAAGTTAACAGCATCAGGATTTCGTTTCACCAGCAATGTTGGAGTGGCACTACCACTTTGACACTTCTCTTTTAAACCAGAGATGTGCACAAGCTCAAGTCTGAAGTGCAACTGGGGGCCGGTTACTAGTGCTGCTCCTCAGGGGCTGACACTGGGGACAATACTGTGTAATACCTTTACTAATAACCTGGGAAAGAGGAAATACCATCAGCAAACTAGTAGATGACAACAAATGGGGAAGTATTTAATATGCTCAAGGGTACAACACTCATTTAGAGGGATCCCGAAAGGCTGGAGAAAGGGGCTGACAGAAACCTTGTGAAATGTAGCAAACACAAATACAGCATCCTGCATCTGGGACAGAGTAACCTTGTGCAGCAGTCCATACTGATGCCAAAATACAGAAAAAAGCTTTTCAGAAAAGGACCTTCTGGACAAGCTGAACGTAAGTCATCAGTGTGTAGCAGTGCAGGAAAGGAGCCAACTGACTGGGCTGTATTACTAAGGAAGCAGACTTCATTACAGGGAACACAGGGATTATTTCCCCTGTATTTGGCACTTTTGAGAACACACCACAGTACTGTTTCTAGTTTTGGGCTCCCCAGTATAACGCAATGAGGAACAGGAGGAAGCCCAGCAGAGGGCTGCTAAGATGGTGTGAGAGAACTTAGTTTGTTCAGCCCAAAGAACAGTAGATGAAGGGTGGGGAAGGGTCATAATTAACGGCCATAGAGAAGAGTAAACTGGCTTCTCTTGCAGATCTTTCTGTTGGCTTTTCATCCTTTCCCAGTGCAAGAGACAGCAAGGGAAATGCTGACCAAATATTATGAAAACAGTCTCCTCCATACAGAGGGATATGCATTGGAATTAATCTTCCCCAGAGAGTCTGCGAAACCTCCATTCTTGGAGATATTCAAAACTCAACTGGACAAGACCCTGCACAGCCTAATCTAACTAACCTGGCCCCACTTTCAGCAAGGTACTGGACCAGATGGCATCTGGGTATTTCCTTCAGTTTTAATTATTCTGTCATTCTAGGTCAAAAGACTTCATTTCATCTGCTGGGCATTTCATCATCTGTAGTATCTACAGATAGTAAAGAACTAAATAAACATCATAAAGAACTAAATGAACATTATGGGTGTATTTTGTTACCCTTCATGTAAGTACCATGCTTTGCAATGAGAACAATGAAACCATCCAAAAAGTGATGTAATGCAAATATGCATGATAGAATCTGTCCCGTAGAAGACTGAATAGGAAAACAGACAATATTCTGTCTATGCCCCCAGAAAGGTATTGAAAGAAGTTGCTGTATGCAACCAACGCATAAGTAAATTTTGCTGCTAAATTGCACAGGAAATTTGCACTGCAGATTCAGGAAATTACCTTTCTGTGTAAGATTTACTGTCATATTATTAGAAATCATGTCCCATTGGAGGAAATTTACTGTCAAAGACAGATGGAGTGATTTGAGCTGCTTCCAGATCCTTCAATGTGGTAATGAATAAAATAAAAAAAGGGAAACACTTAAAAATTGCATGACACGACAGCTACTGAGAAAGAATAATGTCCCACCATTCAAAACAATGAAATGGGATACTTTTAAGCAGCAGGGACGTATCCTTTGGCACCTCTATACACACCTGCTTTGTCAGTTGTCAGGAACCTACAGATTATCAGACAAAGTGAATGGTGTTTAAAAATTTTAAAAGCTTGTTTGAAGAGGTCTTAAATGTTACAGTGTTACTGAATGTAATGAACTGCTGTAAAATCAAATTGTTGTTAGCCAGGTATTTGGCATCAGAGAAAAAGATGTCCTCATAGGAAAAGTGGAGGAAAATAGACAAAAGATATAGAAATAGCAGGAGAAAGCTAGTCTCATAAAAGAATGTTCTTAGTTTTAGAGATTATATATTTATAGTTTTACAGATTCTCATGTTATTCAAGTACCTAGTTGGTTTTCCTACTTCCAGATAAATACTGTCTTCATTGATTATCTCAAGTAACATCTGCCCAAGTCTGTCTACAACAATGAGCTCTAAAAAAAGCTCACGATATTTGAAAAACAATTCTGAAATTTGGAAGAGAAAAGCCTATTACAATTGAAAATACATCTGAATTTTTATGGTAATATGCACATTTTTTTTCATTTTAAAAGATATATTAAAAATAGAGATTATTATTGCCTTTACCTTCCAGAGGTCAGCTGTTCCTTCAACAAGTTTGGCATTTGTCTTACAGTATTTCAGAGCCAGATGCAAACATTCAGTTCCATAATCCAGGTCATAGTCTGTACACTGTAGTAATTAAAAAAGAACAAATATTCTTAATTAGTCTTAAAGAAAACATACTTCTAAGCAATAACAGATTTTCTTTCATTAATTAAACCTTACATCTCAACAGTCCTGTCCAGAATAGTGCATGCTGTAGGTTCAGGATGGATCAGAAATAAAATCCTTCCAAGAAGCTTATGCCAAATTCTAGCTATCTGGCAAAGCGTTACAGAAGTAAATAAACACTTTATAACTACAAATTAATTCAACTGGGTGTGGCAAATATCTTGCTATGCCTTTATATTGTTAACAAAATCAATGAGAAGTTACAGGTATAAAAAATTTTTGATGAAGTTGAGGCCTCACCAAAAGAAATCATCAACCTTCCAGTGACAAACGTTTAGAGTATGGGAACAAGTCAATAAATTGTTGAAGCCTGACTCTTCAAATGCCTTGTCTGTTTTGGTTTTTGCAGCATCAAAAAAGGATGGTAGTAAATAAGAACCTCTGTATTCCTTACGTTTCCCTCTGTATTTTTCTCCAGTTATCTGCACACAAAATAGCAAAGTTTCATACTGCTCCCTGAGTTTTCCAGCTTAAAAAAAAAAAAATCAACAAAAATAACCCCCAGAAAGTTTGTTCTGCTTTTTAGTCATCTAGAAGAGGCATTCGTCTCTCAGCACACCCTTCCCAAGCAGTTTGGCTTCCTATAGTTAGTTATTATAAGAATCCTATCAATGGAAAACTGAGTAAGGAGCAGAATCTCTCTTGAGCAAAAACACAGGTAGGGACAAAAGCAGGAACTGGGAGCTTAGACAGGACTAACTCAAGATGAATGTGCTGGTTTTGACTGGGATAGAGTTAATTTTCTTCACAGTAGCTAGCATGGGGTTGTGTTTTGGACTTGTGCTGAAAACAGTGTTGATAACACAGGGATGTTTTAGTTACTGCTAAGCAGAGCTTACACAGAGTCGAGGCCTTTTCTGCTTCTCACCCCACCCCACCAGCGAGGAGGCCGGGGGTGTACAAGAAGTTGGGAGGGGACACAGCCAGCACAGCTGACCCCAACTGACCCAAGGGATATTCCATACCGTGTGACATCATGCTCAGCATATAAAGCTGGAGGAAGAAGAAGGAAGGGGGGACGTTTGGAGTGATGGTGTTTGTCTTCCCAAGTCACTGTTACGTGTGATGGAGCCCTGCTCTCCTGGAGATGGCTGAACACCTCCCTGACGATGGGAAGTAGGGAATGAATTCCTTGTTTTGCTTTGCTTTTTTGCACAGCTTTTGCTTTACCTATTAAACAGTCTTTATCTCAACTCATGAGTTTTCTCACTTTTACCCTTCTGATTCTCTCCCCCATCCCACCAGGGGGGAGTGAGTGAGCGGCTGGGTGGTGCTTAGTTGCTGGCTGGGGTTAAACCATGACAATGAATTGGCCTGATTAAGATAAGAAAGTTCTAGTCTATTTTCATATTGCTAAATTACCTAGTCCATCCAGAAACATGAATTACATGTAACAAGGAAGTATAATTTAAGACAGAGTCTTTCATAAAAATTGATGTATTTGACAAGACCATAGGCTGGCTTGCCCAGTATCCAGTCTCTAGTAGAGGTTGACAGTGGATAGTCAAGGATAAGTAAATAAGAACAAGGCAATCATATCTTCTTACTTTCCCAGAATACTCCCTTGGCCTCATACAAAGCTATTATCCTGCCTTAGGAAATCTCTAAGTTAAGAAGTCCTTGAGGGACACACTGAACCAGAAGCAACTGCCTTAACAGTCCTCAGTGAATTACAGGAATCCTGAATTCACCCAATTACTTTTTGAATAGCAGTATTTTTTTAGCACCTGCATCAGGGAGCATCTGATTCATCACTCTCTGCATCACACGGTCTGTTGTTCTGACAGGAAAAGGAGTGCAAAACCACCTTCTCAGCCCTTCAAAATGCTCCACCACATCTCTTCTCACTTCTTTCCACAGGCAAAGAGATCAACATCTATTCAGTCATTCCATGTGTGGAAGCTATTTCAAAACTTCGATCAACCCTTTTGCCCTTCTTTACATTTATCTACACTTACCTATCAATTTCTATCATAACATCCTTCTACAAACCTTCTTAGTTAGCCCCTCATCTCTACTACTCAGAAAAAAAACAGGTATCTCCACTTCCTGTTCCAAATTATTTATGAACAAAATGAACTGCACAGGCCCCAGCACAGATCTTCACCAAGCTCCACTGGTGATTTACTGCTATGAAAACTGGTCATGCACTTTATCTTGTTTCTTCTAACAAATAATCTGCTCATGTAAGTCCTTACTCTTATCCCAAATCTGTCCAGTTTCCTTAAAAAGCTTATGCAAGTAGGTTGTTATCAGCTTCAGCAACCTCGAACAAGATGCCGGTTAACTCCTTTAAGAATGACAATTAGCTCTGCAATGCATAAGCTTTACTTTACAAAAGCTTCCTTCCAGTGTGTCAAATTTAACCACGTGTCTACAAATTCCAGTGTTTTGAACAAAATGTGACAGTCCAGACATTGTGCTCAGTAATTCAGAGTCTCCTCCAGCATTCAAGAATTCAAAGTCGTCAAGAATGCAAAAGTCTAAGTGGGTTAAAGAAGATCCAAATGAGAGTGCTGCAATACAACTTGTGGTGGTTTTTTTTATTATTTCCTCAAGAAGTTTAATAAGTATGATGAAGAAAATTTTTAGTTTCTATTCTTGATTTATAATGCATTAGTGAAATTCAAGGAATTCATCAGCATTATACATCTGAATTGTATTACTAACATACACCGACGTCTTAGAAAAATCACAGTTATAACTTTTATATTATTTAAATTAGTATTTTTTGTCATTTTAGTTTGTCATGTCTGCAATCAAAAAGAAGATCCTTTTACACAACCCACTTAGAAAAGTAATTTAAGTGTCATACTTCTCTACAGCAGTTTTTAAGAGCTTTGAGTACCAAAACAACACAGATACAAGAAGATAAAATAACTTAAAAAGAAAGGCATCTTTCAGAATACCGAAGAAAATAAGAGTTTCAAAAAGACTCTTTGGAATATTTTTAAATTAAGCTGAAATGACTTATATTCTTTAAATGATCAAGATACAAAAAAGGTCAACAGAAAATATAAAGGAATAGGGACCTCAAGCTCCAAAATATGTAAGATGGAGTGATCTCTCAAGTACAGTGGTCCAGAGATACATTGCCAGTGAAACCAGAAATGGCCTAGTAACTTTCCATTCCAAATATTTGTTACCAAAACGTTTCCTTTTTTGTTTTGTTTTTAAGGAGAATTTTCTGCTAGAACACAAACTATTTTCTACTAATGTGAATAACATACAGATTAAAAAAATATATATTTTTCTTCAGCCTTAGAATGGAAGAGAAAGTTTCAGAAAAATTTATCTGTGAAAGAATTTACTTCGAATTAAAGTTAAGTTATATTTTTAAATACATGGGTAATGAATGATACTAGGATAAGACTAAGCAATTCCAACTTTTTAGCAAGGTATTAATTACAGATAATTAGTAGGGAGTGGAGAAGTTCCATAAATGGGCTAAAACATCTTGAGGGTATTGCTGGCTTCAAGGGATGAAATACGACACAAAGCAAAGTAATAATTAAAAACATATTTCACTAACACTTGTACATCGTGACATTTACCACTCTAATTATCTGTAATTGTTTAAACCTAAACATATTGTCACAGTGTACTCTTCTGCAAGTCTGATACACTGATGTCAGAGGAAAACAATGAAATGGACGTACCAGGTCAAGATCAGCTTCGTTTATATATTATCCATACACTAAACAGCTCCACAAGTGGAATTTTAAATTCATGTTTAAGGTGCAGAATTTGAAAGCTTCTATATTGCTCTAAGAAATTCAATTAACAAATTAAGCATTATCAGGGAGTGCCTATCATAGTAAGTTGTAGAATATCTAGGAGGAAAATTCTTACTGACCCAGGCATGCAAACATTCCCATCCTAAGTCTTCTGTATGTATTTCATTGTACATCTAGAACCAATTTACATTATAACAATTTGTTTAATACTCTTACTATTTCTAAAGTCTCTTTCTGACTGAAAGGCTTTTTAACATAAAGTTTGACAGAGTACAGTTAACTGAACTTGACATACACACACAGCTTTGTGAAACAATAGACATAGTTTAAGTTTCAGACCACAGATTTGAAATGGTGGAAACAGCTGGAGCTATTGGCACAAAACATATCCACAAAAGAAAGAAAACAGATTAGTTTAGCTCTTTAAATGACACAGAAGGAAATATGTTATTTAAAAATGCTTTTGAACTGTTGAATATTCAAAGGCATGCTAATAGGTAGTTTTGGGGACTGACTTTTTTGTGGGTGGTTTTTTGTTTGTTTGTTTTCCAAGAGTGAATGTTTGAATAAAGTGCTATGTGTGGAGTGAGATCCGGATTTTAGCATTACACCAATTCTTCTTCCCCTGCCCTCTAGATTAGTTTTAAAATATTTTGATAAATAATATTAATTCCTAAAATGCAAGCTATACTGTTGTTGCTTAGCCGTAAACGTGGAACAAGGGGTTAGAAAAAAGAGCAGCTATGCAGCCTGCATCTCCCTGGTACTTACTAATAGTCCATAAGCTAACTTGTTTCCAATACTTTGAACAAGTAACATTATAAAAAAGCAATGTTTAACATTAACAATTGCTTTTACTGTTATCATGCACTATTTTACTGATTTTGAATGCACATATGGGAACTGGTAACCATACAGTAGAACAAACACAGATGCAAGAAAAATGTTCATTACAGCACTGCCGTTTTCTTATTTTTTCATCATTCGTTAGTTTTATAATAAGGAAACAAAATCAATATTCTTTATTTATTAACTGAAAGAAAATCTTCAGATTTGCTCCTTTACACAGGTACCTTTAAAGCCTGTATAGAGCCAGTCTTTTACACTTCATTGGCTGTGTCATCTTTAGTACTTCTTCCACTGTCAGCAGCAAGCATCTCCATTTTACTGCCCCATGTAAATCCGTTCTATAACAATATCGGAACACTTGCAATTAAAATGCGTAACTAATTAACAATAGCAGAGCTTTATGATTTTTCCAGATCCTTGCAAATCAAGTTTCCACTGCTGAAGTGCCAGAGTACATCATGAACATTCATCATCAGGAACATTTTACTAACTCAAAGAAGAAGCAGACACAAGCTCTTGCTGAACCTGAATTTGCCTATTTTTATTGTATTTTATAAAGATTTTTTTTTTTTGCCATGTTCATTACCATGGAAACCCAAACCGCTGAATTCAACAGTGGATTTTCAGCAAGCACTCAGCCTACAGCAATACAGCACAGCTAAATGAGAAATAACAGAAGCAGCAAATGGAGGAAACACGTGAATGGGGAAACAGTGAGATTAATGTGAGTTCAGATAAGCTCATCTGAAACAATTTCTACTGTAGTTAATTATTAAAACTGCTGTGACATACATCCAGATGCAGTAGTCCTTCACAGTGAAGAGAATAAAGATACAGCAATTTACTCTGTAACAGGATTAAGCAAGCCTATTTTTCTACAGATCTGTCCTGCTTCCCAGCCCAAGGCTTTCACATCCCTGTGGGGCCAAAACTACGATAGCAGTTGGACTTGGTGTTGCAACTGTTGCATTTGCAGGTCGTTATGCTTTCCACCTTTGGAAACCATTGGAGCAGGCAATTACAGAGACAGCAAAGAGGATTTCAACTTCTCGTCTTTCATCGTTCTATAAAGGAGGATTTGAACAGAGAATGAGTAGGCGAGAAGCTAGTCTTATTTTAGGTGTAAGTCCATCTGCTGGCAAGGCCAAAATCAGAACAGCCCATAGAAGAATCATGATTTTGAATCATCCTGATAAAGGTGGATCACCTTACTTAGCAAGAAAAATAAATGAAGCAAAAAACTTGTTGGAATCCACTGCCAAAAACTGAAATCCAAAGCCTCGGGTCGTAAGAAATTCAGCAGATATATTGTGCAACAGCTTTTACATCTACTTGCTCTGCACAGTTTCTTAACACTGCATTGACTGTTCCTATTCATTGTCATAATTAAAAGATTATTTAAAAGCAAGCTGAAATCTTTTACAGTTATGTAAAGTTATGTATAGTTATGCTCCTGTGAGGAGCAGGGAGTTGGACTTGATGATCCTTATGGGTCCCTTCCAATTCGAGATATTCTATGATTCTACATCCCAATACCTTTCACTGCAGTAACTGCAAGTGCCCTCTCCATACATGCCATGATTTCCCTGCACTCTACCGTCAGATGCCCTAAATACTTCCTCACTGCCCACTGAAATATTTTGGTACTCAAGTTGCTTCTAAGTCCACTAACTACCTGTTAAAGAACTTACGCATTGGTTTGTTTCAAGATCCCATGCGCTAAAAGGTGTATGACCAAGAAAAACAGAGATAACAGCGGAATTCACATTTCAGCCATGGAGCTGAAGGCCTAAGAGCCTGAAGGCTCTGAGGCTCCAGCCTCCTCTCAGTGAAAGCATTCATTTGGGTTTCCCTCCTCCTCACACTTGTTGATTTTTCAAAAACTATATAGGGACTTAACATCTTTGAAATCTCTACACCTCTGTCAGTTTTGATGGAAATCATGATCTTAAGGGTCTTTTCCAACCTAAATGATTCTATGATTCTATGAAATTGAACAAAATGTGCAATTAAAGGTTTAAAATATTATTGAGA
Organism: Phoenicopterus ruber ruber; assembly: GCA_009819775.1. Classification (NCBI taxonomy): domain Eukaryota; kingdom Metazoa; phylum Chordata; class Aves; order Phoenicopteriformes; family Phoenicopteridae; genus Phoenicopterus; species Phoenicopterus ruber. The sequence goes on from CM020216.1 coordinate 33,391,521, forward strand.
CAAGGGTTAAGAACAAGGAATGCTTTCAAGTATCTTTTTAATAGTAAAAGTTACAAATGAAAGAGTAATTTTGTCTCTTCCCTTTCTGGAATGGATGTCCTGGGTCAATGAATGCAGTCCACACTGCCACCACCAGCAACCATGTTCTATACTCCTGCTGTAGGCATATCAGCTCCCAAGTCAAGTCAGCTATGCATTTTCTTCCTATTAGCCTTCTTTGAAAGCAGTTTATAATCTCTTTTTATGTTGAGGTTGACAATTCCTGTTCACTGTACACAACTTGCTGCTAGGCAGTAGGAGTCCCATAGGCAAGAGTGTGGAGCACAAATACCCAGTGTGGGCAACATGAAACTTGCTTTCCCTATCGCTGTTTCAAGTTTTAGCTACTAGCCAAGGTTGAGGATAACTCCACTCTTTTTTTTTTTTTCTTTTAACACAAATTTGCTCGAAAAACTCACTGTCACAATATGTAAAAGCAGAAACTCAGTGCGATTCAGAAATGCATATGGATGCAGAGAACAAGTATTTATATCAAAGTTTCCACTTTGAGCATAAATTAAACAAAATCATTGTGTAAGATCTAGGAACAAAATTTATATGTGGATATTTCTGTCCATTTTGGACAGGTTCCTTCAACTTTCTTCTAAGCAACAAATCACACATGATTCTGTGACCAAAAGATAGGATCTAGGACTAATGAGCTAGATTGAAAAACTCTTGTTCTCAGTGTCCCACTCTATCAAAATCGCTAAGAAAAAATATCATTGACTTAGATTCATCAAGGAATCACTACCACAAAAACACTGAAATAAGGTAACTAGACAATTAGAAAAGAGATCCATTTTATTGACTGTCATTTTCTAGCTCTGACCTCAAAATGAAACAGAAGCTAAAGTATATTCACAAGACTAGATCCTAAACCCAGCATCCTTAAGAGTGACTCTGGGTAAAAGAAACAGAAAGATCAAGTTTTAAAATTCTTTTGAGAGAGTGTAAGAGCTATCTTTTCTGTTCTTAAATCCATGCCTTAAGATACTTGCAGAGACCCTACAGGATTATTATGATAGTGTTTGTATCATTAAAACCTATTCTTAAAGTCTTAATCTTATAATCTTATTCTGGCTGCTACTGCTTCTGTCTCTGTAAAAGAAGTCCAAACAAACCAATCATCCTGTAAAGAAGTATATGTGCTCAACTTTACACCGAAATCATAAGAACACTACCATTTTGAAAAACCCTAGTTCTGTTTGAAAATTAGACGGAGAGCCCTAACCCCTACGTACCCAGAGTAATCCATAATTCAGTCCTTCCAGAGAATGAGGTCTGCTATGTTCTCCTAAACAAATCATGATCAACCTGTAGAGAGAGGGGAAAAAGTGCAGCTTTGCTATTAAGGAATAAAAACTTAATCAAGAATAGTTGCAGGTGCTTTGCCAAGGAAAGAAGGGTACCAGTAGGTACAAACAAGAAATGTCAAGGGTTGTGTCTACATTACCGATTTAGTGTCCAGGAGGGGTTCTTTTTGGTGCAAGTCTTTCCTGCATCCCTACTCAGAATCATACAAAATGACCCTGACTGTGCTGCTGGAGAGCTCAAAGTCATTTTCCTTCTAGTGGAACCAAGGTGAAAGTCACATGCAAGGGTACCTGCTAAAGCACATCATTTGCAGTGTGGACACAAGGTGCCCTAGCAGTCAGGACTCAGTACGCATTGTGTCCATATGAATGGCAAGTGTCAAGAATATCATAGAATCATAGAATTGTTCTGGTTGGAAGAGACCTCCGAGATCATCGGGTCCAACCATTAACCTATCACTACCAAGTCCCCCACTAAATCATATCCCTTAGGGCCTCATCTAAACGTCTTTTGAATACCTCCAGGGATGGGGACTCCACCACCTCCCTGGGCAGCCTGTTCCAATGCCCGACAACCCTTTCAGTGAAGAAATTTTTCCTAATATCCAATCTAAACATCCCCTGGCGCAACTTGAGGCCATTTCCTCTTGTTCTGTCATCTGTTACAAGGGAGAAGAGTCCGACCCCCATCTCTCTACAACCTCCTTTCAGGTAGTTGTAGGGAGCGATAAGGTCTCCCCTCAGCCTCCTTTTCTCCAGACTAAACATCCCCACTTCCCTCAGCCACTCCTCATAGGACTTGTGTTCTGCTGGTATCACTGCTGGTAAAGTCCCAGTTTACACATGCAATCCTTAAAGAATAACAGATCACCAAAAATCAAATCTCAGTCTTTCTCTCTTTGTGCCACACCAGTAGATATATTCCTCATGTTACTCCAACAAAGTCCACACAAACTAGCATAATGAAAATGAGAATACAAACTAGGTGAGAATAAACAATGGTACTGGTATGAAGATGAAATACCTGATGCAACTAAGAGCTAGTTATTAATTAGATTGACTTCATAAAACAGGTCCTGAGTAACCATGAGCCAGTATTGATTTTTCTGATATCAGAAAAGGACATAGGAGTAATTTTGAGCATGCAGCTGAACATGGAATTTCAGACCTCATATGCAATTTCAGCTTTTTAAAAAATCATATTTTAGTTACAATGTCAAGAAGAAATAAGAAAATGTTAATATTCTATGTGACAACAGTACTAGTCAAAATACTGTGTTAGGACTCATTGTTTACACTTTAAAAAATTATCTTGTAAATTGGAAAAATACTTGGAAGAGAGTTATATGGACAAGACAAAGACAAAAAAATCTTGTCCCAATGTAGAAAACTACACATTATTTAGGTTATTCTAAGAAAATGTAAAGAAGTGATTGTTCATATTCTCCCAGTAAAGAGATTTCTAAATATATCAAGTTCTAAAATTAAGCAACCAACAGAGAATTTCATCAGGCTTAGCAGCAGAGGTGAGTCAAATTCAGGCCAAGTTAAAATGCATGTTTTATTTTAAAATTTTTCTGAACAGATAAGGTTATTCATTCTTGGAACAATTTATTTAAGAGAATCACCTCTTGAATTATGCAAGATCATAAATGGTCCTTTTCCTTGTCTTTCGATACACTAAACTGTCAGTAGCTAAGAGATTAAAAGCTCTAGCATCACTACCTTGTTTTCTTCTTTGCTCTCTCAAAATAAGCAGCAGATGACAATTTAGATGGGTGGTCTCCCATATGCTGGATACAGTGATTCTTGCTCAGTATTCAGCATTTTTTGAGCCTGTGCCAAATGGGTGATTCTTGTGGATACAGTACACTTATCAGGGTAAATCCAGTAACACTTGCAACAATACTCTCATAATCCAGTCTAATTTCCAACTTGAATAACTGCAGTGTGTCTCCCTAACATACATGCTCCAAATTATATCTGAAGACAAAATGCCTTTTCACTGCTACAGAGATGCCAGATTTCACCCAGGGTGTGGCAGCTTTGCACTACTGCACCAAACAGTTCCAAGAACTCATACTTGAATTCGCAAAGTGCTTTGAGATCCTGCAGGATGAGGAGTGCCATAAAATGGAAGTAATTATCTCATTAGCAAAAAAAAATTTTATTTTTTTCTTATGCAAGGCATTAGAATTTCTCCAAACATTCTTGTGGCAGAAATTAATTAGGGCAAGGTGGGGATTCATACAATATCCTGGCTCTACCATTCCGCCAAAGAACTAATCAAGTACAGAGCTATCTAAACTAGCAAAGTTTTCTCAATAGACCACCAATCTTGCTTCAGGTTTTGAATAAATGAAAGCATTACTGACAATATTCATTTAGTATATTGATCCTTAAAAGAATTCTGTAGAATTGGGTAGGTTTTAAGGACAGGGAAGGGGAAAAAGAAATTTATTCCTCTAAATCTCAGAACAAAGCTGCGAGGGTAAAAAGATGCCAGATGAAGTAACTGTAAAATCTCTTTGGAAAACATCTCAGAACCACAACCTGAAGACTGTACAAATTAAGATATTCATTTAGGTGAGGTTGACAACCCTGTATTTAAGCAATAGTCTGTGTGCATCAGCCTGAAGATGAATGGAGAAAGGCAAATCAAAATCCTTTGCAAAACTGCACTATTAAAAAAATTAGCTCCATTGCAATTTTGCATCAAAACCAAAAAATTACCAATTTTCAGCAGGAATGAAATGGAACAGAACTCAGGTTGTACTGAAGTTCCAAAGAAGTCATTTTTTAAATGGGACTAAAACCAGAGATAAAATCCGAGCCGAAACAGACTACAACAATGAAAGGGTGCTGTAATAGAGTAAAAACTTCTCATGTAAGGAGAAATGAGATACTAGGTTTTCTTTCAACATTTAGGAGCTACACAGATTTCCTTGTCAAACAATCGGATCCAAAATCCTAATGACCCATGGACAAATCAGCAGAAAGGCTTCCTTTGTTAGGTTATTTCATATGCTTAGATTGCACATTGAAAAACTCACAGATATTCCCCATCTTGATACTATTATACAGCTAATTGAAATCTATATGATTATACCATCAAAGGAACTGGAGTAGGAATTTCAGCAAACTGCAATAATCTATGCTACTTTACTATTCAGACAAGTAGGTTGACTTGGACCAACCAAGTAGGTAGTTACTCTAAAACTGTAATTACCTATTACATTTCATAGGCAGATGGAAGTATGCTGCCTTTAGGACTCCATAGAAAGAAGAGCATTGGCTTGTAGTACTGTCCTCATACCACTCATACAAGTGGTAGATTACCATTATTTTAGCTAGCTCTTGTCTAATTCACAAATCACTTCTTGACTGAGTATTTCAGAATACAATTGATGAGAAGGAAGAAAACCTATAGACACAAACTGGAATGCAGAATTAGAAAAAACACAACAATGATGTTACATGGCATACATTCAGAAGACCTGAACATGTAACTACGAAATACAAAAGCAAAGGGGTGACCAAAGCTGGGGATGGTGGAAAAGGAGGTGGATCTCCACACACGCGCGCACACACACACACACAGAGCATACAGAAACTGCAAAATACATTTGAAGAAGAATGAGGTAACTGATCATCCTTACAACATAGTACACTTAACAAAAGATGTCTGACACTCTTTTAAAAACATGAAGGCCAAGAAACAACCCATTACAGCTTATGATAAAAATCTATATATTTTACCTACTTTTTGTCATATGTTACAAACAATGGTGATCTCTTTTTCAGTGTTTTTACACTACAAAACCAAACAGCTCTGACCTATATCACCATTTCATGATTGAATAGCATCAGGTAAAAAATCTTTTTCTCCAAGTGAACGTTTACATGAGGTACATATTAAGCTGTTCGGCCCTGCCACAGCTTAGATGCCTTGGCATACACAAAGTTTCATGTTTGGTGAATGGTAAAAAAAAATGTTGAGGTGCCTTGAAGATTCAGATATCTTTAGTCTTAGGAGGGAGGTGAGTAGTGGTTTTTATCAGGATTCCAGCATTAGACTTAAATGCCCAAATTCTGCCTCACTTACATTTTGACCCTTCAGTCCTTCTTCTGAATCTGACCCTTGCTCCCAAAGTTGCCAAGGTTTTAGTCAACAATTTGTCCGCTACTGTTAAATTAATTGCCTGTTGCTCCTGGCAATGTTAATTTGACAGACATTGATTTCTTTAACAAAGAATGAACCCACAGGAAAATCCCCAAATCAGTCTAGACATTTTGCCTCGAAGGACTTGCCTGACCTATGCCAAAATATTGCTAAATTGCTACAGCTGACTCCACTTCCCCACTACAGAGGATGCTAAAATGCTTCACACATGTTTGAAGAAGAATCCCAGTAATGTTGTGCCCTTTCAAAAAGCACTTTAGAAGTTTACAAAATCCACATGGAATACACTCCCTATTATTTACATACAGAAAAGACAATACTTTGAGCAAATACTTCTACAATGGGCCTAACAATAGCCAACTTCCTTTCTTACTCTGGCAAAATCTTCCCTGAACATTCTCAGGGGTTTGTAAGACGAGAACAATTTTGGGATTTCCTTTTCTTCTACTGAGTACCAGCTTGGACAGTTTGCAGAATATCTCTTTTCCCCATCTCAACCCCATATGGGGACATCTTGTAATGATTTTTTGGGGAGTGGAAGAACATCTGCCTCCCAGAATTTAGCATCAAAGTATTTGCATGATTCTCCCTGACACACTATTATTTTGTATCTTGTCATTACTATGCTTATATATAGCAGCTCTCTCCTATGCAGGCAGATGCTGTAACCTCCCATAAGTAAATGTGATTACTTATTATCCAAAAAGTGGGTAACGTTGGCTATGAAGAGATGTATTAATTCAGTGTGGTCCCCAAAAGTACAAATCCCTACACAGTTTCTACACAGATTAGATAGAATCACTAAGGTCAGTCTGTTCCATGTGGTTATCTGTAAGGAGGTGATAGACATGCATCAGAGAAACATCTCTAAACATGTTGAAGCTCATCCTCCTTCAATGAATATTCCTGCTTCCTGTTCCTATTTTTTTAAATTTTTTTATTTCAACTTCATTGTTCTGATTAGCTAAATATAAACTTCCATAATCTACAAAAGGTCTACTATCAACAGATGATTAAACTAACTACATATGCAATACAAACACTCCCAAAAAAACCAGTGTAGCTTTTGTGGTAGATTTTCCCAGGTACAGAAGATCTTGAGGCTACCTGTAAAGCAACGTATAAAATATATCAGGAAAAAAAACTGTATATCAAAATTATTTTTTAAAAATAAGATTGCTGTAAACCTATCATTCTGTCTTTAAATAGGGATCAGATTTTGCCATGCCATCCACACGTGAAGGATGTCTGCAGAATAGCCCTCTGACATGTCCCACCCTTTCTTCAGCGGTGTGTAGCTCTTCCCTCTTACAAGGTCCTTGGCTTCACCAGACTGGTCACATTGGTGAGCAATTCTATTGTATCCCCAGCATTCATGCTGACAACTCTCTAACCATCTTATCATCTTCCCTAGGCTTTTTGTTTACATCACTGACGTAGAAGCTAGTCAGGATCTTCTACATACCCCTCCTCTTCTGCTTTCATTTTCAGTTGTTTCTCTGTCAGATCAGGAAAGGCAAAGCTTTTTAATTGTTTCTGCTACCTTCCTTCCTTTGGCAGACACATTTAAAATACATGATGCTTTGTTAAGTTTGGGTATTTCAGCCTTCGTATATTGTGGTTGTGTTACTTTGTACACTAACATGACATGACACAACCAGATGCTTTGTGTTAAAGACAAAAGATCTCTGTGCATTTCACAGTATGTCCGAAACAGGTATTACAGAAATCAGTCTCAGCCTACTCTGATTAAAGGAAAAAGGTAGTCTACCTGACTTCCTGATACTCTAATTCCTTAAAAGATACTGCTCCAGGGGAACACTTGACTTGTAGTAAGTGAAGCCTTCCCCTCACCCTCCTCCTCCCAGGCTTACAGAATCATAGTTCACATTTGCTCCTATTTAATTTGAAAAGCTGAACAGAAACATGAAACTACCTTAAGCAAAAATGAACAAGTCTGGTCTAAGGAATTTATCGTTTATTTGCTATCTTTGGAAAGGGCGGATTTTCAATTAACACTTAAACTTTTCTGATTTCCCTTAGGGCTGATAAGAACAGAAAAGAAACTTGCGCTTCCAAGGATCAGCAATTTAATTCTTATTAACCCCCCAAAAAAGAAAAAAATCCAACTGGTTGTTTTTGTCCCAGGTAGGTTAGAATTGAAGTAAATCACGGGTTCTGCAATTTTACAACTTTTCCACAGGTTTTACTAGTTATTAGAGATTTGCATTTTTTTATTTTAAAAAGTTTAACTTGCCCACTACTAATATTTACTGAAGGTTAGTGGTATAGTTCATTACATTGTGCGGGAAACAAGAACTCACAAATTAGGACATACCAGAACTAAGAGCACTGATGCAACATTACGTTTATCCCCTTAACACATTTATATGGCCTTTTATCCAATATCCCAAGGAAAACCCCCGGCTAAGGTAAAGCCTCCTGCCTGCAAGATATCACACACATTATAAATACAGTTCTTTCTCCCCTTGCTGTTGTTTGCACCTGTCACTTGTCCATCTTGTGTCAAGCATGCATCATACAAATAAAAGCTACAGCTTTTATAAATTTTATACATTTATAACTTTTATAAAGTTTATAAATTTAACAAATTGAAGGGCATGAAAGCAGTGCTGCACTTCATAAAGATATGAGATGAGGAGGCATACAGATGATGAGTGACACAGTAACACTCACAGGCATATGTAAGGAGGCCTGTATAATTCATCCTTTTCTCACCTCAGGACCATCCCAACACCAAATTCCAAGGTTCTACTACAAAGTGGAGGCATCAGAATACCTCACTGAAATAGAAGTAAACAGTTGCTTTCCCATGCTTCATATAACCAACAGAACACAGAGACTTGCAACAGAAAATGTTAAGCAGTGTTACATACAGGGGTAGGTGCCTGTATCCCACTATGCCAATTCATTTATTATAGCTAAGTGCTCTATCTAATGACACATAAGTCAGAGTAGTGAGGCCTTTTAAGATCAAGACATCAGTTTAGTGCCACTGGCTGTTGTGGGCTCTGAACAGTTGCTTAATTTCAATATTGACTTTAAATGTTTTTAGTCTGGCTTACGTGATGTCCAATACAGGGGCCAAGAGGTGTCCTGAGTTAAAAGTAAAACGCATGACAACGTAACAGAAACTTTACAAAAACGTTAAAATCAGTATCACTATTCTGGAGTGGAAGGAGTAGCTATTTCCTGATGAGTGGTCTTCTGATCCCACTGCACTGGAGCAATTATCATTTGAAGGAGAAGAATACTGAAAAGCTTTCCCTTCCCTGTTGCACCTCCACTTACCTGCCACATCACAAAAAAGCAGATACAAAGTATTCCCAATTCTTCTTTCACCGAGAAACAACAATGGTTCTTAAACTGCTTGCATTGCATTCCCCCAATAAAAATGTAAAAATATGGGACATCTGAATGTCTTTTTTTTCCTCTCAAGCTTATAAACAGACATATCAAAAAACCCTGCTTCCACCACTAATTGATGTTAAAATTGATGTTAACTGAAAAAGACTGAGATTATTTTTACGGAAATGTTCTCATAAATCTATACTATTGTTTCAGTACGGTTAAAAAAAATTATTCAAAATTAACCATCAGAAGACCTAGCAGTATCCAGTACTTCACCAACATTTTTTGGATTGTTTTTCCCATTTCAGATTTATTTACTTCTCTGGGGATTAAAAACAAACAAACAGACCCTACTTTGCAGGTGGAAGTCCTTGGCTACTTTACAATAGCAGAGTAGAAAGATGAAATAATTTCCCCATCAGGATCAAGAAACATTATGGAATTCTGAGAGGAGGACCGTCCCAAAGAACAGATTTCAAGTTAATACACCCAGCAAAAGGAGATGCGACTAGTAGTAACTTGCAGAACCTAATTTTCTCACACAACACAAGCAAAAATCAGAAACAAAATGGAAATGATTTCATAGCATATTCCAGAGGTAATGGATGGAATACTTAACCTCGTTTCTGGGTAACTGACCAAACAAACTCTAATTTGATGTCACTTCCAGTCCAACATTTTTTCTTTTTTGACAAAGTGGTTGTAATAAGAAAAACCCAAAGCCAGAAAAATCACATTAAAAAAATAAAAGTACTGGTTTTTAACCTTTGAAAAACCCTGTTAAAGGGGGCTTAAATATCAGATATGCAAGTGATGAAGAATCTTTGTTTTAATGAGCTCTCCAAGTCATTACAAGACAATGGATCACATGCAATTTTTGAGCAACAAAGTTTAAAAGGTTTCAACAGCACTACGATTAAGCTGAGAAGTTAAGAGTTACGATGTCAGAAATCTTGACATTGTCACAGTTAAATCAGAAAGCAACATATATCTGAACAAAGATGATCTGTTTGGAATACGTACGTTGTAAGAAACAGAGAAGAGGTAAGAGTGAAAACTAAATCGAGATCCAGCACAAAAAAATGACATCCATCACAATGAAATGCGTGCGAATAACCTGGCTGAATGTCCTCAAAATCTGTGCTGGATTTTTGGCACCAAATGTAAATGGAATTCACTGTAGTACACATATATTTTAAGATAATATTGTAAACCATTCTTTGGCATTTGTTGTATCTACTTCAATTAATTTTATGTACAAGGCATGTATTTTTCCCGAAATCATTACTATCATTTTCTAATCAAGCAAGAAATGGAAAAAGTTTTCTAAGGAAATTACTTTTAATTTGATAAAGATCATGCAAAAGTATATTTACATATTTTAGTAGTGTTAATTCCTTTCTAGCTCTAAATACATTCAAAACAGCAATAAAAGGAGAAAGAGCAGTAGCCTGCTCTGCCCAGATTGGTACCAGACAAGAAATGCAAAAAAGACTATAGATGGCAAACCTAAGATTCACAGAACTGACATTTAATTGCATGTTGCAACTTAGTGGTCAAGATACTCAGAGACCTTACATTCATGAAAAAGAACACGCCCAGAAGTAAACTCTCTAAATCTACCTACTCATCCATTTAAATCGAGACGGAGTTTAAAAGCAGTATTCCACATTACCATAATGCAACTGAAAAGCCTATGTTATTTGAAGCAATAATTCAAATGGACAGTTTCTTTCTAAGGAATGCATGTTTGACTGTTGTTTTTCCCCACACTGTTGTTGCATAAAGGTCACAATTGTATAAAATACACAGGAGTGGGATCATAGGCCCATGCTGAGTCAGCCAAAGTGAATTCCATTCCCAGCTTTGGGAATGACTTGCAACATGAGTAACAAGATTATTTTATCTTTTTTTGTTCATCTGTACAATGATACTTACCTACTTCACCAGGCTGCGGTGGGAACTAATGATGGGTATGTTAATATTTAAGACGCATCATAAGCTGCATCCTTTCCTACAAAAATCTGTCCTACAGTAGCTTGACTATGTTTTTCAGGACAATGATTATCTCTCTTTTTTTATTTGTTTGTACAGTTCCCAGAACAATAGGGTCCTAATCCTTGACTTGGACAGCTAGGCACCATTGAAACATAAATAATTAGCAAACAATATGAGTTGAGAGGTTTAGCGAAGTGTTATCCTTCCCAGAGCTCCAAGGCACAGAGCATTTAAATGACCAGAATTTAGCAAATGCAAAGGGAACTGGGGACAAGGAACCATAGTCTTGGTTGCTTGCTAACAACTTTGGTGGCTTGTTCTTGAAAGCGCAGGGATACAAAAAAGAAGACTGATGGAATGCATATGTGAGAAGAGAACACTATTCAGAGGAGCATAGGGACTGCAAATATAGTTGCCCTTTGAGCAAGGCATTTAGGGCAGAAGCTTTTTATGTATTTGCCAGCTCTACTGTATCTGCAAACTAAGAGCAAACACAGTAGGAAAAAAATAGGGGTTTGTTTGGGGGGGGGAGGGTGTTGAGAAACAACATATAAACATGCAATTTGCCGAAAAAGATACACATCAACAAGAAAGAAACAGTTGTATAACCAACAGTAGCTGTTGTCTCTTGAAACGTGTTCTATGCACATTTATGCTGCCTTTATCACAAGTATGCCCACTACATTCAAGCCAGAGTCTCACTTAGAAGTATCAGCTGTATGTTATCATATACACCAAGAACATCCCGCTGCTTCCCATCAGAAGTAAAAAAGTTGGAGCTAGTCCAATCACTTGAGTAGCTCTTCATCTTGGACAGCCCTTCATCTTCAGCATCTAAGAATAGCTTCAAGTATGAAGCATAAAGGGTATGACATGGAATTTGTGCCAACATTTCCAAGTAAAACAATTACTGAACAATTAAGCAACTGTTTCTTCTTCATTGTCTGTCCACGCATTTGTTCTGTTGTTAGTGACTTCTAAGCCATGTACTCTCTGAAGGTGGATATCAGTAATTTGAGCTTGTTTACTCTAGAAATGAAAGACTGATGGGAAGCATGACTGTCAGCATTACTGGAGTGAAAAATAATTCCTTCCAAGTGACAAATGAAGAAATGCTCTGCTTCCAGTCAGTCTGGAAGATACCTGGAGGACAGGCAATTTCCACAAAGTGATGAATGAAAAGGAAGTAGAATGCTGAGACGAAAGCCTGGAGTGTTTCCAGTAAACTGTGAATGCAGGGTGGGGCAAACGAAAGCAGTCTTCAAGAGGGATAAAGGCAAAAGAGTCAGGGTTTAATACACTACCAACAATTTTTATTTTCTTAAATAAAGATGATGTTAAAGCAACATATTAGGAAAAAAATGGAGAATTACAACAGAGACTATATAAGTATTATTTTCAGCCACTAATCAAAGTATGTACAATACACATGCAGTACGAAACTAATTAAACACTTACTTACCTAGATGTATCAAGTTAATATTATCCCAATATTTTAGGACAGCCTGTATCCCATCATATTATTATATAATGTCATTATTACACTGTGCATCCAAAACTCTTTGACACTCTCAGTCAACTCTTTGACACTCTCCGTCAACAATACATACTTAATACATACCTAACTTTAAACACATTAACCCACTCATTTAAATTACTTAATGTGCAATAAAAATTAAAGTACATCTATCCTTGCAATAGTTTAGATCCCTCACCCCCTCTCATATTTAGCAGTTTGATAATCGAAAAACTTGAATAGATTAGAATGATAAAGCATTTTCATCAAAAGACTATAAAGAAGTAATATGCATACAGTTTGATGTGATCCGAAATTGATGCTGAGTCTCTATTTTTGAAAGAAGAGGAATAAAGTTCTCTCTTTTTTTTAACTAAAGTAAATGGAAAAAAGTCTTAGAAAGTCTCAAAGTCTTACCTGTTGGTATGCTTCATAGATTATATCAAATAAGAAAGCCTGAGGCATTTCACTCGCTCTATACCTGGCACGTTCCAATGAGTGGTCTAAACAGCCATCTGCAGCAGAGGCAATAACAGTAGAAACTAGAGGACGAATTGCTCCTGCTGCCTGTGGAACAAAACACAAAGAGAGGCCTAAATGTTATTAATATTAATGTATATCTGACAGCTGCAGTCAAAAAAAGTAAGAGCGTTAAAATACATTTTCTACTTATTTATCTTTTATATATCTCATAATGCATAAGTCATACTACTTAGTCTGTATGAGACTTTTAATGTGAATACATCAATGGAAGACACTATAACTACACACTGAGGGCCAACTTACAAAAAAAAAAAAAAATCTTAAGTCCTTCATAAACATCTACTGCAAATACATGTACAGCTCCGAGATGTCTGTTTTTCAGACTTTCTTCTCCATACATATTAGGTGGTTTCTGTGAGGACTGTTCTAGGCCTATTCAGATATCAAACAGCAGAAGACACACCTGAGAGGTCTTGACAATCCACAACACCTATTGGTTTCACAGATTTCAATTTGGCTAAACTGCTCAGAAATAAGCAACAAGAAAAGTTTCAGAAAATTGAGCTTGCTGCTCCATGTTGAATTTACCCTGTGAAATACTGAGCAACCACGCTTACCAGTGCAATCACTGGGAACACAGTATATACATCAGAAAGTATTCAATATCCAGCAGCACTGTGCCCCAGAACAGATATTTAAATGCTTATATTTCAGGTTTGGTTTTGCTTCGATTTGAAACCAATTAAACATGTATCTTTGATCTTTTCATCAATATATAGTATTAAAGGTCTATGGCATCTCTGAAACAGAACTCTCCTAACTGGTTTTAGTGATTTTGATACCAGAAAGCTACCCACACTTCATCAGTCACTTATCAAATGCTTGTACGAACTTTATATTAAGCTAGAGGCAACTGGGACAAGAGTTGTCCATACAATAATGAAGAAAAGGATGCAATGGCAGAACATTGCCTATCAAGTCACAGGGCAAAAAGCACGCTCCCTAGCAATGCTAACCACCGAGAATAGTGTCCTTACACTACACTGATTATTATCTATTTTTAATAATAATAAAAAAGAATAACTGATGCTGTTCCAAAACTTTTGGAATTACCCAACATCTTAAAATCAGTATACCTAGAAAACCACCCCAACGGTGAATTCTGACACTTCACTGCAGCCACAGATCTTCTGAGGTTTAGCGAGCTTTGACACAGAAAAAAAAACAGGTCTCATCACATAAAATAAGAGCACTGTTATTGTTGATTTCATTTATCTTCTGTTGGCAAATCCTGCCCTCATCCATATGAGTCCTGTCCATTCTTACAAGATTTCTGACCTCAGATAAGCATACAGTGGCAGAATGAGACACCAAAATTGAGCCCAAAGTTTTTTTCCTCTCAGAAGAGAAAGAACTAGTTTTCCCTCCCCCTTTCACACTACTGAACAATAAAACAAAGAGGAACACAGTCAGTGTGTTGAGCACTTTATGAGCTCTAAAATACAGCTTCTTAGTTCATTCTTTTACAGAAGGAGGACAGAGATGTGAACCAATTTCTCATGCCCAAAGAGTTCTGATATGTATGAGCTACAGGGGCAGGGAGAAGGGAGAGAAAAGATTCAAAAGATTGATATGACAGAGAAATATCTGAACCACTTTCTCAAAATCTGAAAAGCACTTTTACTTTCTAATACACAGGAAGAGATATCTATATAAAACACTACATGGAGCAAAACATTACCATCCAAAGGCAAAACATAGTACAGAAAGATCAGCGAAACTATGAAATCACAGAAGAACTGTCTGTAAAGGATCTCAAGAGGTCATCTAGTCCATCTCTCTGTCCTAGGCAGCATCAATTTTACTTCTGTCACAGAAAGGACAAACTGGCAAAACTAAATACCACTATAATTTTAGTAACAGGCAAATGTATTAAATGAGGAGTACATTTAACAGATGTACTTTGAGGAAAACCTGTGCACAAGCAGAAGTAGAGAGACTAAATTATCCACATCTTGTCCCCTCTGTATTTCCTGTGATTCCAGGACATGGATTATTACCTCCATATCCCAGCTGCTGGGCATTTGGACTATGTTATTTTGCTCTGCCATCATATTTTAATTGGTCACACATACACACACATAAAAATTATAAAATTAGAAGGTCATGGGAAAAGAGACAGAGCAGCATGCTAGCCACAGCTTTTCTGTAATTAGTTAAATCTATTTTTTTTTTTTTTCTGAAACAGTTACCATCCCAGAAAACCAGTTAGCAAAAGAGGATTTCTTAGGCTGATCCAATATTTTATTACAGTTTTTAACAATCATGTCATGTTACATTTTAAGCATAAAACAGGCCAAGAGAATACAATGTGACTTGCATAACCAAATCTCGCAAATGAAACATGCACTCTGAGGAACAAAAAACCAAACTGCAATTCTAAATAAAATTGAAATACTCAAAATTATATTCTTAAAAGTGCTCTGAAACACATTGTTTTCTTGACATCTGGTTTATTGCACAATAAAAAATTATGAATGTCTGTATCTGTATCTTTGTGACAATACTGAACCACATCTCCTGGTCTGCTGAGGCCTAGCTCTTCCAGAAGATTCAAGAAGATCTAATTTCTAATAAATCCAAACATGTCATTTTTTAAACCCCCCAATTAACTTCTCAAGTAATTGAAAGCTTCATGGCACCTAAAATTTAACAAATGGCATTCTTCAGACAACTACAGTTTTGCTTTACATTACCCCAGAACTGAGTCCAGTGTGGCAGGCTGAGAGTTTCTCACCTGCCTTCACTCCGTTTCAATGAGAAATCACAAGTTGGGCACCATAAGGTATCTTCTGCAGCAAGTCCACTCAAAGTACCCCTGACACTGACTGAAAACGTGAAGTTTAATACAAAGAATAAGATTTATGGCCGACTTCTGATCATGCGAGGGAGAGAAATTCTAACTGTGCATGCAGTAACAGGATAACTAGCAGTCATGTGATTAAAAAAAAAAAATCAGCTTTTATTCCAAAAAAGGACAACTCAGTCCATGACTGCTCTATGCTCTAAAAGCAGAATGCAGAGCTCTAGTACTCACTAAAGCCAAGAAGTTTCTACTGCACAGAAAACCTTCATATGATGAGCAGCTGGGGTCCATGAGCCGTGAATCCATGAGCTAGAGCATACTCGCTAAGGTGCAGCACTGAGTTGAAACCTTAAAATCCTGAGACAAGATACAGAAACTGGTTGGTTGTTTTGCTCAGTACTGGCTCACCTTTCTGCGGGACCTTTCTCTGTCTCAGCTCACACGCACAGGCTCCCTCAGTTAGATGATGCGACCCAAGACAGGGCTGAGTTTACCACCTCAGTGACACAAGAACTATGTTAGTTCCTAAGGCCACTTTCAGACTGGGTGAAACTGGGATCAAGCAAAGGAAAATACTGGCTGGTGTATGCCCTGCATTGTTTTCATATGGGACAAGATTGCTGAGTCCCTAACACAGGAAACCTTGCACCTGCAGTACTTCTGGCGACATTCTCTAGCTGGCATACGCTGACACAGCTGCCAAACCCACGCTGGCTTACACAGACCTCACCGCACGTGCTTCTGCTTCCAAAATTGGCTCATGGGTATCTTCATTCATGGTGTAAACATAATATTTGGCATGTAAGAACAGAAGAACTGAGCTGTGAATTTTGTTCTCGTATACAGGCCAAAGAGGGGCACAGTTTAAGATGTATGGCTCGCTCTGTGGTATTTCCCTCCGGTTAGCGCAAGCATCCTCCCTACTCAGCACAAAGCCTTTTCTGAATTCCACTCCTAGCAGTCTTGCAATGAACCAAACAGGGAATTTAGGTACTTAAGACAGGGCTACAGACTATATTTTTTAGTTCTGGAACTTAAACATTAGGGTACAGTAGGGCAAATAATACAGTAAGGTACTACTGTATCTAAAGGGGCTTTTGCCCCTGATGACTGTGGGGTGTAAGTGAAGAATACAATCATCCAGCTAGTCTATGTCTATTCAGTTACAATACCAAATATTTTATTTTTTGCAAGAAATTTCCATGTTGTTTTTCTGGTTATAAACCAGTAACAAAGAACTATTTCCATATTAGTAAAGAGAGTATATACTAAGTCTCAGGTATTTTAATTTTATTTGTTCTAATCTGAGAAGCTTTGACTTGCTATTTATGTCAGGAATGTACAGGTATTTGGCCCAGCTCTCAGGCAAGAGGTTCAGACATGAATTTAAAAAAAGAATAAAACAAAGAAACTCTGTCCTCATTTAAAATTATAAGTACTTGTTAGTGTCACTATGGTTTTACAGATCTTTTTTACACCTTGGATTAGTCTACCACAATATACAAAACCTGTGAGTTAAAGCAAGTGCCTGGGTCTGATGCTAGCATTTCCCTACCTAGAGTACTCATCTTCCAATTTCTAATCATTTTGACCCAGTTCTCAAGTAGATTTGCTTTCAAAATCATACACAAAATGCATCACACACCCTTCCTGAATGTGAAGTGGATAGTGAACGGACAGTTAAATTGAATTTCTTTAAAAGTCCACTTTACAGCCTTCAAGCCACTCCACTTCAAAGACAGTCAAGCACTAGTTTTGGTGAACCTGGCATGTCCAGGAAATGCAAACACTTCTTTCCCCCGTTTTTGCATATTTTGTTAAATAAATGAGTTAAAATATCAAAATATCTGTGGGCAAACTCTTAAAATATTCTTTCATAGCATTACAGACATTGAAACAAATACTGCTAACTGGTTAGTTTTCTTTTGCAGACAAAATACTGGAACAAACCACATCCTTTTAATTTATCATTTCCTTAAAACAATCCTAAAATGTCCTGAGAATGCAGAATTCCATCAACTTCAGTGGAAGTGACAGACCGAAGCAAGGAAGCTCCTCAGAAGCTCTCAGAAGCAAGCTCATCCATCTATCTGCTGGAAACTGAACCAGCCTCTAGATGCTTTTAGAAACAATAGGTGTCTTTTAGAACACACTTGAAACAGCACAAATCAAAAACGTTTATAAATAGGTTCTCAGTCTTGTATTCAGTTTTTTGCATAACTACATAGAGCAGAGCATACATTCAAGATTCAAAGATTCAATGGTGACTGAAAAAAAGGTAGAGAATGAAGTGTACCATGCAGGTCAGTATAATAGGGTATCATAAGTATTTTCAATAGATTCAAGGCATGCTAATCCACCTTTCCACTAAACAGTAACACTGTATCATTCTCATTTTATTATACTTTTATTCTGACAATAAATTGTTTAGATGCATGTATTCTGTCAATACATAACCAGGGTGTGTTTTAAGATCAGACAACGCAGTCAGTTCAAGGAGAGTAAAATCCAAGCAGTATTAATGAGACCTTTTATTACAAAATGAGGTATGAATGTTTAGGCCACAGAAGCCTACACACAACACAGCAACCCGGCTAACACAATGCAATATAGCTTATTTTTACTGAATATTCATAAAAACTGAAACCCCTCATTTTATTTAAAAAAAACCCAGAACCTAGTAAAATTTCCAAAAAGATTAGGGGGGGGAGATGGAGCTTATATCACAAGCAAGAAATTATCCAGGTTACAAATACCCCCAACACACAGTGCATTATTCAGCCGAGACCAACACTCCACATCTAGACTACAACCTACCAAGAACAAGTTACCAAAGAGCCAGAAGCTCCAAAAGAGCATGAAAACCAACACACTCACATCACTGATCTGGTCATTTTTGGTAGCCAGAGTTGAAACAGAACAATGCTAAATAGCTACAAAGCTCAACGAGTTGAATGATATGGACTAGGAAGAGAAAAAAAAAAATAAATTGCAGTGGCACAAAATCCTTACAAAAAAATACAACAACTACAATTCCTTTTGTTTTACAACAGTGTGGTAACAAGCTCAGACGACCACAGATCCTGCAGGCTGGCATACTAAAAAAAAAGTATGCTCTGTCTTTGGCATGCCCCTGTCCCCAGTAGGCCCCAAGTACTAATGCAGACCCACAAAGTTCACTTACACAGCCAATTTGCAACCCTGAACTTCAAGTGAGTAAGAATCACAGCCTAAAACTTTACAGAGTCTAGTCCTAAATGAGCAGACTCTCCCATCCCTCTAGCATGACTCCCTTCTACTTTTTAATTACAGCAACAATACTTTTCTCCATTCATAGCTTCTGCCTCTCCTGAAATTCATTTTCCCTATGCTTTCTATCTTCTCAGCTGTCTAGTAGCATTAAGAAAATGTACATTTTATATTTCAATCATCCTAACTGCATTAGATTCAATGTTTTAAAATTACTTAGGAATAGGCCTGATGTCAAACACATACAAGCATAGCTTATGAGTGCTATCTCTAAAAGAATGTCCCTATTCTCATGTTTTTACATGTTTTCTCAATATTCCTATTTATTATTTCTTTAATCAGAGTTGTCTTCAACTCTGACAAGCAGAATAGTACTGAACCAAGACTCCCGAATGATTTTCTCACCCTGCCTTAGAAAAAATAAACTTCTCTTGCACACATACACTGGAAATAGAAGTATATTAGTGTGTTGGTTTAGGCTGGAATAGAGTTAATTTTCTTCACAGTAGCTAGCACGGGGCTATGTTTTGGATTTGTGCGGAAAACAGTGTTGGTAATACAGAGATGTTTTAGTTACTGCTGAGCAGTGCTTACACAGAGTCGAGGCCTTTTCTGCTTCTCACCCCACCCCACCAGCGAGGAGGCTGGGGGTGCACAAGAAGTTGGGAGGGGACACAGCCAGCACAGCTGACCCCAACTGACCCAAGGAATATTCCATGCCATATGACATCATGCTCAGCATATAAAGCTGGGGGAAGAAGAAGGAAGGGGGGACGTTCAGAGTGATGGTGTTTGTATTCCCAAGTAATGGTTACACGGGCTGGAGCCCTGCTTTCCTGGAGATGGCTGAACACCTGCCTGCCGATGGGAAGTAGCGAATGAATTCCTCATTTTGCTTTGCCTGCGCGCACGGCTTTTGCTTTACCTATTAAACTGTCTCTATCTCAATCCACGAGTTTTCTCACTTTTACCTTTACAATTCTCTCCACCATCCCACCAGGGGGGAGTGAGTGAGTGGCTGGGTGGGGCTTAGTTGCTGGCTGGGGTTAAACCACGACAACTAGAAATATATTTGCATCACTTCAAAGCAGCTGACTTCTTTGAAACCGTATGCTGGAGATTGTGGGGCTAGTCACACTTAGTAGGACAAATACATCCATCTTGGAACTCCATTAAAGTCAATTTTGTAGAGCTGAATTTGGTAAATATACGAACAATTTTATCTTGCTTTTCCATGAAGACAAGGATTGCATTAGGACACTCTTCAACTACATACAAATAACAATCAATGCTGATTTAGACAAGCTAGGTATCTAACAGTTTACAAATATGTCCTGGAATGTTTTTTATTAGGTGAAAGATTATTTATATGTTACCAAACAGTACCATCTTCTAAGGATTTCAGTCTAAATTAGGTCTGGCTATGAACCAGCAAGAGAAGCTCAGAATAAGTATGATTAATTTCTTCTCATTTTATTCCATCAAACTGTTTCCACATGTTACTACAGGGAAAGTATTCTTTTACACAGATCAAACTACTTGCCGTGAAGGGCATTCACAGCCATCTACAGTATGAAAAAAATACAGAAATAAACACAGTATCTGTGATGCACAGAACAAGTAGAAACATGCATTTCTATTCAGACATCTGCGCTCAAGCTAATTGTATCTATAGTAATCAACATGCTGCAGCCACACTCAGTAATTACCATTTAAGTTAGAAAAATTCTCTCTACTGAAAGATTTCTTATTTCAAATTTATCAAACAGAATCTTCAAAGCAAAATTCAAAAACTCAATTATAAGATTAAAATATTTCACATATTTAAGAGGATGTTCTTTTCAAATCTTCTATATTGTAAATCTAAAGGGGAGAATATCTAATAAAACAAAGTCATATAACTATCTTTGTAA
The DNA here is from genome assembly GCA_009819775.1 of Phoenicopterus ruber ruber. Taxonomy (NCBI): domain Eukaryota; kingdom Metazoa; phylum Chordata; class Aves; order Phoenicopteriformes; family Phoenicopteridae; genus Phoenicopterus; species Phoenicopterus ruber. The sequence continues at coordinate 33,412,456 of CM020216.1, forward strand.
AATAATGCAATTAGAGAATTTCTTCCCATGTACATTCAAGGTATCGCATTGAAATGTTGCATCATTTTTCTTATGTTTCTTTTTTTCTTTTCCTTTTCTGCATTTTGCATCCAGCTGTTGTCTAGGGCTACGTTTTATCTTCTCTATAACCAAAAGTTGTAATCTATGAAAAGTTTTATGATTCTGCTGCAGAGATGGAAGACTTGGAGTATTTCCTCCTCCAACCTACAGAAATCCTGGCAAAACAATTCTATTTCGATGGAAAAGATTGGGGCATTGACACAGTAATGACACAAACTATAAGCTACCACTCCTATACAGAAGTACAGCAGATAACTACAATTTATTTACATGTGCAAAGTTTCTAAACTTAGGTGTGAACACATGTTCAAGCCCCAACCAGCCAGACTTCCAAACTGAACTGATTGAAGCCTGCACATAGTCCAGAGTTCATAACCTCATTCTGCACCCAGAACCCACCTACTTGCTGTACAGCAAGGCAAGGCAGCAGTCTGGCTGCACGGGTTCAACTCAAACCTGTCACCACCTGCCCCCATAACTCCTTCTGATAATGTCATGTCCAAAAGACCCCCCCCAGACCAATACCTCAGCCGCACACTTCTTGAAGGACCAGATATGGCATGCAGTCAGGACTACAGGACAACCAGGATGACTCAGTAAAGAACAGCAGACCACAATAAAGGTAGAGGTACTCTCACTGTCATGCAGAAACACAAATTTGTGTCCAGGGCATATCATACTTTCACCCACACTCACACCCAGACTCTACCATGTAGCATAGACATACTTTGTGTGGCAGTGCTGTGGTGGGACAGGATTCCTTCTCCCTATTTCTTCTACTGACAAAGAACTACAATAAGCGACCTGGGCTGTGTATCAATTAGAGATTAAGGCTGAAGAAAAAAGGTTACCTTCCTTCTGCCAGGTATTTTCCTTTTTTTTTGAAACAAGAATAATTCTTAAATTACCTTATTTTGAATTTTGTTGGGGAAAAAAATCAAAATCATAGTCATTATGGGCACACCATCTTTGATTCTCCTTAGTGAGACAGATACCCACTAAAATTTCTTCTATGTAGGCAGTATCACCAACCAGTCCAATTCCAGCTATCTTGACATATTTGTACTGGCAGCTTTTAATTGCCCAAGGACAGTACTGGTTGAAATGTTAAACAATCCTGGTGTAACACAGATATTAAACCTAATCATCAGCCAGACAAAAAGGAGGTTAATTAGAACAGATGTAAGGAGTTTTGAACACTATGAAAAAAGGCTTGTATGCTAAACTTCACCTAATTTCCTTAAAGTCTGTTTACCCAGCTGGCTAGGAGCAACAGGCGAACTCACTAAAATTGGGCACATGTTAATCTTAAACCAACACCAGGAAGGAAGAAGTTATAATTGTGTTTATTCCTAGCTGCAAAAGAGGGGATGTTTAATCAGAAATTTAATATACACTTTGATCCAATGTTAATGAGCTGACACTATGTTGTACATTGAACTGACTTCAAAGACACAGGATGCCTTAAACAAATGTAATGTATATTTATGACACTGTTTAAGAAAAAGAAAACATTTCTTCTAATGAGGTCACCTTTATCAGAACATACTATCTGAGTAACTGGGGATAGTACACGTACATCAAGACATGTCAGAGCCCCAATTAGCCATAGCAAACTAAAGATTACTGATAACAGAAACTGTTGCTCAAAAATTAAGGCTGCACATGTTCTTTTTTACTTTACATAATTTCTATTCTTTTGTATTTAAAGCATTTACCTGTAGAGTGTCAGTAAGTATTGTTTTGATCTAATCAACAATATACTAAATTCTAAATGTTATTATGTGGAAAAAGTAAGATTCCTCAAAGAAAATCAAAAAGATTCCCCTCAAAAAGACAGGACGACAGGAATATACAACTGAAAATATATATATATGAGGTGGAAGAAGAAAGCAGAACTAGGCATATCACAGGCTGCAATTTTTCAACACACAGCACTGAAAACAAGCTCAAGAATGCACTGAAAGTGGAAAAGATGCAAAACCAAGAATGTACATATACACTAAGAAAAAGCAAACAGCAGTACTGTAAACAACAATGATCCAACTAATTTATGTGAACATTTGATTTCTTATTAAAATTGGATTTTTTTTTAAAAAGCAGATTGAAAATAAATCTTAAGAATGTCATGTATGTCGCTCTTGTATCATGAACTACTGCCATAAATCAGATTAACTATTTTTAATACAATAAAGAATAAAATTATAAAAGTTAGCAGGATTAAACCAATATATACATTTTTAATGGTGTCATACAAATGATATAGCATTTCTTCTAGTGCATTCCTTATCTGTGCCTGCCTTGTGAGAAATTCAAGAATGGTCGAGGAAGTTCATGTTTTCCATAAATACAATAGTACTGTATATTCAATAAAATACATTTTATCATATTATTAGCCACATAATGTCTTATTACCTTAGTCAACATATTCAGCTAATTTTTGTCACAGTGCAATAACTGGTAATGTTTAACAACATGTTCTCATTTATTAAGGTTTTGCTTTCTTCTTGATAAGATTTTTTTTCCTAAAGTACTTCAAAGTTTGTATAAAGTCTGCATAATGCTACCAAAGATCCATACTTAGTATGTGATCCAGACCATACATAGCATCCCTTGCCTAAAGAGCAGCACATGCTGGTATAGCGCTTCAAGACTTGCTTATGACATATTGAATCTTTTCCGTTGTCAGCAATAGTTGTATATTATACACAATTATGATGGATTCTATAACATGGAAAATTCAGTCTAAGCAATTTAAACATTCCAAAGCAAATCATGTGGCCAATATGCTACCAATAGTTTTCCATATTTTTAGAAATATTTTAAAGTATACTTGCAGCTTTAAATTTTGGCATTCATTCAACATAAGATGACAATAAGATGAGCTACCAGCACTTTCTTGCTCTAACTAGTGCTATACTGCAAATCTAGATGGCAAAAATTAAACAGAATATTTGCTATAAAAATTAATGAATCATAAAAACAATAATTTTTGCCTCTAAAATGAACAAGAATATTTATTTTACTTTGACTGCATAGTATTACCCTGCATTAACAAGTAACGAAGCACATCTTACAGTCAGCAAGCCATATTTCATACCCTAATTACTGATTTACATTGCAAAAAGCTATCAGAGTGCACTGTGCTGCAAAGGATTTTGCACATTACAGTAAGTCAATATAAAGGGGAGTTAACATTTCTATTCAGTGGAGTAGAAATCTTGAAGTTATTGCCATAGGAGTTGCAATTACAGTTAAGAAGTTATATTTTACCTCCAGAAAGTCTACATCATTACAAAATCAACAATATCATGATGTGATGGTTGCTGATCCACTGCATATCATTAAACACATGATTTGCATCGTATTATGAAGAAAGAATTAAAAAAATCTTGAGGTGTTGTAGGAGGACTCTTGCACAATTTAATCAACCAAATGCAAAACTGCAATGTTTCATTAATAACTCTTTCCCACACACACAGTCCTGAGCAACCAAAACCACAGGCACTATCGTTTGTGGTCATGCAGTTCCCTAAGCAACTCTGTGCTTGCTTATCAAATGTCTTTGCCTTCTGAATTTGCCCAGTTGCTTCTCTCAGAACTGCTTGTGTCCTCTCCTTGCAGGAAACCTTGCACCCGAGCTTCTTTCTCTTACAGCCCATTAGATTCAAAATTTCAAGTCACCTCTTTATATGAGCTTCATCTAAGACTTCCTCTGTTATCAAGGGCCTTGTAAAACGGATCATTATACCTTACCATGCGAGTTTGGCTGAAATAGTGACTCTAATACATGTATGTATGAATTTGATACCTCATGAATTCTCTCCTACATGCTCCAATGCTCCTCAAGGCAGTTTTAGTTCCATCTGTACCACAACCCACTTACCTTCTTGGAAACAGGAGGATAAGCACAGAACCAGTCCAGCAAACTATTACAGCGTATGAAACAGGCCAAGTCGGCTTTCAGAAGCTCCGCCTAACCTGCAGGGCTGGTGGTGTCCTTGCCACAACCACCCAGATCACAAACTCAGCCAAAATGCAGCTGGGGGCATTTCTGGATGAAAATTCAGATTTCTTTTCAGTGCAATATTTGGTGAAAAACGGAAAACATCAGGGAGGTGTGCAGGCCTAATCCTTAGCCAGAGAGACATAGCTAAGAATCTCTTCCAGATCTTGCCATGTAGAAGTGGCCAGAATGATCCAAGGCCTTTATTCAGCTCCTTACACATGCTGGACAAACTGAGATTTCCCTGATTTTAAGGAACTACTCTTTAGTCCTTTGATCTGCTGCAGGAAGGAGAAATCTAAGTGACTAAATAGACACATCTTTGCTAAAGGCTGCTTCATTTTCCAAAGTCACACTGTTTTCTCAGATGAAGCATACAGATTTTAATTAGCCTCAAATTAATGGCAGTGTTATATACGTAGTCCTCTAAATTTAAAGGAGATACATTTTATAGACATTACATAAAAATGACCTCAGTAACCACTTAAGTACAGGAACCTATGCTCAAATTTTATTTCCAGGATAACCTAATCCTACCTAAAACAAAAAGTAAGGTAAAAATTACTGTATGTGTAGACTTCCAGAAGCTAAAAAACGTGTCATTAAGTCACCTTTTTGAAAAGGATTAAATACTAGTTGTATTAGGCACAGCTGGCTCTGTTAGTACAACACTGAAATGCTGCAAAGAAGAAAGGGAGATTACAGTTTAAGTTTCTGTCTATGATTTATGTATTTCAGTTGGTTGAGTTGCATCCTTCCTAATGAATGCAATGAATCATCTAAATCACCTAAATTGAGACTGGGAAATGACAGAGTTGGTTCTCCCCTTACCAGTGCTTTCCCACCACCAATCAGTACCTCTTGTTAGGACAAAGACTTCAAGTATTTGCTAACAATACATTAGTTCTCCATTCAACACAGAAAACAATTAACGACTTGGCTGAGAAAGTCATAACTTTCCATGGGACCAATAATGCCATAAGCTATGGAAACATCAGAATGTTTCCGATAGTTATCCATTACTACAGAGTTGAAAAAGGAATAATGCATTGTGTAACTATTTTCCGTACAGCAGAAAAATCACACTTGATTTCTTCAGACATTCAGAAACGTTTCAGAGCTACTGAACAAATTCTGATCTTCACAATAACGTAGCTCTTCAAATGTTGTTTTCTTCTAAAATTGCTCTATAACACCCCTACAATTCATTAATATGTATTTTTACATTGACGTAAGTCAGAGCCTCCTCAACTACAGAACTCATTCCATCAGTGGAATAAAAATCATGTCAAGATGGTAGTATGTCATCAGTTCTTGATTCTACTTTTGCACAAGTGTCTGACAGGAGAGCAGGAGCCCCCCAAAGTATCAAGCATACAATGAAAGCAGAACCTCTGAGAACACAGGCACGGACGACTTCAGATGACCCAGTGTATAAATATGAATCAAAAATGGTCTGTTACTGATGCAGCCTTTACAGTTGGCTAAAATCAGTCTTTGAGTATAACAAAGAGGACAAAGATCATGTGTAAAACATTCCATATATGGTGAAAACAGAGGAGATAATAAGAAGACATAAAAAGATAATTGCTTCTAAGAGAGAAAGAACAAAGGAAGGACAGAGTGAGCAGAACCACTCCAGCATTGCCATCTCCATTCAAGTATACCACACCAGACCAGCCTATTTATCCACCCAGTCCTCCTTCACCTTCAGCGGAGAAAAAGAGGTCAGTTTTGGTTTGCCACCCTCCATATTTTGCTAATGCAACTCAACAATCATACATAAAGCATTTTATTTTGCTATCTAACTGTGTGAAAGAACAGTGTGTGTATGGGTCTATGTTTTCTGCTCCAGCCTTCTGATACAGTAAGACTGATAACTGCAGCACTGAGCACAATACGTAGTGTTTTCTGTCTAGGGGTATTATTTTGACTGATTGTGTATATGAATAAGAGTCCATGAGACCGAGTAGCACTGTACATCTGTATTGGCGTGTATGCTTTGTTCAGATCCTTGCTAAAACTGAGAATAAAGTAATGATGTTAGACAGCTTCCAGAAATCAGCTTTTAAGAATGCCATTTTGATTCAGTCCTTTCAAAGAAATAAACTATACTTTCAAATCTAGTTTATGTTAACTACAGAAATAGTCTTTGACTGTATGTGCATTTTTTTTTTAACTCTCAATAGCAGAACTGACAAGTTCCTCCCCCACCTTCCTGTTTTTTTTTCTTGTAAGCATTTTTCTTTTTAGTTATGTTGTTTAAAATGCAACGTTGGCAATGAGATATTGCTAGAGGCTTTGGACTGATGCCTTCTGAAGCTTCCACTTTTCCCAACTTTTACTAGCAATAAAGAATTTGTTTCTAGAAACATGTAATTTTAATTACAAAATTACCCCAAAAACATAAATGGAATTTAATTGGTTACAAAGTAATATTTTCACATAATCAAGGGATTGTTTGGGGGATTTAAGGCATAATTTATTAGTTCTGGATAAGGTGCACATTTTGATTCCTACAGGCAAATAACAAACTGATTAGTAAGTGTAATAAAGCAGTTTATTTGTCTGACAATTGGCAGCTAGAAGTGCAGTAACTTACTTGATCAATTGCCATTTTAAAGAACATTAAAGCTTCTCATAATTATGCTATCTATATGGTATGCAGATGAACAACAATACAGCATTACCCCTATTACACTAGTGATTTAATATGATGTTTCTGCCAGGTTTTGTACCTTTCTACATAATGCAAAAGGAAGTAATTACTTTTTGTACTGAAAGATTGAAGAATTGACTCCCTTTTAGATACACAAAGAATTTGACTATAGGAAGAACTAAAGATGATAGCTTCTCTCAACCAATTTTTTTCTGATATTCAAAACCATGCACGTCAGTTTTGAGAAAAACTCTGAGCTTTCCAGTCATTTAGTTCTTCAGAATTCTGTAGTTGTCAAGTGAAGATAGCCACACCTCTCTAGAAGGAAGCTTTTCCAATTTGTTACATAAAATGAAGTTCTTCTCATGTTCCTTAATTCAATTAGTCTGTCAAGTAACATCAATAGCTAACAGCTTTTGGAGCCCAGTTCTCTGATGGCCTAGCCTCACTGAATTCAGTGGATCTAAGCCAACACAGGAAGCCAATAAATACCACGCACATTTCAGACAGACATTATACAATGGAAAAGCCTATGACAAATGTATAAGATCACATTTTGAGATCAAATGATACTTCAGTGATCTAGGTAAGGAAATATTTACCAGTCAGAAGTTCAGACAAACTAGAGTACACTGCCTTGAGAAGGTCAACAGAGATTGCCTTGGTTCCCTACTGTTTTACTGAAAATGCCTTACACCCAATTAAAAAGAAAACCAGGAAAAAATATTAAAATCACGCAAGTTTCAAGAAAAAGTGAACAAGTTCAAAAAAACACAAAGACAAATGAGATATGATATGCCATAACATGCAAAGATACCTAAACACAAGCACATTCAGGAAACAGTTATTCTCATTGCAACTCAACATCAGTACAATTAACCCCATTCTTCTACTACTCTCAAAGAATCTCATTTAAAACAGATTTACAAAGGGGATCTATTTTAAAGTCTTTGGCAGAGAATCAATTCTGGAAAGCTATTTTGTGCTATATGAGAAAGGTCAAAAACCTTGTTAAAATTCTAACAGAATTTAAGTTTTAATGAATGGAAACTTATGTTCTGTATCACTGAAAACTATAGAGCAGAGTTTCTATTTTATTGCCATTTCTCATTAAGCCAATCTACAAAAATACAGGCCGACTAGTAAGAAGCTCAATATATTTAGATTTCTAACATAATTTTCTGAGAGACCTTACATAATTTCATTTTCATAATAAATATTTTAACAAGTTGTACGTTCCCCTTCGACACTTGAGCTTTCAAAAAAAGGTGGAGGAGCGCTAAGGAAATACCACAATTCATTCTTTGAACTCTTTATTCCACTGTCAAAGTTGCAAATCATCTGTCAATTAGCTTATCTTTTACCTCATTTCCTGAAAAAGACAAGCAGTGGTAGATTTTCCCAGCTTTCCAGTACCCAGATGATCCGCTGTCACTAACGACTTCTACCTCAAATCATCTCCTTGAAGTAGGGAAGCATTCCAGTATCTTATTAATGGAGAACTGGAGTACAAGGTAAAGATAGCAAATTGTACCAACAAGCCTGTCGCTAAGTTGTGCTTTCTTACATCTCTTAGTCAGCCAGTCTATCCACCAGTTCCTCTTGTTGCCTTTAATATGCCTTTAATAACTCCACCATTCTACTTGCATAACACAACTTCTTCCAACTCTTTCCCTTCACACATCACTTACTTTCTCAGAAATCTTTCCAATTCCTGTGAATATTCCCAGTCCTCAGATGCAGTGATGACCAGGAGCATCTCCAACCTACAGTTGGAGGCTTCCCACTTCCCCTTTTTCCCGGCAGTTTGCAATGCTTATAGATTCTAGAAAAAATTAGCATTAATACAGAGCTAGCTCTCTGGCCACTTATTCAGGATTAGCATATAAACTTGAGATGACAACACATAAAGTTTGCGAGCCAACCAATGCAGTACTCTCTTTGGCTATTATTAGTAATCACTAACTGAACTACTCTAGCATTAGGTGAGAATTCTGCATGGAAAAAAAGGTAAACTATCATTATATAATCTACTTTTCAATTAACAAATGGCTGATTAATTCACTCTCTTACTGATAGTCTCTATGGCAATAATTATTCCCTGTAGCAAATAATACCTGTGGCATTTAAAAATGTCTCCCTCTCCCATATGACCTCTCTGTGTAATAGGGATTCTGAATCTGTTCTACTTAAAAATCAACATAATACATTAATACAATTGCTAGGAAAATGCTCATTTATCAATCATGATTTTACACTGTACAGTATAAGGAACACTGCAGAGTTGCATTGCTGTATAGTACATACCCCATGTTCTTTAGCAGCCATAACCACTTTTGAAAGAATATCTTCTTCAACAAATGGCCTCACAGCATCATGGATAATCACTACTTCTGGTTTCTGGAGCAGATGGTTGGCAAATTCATTCTCTGCAAATACTTTCAGTCCATTGAAAATTGACCGGTGACGAGTTATTCCACCTTTTACTATCGTAACTCTTCTGTGGCCATATTTTTCAACTATAGACTTCATTGTTTCAGTATTTTCAGGAGAGACCACCACAATAATGTTGGATATCCAACTTATCCTAGAAGAAACAGTACAAAAGCAGAGAAAAGAGACATCAATAACTAAATAAACATACAGATATCTCCATGAAACAAAGAAATTCATATCAAAAGAAATTCAAGATGGCTAAATAAAGCATCTCTCAACACACTCAAGTCCATGCTTTTGTGTGTGTATTAACACTCCATTCCTAAAGGGAGAGCTACATGAGAGGATCTCTACCAATACATCGATGTTAACCAAAGTAACTGGAATTCTGGAAAGGGACTTGCTTCCAACAACCAATTTGCAGAGGGGAAAAAATGAAAAAAGTACCTTCTCATAACCCTTTGAAAAGCCTTCAAAACATTTCTTACTCCAGCCTCATTTTTAGCTTCAAATGTAACTTCTAAATCAATCAGCTACAGTCTGTTATTTTAGCTTTCTCTAAATTCAGTCTCCAATAAATTGCTAAACCCTGGGTCCTGGAATACTCCATGTTCTACTGTGCAGTACACTGTGTACAAGTGAATAAGGGGATCAAGAAAAACTCTGAAACAAAGATAACTATCAAGACAGGCATGAGCAGTAATTGATAGATTGCTCGTGAATCAAAACTGTGACACTTGAATATTGACAGGAAACATTACACTGGTAGTTAAAAAAAAAAATATATATATACACACACACAAAGGTTTCTGCTCTAGGAAGCTAGCAAAATGTAAACACATAGCTATGCTAGGTAAAATTACCATAACGTGGAAAGTATATTTTCAGAGAACTTCAAGCTTCTACTGTTGGTATCAGCCTAGCTCTACAATTGCGGGGTGGTGTAGGGGGAGAATGACCCACAACCCACAAGATTAAAACCAGTCATAACTGAAGTTAGGCTGAAGTCATACTTGTGTCAAAGGACGTAGGAATACAAATTATAGTCACATGTGGCATACTGTACTTCAAAATAATGGAAATACCATAATTCAAATCCAGCTATTTCAGTGTCTTATTTCCTAAATGCTATGTAGAGAGCATTAAAAAGGATTTAAAATTGTTTTATTTCCTTTCTGTGTCTCCACAGATGACAGGAGGGTTTTTTTACCATGACAAACAAGAAACTCCTCAGATGAGCAATGATTACAAAAACAATTTACTATTTACTATAGTAAAAATACTCATGGGTAGCCTAACACATCCAACTATGAAGGAAGAGAGACAAGCATGGTATGTTCTCTCAACTAAAACTAGTAAAGCTATTGAAACTAATTCTGCAGACACAAGATGGACTAACGTATTAAATAATTCCAGTTGGAAAAATAAGAGTAAGAAATTTACAGTTCAGAAATATACAGGCTCAAGCTATTGGTTTCTGCAATAACACACAAGAAGGCATTGCCTAGGAAGTATCCTTACTCCAAAAGTGAAGTCATCTGTGATATAAACCACTTCCCTAGAACTATGTGGAACAACAGAGCATCTTTCACCTTCCGTATGGTTTTTTTGTAATTAACAGAACTCCATGGAAAATCATTTCAATTAATTTTAAAATAACTATTAAAAATAAAATAAATGGAAGTGCTATTAGAATTCTTCAAAAGAAAAATATTTGTCCTTATGTTCATTTTATTATTAACAAAGGCAGAAAATACAGCCAAACCAACATATTCTCAGCATTTTTTAAGTATTGGTGGTGTTCAAATGTAAAATCTGAAGTCATATGCTTTCAAGTCTCATTTCAACTTGTCACTCACTACAGGTTCATCAAAAGGTTTTCAAATCTCACAAATGAGTATTGGCATAGTCTTACATTTAGCCACAAAACTTAGCACCTCTGCATGACTTCAACTCAGAACTAGGGCAAACTAATTGGATTCATCTCAGTTCTTCTTTTGAATATTGAGAGTCAGTCATTTAAATAAAGCAAAATTCAAGAAGAGCTATTTCACACTAAATGAGAATAAGAACTCTGCACTTCTATTTGCAGAAAGGCTATAGCCTTGCACAGTTCCCAAAAGCAGTGGACAGTCTGCGCATTCACTAGTGACTGTGTAAGAAAAGCACTGACATTTCCCATTCTGGAGTCAAATGAAACAGATTATGAGGCAACTGGGTAGTAGCATCTTCTGAGAAGAAGGGAAGAGAACAGAAGTACTGGCCAGCCTATGATAAATCTCTGCACGGGGGGTGGAATGGCTCAAGGCCTCCAGTGGTACAATACACCGAAAAGTGACAGGATGCGGTCACAGCTCCACCCTGTGTCTGGATAAACACATTTGTAAACTTGAGTATGTCCTCCTTAAACTCATTCTGGACTAATATTCTATAATTAGAGCTGGGATTTAGAGATGCAATCTGTTCATATAAGAGTATAAAGATTGATTAGATGCAAGAACAGCTTAGGCTTTGAAGCCTAGCATGTCTCATCAAAATTGATTTATAAAACTTATGAAAAGTACTGATCCAGCAAAGTATGCTACAAATTCTCACGAATGAGAACTGTGCACCACACAGGTGTTTACTCTTTTAAAGATCTGCTTATGGAAATGTTGCAAAGTGTTTTAATGAAGTAGAAAGATACCGGTATACACTCAATCTGGCAGTAAACGGATTTTTCTTTCCTCCCTCAATTTGTCACACACTTTTCTTCAGAAAGATTTCATACTAAAATAATAAGCAGCTCAGGACCTACTCAAAACAAATTTAAAAATAGTAAACACCCTTTCCATTTTTTAACTGTAATATTAGATCAAGATAATGCAAGCTTCAGAAAGAATCAGCACAAGACATGAAAAAGATCAGAATACTGGACCGCAATGTGCTTTAACGAGCACCAAATACAGAACTCTAGTGCTTCCATACAACATAGGGTGTAGTTCTAAAGTGGAAAATCAGGTCTGATCAAATGAAACAAAAGTAACCACCCCAGTCATAATCACTTTAAAACTGCCTTGGGAGGACCTCAATATTAGTAGAAAACAATGAGGCAGAAAAGGACTATATGTTTGTTTCCTGCAACTGTCCTTCTCGTCATCACCTACAGACAGACAGACCAGCTGTCTAGTAGAAAAAATAGTATTGTTTCATTAAATTTCAAACAAAAGTACATACATTTATGTTAGCTGAGCTAGAACTCAAAGTAAAGGAGCTCATTAACTCAGCAATAGATTCAGCTATTACATGGCTTCACAACACAGGCTGCCCAGGAAACGAAAAAAACCATGAGCTATGCTCTCAGACCGTATCACCTAAATGTCATGCTCAGGTACAAATGGGACTGAGGTTGAACCCTCTATCAGTTCACTCACATACAAACCAGTGCTGAGCCTGAAATCTGACATAAGGCTTAAATACTCACACTCAGTTTCTTGCAACTCTTACCCAGATCAGTAACAACCTATTTAACGTATAACCTTGTAATGGATATACCTTTAAATTGTTGTAACCCATGACCTGAGCTGGCTTTGATGCCCAGTAACTCCACACAACACACCACGTCTCCTGACCTGAGCAACCACCATAACAGATGGAGCTCAAGGTCATGGACTAAATTAATTCAGTGGACATTTTACAGGGGTGTTCCATAGACTAAGGGAATGATATCTGTGTACTATATCAAAGAATGGGAAGGGGGCTGGTGGTTAATGAGGTTGTATGGGATAGTGTGGGACCTGAGCATGATGTAAATGGTATGGAATAAGGGGTGGAGAATGTGCTGGTTTTGGCTAGGATAGAGTTAACTTTCTCCATAGTAGTTAGTATGGGGCTATGTTTTGGATTTGTGCTGAAAACAGTGTTGATAATACAGGGATGTTTTCACTACTGTGGAGCAGTGCTTACACAGAGTCAAGGCCTTTTCTGTTGCTCACCCCACCCCACCAGCAAGGAGGCTGGGGGTGCACAAGAAGTTGGGAGGGGACACAGCCGGGACAGCTGACCCAACTGACCAAAGGGATATTCCATACCATATGACGTTAAACTCGGCATATAAAGCTGGGGGAAGAAGGAGATGTTCAGAGTGATGGTGTTTGTCTTCCCAAGTAACCGTTACGCATGATGGAGCCCCGCTTTCCTGGAGATGGCTGAACACCTGCCTGCCAAGGGGGAGTAGTGAATGAGTTCCTTGGTTTGCTTTGCTTTTTTGCGCAGCTTTTGCTTTACCTATTGAACTGCCTTTATCTCAACCCCTGAGTTTTCTCACTTTTACCCTTCCAATTCTCTCCCCCACCCCACCGGGGAGGAGTGAGCAAGCACTGTGTAGTGCTTAGTTGCTGGCTAGGGTTAAACCATGACAAACCTACTGAAATCGGCAGTTGTATCAGCAAAACAAGGCCAGAACCAGGCAGTCACTGCTGAGATGGCTTTAGTAGTGTAAGATATGATCTTTCACTGCCACAGAAACTCTTCAGAGGTACAAGATAAATACTATATTACTTTTGCTGATCTTTATTCAAGCACCAAATGAGAAAAAGAACGGTCAAAACCAAAATGCATTTGCAGAATGCAAGCATAACTTCCTTTTGCTCCGCAACAGCCTTGTTATGACTTTATTGATATATGAAAAGTATATGAATACATATGTATCTTTCACAGTACAAAAACAGAAGCAGGGAGCTTTTAAGCCTGAAAAGTTTCATAGGCACATTAAGAATGTTTTGAGCATCTCATGTACAGAAGCCATCCATTTTTTCCTGAAAGAAAATGTTCCTTATTAGTCAGACAAGATGACAAAGTTACCTTCATAAAGTTAGAACAATTGGATTGTTTGCCATGATTATTTTTAGCTCATAAGCAATTTCAAGAATAAGCTAATGATAACTGGACAAAAAAAACTATCACAACAGATATGTAACAAAACTGTAACTGTGTGACCTGTAGAGCCAGTGAACATGCATCAGCCAACAGAGAAAAATACTTGGCAAATAAACTACACAAGACACTTCCAAAGAGGCAATTCTTTGGAAGCTTCCCCTAGGTGATGTTTTTCTGATATCAGGCCACCTGTTTTAAGAGACTACATTACAGTAAACAAAGTAAACAAAGCTGTCTGAAACCTTTATGGAAAATTTTTATTCTGCCAGTAAACATATTAACTCTGCTTTCCTCTTTCATAACTTCTCAGTGTACTTTCAAAAACTGGTGAAATATAAGCACAGCAAGAATAGCAGCAGCTTATTCATCCCACAATGATTTTAAAATCAACCTTTACCTTAATTTGTTTTCCTCTCTATAGCTTTAGTAAAGTACGTGTGTGCATGTGCACAAAGAGCTGACACTCCTCCCTGTCTCAGAAAAGGAATTGGGAAGGTTCTATTCTAAACAAACATACACCAAAAAAAAAACCAAAACCAAAATGAAGGAAGAACACTACTAGTCTGTACAGAAGCAAAAAAGTAATGCCATTCTAGTTCTGTTGAACTTGATGCAAAAGCCTTGCATGGTTCAACAAAAGCAGAAACAAATCCAATGGGAAAACCAGACATTTTAAGTTCTCTAACACACTTTAATTTTACCCCCAAGGTAGGACCTGATCTTCCTATCAGCGCCACAGTACTGGCAATAAAAAACAATCATTTCTCCTCACCCTGTTTTTTCTCACCTCCTCTTCCTAAGGGCATCATCTTTGATTATTATTGGCAGGTCAACATTCTACATGCTGTCATCCTATGCAACAGGATGCAGTGCTTATTCGTTCATGTCTGCACTTGTCTGCCAGTTTTTCCACATCAGTATTTAAGATTCTCACTACTTTCAGCTGAACAGTGTAAAAATCTTTCTCCTGATTTTTAAAAAGCACATGCAAAGCAGCTGCAAATCCTTGATTTGCTCACGTATTTCTGTCTATATGTTGCTACATTTTTTCCAGATTAAAAAAAGCTCAAAAATAGCTGCAGTAGCTGAGCTAACGAGTTCAATAGAAGTTATTACAAGCTAATGAGTCAATGACTCATTCAATTACAGCAGGTAAACAATAGATATCAGAAGATAGTATCAAGCTAAACACAGAAAATCTGCCACTTCTGGGTGACAGATTATGTGACAAACTGCAGTTCCTCAATATTACATTTTTGCACGTACATTCGCACAAAGAATAAGGTACCTCCTTTGCACTTTCAGAGTCAGAAGTAGAAGTGTTGAGATGAAAATGAAAGCCATTCCAAGCTTTAGAGTACATCTGTTCCTCACTCCCCATACACATACATACCAGCCAACACTCCAATTCAGTACAGAGATGGCAGAAAGCTCTGCCTGTGAGAGCACTGGCACCAGTTATTGCACTCCTAAAGTTAAGTGAAAGCAGTAGATTGTTACTCTCACAATCAACTTGGGATCACGCGCCTGGTTGGACTGTACAATTAGAATTTAACCTTCTAATTTTTTGCAGCTTTAGGACATAAATATAACACTGTTGCTCAAAGAACTGTTATTTTCCCAGAGCTTACTGGCAGCAAAAATGAAAGATTTTTTTTTTTTAGGAAAATAAAACATTATTCACTTATGAGTATCATTTCCTTCTCAAACCTCACTCTGTTCTCTTTTCCAGGTCTCCAATACACTGAGTGAGGATATTATTCTTCTTTGTAGATTCCCATGACATTTTGGCAGAAATTACAGCTATGACAAGCTTTGGATTGGAGGTTTTGCTTACTGATGTGTTTAGCTTTGTGACTGGCTGCTGTTGAAAATTAAATAAAAAAAACAAGCAATATTTCTGTTATAAAGTAACAAGTGACCTGAGGGAAGCCTCTCTGGGTGGGAATGGAAAAACAGTCCCAATTTTGATGTTGTACAAGTTTCCATGAGTTAAGAACTTCGGGAGATGTTGGCAACTCCATTTCTTTTCACCACCCTCCACTCCTCCCCATTTATTCTCTCTAAAATCTAAAGGTTTGGTTTTCTACAAGTTACTGCAAAACATCCAGAATACATCTGACACTCCACTCCTACCTGCAATGTTTCAAGTGACACTGGATACAAGACTTACATTATGTTAACATTTGACAATAATATATTAACTGTCAGTCACATGCCTAGAACTCAACAGCCTAATGAAAAGGAAAAACCTGACTGCTAAGATATGCCATTACTTAAATTCTTTGCTCCAATGTAAACAAAGAAAAGTTACGCATGCAGCCTCACACTATGTGAGCTATCAGCTTCTAGCCCAATAACTCTATCTCAAACAAAGCCAAGGGGGCATTTGAGCTTCCTGCTGAGGCAGGGCGTTCCACCATGGACTACAACGGTGAAGCGTAATGCAGCGCTGTAGACCACTGAGTTCATCCCACTATGAAGAGTGGAACTTTTTTTGAGGCCTCTGGACACTATTAAGACCATCTGCAATGGCTATGGCAGAACAGACCTTTTTTCAATGTCTCTGGATAGTAATATGACTGTCTCCAACAGCTACGGTAGGCTTGTAGCTCACCAAACCAGCCACTGCAGCTGCAGAAACCCTCTAGCTTCGAGGCTGAGGGCCTCGAACAGACCTCCAGCAGCAATGGGAAGCGACACAGCTTCAAGGCATCGGCAGCGCTGGGGAGAGAGAAGAGCCGCCCGGGATGGCGGGGACAGAGCCAGGCTGGGACGGGGGAGAGCGCCCAGCCCTCGCCCGGCACCTCTCCCCAGGTGAGCCTGCCCAGTCACACCTCAGAGCACTCCCGGTCTGCACCAGGCCTACGTGTTCCCAGCCACCCTGCCACTTACTACACATTTTGACAAGGCGGGGACAGGAGGAGATTCCGCCGAAACGCAAAACCAAACTCTCCGAGGGGCGGCTGCGCCGGGGACGCCCAGGGCCTGAGGCGAGGGCGGCGGGCGCTGCCAGCGGCTTTCCGGGGACTGGGGACATGGCGAGGGCCGGCAGAAGTCGGCGGCCGCGCCTCAAGTGGCGGGGGGCCGGGGGCGGAGGGGAAGGCCCGCAGGGCGCGGAAGGGGAGCCGAGCGGCGCCTGCCTCGTTACCTCTCGATCGCCCGCACCGTGTAGCTGACGAGCGGCCTCCCTTGCACGCCGCAGAACTGCTTGGGGGTGGCGCCACCCAGGCGCTCCCCGCTCCCGCCCGCCGGCAGCACAGCCGCCACCAGCGTAACGGCGGGCCTGGCGTCGCGGCTCCCGCTGCTGGGCTCCATCTGCGCGGGCTGCCGCGGTTGCTCCGCTCCTCACCCTCCCCCAGCAGCAGGAACGCGGCCGGGACAGCGCAACCGCCCACCCGCGTGTTTTATTTGCCCGCGACGTCCGCAAACCAAAGAATCCAGCGCCCGCCCGCCGCTCGCCTGCCCCCAGCGGGGATCAGGCCCTACTCCTCACCCACCCCGCCCTACGCGAGGCCCCCCAGAGGCGTGCGGGCCCAGGCGCGGCCAGGCGGGCCCGCGGCACACGCCTAGACCCCGGAGGGGGCGGGAGGGAGCGCCCACCCGCCTGGGGCATCCGGGTAGGGAGACAGCATGCACACAGTAGCATAAGCAGGGTATAGCAGCCATTGGCCCTTTAAATGCCCGGCGCGCGCGGGAATCCCCACGGCGCATGCGCGGCCGGGCCGGGCTGCTCCCACCTGCGACCAGCTGGGGTGGGTGGTGCCGGCCGCGGGGAGCGCGCGCGGCTGAGGGGCCGTTAGGCGCTGCGGCCGCGCGGGGCGGGGCGCCCCGCGGCGGGAGGCCTGCAGGCCACACAGGCCGTGCCGCCGCCGTGGGGCCCCCCGCCCCGCCCTGTCCCCGCCGCGGGGAGGGGCGGGGAGTCGCTGCCTCTGCGTGGCCCGTCTCGGGCTCCCGCTCATCGAGGAGGGATCCCCCTGTCTCAGTGAGGAAATAAAGACCTCGTGTTTGGAGCCGAGGGGAAGGCGGGCCGAACAGCGGCCCGGCGTCTTGCTGCGAGCCCTGGCCGTGAGAGGACTGCTTCTCCACAGGCTGGCTGGGAACGCCTGCCAAAAGCTGGTGTATGTTGCCCTTAATCCTAGGAGGGAGAGGTTGAAATAGCAGCAGCCAATTCACTGGGAGAAGCTGGGATGTGCCCGCTCATCTTACGGTGTTCCTGTAAGCAGTAGCTGAGACAGGTTGATCAGAAAATTCCCAGGGCTGATACCCATTAGGTGGCAGAGGAGACTTGCTAAGCATGACATCGGGTCACACATTTGTAATCGGCAAAATAGGTCTCAGGTTGACTATGTCTGGTTTCACTGTACATCTTAGGCTGTAACTTGAGAGTATTTAAATACTATTGCTACACTGTCTTCATCTGAAGGTTTCAGACATCTCACTGTAAAATAGTCTTGCAAATCCGAAAGAACTGTTGTGAGCTTGTTGCTGCTTATCAGGGAGCAGCGAGGGCCAACCACTCCAAAAGGAAAGGGGAGCCGGGAGCGGAGCACGGTAGCAAGGCAGGCGAGAACAGTAGCCTCACCAACAAGGAGCCAGAATGCTAAGCATGAGTCAGGGTCAGGATTGGGCCCTCGAGGCCAAGCACAGCCCAGTCATCACCTGGCTAGAACACATATGGAGACTTTTCTGAGGAATAGGTCTGATCGAAAAAGCAGCGTGGAAGTAAGTTTGTTATGTCCCAGCGGGGCTGCTTTCCCAGTGCCAGCTGTGGACTGGGGTAACATGATCATATGGGATCGCAGAAGCATTGTAAGTAGGAGTCATGCAATAGCAGCGAAGTGATCCCTGCTAGCAAAGGCAGAGTTCACAGGTATCCTTGATACCTGCAATAGCAGGAAGGTCCTGGAAAATTGGGCAGTACAGTGAAGAACATAGGCACTTCACATGCAGAGGTGTCTTGACAGTTAAGACAATGAACAGAAATCACATCAGCTAGTACTATGCAGTGAAACATGAGAGGGACTGATGGCAAACAAAGGGAAACATTTTAAATGAAAACATATAGATGTGCATTCTAGATAATGATGTCTCCAAAAGCTTCTGTAAGGAACAAATGTATTATCACAGACATTGAAGGAAACGAGCATGTGAAAAAGAGGAAAGAATATGAGTTGTACAGATTGCTGAAGAACTTCTGGAATAGAGACCCTTTTCACAAGTGAAAGTATTAGCTAGGTGTTGAACTGCCTTCCTCCCAACAAGTGTTGGTCTCATTGTCTTCAGGACTGTTTATCATGTGGGATTTTTTTTAGAAAATCCATTGGCTCAGGAACTGTGTTTACCTGTTTCTTTTCCTTTTCAGTGGGTCTTATATTTTCTTTTCTTGGAAAGTATTTCTCTACATCCAATTCCTGACTGATGACATACATTTGTCTCTTGTCTCTTTCCAGGACTTCCAAGTTTGCCCTGATTTCCCCTCTGTGCAGATTTTCGTCCATTCAGCATCACTTCTTTGTTATCAGATGCCCAAAATGAAATTTTCTTCTTAAGGTAGGCACCTCCAGTGTCCACAACCATCTTGGATCGCATAGGTTACATTATTCTGACTTTTTCTTGCAGCGGTTCTATACAAACATGTTCATGGCAGGTTGTTCTGCGACATTCCCACTCTTCCCTTTTATTTAGTGTCAGAAATTCTGACTTAGGTCTTCATACTTCCATTCGTAAAGAGCACAGACATTGATCTAGTCAACTGTAGCTGATTTTCCAGACTTTTTTTCTTGTTTGCATTATTATAAGGAGCAAAATAAGGTCTTTTTAGTTCCCATGGTTCCTCCCACTGTACGTTGTTTCTGAGGGGTAGGTAAGTAGGACATTCCCAAACACAAACACAGCCCTCAGAATTATTTACTCCTTCCTTCTTGACGTTATGGTTTTGCACTTCTTCCCCTGCTCCAACAGTCTGTTGTGCCTTGTACCTTCTCTCTTGCCCAGCCAGTGTTTTCCTTCCTCATTTCTTTCATGCATATTGATTTCTTCTGTGAAGGATAAAAAGGCAAGAGAGATTGAGGAAAGAGGATCACATGCCAAAATTGTTTCTGTTCTTGTTCTGAAGCCCATTTTCCATATTATGCTAGGTGGATGAGGCTTGATCTGTCCAGAAGAAATTATATTTGATAGTAACTTTGATGGATGCAGATTTCATTGTCATCAAATATGTTGTATATTTATGGTGAGATTTGATGATCCAGCCAAACAGCACTTTGAAGCTGCTTTTGGCTGCACTTGAACATCAGATGCTTCAGAAGTTTTCATGCTTTCCACAGTCCCTATAGAGTCCAAAGATTCTTGTCTTGT
Source organism: Phoenicopterus ruber ruber (assembly GCA_009819775.1). Taxonomy (NCBI): domain Eukaryota; kingdom Metazoa; phylum Chordata; class Aves; order Phoenicopteriformes; family Phoenicopteridae; genus Phoenicopterus; species Phoenicopterus ruber. The sequence goes on from CM020216.1 coordinate 33,432,915, forward strand.
GTTGATAGCACCTGTTAGTTCTTCATGAAGCCCTCCAGTATAGATTCTTGGGGTCTTGTTTAGACTGAGCTTGTTACTGCTGTTTCTCCTTTTCTTTTCTGTTTTCTTAGACAATGACGCGGAAGGTAGAACATATTTAACATCATTATCAATTTATGCTGTGTCTTAGCATGAGTTAAGAAAATCGTGATTTTCCATTTTACATCTTTTTAACATTCATGTCATAGTAATGTGCAATGAAACACAGTGGCATTTTGTGAATCTATAATTTGCTTCAGTTCCATTCCGTTTTGCGTTTTTTATTGAATCAGTCTAATAATTTGGTTACTGTGCATATATGTACATGCTCATTTATAAACATTTGAAGTGGGGTAAAAAGTAAATTCCCACATATCGGGAAAACAATTTTACATGGTTTTTAATTGGATAAAGAGGGACGGACAGAGGCAACATTTTTGCCTCAAAGCAAGTAAAGAGCAAGCTAATCCATCATTTCTGTGCAGGGGTATAACATCTGAAACCGCAGTACTAGTTTGCAATTATGTAGTAAATATGCCAATCATATGTTTAAAAAGAAAAGTGGAGTTTTTTCTTTTTTATCGAAGAAAGAAGATATGTACAGATTGGAATCAAATTACAGAAGTGAAATTCACTTGAAAATTTAACTGCTGGGAAGAAAAAAAATCATCTGTTTCTATGACTGAAACTCGTAATAGTTTTTCCAGATAACATTAAGTTATTGGAGTGGTAGAAATCATACTGAAAGGTTTTTGTGAAAAATGAGTAAAAGAGTAAAATTTCTTAATTAAAAATTGCAATTGAGTCTTCTGTAGATGTGGTATAAATTAACTGAGGAATTGTCTGTCCCTTTTTCAAAGTCTTTTCTAAGCTCTTTGTTTTTAATGCAGGCAAAATAAGATGAATTTACCTTTTCTTGACCAGCAGCAAGTTTCGCTATTGTGTGTTTTAAAGGGAAATGCATACAATCAAGGAACATTTTGCAAATTAAAGTGAACTGTAAAAGCAAAATTACAAAAAAATTACAATACTTCCTACTATGGAAGTGCAAGATCTATAGAAGACAACATAAAGCTAAAAATATTTAAAATCTGAGAGACATTTTTGCAGCTAACGCAGTGTCTACAGCATTCTGAGCAGTGATGCAGGCTTTTAGCCAGAACCTTGTGTTTGCAGGATTGTATTTCACTAATTTTATCCAGATATATAAGTTACTACTTCAGTGGTGGCAAGCCATAAAATGAACATCCAGAGCTGTAAGTAAGCGAGTGGAATGTCAGTTCTCTTTAGAGAGTTTTTCTCTTCAAGTAGGATAGCAGACTTGGCTTTCTTTAAGTCACCAATAACTGCTTATAATTGTTGAAGTCACTGTTTACAGAGACAGACACAGGTTCTTTGCATATCTAAAGAGATTAGAAAGTCCCCAAAAAGACAGTATTTCAGGTTTTATCTTGCATGTCTGTTGCTATTTGTAGCAGTTTACACAGGTCTCAACGTCTTAGGCTTCATCATCATTTCTACATCTATATAGGGAAAAAAATTGACACAGCATAGTCTAGATAGGCATTTTATTTCCAGATATTTTATTTCAGTTCTGTTGATTACTAGAAAAAGTAATCGTGTGACAGTTTTCTTTTATGGTCTTCACAATCTTTTACTTGTTGCCTGCAACTGAGACCTAATTGACCCTCCACATAGTCATTTTGGACTGACTGACATCTTCGCTGTTTCAGTCTTTGTTGCATAGCAGCTGCCTCAGAGTATTTACTCTGTGGTGACAGTGGTTCCCAAGTCAATATCATGTCATAGGGAACGTGTAGCTTGAGGCAGTATAATAGATATTAGAGTGTTGAAAAAGGCAAAACTATTTTCCCTCCAAATCATAATTAACACCTTTGGGGAAATCTTATCTTATTTCATATTAGCATATTTTTATGTTTGTATTTTTACAAATATGATTGCAAAGGGTTATTTCTTGCTCTGAGATTCTTTGATGAAAGATGCTATAGATGTGTGGAATACTTACATAAAGTGGTGTGCTATTGATTTGCTCCTATTGCTATGTGGAACTGAGATCAAAACAGCATGTATTCAGCAAGGGAGTTATGCACATGCATAACTTAAATGATGTAAATAGTTGACTATCAAATATCAAAGAGTGCTTACATGCTTAATATACAGTGTGCAGAGAATCACCTATAGATCAGATCCCTAAGGGGAATTCTAAGTGCTATTGCCTTCATTGCAGTTCTGCCAAATATTTCTGATGTATGGGTTTGATTTTTGACAAAATGATATAACAAGCTGTAAATTTTAGTTAATGAAGTAGAAGTGTTCCATGATTTTTAGTTTCTTAATAGTTGAAGTGTAAATAGAGAATATGAATGGTACAAACGTAAAGGAAATGTGGTCTCTGAACACAATGGAGTGTTTTCATACTTGCACGTCATTGTAGGTAAGTGTTGAAAAACGTATGTTGAGTCTCACCTGTTGTATCATGTGTGTTTTATGTCACACCTTTGGCATTGTTTTACATGGTTCTGGTAGATAAATTTCTTCTAGAGTCTATGAATACTTGCTACACAGAGGAAGCATCTTGCTTATGTTCTATGCGAGCGCTAGAGAAAAAATTGACAGAGATTTCATTTGATGTTTGACACACGTTTTAAAGCTTCACCCTAAAATGTTATATTCACCCTGGAGTGTTTATCTGTTCTCTACCCAATAATCCTTTAGGCTATTTCTCTGGGGTGTGGAAGGTTAGTTCAAGAGCTAATGAGTATTTTATGTACACAAAGTAAAAGAATTTAAAGGTAAGATAATTACCCCACAGTATCTAATCCAATAATTCATGAGAGTGAGAGTCCCTGACTGCAGGAGTTTTTGTGAAATTCAGAAAGGTTAAAGACTTGAAGAAAGTTTTCTACTGCTTTGGGGAGTGCTTTGGCCAGTACGTGATGAGGTGGAGACCTCATGTAATTTTTCATTAGAAATGGTTGACTAGTCTTAACACTTTGGCTCCAGGAGGGTTTTCGTAGGTTCTAGGTACGTTGGTTATATGTCAAGTAATGCCAAGGTTGGGTAGGCCTATCTGCTCAGCTTTAACATCACCATTTATTGTGCTGGTTTATAGGAAAGGTGTTCAACTGTCAGAGTGCATTGTATGGTGACCGTAACAAAGATTAAGACATGGAAGTTGAGGAACAGAAATCCCAGAGGCTGTTTTCTATTGTCACTGTGACCTAGCAGGCACCAGCCATTAGGATAGTGCCCTATCATCTCAATAAAAAAGAAATGTTTAATTTATTCTTTTTTGACAAATGTCCAATCGTGACTGGAGAAACAGTTACCTCTGAGGAAAGACTAATGGTAGTTTCCTGTTCCCAAAATGATTCAAAGCAGAGCTAGTCTATGGACTGGTTAAATATGTGGTATTAAGTCACAGATGCCAGTGGTACAGACTGATGTAGTGAAGCGTTAAAGAATACTTAAGAGATGAAGTTAGATTTGGAATAGAGTTGAGATTTTCACTGCTCTAAATCTTTGTTTTAATTTTGGTGTGTGCATGTTATCATGCCTTGTTTTATTGCTTTACCATGTTCTGTGTTACCTCCCTGGAATGTTTGTGAAGGAATCTGAAACAATTCACCAAACTTAAAGTGATGGAGAGAATCAAATAACACCAATGAAAATTTGCAGATTTTGTATGAATAGGAGTACAAGCTATTTATTACTACACTGAAGGTATTGCTTTTGCATCTCTTGTCATGTTAATAATGGTCCTTACCCTTAGAATGCCAGGAACGTTATTGATGAGTCCCATGTCTGAAGAACATAGATGAACTCAGTTTGCCAGAGTTCATATAGAATCATAGAATAGAATCATAGAATTGTTCTGGTTGGAAGAGACCTCCGAGATCATCGGGTCCAACCATTAACCTATCACTACCAAGTCCCCCACTAAATCATATCCCTTAGGGCCTCATCTAAACGCCTTTTGAATACCCCCAGAGATGGGGACTCCACCACCTCCCTGGGCAGCCTGTTCCAGTGCCCGACAACCCTTTCGGTGAAGAAATTTTTACGAATGTCCAATCTAAACCTCCCCTGGCGCAACTTGAGGCCATTTCCTCTTGTTCTGTCATCTGTTACAAGGGAGAAGAGTCCGACCCCCATCTCTCTACAACCTCCTTTCAGGTAGTTGTAGAGAGCGATAAGGTCCCCCCTCAGCCTCCTTTTCTCCAGACTAAACATCCCCAGTTCCCTCAGCCGCTCCTCATAGGACTTGTGTTCCAGACCCTTCACCAGCCTCGTTGCCCTTCTTTGGACACGCTCCAGCACCTCAATGTCTTTCTTGTAGTGAGGGGCCCAAAACTGAACACAGTACTCGAGGTGCGGCCTCACCAGGGCCGAGTACAGGGGGACAATCACCTCCCTACTCCTGCTGGCTGCACTATTTCTGATACAGGCCAGGATGCCATTGGCCTTCTTGGCCACCTGGGCACACTGCTGGCTCATATTCAGCCGGCCGTCAACCAACACCCCCAGGTCCTTTTCCGCTGGGCAGCTTTCCAGCCACTCCCCCCCAAGCCTGTAGCGTTGCCTGGGGTTGTTGTGACCCAGGTGCAGGACCCGGCACTTGGCCTTGTTGAACCTCATACAATTGGCCTCGGCCCATCGATCCAGCCTGTCCAGGTCCCGCTGTAGCGCCTGCCTGCCCTCCAGCAGATCAACACTCCCTCCCAACTTGGTGTCATCTGCAAACTTACTGAGGGTGCACTCGATCCCCTCGTCCAGATCATTGATAAAGATATTGAACAGAACTGGCCCCAGTACTGAGCCCTGGGGAACACCACTTGTGACCGGCCGCCAACCGGATTTAACTCCATTCACCACAACTCTTTGGGCCCGGCCATCCAGCCAGTTTCCTACCCAGCGCAGAGTACGCCCATCCAAGCCATGGGTAGCCAGTTTCTCCATGAGGATACTGTGGGAGCAGGAGGGATTCCATCCGTGTAAGTTTTTACTTAACAAATGAAGACTGGTCCTAGCTATACCATCAGGGACTGAAATTGCAGCAGGTAAGACAAGATGCTATCCAACACAAAAATTGGACTTTGTCTTCATTGTGAATTTGTATGGTACACATTAGACAAAACAATCGTGGAGCTAGTTCATTTTTCTTCTCTTCTTTTGAATTTTTAGTGTTATGTTCTAACCTTTCTGGCAGTTTGTAAGGGAAGTGCCTTAAAATGCAACCTGCCTTGTGGAAAGGTTTGTGAATCTTTTTCCTCTTTCTAAACGGTTGCTTTATAGTGAGCAAAGCCTGCAGGATGATAGTCCCTAAAAACAGTAGTCCTGTCCTAATCCTTTGCTTCATCCTTTGCTGGCTTGTCCAGTTCTAGCATGACAATGTCAGATTGGAAAGGGACAGTCCTCTGATCCTGTTCAATTTTTAGAAAGATCAAGGTTACAGATTTCTCCCAGCTGCAGCAATGAGGCTACCTGTCATCCAGCAATTATGTAGAGACTCAGCCTGTTTAACATATACCACTGAGCAACCATCAAAGGTTAACCATTTTCCAACATACTAATCTAGCTGGATGCAAACCAACTACTTAATGAAAAATGCTCTGTATCCTGTTACTATTTTTCTAAGTAATGCAGTCCAACTCATCTTACTTTAAAAATTCTTCCTGACACTTACCTGTGCCAGTACACTTGTGTTTCCACATACATTGTTTTCTTCAGTACCAAATGCTTCAGAAAATGGATTAAGTAATGCATCCTTTTTTCTTTTAGTTTCAGAACAGAATTGTGGGACAAGTAACCTAACTACTGGAAAGAAAAGAGCTTAGTCATTGAGACACCATGGGAAAGAGGATTTAGATTTTGCCAGAGCCAGAAGTTTCAAAGTGGAGGGCAGAAGCAGGCAGACTTGCAAAGGGCTGGAGTATTTGAGTAGATAAAGAGTACCACAAAGTACTGCATTCTCAAGTTAAGATTCAGACGGTGGCTTGAATGGTCTGTCTAATGAGGGCTTTAATGGAAGAAGTATGCAAAAAAGTATTTAATTAAGCAAATAAAAAATGGAAATCTATCTTAATATTTACTTTATTCTTGGCAAAGGATGTTGCAAATATTTTCTTCCGGCAGAAGTGTCAAGATTCATAACTGATTACAAAAAGTTCAAAAGAAAATATGGGGACAATAGTTGCAGAGCACCTAAAAGAGGTTTTATGGATAACTCACTATCTGTATTCTTAATGGTCTTGTTCACAAAATCAGATTACTGTAATTTTATAAGGGTAACACTGAGAGAGAATCTACTGATAGATTTTATGTAGGTTGTAAGCAGGACTTTGAGCCAAATTCTTCAGCAAGGAAGTCCAGATATGTGGTAGACTGATAGCTTTCTAAGAAACCTGTATGTGAACCTTTTCAGCTTAGGCAGTATTCTTTCTCCTCAGAAACAGAAGGCTGTGGTCGCCCACCAGAAGGTATGACCAATGCAGCGAAACATGAGTTTCTGTGAAGGTGACAGATTCTGAAGTCTGCTGACTTGCCCTGGTTCTGTATGGAATGTGGGGATAGTACAGACACACTGTGCTGTGCATTCTTCCCTTTGCATGGGAAAAGAAGACACAGAGACAGTCCGAAATGGTTATCTACCATGTGAATTTAGACTTGGCAGTCTATTAAATCCCAGGGGTAGCATGTGCATTGGCTAATGTTTGGCTTGGCAATCTGCAGATAGAACAAGTCTTTTGAAGTCTCATGAAAAGTGGTGATGATCAGAAGAAAATGAAGGACATGCAGCACATGCTGTCCTCCACATGTCATTTTGTTCCGTTTTTTTAATCCATTTTCTCTTCTTTCTCCTCTTCTAGACACACCCAAATTCAGACATTTTAATATCTGAAAACAAAAGATGCAGTGCAGCAATACAACCTGTTCCCCGCTGCTATGAGCTGTTCTGGCTACCGTCCTAAAAATTGCAATAAAGATGTACAAAAGAAAAAGTATCAGCAGGCTTTTTTGGTGGGAAAAAAAAAAGTGAGTAAAACCAAAATTTTTGCAGCTTTACATTTTAGAAACACTCAGACCTCTGTTCTCCATCCCAGCTTAATGGCCATAGGGAATCTAAAAGAGCTTTCTTCAACCCATCCCAAAAATAAATGAATAAATAAATAAGTAAATAAATAAAATAATAATCTAACAAGCAACAGATGTTTAAACTTGCTTCAGCTGCAATTAAAGTCTTTGTGCTACAGAGTCTGTTTTAAAACTCTGCATAGTCCTTCCATTTCTCAGTGCTGTTCTTGTGGTAGGGCTAGACAAGTACTTTTCTCCTTAGGCCCTCTCCCTCAACTCTCCACTGTTTTGTGTAAAAGAACTTTAATGAATGTGCCTGGTTAGCCCTTCTTTAGCCCACCAAAGCATCGGACTTCACAGACTGGTTTCTGCTTTTACTAAGTTTCTTTGCAATTTCTCACTAAGTCACTTCTCACTGGGGCTAACAAAACAAATCAAATGTGGAACTCCTAGGTCAAGTCAGAGCATGACTTTTCCTCTCAGTAGTCAAAACTAAAAAGTGATGCATCCAGTCATTCTAAAAAGAGATTTAAAATATTTCCCTATCAAAAAGCAAGTGTACTGTAGTAAGTATAGTTCAAAACAGCTAAGGGTTTAAACAATGAGACAATAATGCACTATTGTACAACTACTAAAATAGAGCAGGGGACAAGAAATAGACAAAGTGTTCGACAAAACATTTTTAAGTGCTTTAATATTTTTTACTTAAATGGGTGGTAACAAAGGTCACTTTTTGACAGCAGTTGTCTTTGGGGTTCAGTAAACAGAGCTATATTATTGTTGCAGTGTATTCTGATTCAGGCCTCATTTCACAGAATCACAGAATCACGGAATGGTAGGGGTGGGAAGGGACCTCTGGAGATCGCCTAGTCCAACCCCCCTGCCAGGGCAGGGTCACCCAGAGCAGGCTGGACAGGACTGCGTCCAGGCGGGTTTTGAATATCTCCAGAGAAGGAGACTCCCTTTCCAGGGAGGTGATTTTTTTTATTTTCCTTTACAGAATCACAGAGTCACAGAATGGTAGGGGTTGGAAGGGACCTCTAGAGATCATCTAGTCCAACCCCAGACTTCCTGAGGTTACCTATGAGGATGTTATGGGAGACAGTGTCAAAAGCCTTGCTGAAGTCAAGGTAGACAACATCCATTGCTCTCCCCTCATCTACCCAGCCAGTTGTGCCACGTTCATGAAGTATCATATTCCACAAACAGCCCTATTAAAGTCAGTGGTCCTGATTTTCATTTGTATTAAGACATCCTCTGTATTTCTTTGTGGTTGTATAGAGGCATTAAGAAGGCCTGAACTCCAGCTCAGTAATGTAACACCACCTCATTCACTATAATATGTTGTCAAACCGAAGTAAACCAAAAAACAAACTCCTAAAATGGAGTTACAGTCCAGTGCTTGTAGAGGTTTTTCTCAGCAATTAGTAGAGATTAGTTATTTTCATGGCATGTAGTTTGATGAGCATTAATTAAGAATGAAGAGTATTTTCTTGTCGTGGAAGTACTGAGGAAGGTAGATGTTTGAAGATCAACTCGGTGGTAGGCAATATCACTTGTAAATCACACTTTTCTAGTGTGTCAGTCCACATAACTCATACGATGAGTGAGCTGAAAGGCTGTATGTCTTTCAGAAAGATGCATGGGCAGGCTTTTTTGTTGTGGGGGCGACGTTCAGGCAAAATTAACAAATCCAGTGACAGAATGTCTGCTTAACTCATAAATCTCTAGAGAATTTTCAGTTTTAGCCTGGAGCGATGTTTATATGTATGTCAATGAACTTAAAATCAAAGCCCCTTGCCTGGCCTACGGGAAAGGAAATGCATCATGAGAATAGGATGCCTTCCAACACTAAGGATTCCTTATAATTTTCCACTGAACACCTCCAGGTTAATACTGTAGCAACAAGACTCTCACAGTGGAATGTGTTGAACAGTCCTTTCTTGATTAATGCTGTACTTCTTCAGGAAGGATATAAAGGTCAAGGTTAGGAGGACTACAGTGATTTACTGGCAGAAATCTGTTAGGTATTTTGAAGGGTGTTATTCCAATGTCTGCTTTATTTCCAAACAAATGACTGAACTTGGATTGGGTAGTTTTGCTTCCAAGGCTGCTGGAAAGGAGAGAGCAACAGATTTGTTACTATTACTAAAAAACTGAATAAATAAAATTCTCAAAGGGCCTTTCTAGTCTAGACTGCAAGTGTCAGGCCATTCTGACTTCTGCAGTTGATAATGTCTTAGTGACACATACTATCTACCACTGCCTTTACGAAGCGTGCCTCTGACTGCTACCATGCTATCAAAACAATCAGCATCTGGCTAAATTTGTTTCTAGTGATGTTTAAGGAAAATTGATTTCCATTCATTATAAAAGAATTTACCCCTTAGCTGGGGGCAGTTTTCATCAACTCAAAAGTAATGAAATGATGGCAGATTAACAGATTATTTCTAATTCCTTCACTTTTAGTTTTCTAAAGAAGCAAGCATGAGAACTTATAAAATTATTAGCTTATTTTTAAGGTGTTTGAAACACTTTTTAAGAAGTCCCTGACTTAGTGATCTGCCCATACGATAGGATATTATTGAGAAAGTCAACTTCTGTATATTCATAGTGTAATAAATCTAGACTATTTAGTGGTCTAATTTGTGTAAAAAATTATCTGTTCTGCCTCTACATTGTACTTTTTCAAAACATTTACATGCTTCTTGTATCTTTTTGGCTTAATATTTCAGGTGAAAACTGAGAAAATTCTAGCATGTTTGTCTTTCTTTTTTAACTCTGAGACAAACAGAAGAAGATGAATCGTATTTAAAATTATTTCCGTTTAAGCAGTACTATTTTTTTCATTGAATCTTTGAGAACCTTTGGCAAGATTCTCCACTGTAGATACAAGAGCAATGGCCCATATCCTATCCACTGCAACTTTACATGTTGGAGACTCTCCATATAGAAAAAACTAGTTGGATGTACTCGTATAATGCCTTTTGTCTGGATCCGTGGATAGACCCCTGTGAGTTCACATGTAGCGGGATGAAACAGAAGGCAGATTGTATAGGCCAGGTTGAAGCATTCAGAGCTAGGAGATGAGTCGCAAAGAGTAACATTATTCCTTAAGAAAATTCAAGATTAACATATTTCTAACACTGCTTTCCTGCAGATCTCCCCCACACAAGGCCAAAGTCATGGCCAAAGAAGAGACCATAGCTAACTCAGGTGGCACTTCAAAGTTAAGTTGCTGCTGATGGAGAAACCTCCTACTGGCTTCCCTCATGTTTCTTCAAATATGCCAGACTTAGAGATGGGCCCCATGGTCTTTCTATAGCATATCCAGCAAAATTTCATGAAGTCATCTTAATGGAAGTGTGCCAAATTATTCCCCTTCAGGTAGTTCTGCATGAAAAGACAAACTAGGAGTTATTATCTCTATTGCTAAATGCAAACTCTTATTAAATGTGCATATTGTTCCTACAGTCAAACTTCACTGACTGTAGAAGAGTCATGGGCAAGATGTGTGGTTTTTTTCACCACCCTTATTTCTGAGAGTCAAACACAGAACAGGCAGGGCAACTTTACTGATCCATAGTGACTATTGGCTTTGAAAATAATTTTGGTTAAATTTTGGACCATTATCTCAATCTTTTGTGCTTTGTCATCTTGAAAAAGTAGGTGGAGAACAATTTAAAAATGGATAGATGTTTGGCATTTGGGAATAATCTTTCCTTCATAAAATGGATTGAATGAGACTATAATGTCTGTTAAAATAAAAAACTAGGATGTCTGTAGGTCCACTGGACTGATACGCCTAGGAGCAACATCATGTCACCTCTCTCCCTGCTAATTCCTTTATTCATCATCTATCTTAGTCTTAAAAGAAGCACCTTTAAGATCAGAGAATTTAACTATAAATGGTCTCTGATCTCATCGTTCTGATATTTTCACGATCACAGAACTAAACTTGAAACAACTAGGTCATTAATGCAATATTTTTTAACTGTACCACCATGTAGATCACTTAAAAATGAAAAAAAAAAATTATAGCAGATTTTAAAGAGAATTCTTGAAAGTAGCTTTGAGGAAAAATCATTAAATTTTGCTGATAAAATTTAGGATTCAGTAAGTCAAGCAGTAGCAGTGATTTTGAAACAGTTCTACATTAACGACCAAGGAAGATCTCTGCCAAGAACTTAATGATTAATCTTTTGGAACTAAAATGCAAAATGGAATGAGATAAAGAGAAGGTCAAAGAGAGCTTATGTGAGACCTTATCAGGCAAGACTTTTCATTACTCTCTTCTTGTATAATCCTTTCTTTGGGTGCAAATGGGTTGTAAAAGTTAATGATTTAAGAACAGCACAATCCTGTGATGAAATCTTGTCCATAGTTCTTCAATATAGTTTGAAAGATTAAGAACAGGTGATTTGTGGACTATGTGTTGAAAGGAAGACTGCTTACTGTATATTTCCTGATACATTCTATAAGAATTTGTGGATAATGTGCAGGACTCTATTGGCTCTATGGGAAAGATGAAACTGCATGTTATTTTTACCATTAGTCTTTGACTTGATCATCACTAAAGAAAAGAAAAAAATTGCGATGTCTTACTAGCTTGTAAAAGTTCCCAAATATACACTTCTTCTGCAATGTAGAACTTGAGAATTGTTAAATAAGAACCTGGCTTGGGCCATTAATAAGCACCATTTGTTAAACGGCCATATAAGATTTTTACATCCAAAAAGAATCCACAGAAAGATTGTTCTAATGTTAAACACCATGGATAGATTTTTTTAACCAAATAATGTTCTCCCACTTTTTACAATTAAATGTTGTGACTGATTAAAATGTATAGAGCCAGACAAGACAGTTTTTTAGCAGTGTTTATTTTTGTAAAAAAAAAAAAAAAGAAACCAATGAATTTGAAAGGAAGTCATCATATCTGTCTTTCGATTGCACACTTTTAAACAAAAATAATACAGAGTGGAGAATGAAAAAAACAATTTTTATGTTGCTACTTCAAAATAACACCTAAGTCTATGAATGTTCAGAATGAAAATATATATACCAAGAATGCTAAAATGTCTATTTTACATTATCTACAAAATGTATGTTCTAATCCAGCCACAAATCATAGGAACATACTTTGATACATGAGAAAAGCTATAAACATAAGAACATTTTGGAGGGAAATAACACACATAAAAGCTCATTAAATAATTACAACAACAAATAAATAGTTTGTTCAGCTTTACTTTTTGATTGCTGCCATGCATATTTTAATTTTTGGTATACTGAGATAAGAGAAAGGTCAGCATGCAAGGCATTTTTTTAGAATGAATCTGAAAGCAGATACTAGGTGTTGTATTTTTAAGCTGTTGTTAGAAGTTCATAAAACATGGTATAGAAGGCAATAGACGTGATAATTAACTGTTCTCATGAAAGCGCACAACAAAGCATCTTTTTACAAAATAGATTTCAGTGGGTATTCGCGGCAAATTTTCTTTGCCTCCATGGCTGGAGAAAATGTAAAAGTTTATAGTGTGGGTTTGGAAGGCTTGTGTTATTCCCCATCTTGAGCATTTGGAAAATCACCCAAAAGGTCCATATGCTGAGAATGCCCCTTTTGATTTTGGTCAAAGCAATAAGCGTGTAGTGTCAACTGAGAACACAGCAATGGCAGACTTGTCTTTAAGCAGTCAGAACGGTAAAGCAAATGGTTACAGGTGAGTTCAATTTTGGCAGGAGGAGAGGGAGATAAGAAGAGGAGAGAATGTCTGACTTCTAACTTGTACTATGTTTGCTGGATTTACTGGCTCTTTTCCTCTCTTTGTGATGCTGGATAGGTTTTGCTTGAGAGGTTCCCTCAAAGTTGTGGCTTGACTCATTGTGCTGCCTGGTGTATCGCTTGCACTTGCAGGCCGTGACCACAGTTATTTTGTAGGTTCTTATACTTCCATCCTGGCACTGAAGCTGGATCCTCTGGGTGCGAGTTTTGTCATTGACACATCTCCACTCTTGCGAGCTCCGCCTGCTCCAGTACTTGGTTCCGTAACCTCCTCCAATCCAGTTGGGGAGCAGTGGCAAAGGGAGGCATTCACCAGCACACACCAGCTCCTTCAATGGATTGATGCTGGTGCACTGGCCATCTGAAATGTACTTGGTGGATCTCAGTTCCCGACAGCCAACTTGAACACGATCTGCAGAATGCACAGAATAATAAACACTGAGATTCAGAATGGAGATAGTTCCTTCACCAGTCATTTTCACATTAACAAGCTATGTTTTGCAGAAGTTAAAGCAGGCTGTAATCTTTACAGGACATCTCTTTACTGTTTTTGTCCCCCAACACAAGGGCCTCAAGCGCTGATGGTATCTCTGGGTATTACCACAGCATAAAGAAATCATAATGATATGCACTTCAGCAGTTGCGGTAGAAGAGGCAATTTTATTCTCTATCCTTCTTCTCAGGGACATACCTTTTAGAAGAGAAAAAATGCCCCAAGGGAAGAAATGTTTCCTGCTTGTTCTCAGTCTAGGGAATCTGCTCTGTGATGTTTATAACAATTATGTTGGATCATTGGCAAGGGGGAAAACCGTGCTTGGGAAACTGTTTATATGCTTTTAAATGAATTTCAAATAGTGTGTTTCTTCTCATTCCACAGTTACAGTGGACTGAGTCTCCCATGAGCGTTGCTGCTCTGAACACAGATACTGCAGAAGTGATAATAGCTGAAGTTACCAGGGAATGGTGTTCTGCATATGAAGTTTGAATGGTTAGCAGTAACGATTTTAGAGTGGTCGTTCTGCCTTCAGGGTAACACCATCTTTGTATCTGTAGTAGTCTTTATATTATATGTAACATAGAGGATCCTGCAAATTCTCTCAGGCAACTGACATAGAATCAACATGCAGAGCTTCTCATAGAGGCATGTTTGTACCCGTCTGTATGTGCAGCTCTGCACCCTGCAGTAAACACAACTGTTTATTTCAGTAATTACACTTTGAAATAAACGCCCACAGTGCGCTTAATTTTAATAAGCAGTCTTTACTGGCTATGCTCTCCCTCTTTCTGAAGGTCAATTACGGCACAGATTCTACACACAATGCAATTAACTAACGCCTTTAAAATAGAAGTAATTACTAGAAACATTTTAGGGTGAATCATAAAAGGCTTTGAAGGTACATCTACATATCACAGCTACAGGCTGCTTCTGTTTCTACTTGGATTTTTGGAAGCAAGTTCTGAACAGAGACACCGAGTAAAGATTACTTCACCCTGTCCCCTGTGTCTCAGGATGGGCAGCCAGAGGGACTGTAAATCCACAGGCTGTTGAGGGACTGTTTATAGGGCTGTTCTCCTGCCTGCCTTGCAGAAAAGATTCAAGCTTGCCTTCCTGCAGCTGTGCTCAGGAATGTACCTGGAAGCAGCTGGTCACAGATTTGAGTTTGTCTCTCCTTCTGTTTTTATGTCTTTCCTGGCTCGGCTTTTCTCCAGTGACAGCTCATTGACAATGAATACCTACTGGGCTGCTCCAGTAATCTCATAATGACGAGATGTTTCCTGTGCACTTAAACCCTTAGCATTCATAGAAGCTGACACACCTGGCTTAGCTGAAAGGTATCGGTGTCACTTTTTGCCTTCACTTTCCAGGGATGACGCTATTTTTATCAAATCGTTGTGGGTGGGTTGGGGGGGTATGTGTGTGTCTCTATTTGGATTTCTTTCATTTTAAGGAGGCGGGCAGGGGAGGGAACAGATAAAGTCAGCAGAAGGTTTCCAGATCCCCATGTATCTGACATATATACATAAAACTCAGCAGGAAAAGACTAGATATAAAAAGGCAAGTTAGAGCAGAGATCATAGGTAAATTATGAGCTGATTTGTTTACTTTTGCTGGAGGTGTTAAGCAGGTAAGCGCTACAGCAGGAAGTAAAACTAAACAGCGGGAACAAAATTCAGAGTTTTTTATTGCATTTGAAAAGTAGCCCAGACACCTCCCCTGCCCAAAGTGGGAGGGTGAGTTAAGAAAGCGAGGGCTTTGGAAATGCCTCTCACTCCTTTTCCTTTATCTTGCTTCCCTGCCGGATAACCCATAAAACCCCGGCGTTCCTGGATGAACCTCCCTCAGGAAGTAACCTGCCCGAGAGAGCCGGTCCTACAGGACTCGCACGGGGGAGGGAGGCTCGCTTGGGGCCGCCCGGCGAGGCAGATCCCAGCCAGGCAGGTCCCAGCCAGGAACCAGCAGCATCTTTCCTTGCCCCGGCTTCCCCGAGGCGCTGCTTCCCTGTAGCGCCGCACTCGGGGGGGCAAAGCGCGCTGCGGCGGCTGCGGCGGGGGGCTCCGCTCCCGCGGCCGGGCCGGGGGGGCTGCCGCCGCCGCCGCCGGAGGGCCAAGGGCTCGGGACGCGGTGGAAGTGCCGCCGGTAGGATACTCACTGTTACGGTCGGATCCAGTGCTGGTGTAGTGCCTGCCTCCATTCCTGGCTTGATTCAACGTGCTATTGCTGCTTGGGCTCGCTGCAGCAGGTTTAACAACGTGCGAATAAAGTATCTCTGTGGCATCATTCTTGAAAGCCAAGTAGCTTTTCGTGAAGATGCAAGCTAGCAGAAAGCCATAGAAGTGAATGGCAGGGAGAAGCATGGTTGGTTCAGTCTCTGTCTGACAGAGCTGGATGAAATCTTTTTCTTCTGCTTCTTCTGGGTAACTCTGAAATTGCTCTTCAAGGTTTCCTTTATATATTCAGAGAGGCTTGGCATTCATTCAGGTGTAAAGTTGTGGATAGCTTCAGAATGAAAACCCACAAAAGGGGTGGGATCCCTACATGAGCCTGCGAAGACCTTTTACCAATAGGAGAGAAGACTGCAGTAAAGGAGGAGTTAGATGCACTAATTGCAGGATTCCTGTTTGGGGATTTGGAGGGTATCAGAAAACTCTTAGGCACCACACAGCAGCATTCGGGCTGAGACCTAGAGGCTGCCGGCCTGCCCTGCCATTCCGTGTGGCTCTGCATGCCTGGCATTTTTGTGTGATGTGACTAACAGGGTGTCAGAATGAGTCTCTCTTGCTCCTGTTATGCAGTTACGTCCCCTCTTCTTGAATGTGACTTTCAGAAAACTTGCCAGCTCTGTAAGGATGCAAAAGTTTACAGAACTTACAGAAGACTGCTAGTTACACAAATACTGTCTGCTATACACTGAGATCACTTAGAAAAAATATATTGTGAATAATTTAAAGCTGCCTCTAGATGCTTTAAATTATGCAGCTTTGATCAACAAGAAGAACTGCTAGAGAAACTACTTCTTTTAGGGGAATATTCTCTCCCTGGTGTGCAGAGTTACAAGGATGTATTTCTGTATCACCATGCATAAAAAGCATCTCCTCTAGGCTCCTTAGTACAAACATATGCATATTCATAGCCTCTCACTATGCTCATTCACCAAACTAGTCTTTTTTAGTTTTGTACATTGCCTAGAGCATTCTTATATTTTTAATGTATTATTTCATGTAATAAAGAAAACAAAAAGAGGAAAGAATAATCCTTATTTTGGCATACTATTTTACTGCGTCACATACTTATTTGATTTTACATAAAATTACATGGCCCAAATCCAAACGCTAGTGTAAATTGAGATGCTGTCAGTAGGCCAGTGCTTGTTTCCATCATGGTGAATGCTCTATAGATTTTCATTATAAACAAAACAACAGTGATCAACACTGAAAGCTACAGTGTTCTAATTAAAAGGAAACCTTTTTCTTGGGAAAAAGCACAACCATGAAGGAGGCCGTATTGTGTAAAGGTTAGACTCTAATCTCACTTACACTCTTTGTAACTGAGTTGATATCTGTAGAGTCATCCTGGATTTTATTTGCTGTAATGAAAGCAGAACTGGAATACAGGTCAGTTACCTCTACTGTCAGGTCAAAATCTCAGTCCTTCAGAGAAGACAACTTTGTTTCATCCTAGTCACAAGCAGGCATCTGTCTGTATCAGCAACGCTTTCCTCTTGCGTCACTAAGATAGTTACCGTGGATTTCAGCAGGAGTAAGGACAGATCCACAGTAAGTGCCAAATTGATAGCCTTTGCTTAAAAGACACAGGAAAAACAGGAGTGTTGCAAGGTGAAGTGAGTTTTACTGGCAGAGCTGTGTGTGGGGAAGTTGAGTTGATTGCCTGCATGTATTATGACTAGCCCAACCCAGTTCTGGAATAACAAGAATGTTGCAAGGCAGAGTGTGATCTTTCAGCAGAGTAATGTATGGAGGAGTGGGATCACTGCTAACCCCTGACAAAGCTCCAAGTTCCACTCTCATGGAATGTCTTATTTAACCACAAAAGCAAAAAAGATGTGCATTTTAACTTCCCTTGAAAATAAAGCAGAAAGTGAAAGTTTCCTTAAATTATCAAAGAAGATATGTACAATACAGACCATTAATATTTGAGCATTATTTTTCTTCAACAGCAGCTAGCCAAAGGTCTACTTTGCCTCTATTCAAGTCCTACTTCATTTTTTCTCAGATTCACAGATCATACAGATCTTCACACATCTCACCTTCCCTGCAGGATAGTCTCTGTGCTGAACTGACCTAATATAATTAAAAACAGGGAACCCATTTTCCAGTTATCCACAGTACCTGTGTATACCAGTCAAGGGACCTCTTCCTTGTAGAAAGATTCTCCCACATTAGACAAGACTTGGGAAAGTCAGAAGTTTCCTTGAGAGCTGTTTTCTTTGAAATAAGACATATAATCTTCTCATAGGAAAAATGAATGGGATCTTGGAGTGGCTATAGGACTGGGTCTGCAAGAAGCTTGCTAAGCCTCAACCTTTTCAGCTTTCAATGAAAGCTAAAAATCATCCTTTCAAATTTGGGCTATATAAAACCATTAAGTTTGTCACATACTTCTCTTGGTCTTGTCATTTAGAGAAGGAACACCTCAAGACAAGCCTCTTACAGCCTTTTTAAAGGAAAAGTTTGGCCCTGAATTTGTCATAGGAAAGATAATACAGATGACCTCATTTTTCTGTGCACTAGACACAGAGTAGACATTATTTTAATTTCATTTGTATTTTCCACTTGTTACAAATACTGTATGAAAATTTCATTATTTCAGTTCCTTGGTCAGTACTGTCAGCTTCACTGCTTTGAAAGGTAAGCAGGCTTCCGAGTTTGTCAGTTAATTTGATTTATACTTTTGTCAAACCTAGAGCTTGCAGTCTTTCACTTTTTCTGAGTCTTCCTGAGAGAGGTTAGAAGTCACATGAGGGGAAGGGATGCTGGTCAATCAGATTTGGTTATTCTTCCTGAGTGAACCTCACAACAGAAGGTGTTTCTTAATGGTTAGTTCAGAATGGGTTCCTAGATGTAAAATATTTTTTGCTATTGTTAGTTAGGTGATTGTGATGAAGGTGAAGGCTATAAGTTACCTTTGTAGCCTCCAAAATAGACTTATACAATGTATAGTCTGTCCTTACTCTAGTCAGATTCGATGGCTTGTGTAGAACATTGCTCTGTGCTTAATCTGTAATATTGGCCATAAGGAATATATTACACGAGGTCTTTGAAGTCTGTACTGGCTTCCTTTTTGCCTCTGGGCATAACTCAGGATGTTCTTATTGATCTATAAAACCCTATATGCTTTGAGTCCTAGGCAATAAATTCTCTCTTCTTTATCTTCCATTATGACACTTGAGATCAGCCAGGGCATACTGACTATACCTGAGTGTCTGGAGAGGTCGAATGCTCAGTGTGAAGGGCCCAGGAGACTGGATTTCACCACTCCTAAGGATCCACGAGAGCTCCGTTCTGCTGCTTGGCATGGTGTAAAGGCCATTGTTCAATCAGATCTTTGAAAGGTGACTGTGGGGAAGGCGCAGGGAAGAAACCTGTTAACCAGATTAATTTAAACGTTTGTATATGTACCCAGGGATAAAGTGCTACATTTAACTACACGCTTTTTTCAACTTAAGTGCTTCTTGTATTTTAACAGCCTTGCTTCTGAATGAACCTAAACACAGTGGTAAAGCCATCCATCACTCTTCAGAGAGAATGGTATCCAGAATTATCCACACCTTAAATCTTGCTTTCTCCATTTTCTGTAATGGAAAACCCCACACTTTTTGCAATGGATGCAGAATAATAAAAGGCATATGTTCTGTAAAGATTCCAAAAGAGAATTCCCTTCTTCGTGGTCATTTATAAGTCTGTCAGGATCCCATCCTCCATGTTTCTTAGACACTATAATGATGTCCAAAGGGCAAAGTTTTGTGCAGAGTGCACACACCTGTCTAGCAGCACAAAACAGCCACAGGGAATAGAAGGGTATGCACTGACAAGTACAAATGACTGCCAGAGAGCCTTGTCTTTGCAACCCACATGGTCACTGAACATGCACAAAATAAGAAGGAATTCCCAATTTTTCATAAAACTTGGGCCTGCCCAGTTTTAATAATAACAGGAAAAGGCCAGAATTAGAATGAAGGCTGCACGGAAAGAAAGGTTCAAAATTCATTTTTATGTTTTTATTGTTAGTCCCAAAGAGAAGACCAGTAGGGCATTGCACTTCTGACTTGTTTCCAAAGGCAGATACTTTGAGAATAACTACAGGCTCAGATAAATGACTGCAGAAAAGAAACTGACATTTATTACTTTGCACCTTAAAACAGAAATGACTGTCAGGCTATTTTCTGTTAAGCAATAAGCATATTAGTAATGTACTTCAAAGCAGCATAAAATGTGATTTGGAGCATGATAAGAGAACTTGTCTGAAAGTGAGGTAAAATTGTAATAAATGCAACTGTTGAGAACTTGTAAGGTGTTGTGCAACAAGTTAGCATAGTTTTAAAGCTCATACAGAAAACATGTTAGAGAACCAAGATACTCACCCCGCAAATTCTCAAAGCAAAGATTTTTTGAATGCTGAGGTTTTTCTATACTACGTGGTACTTTTTAATTTTCTCAGCAAATTACATTTGAGAGATTCAATGGAAAACATAACATATATTCTCATTAATGAGAATGACTAATTAGTTCTGATTTATGTCTTCTTCATCTCCCTAAGATTTCGTATTACAATTTTATTTTTTTCTACTTGCTCTTATACATAATGTAGACAGAATAATTTAGGTCAGGCTGTGTCTTCAAAGGAGGCAATTTATCACTTTTATCGAAAAAGACATTAAATACAGACTGAAAAGGGGGAAATATTTAAGTTTATTTTGGAAGTCTAGGAAAATTTACATTAGAGTGAAGAACTGTCTGCCCTAATTATAATTGCCACCTCTTCTTGAGCATTTGCAGTAAGATTTTAAGACCAGATTGAAGACAATGTGCCTTATTATCATCCAAAATATGTTTTATGATTTTATGCATACATTGAAAGAAAAACGAAACAGGGTTTTACAAATGAAAAAAAAAAATGAGAATAACAGCTTGTTTATTTGGGGTAACATTTTCGGAAACTCATAGGTAACATTGAAATGTAACACTTCTTTTTTAAATAAAGAGATTTAGGGCAATAAAGCAGGATTTTTTAACATACATAGACACTGAAGTCAACTGGACTTTGGTATCTACATACTTTCAAAAATGTTGCCCTAAGGAGTGAAAGTCCTATTGATTTTCAGTGAGCCAGTCGCTTAAATGCTTTTGAAAATTTTACCCTCAGGTTAAAATTCTGAAACTCCTACTCAGTGTTAAGCAGGCAAAGTCCCATCAACATGCCCCAGTTGCAAATAAAATAGAAACTGAGTAAAGGTTTTGAAGTCTGTCTTGTTTCTTTACATGTAATTAACTGAACTCTTAATATATCACTATGTTTCAGTAAACTGCTTTGTGTTTCTAATTACGTGGTCTGAAATGATTACAGTGTATTTAAAAAATGCACACTCTACAACAAACCAGCTAAGAAAATCTGGCATAGTTTCAGGATTTCCTAGGCAAACACTTGCCAAACCTGTTGTTAGATCCAAAGTCATAATTTAAAAACAAGCCTACAAGGTATCTGGAAGAAGATCCCTCTTTCCTTCCTTCTGCTCCATCTCCCACTCCCTTACAAGGAAATCGCTTTACCTTATCAAAACAGAACAGTTACTGACATTTGTCTCCTGGTAAGAAACCTATCCCTGCTACGTTCAGATTTTAGATTTGGCTAGTGCATATTCTTGTCAAAGAAAAAAGTTACCTTCACCAACAATGTTAGTGTCCAAATTCTTCAATCAGATAAACATGCACAACTCCCTATTGAAATTAAGGAAGTACCTGAGGGCAAAACCTGGCCCCAAATTAGAATTGTAATAATTGTAATACTGTGTAATCCTTTCCCTGCCAAGAGACAGAAATGGCCCATCCTGCGCAGCAAATTCACAGACTTACCACGCACTCCATATCAGGGTTTCACATATAACCTGTGAACCAGAATATAATTGGACAAAGTGTATACAGTTTATTTTATTAAAATTAATCCATCCAATATTATGGTGCATTTGTACAGTACTGAAAATCTCTTATTTGCACATGTAGGATCTGCTATAATCCAGCAAATGTTTCCACATTATTACACAGTTTTAAACACTGGGAACCTTAATTAAGATGGAGATCTGTCTCTCTCTCAAAGAATCTATAAGAGTATCATTTCATGTGTTGGTGTTTACTCTCAGCTACTGATATTTCCTTCCTACCCAACGTTAGTTTCAGTCACCTGGTTCTCTTTTAAGTCCCAACCTGTTTCATGGAATCAATGAATGAGTCAGGCTGAATGAAATTAAGACACAGAACCAAGTATCACCTGCCTATGCAGACACTACAGCCCATTCCAGACTTCCTTTCCAGCAATTTTAATTACCTTAAATTCATGTGTAAAAGAAAATGTGACAGAAAGAGCTGATAGATCCCTGCCAATTGAAGATCTTTTCACTGGCATGCTCTAGAATCTCTTTTAAAACAATAAAATTACATTTTTACTAAACTAAAGCTTAGTAAAACTTACTATGACTACAGTACAGCCCTAACTAATAAAGTGGCAAAATGCACACCGAGAGTCAAGTTTCCAAAATCCTAGGGCTAAGTGCTTGATAGTTTTTTAGGCGTTTTTACAGTGAGAACATTTTGTTGTTGCTGTTGAATCACGTACACAAATATAATATATAGAAACACAGGCACACTCAGTTTCTCTAAGAGTGTGAAAAATGCTATTGCCATAAAGTTGAGAGGTAGGAATGAATATTCAGTACATTCCACACATTCTCCAGGTTGTATGTAAAATTTAATATCATAACACTTTAGGGAAGAACAAAGAAAGTAAATTCTTTGCAGCAGTAGGTATCGAGATTTCAAAATCTTTTCTTCAATCCAAGTCAGAAAAAATCCTCACATTCTGAGACTCCTTACAGAAGAAATTTCAGAGAAAAAAGAAAATCTAACCAGATGTTACTGCTCAGTTTTGATTTTTTTCTTTGATTAATCTTGAGCTATGGATGTCGTCTATCTGGACTTTGACACAGTCCCCCACAACTTCTTTCTCTCTAAATTGGAATGATATGGATTTGATGGGTGGACTGTTTGGTGGATGAGGAATTGGTTGGATGGTCACATCCAGAGGGTAGTGGTCAATGGCTTAATGTCCAGATGGAGATCGGTGACAAGTGGTGTCCCTCAGGGGTCTGTATTGGGACCAGTACTGTTTAATATCTTCATCAATGACATAGACAGTGGGATCGAGTGCACCCTCAGCAAGTTTGCAGACAACACCAAGCTGAGTGGTGCAGTGGACATGCCTGAGGGACGGGATGCCATCCAGAAGAACCTGGACAAGCTTGAGAAGTAGGCCTGGGTGAACGTCATGAGGTTCAACAAGGCCAAGTGCAAGGTCCTGCACCTGTGTCGGGGCAATCCCCAATAGCAATACAGGCTGGGGGATGAAGGGATTGAGAGCAGCGCTGCTGAGAAGGACTTGGGGGTACTGGTGGATGAAAAGCTAGACATGAGCCAGCAATGTGTGCTTGTATCCTGGGCTGCATCAAAAGAAGCATGGCCAGCAGGTCGAGGGAGGTGATTCTGACCCTCTACTCTGTTCTGGTGAGACCCCACCTGGAGTCCTGCATCCAGCTCTGGAGCCCCCAACACAGGAAAGACATGGACCTGTTGGAGCAGGTCCAGAGGAGGGCCACAGAAATGATCAGAGGGATGGAGCACCTCTCCTGTGAAGACCAGCTGAGAGAGTTGGTGTTTTTCAGCATGGAGAAGAGACAGCTCTGGGAGACCTTATTGCAGCCTTCCAGTACTTAAAGGGGGCTTATCAGAAAGATGGGGACAAATGTTTTAGCAGGGCCTGTAGTGATAGGACAAGGGGTAATGGTTTTAAACTAAAAGAGGGGAGATTTAGACTAGATATAAGGAAGAAATTTTTTACAATGAGGATGGTGAAGCACTGGAACAGGTTGCCCAGAGAGGTGGTAGATGCCCCATCCCTGGAAACTTTCAAGGTCAGGTTGGACGGGGCTCTGGGCAACCTGATCTAGTTGAGGATGTCCCTGATCATTGCAGGGGGGTTGGACTAGATGACCTTTAAAGGTCCCTTCCAACCCAAACTATTCTATGATTCTATGATTCTATGATTCTATGATTCTATGACTTTTAATAATGGTGGTTCAACAGCAGCAAGATAATGCCTGCCTTAAGCATGACATAAAGGATTATTTACCTTATCTAAGCTTAGAAGTGTCTCAGTATACCTTTATGGTAATAAACAAATATTAGCTGTACTTGCTTAATCACAGAGTTTTAAGCAAAATCATCCTCTAGTCTGAAGTGCAGTGGGATTTCAGTCTTCAGCTAATGCTCTATATACCTATATGATCACAACAGATTAGCATTTAGAATTAAAATGTAGTTAAAGTAATATGGTTAGAAAACAACTTAACAAGGAAACTGCTGTCAGCAGAGATAATCAGCAATGATGAATTTGAAATTACTGCTTCTCCAAAGATTAAACTTTGTCCATACTGTTCATAACTGACCGTAACAGTAGTTCTTGTCACTATTGCACCTGACATCAGTGTCCAGAAACTGAATAGGCTCCATAACCAACGTGTGTTACCCCATATTCAAAACCTTGTCACTACTTACCTCTGTAATCTGCAGGCAATGAAGACATTCTTTTTCCAATGCAAAACATGGTGGTTGTGAGAGACATTTATTTTGGGACTTCAGTCTTAAGTCTATTTGGAATTACAAACTGGTTTAGATGACATATAAACAGTATTCAAGAAAGAAAATGTCAGAACATTCTGTTTGTTCACTTGGCCTTTCTGCAATTCTTCAAAGCTTTTAAGAGCGTTGCTTTTCTAAAATATATCCTAACATGGAAACGTTATACAAATAAAGCTTTCAGAACTGTCAACATCTGAATTTGTTTTTCAGGAGGAATATTTCCAATAAATTTTTGCTCTGAGGAAAAACAGAAAAATGTCCTCCCTTCTGGGAGTTTTCATCTAAAATGTAGCTCGTCTCACACGTTCATGCCTGCCTGATTAGAACAACATAACAATTTTTACTGTAAATAGAAAATCTTGCAGGTGAAAATCCCTGGCATGATTCTTCCCTGATGGTAAACAGATTGGCCTCCTGTAAGTCCAGGAGATGCGTGTTTCCTTTTTAAGGTTGGATGTAGCAAGCCACCTTTGTACGAACAGCCAGTAAAAGATGGTGTTTTGGTATGTGCCTCTGACCTGCATAATTTTTGTTTTTCTAGTTACTTGCTACCTTTGCTACCTCTTGGGAGGGTAGCATCATGAAATCCTGCCTTCCAGCTTCCCTTCAGAGTTTTGCATCACAGATGCTCATTTCCATCCAACTATTGTGTAGCCGAAGGGAATTAGCATTCCATACCGACTCCCTCCTTTACTTTTTCCATTGCAAACTCTGGCAAGCTGTTGGAGCGTAAGAGGTGTGATAATGACTGCTTGGCATTTCCATGTCTGTCCACCTGGTTCCTCTGTGCAGGGAGGACCTTTAGCAACCAACAGAGGAGACAGAGGATTGGGAGGGTATCATCTCTCTCTCCAGAGATTTTTTTGCACAGTTGAAGCTTCAAGAGAGTAAAAGCATTTGAGATACTTTTATTAAGGCTGCATACTAGCACAACATCCTAAAGAGCTAGTAGATCAGGCAGGTCCAGGAGGAAATCTGGGGACAAATTTTATAAGATAGGTATTCTGAGGAGATTCTGTTAACTTGTAGATGGCAATGCATTTTGCACCCATTTATGTAAAAAATGAGTGAAAAAGAATTTTCTGTGACAGATGAAAGTACCTGTTGCTGTAAAGCTCCTTACAATAGTAAAGAACTATATCTGTGAGGTTTTGGTTTTTTTCCTTTAAAGAAATTACTTAAAGGAAAAATACTTAAAAAATACTTCTATATGTACAAGAAGTTATAGCATAATTTCTGTTTTATAGTTGTAGAGAATGTCAGTAAATGCTGTTATATCCCAAATGCCTACATGAACTTTTAGGTTGTGCCCAGTCTAGCCTATATCCAGTTTTACATCTGCTTCTTACATGAACTATACCTCATTTACATATATAGCACATTATAAATTGTGCATAGAATAGATATTTTGTGCTCCTTCTAACAAATAATATGGAGAACATAAAAGAAGGATATCTTACTCAGAATAAAATATTTTGTTCTGGGCAACCCAATACATAATTCTTGTCAACACTCAGTATCATTATAAGGTCTGTTAAAAAAGCACTAAAACTGAACTACTGGAACTAATTTACTCAATAAGACTTTAATGACTTTCCCTGTTCTTCAGTGAAGTGAGGAAAGTGGTTATTTTATTACTATCCATTTCATCAACAAGTATAAACAAAAATGAATGGATATGATTGTTACTAAGGACAGAGGTATATATGGCCATGAAATATTTCATTTTACTGTACATTCTAGAAAACACTTACTGTCAAGAATAAGCTATTTAAGATAGATCATTTGTTTTATAAATTGTCAGAAGGAAGAACTGTGCATGCTTTTGCTGTAGCATTACCTTTCTTTAAGGGCCCAATTCAAACCTTGTTGAAGTCAATAGAATTCTTTCAATTGTCTTAAAGGGAGTTGGATTTAGAGGCCCCATGCAGTAACACAATCACCAAGAGACTAGATGGCAGTGTTCAGATAATCTGTGTTCATAGCGTGCACGTTAAATTAACTTAAAACATCTGTCCGGTAGGTGGCATATGAGATCTCATAGTCTAAAATGTAAATAAAGCAATGGCACGTCACCACCAACACAGGAAAATTATATTTCACCAGTTAGGTCTAAAAGGCCAATATGAACTATAACTGTCTATATGCAGCAACCAATGTGGTCTTTTTATTAGCTTTTATTTAATTAGCATTATTAGATTCACATTTCCATGTTAAAAAGAACTCATCATATTTATGAATAGCATGGTTATAAAATATTTGATTTATCCAGCTTGTTAAAAATAGTTTACATTTTTCAGTTTTTCCATTACTTAATGTTTATTACTAATGTCAGCACACTTGTGCTTATAATGCGGTGGCAGTCCTTCCCAAGTCCTCGTTCCAAACATCTGAGGGAAGACTTTTTCTCATTCTTCCTGACAGAAGTTTAGTCTGCTTAGAGGTCATTAGTGAGTGCATCATTCCCTAGAAGCCCCCTTCCCCTCCTATATGCATCGCTTCCTATGGACATTCAGCACTGAGACTCCAATTTCAACCTCATGCCACATGCAGTAATGCCACTGTAGAAAATCTGGGATTGTCCTTGAAAGGGAGGCTTGGGAATCCTCCATTCCCATTCGAGTCCTCTTTGTATCACTAACTGTTCTTTATTTTGATACAATAGGTAATATGGCAGTGACTTAATACCGCATCACCGCATAAGACTGAACACCACTTTGTGAAACTACAATACCTGAAAGAACTTCAAAATATCTTAATTATCCCACACACAAAGATTAAAGGAAGGAAGACAGTCCCAGGAATAGAGACGCTGCTTAATGTAATCATACTTCAGGATTACTCTTGGTTATTAAGGTCCTTTTTGGCTGGAGATGTTGCAGAGGATTGAAGTCGCTCATTGTTTGCCTTATTACCTTCAGCAAAACATCTGAGTTTGCTCTCCAAATCTAGCCTTCAGCTTTGTGGCGCACATAATCTTTGCATGGTAAAAGTTCAGGCTGTATCCCGAACCCTAATTGGTTTGGGCTCCAGCATCAAAAGTTGGTGGTGTACTTGATAATATCTCATTAATCTAATCTCATGATTTTGGGGGCATTACAATGTTTTTTATGTCTAGGATTTGCATCTATATTGTCAAGCATGTATGGATCTCAGAATATTCTCAAGACCTAGCTCTCCCGTAATTCACACCACAAACCCTTAAACTAATACCAAGGCGTTATTTTAGCATGAGTGCCAGGAGGTGGAAAAACTCTTGCTATACTTAGAAACACTGATTATACTCAGTGGCTGTGCGTGGGCCCAGCTTTTGTTCAGGCTGTCTGCCTGGCCTGCACCCAGGCAAAATCAATCATAGTAATGGTTCATCAGCTAGTACTGGGAGGTTGTTTTTCTTTATAACAGTGTAGATTATTTAAAACCAAGATGTGAGTGGGCTATGTACAAAAGTATTGATGGAAAATTTGTGGGACATGTGGCTTAGTGTGCGCATGTGTGCAGTCAAACCCACTTTTCAGTTTGTAGTCTAGACATGGCCTTATGGCTTGGATTTGGAAATACTGAACCTCACAGAGATGAAAGTAGGGTATAATACCCTAAGGCAGATGGGTTGGAATGTGGAGAAAACCTAATAATGCAGGTTACTTTAAAGTCTGCAGTATAACTGTGGTCAATCCCACTCTTTTAAATGGGGAGAGGGGAATTTCATCTCATCAAAATTTGGCAGGTACAATTCAAGATAAATAGTTTGAATCTCTAGTGACTGTGGTTTGGAAACAAAATTAAGCTTCTAATAAATTTCTGTAAATTTTCTTTCCGAATGTTCTACTAAACACAACTTCTCTCTTGGAGGCAGCTGTAATAATACAGTATTTTACATTTGTAAAGTGCTTTTCATCCTGAAAATTCCCAACAGACTTTGCAAACTGCATTTGTTCAAAATCACCTAAATGTGACTAAACTGCATGGGGAGCAACAACCAGACATGGAGACACAACACATACCTTGGACCATGAAAGTTTTGGCCAAAAACACTAGACTAAAATTCTATCGCTACTGAAAGAATAATGCTTTTTTTTATCTATATGAAATGGCCAGGACCCTGGATTTTTCAA
The DNA here is from genome assembly GCA_009819775.1 of Phoenicopterus ruber ruber. Lineage (NCBI taxonomy): Eukaryota > Metazoa > Chordata > Aves > Phoenicopteriformes > Phoenicopteridae > Phoenicopterus > Phoenicopterus ruber. Next base: position 33,461,349 of record CM020216.1, read on the forward strand.
AATACTTAGTTGATTGTGAACTTTACCAGTCCACGAAGTACCTGGGAAGGTAGAAACAGTGAAATGATTTGCTTGGGACTGGAACAGTAATAGCCAGGGTGTCTTAAAGCTAATGCGTAGAGTGTTGGGCTTTCCTTGCCAGATATATCTGGATATTGGTTCCAGCTCTCTCTGTTTTGCGTGCAGATGAGACATTTGTCGGGTACAAAGCCTTAACGAGGCTGCAGACAAGCAAAAGCACTTTCCTACAAGAGGGTGACGAACTGAATGTTACTAGCAATCATTTACCAGACTGATATGCTCTGTTAAAAATAGAAAATACTAAACATAGCAGTAATTTAGAAAGAAAAGAAGTACTGCGTGCAAGCAACTAATGCAAGTGACAGTATTAGGTGAATGTATGGATCATGAGCTTTTTTGTTACAGTGGAAATAAAATGGAGGATATAGCGAGTGCTCATTTTGTTAGCTTACAAAACTGTCATATACATTATATTTTGGCATCAGGCATGTTGAAAGATCCAAAAATGCTTGATACAAGTTAGAACTCAAATGTCTACTTCTTTAAAAGAAAGAACTCTCATGGAGTTCAACTGAAATTGTGCATAAGTGAGGCAGGATCTAGCTTGCTGAAGAGTAGCTGCACCATTCACTGAAATGCAGTTAGTTAAGACTGGAAAAATAATGGACTTAGTACATGGCATTAGAAATATTAAATCAAATTGAAACTGCATTTTTGTACATTGAGAGAAAAGTCTAAACAAAATAAAAATATATTTCACCAGAAGAAACAGATTACACTGATTCTTGTTTTATGTACTCCATGCTACCTCACTCCTGCCAAAGACCTAGTCCTTATCCAAACATTTTAAGTAAATTATCAATAGAACACTTATGGACAAAGCACAACTCATATGGTATAGATAATAAACATGTATATAAAACATTTTTAAATGTACATTTTTTTTTTCCCTTTCTAATTGTAAACTAGAATCTACTTACTTTCCATTTTTTTATATGAGTTTTTGGAAGAATTTTCTTAAAATTGGACGATTTTAATTTTAAAAGAAAGTAATGATAACAATTGATGTTGTTTCTTGGGACCTATTGTTCATTAAATTTGTTTTCTTCTTTTCCACACATGGTCTACTGGCCAAGTGGTGTGTTGTTCTGTGCCACAGGCTGTAAAGTCTTTTATACAGTATTTCTTTGTTTCAAGGATAACTGTTTAGAAAAACAGAAGGAAAATACTCTATTTCTTTTTAAGTGTATGGAATGCAAATTTTTATTGTTTCTGAGATTGTATTTGCAGGAGAAACATAAAAAAGGGAAAACTGATTTTGGCTGAAGTCTTTAAAAGAGCCAAAGAAAATCAGCTGTCCAATTTAGTTGGTTCACGAGGATGGTTTAGTTTCTATATCAGCTTTACATTTGTCTGAAAAAGACAGCCACTAAAGCAAGGCACTATTTTTCACCGGAGCCCAAGAATCTGAGCCTATGGAAGTCACAAAAAATTATGCAAATTATTCATTCTAAAGGCTACAGATATGGCAAAATATTTGACGCACACATGAAAAGTATTTAAATGTTATTTGTTACTCTTCTTTAAATGGAAGAGTAAACAGAGCATGGATCCAATTTTATTGCATTTCCCAAAGCTTTGTTAACATTGGAAGGCCAGGGGAGATTGCTAGATGATTATATACAATACATCCAGGTATTTTTGTAGTGAACTTTGTAAACTGTCTTTGACTAAAGAATGTGTTTCAGAAAGGCACTGAAATGTGAAGGAAGACTTCAGCAGATGCAGAATCCATCTCTTCTGCTAATTTGGACATTCACCCTTGCCATTAAGAATGTATGTCTTATCTGTAGTCTGAAGGTTTGGGCTTTCATTTTTTTGGCCACAAAAAGATTTCTCATCTCTACTACTACCCAGTACTTTCCCTTGTAAAGGTACAGGCACACTAGGTTTCAGTAATCTCTCAGTCTTCTTTTATTTCTCTCTCATTTATCACTGTTCAGTCTCTCAGACAGCTACCAAGCTACTCAAGTGAACAGAAAGGAGTTATTTTTGTCTCTAAGAATATGGTATGAGGCCTACTATACACAGAATACAAAACATCAAGGCATTCATGACAAAAATCTAATTTAAAAACAGTGCTGTCAAATTCTCAGCAGTATCAAAGTGAAGAATTCCTTAATAAAAAGTTATATGTGTCCCCACCTTGTACGAGTTCTGCTTCATCATGCAAACAGATACTGCTGGAAAATTAATTAGTTGAGGCGGACCACCCTCACCCCTGTTTTTTGACATATAAAGATTATATAACAAGAAGTGTGCCCGTGTCAGGCTGGTTGATGATTTTTCATTAGATGCTGGCCATTTGTACCTCTGCACAGTCCAATTATGCATTGTCTCCAGAAACATCTTACAGTAGAAATTCCAGAATCATTAGACTGATTTCATTGAAATGTACTGGTTTATGAATAAGTAATACAGATGTTGTCTTTGATTCTAAAGCTAGACACAAATCAGGAGGTTGGTGCTTTCATGGACATGAAACTAATGTGTTCCTAGAACTTGTGGGATAAAGGTTGGTGTCATTTGATGTGAACTGGGGGCAAGGTTACGTGTTCAGGCAAGTACTGTGGTTTCAGACCAGAATTTCCATCCCCTAGAGGTATATTTCTTCTGTATTTCATCAGGGCAAACTTTTGAATCTGCAGAAGGCCTTAGCAATTATACTGATGCCCCACATACCAGTAGAGTGCTATAGTCCAGGTGCATACCAAGGAATAAAGGCGGTGAGTGCTGACATTTTAAACCACTTAAGGGTACATATAGGTGCTCCTCATATTTCATAAGTGCTGTAGAAGTCACTGAGAAGTAAAAAAAATTGAAGAACGAGCTTTAGACTCCTAATTTTGAAAAAGTATTGGAAGTGTTGGCTTAAATATCAAGAATTTATGAAGCATTTTGTACAGATGGTAATATATTTCCATGAGCTCTTTCAGTTTAGTCAACAGATACATAATGAGTGACACACTACAGGAACCATAGATTCTATTTTTATTTTCTACTATTCTGCTAGTAGAGAATTTAAAGTGATATTGTATACTTTTGCAAAAACAGAACCAAATTCCACTCAAATACACACCTGTAGCCCTATTCAGTGAAAAACGTAAATTCTTATCTTCTGGCTTTCTGTGAGATTGTTTTAGTCTGTCATGTTTCCTTTCCCTATTGTTACTATAGACTCCATGGGGTACCATAAGTGAAGATTCACCAGAATTCTCCACTTTAAGATCTTCCTTTTGTGCTGGCTTTTGTCCTGGCAGGAGATAAACCATCTCCTTCACTTTGTCTGGGAGACAGATGGGTATGGGCAACATTCTTCCACTATTGAGTCATTAATCAAAAGGATCTATTTTTCCACTTTTTAGTGGCCTCCTTTTTTCAAAATTTTGTCTTTGAGTAGACTGTTGAATATTTTCTATTTATATAAACCCGACCTTTTCCTAAACCAGCTTAAATTGATTAGTTTAGTCTCAATATTCTCTAAACCATGCAGTTTTTCTACACTTTTAATAAAATACAAACACTTGAAAGCTTCCTGCCTCCATGGCTCATTGAAAGACAAAAATGGGCAAAATGTAATGCAGCAATAAAGTGCACCGTTTCCCATTATTTTTTCCAGATAATTTAAATTTTGATAAAATTTAAAATTTGTCCTTGAGCATTCAAGTATTGAAAAATATTTGTGCGTTTCAAAAACCCAGTGCTGGTATCTGTGAAATAGATGTAGAACTATTCCTTATTCTTTCAGGCAGCTCCTAAAGGATATGTTGTGGGACACCATCTGGTGGATAAATGTAGTTAAAGCAAATACTTATATTTGCAAACAAGTTCTTTTTTTTGGTTCTATGAAGTTCATATTCGCTCAGATATCTTACAGTTTCCCTAGCCTTATCTGGTCTCATACTAAAGGAAGGTTAGAAGTACTATTCTGATGCAAATCCTTCACAAGCATGGCCTCTAAGTAACCCAGACCATGAAAGACCTTTGTGCTTAAAGTACTGAAATGTAACTAATTTTGAATGTTGATGATAGCCATGGCTGCATTTCACCGTTAGCATTTTAGCGTGTGCTTCTGGAGTGTTTACCATGTTTGTATTCACATCACAAAGCAATCTCAATGCGTAGGAACTAGGTTCCTTGTGGATGAGATCAAACTAGAAGATACGCTCCAAAAGCACACCTAATGCTCTCCAGCCACATGACCAGGCTAGAAATACCCCTAAGTAAACCTTCCTGAAATGTGTGGTGTGGATGTTAAACTCTCAGCCCTAACTCTTTCATGCCACAAATCCTTTCCTATTAGCCTGCGCTACTTACTAATGTAAACATCATTCATGTGGCTCACCTGAACGTACCTGCAGTGTAGAGACTACCTAGATGGGCTTTGTGAATCTGACTGGAAACTTCAGTCCATCCAGCAAAGTGAACTTCAGAATGGAAACACAGATGGGGCAGGCTCCTATATGCTTGAAGATTGGTTATATGGATCTAAGGTATGTAATGTAGTAGCTAAGTAAAAAGACCTGGATCAAAACTTTCCAGAACAATTCATTTTCAGAACATGTGCTCCCCCCCCCCGCCTTGGTGTGATAGGATGAATGTTTTGAGAGATTTCCTCAGAAGCAGGGTATTCTACTGAATTTCTTAGCATTTTGAAGACAGCATTACTGATATGTATGTTATACATTTGCTTGAAAAATGTTTTTTGTCTGCTACTTTTATATTTCTCCTGAAGCAAGCGAATACAGAGATAGGATATCTTTTTTTCAAATTAAAAAAAAAATGAAGACAAAGAATTGCATCTGTGTATAATTATAGCTGACGTGCTGAAAATTTACAGATCTTTTGTGAGCTCATCCTCAACAAAACCTCACAGAATCATCCCCTTTCTATGCCAACAAAATGAATTTTATAGCCTGGACTTTTCTACATCACAAATGTAAAAATAAAGCAGTGTGTTGGAAAATATTATCAGCACCAATGTATTTCTAATGAGCTATAATACATTGCTGTATGGTGGTTTCTAGGTTAAGCCTGGCTGTAAATTTGTCAGTACATACAACCATGTAGTACTTTCACCTTATATGATACAATATAGAATCTTAAAATATACAAGCTGTATATTTAAAACAAAGTAACCACAAATTCTTACAATTCAGAAAGCTGCAGTATTCCTGTGAAGAGAGGACATCATTTACGGAAATTGTTTTTACTAGGCACACCCAATTTTGACTTTTATGAGGCCAAGATAAGTAAAACTGATTTCTTAAGTTATTTGAACAACAAACGTAACTATTCGAGCTTCACATTCACTTTTAGGATTAGTAATGCCTATCAGATTGATGCTTGCATTTAACTAGAGTTCTTAATTTTATTTTAAGAATGTAAGAAAGGCTTTACTGGGTCAGACCAATGGTCTATCCAGCCCAGTTTTCTGTCTCCAGCAGTGGCAATAGGAGAGGCTATTCACAGAGAATAACAAGCCCAGCTGTTTTCAGAGGTCCATTCCTCTTTCACTTCCCACAATACACCATTGTTGTGTTAGGGATGCCAGAGGCACACCCCTACCCTATGGCGATATTGTCCATCTATTTGCCTAGTCTCTTTTTGAACCTGTTGACACAGTTTGCCTCTACAATCTCATGCGATAGTGAGTGCCAGGAGTCCACTACCTTCTGTTTAAAGAAATGCTTTGTTTTATCTGTTTCAAGATGATGTTCTATTATTTTTATCAAGTTCTCATATTGCAGGATAGAGTGAACAAAAGTTCTACCTTCACCTTATCCACTATTTTCATGACTTCATAACCCTTCATTACTTTTCTTCCTAGCCTTCTCCTTTCACTCCTGAAGACTCCCAACCTTTTTAGTCTCTCCTTATGAGGTAGCTGCTCAATCTCTTACTCATTTAAGTTGCCCTTAGAGCTACATGTTGTTACACAGAATGCCAAGACATTTTTAAATTTTTTGAGAGCTTCTCAGCAAATTCTGGGATCCAATTGCCATACTGGTGAAAAGAAAACTCAAGGTTTCCATATTATCTATCTGATAGTTGCTTTTCTAGTAAGACAGGTTACTTTTCCTTATTGCTTAAGGGTTCAAAAAAAAAAAAAATTCTGGAGAATATAGTTTGATTTTCCTCCTTACTAATTTCAACCCACTATTTTATATGTAATGCTCTTCATTAACTTCAAGTTTAAAATTTTGAGGAGTACCTTATTTTTGCTATAGCAGGCTAATATATTTAGCTGTGCTTCAGCAATACTTGCATTTTCCTCTAATGTGCTATTTGGTTATTCCTTTAATGCATTTATCTATCTACAGCTCTTTTAATTACGTTAGACTCTTCTGGAATGTCTTTAAAGTTTTCCTCAAAGACTCTGAATCATATATATTCATTGCTTTCTCTGACACTCAGTATTTCTCCTGCTCTAGCAACTTAGGCTGAACACTGGTTTTGAAAACTTTCTTTTTTGCTTTCATTTGAGGGGTGTTTTTTCCACCTGATATGTTGGAGGTTTAATTTTGCATTAGTAACAAGTATTATGTACAAGTACAGAAGCTTATGGCCATAGGTAGCTATCTTCCTTTCTCCCAGGAGAAAAATACAAGCATTCTACTGACTCTTACTGATTTATAGAACACAAAGGCCTCATTCATTCTCATTTCAAGGTCATCGCTATGTGATCTTCTTGACAAGTTTGAACAACTTGCAGATAAGCATCAAGAAGTCCTCATGAATAACAATGACTAAACTGTCAAGACAGTAATAGTATGATTGAAGAGAGCATCCTCTAAATGCAACATATACTAAGGAATGTGGAGAAAACTTCTATGCCTTACAGTTGTGATAAAATGGGATGTGCCATTTTTAATGGTGAACTGGATTACTGATTGGAATCAAGTCTTAAACGAACGGCTTATTTAGCCAAGAAGAGAGGGGTTTTGACATTTTTAATAAAGCAGAGTGATGTGCAGGAAGCTCAGAGAATATAATATCTTTCCCTGGCTCCTTTGTTCCTCTGTGGGAGGCCACTGTATAGCATTCAAGGAAATTCCTTGATGCTGCTGAGTTTCATATGAGCAGATTGACAGGATGCACAGTTTGGCACAATTGTCTGTTTCTGATCGGGATTACAAATAGCAGGGGTGGCAAAGATCCAAACTGACCTATACTGGCGGAATAATTCGAGTGATTATTCAGGGAACTGTACTGCAAACACATTTAGTCCTTTACTTTCACGTGGAGTTCAAAAAGCTGCAAAAGGCTCATGGTATGCCACACAATTGTGAGTTCCGCGCTGCATGTGTTGATCAATAACGTGGTGAGGTAACACATGAGACTGAGACAAGAAGATACGTACAACAAGGTTCTAAAAAGTGATAAACTGAGTTTATTTAATTCCGAGATAAACTTCATAGAAGTAGGACAAATGTGAAAATTGGATGGTAAAGATTCCCATGCCCAGTACGACGAGGAATGTCATGTATACTAATTAAGCAAACAGAAACAAGAAAATAGCTTGTATGTATTTTTGAGGTGCATACAATTCACAATAGAACAGGTTTCCAGTCTCAGTGCCAGATAAGCCTAGCCAAAAAGGATAATTGATTGGCTTTATGCACCATTGCACAGTGTCTACAGGCATTCATAATCTATGGTTGATTGCATTTTGAATATTGCCAAAATGAATACAATCCCTTCATTGTTAAACAAGATCATAATATTTATATTGACAATTGAGAACTTTGAATAATACATAGTCTCATCACGTCTTTTCTATAAAATTAAGACTCTTTTATGTCCAAAATAAAAAACAGATTGCACAGTCCAAATAGTTAGGATTTTGTCAGCATTTTTAAATTAAAATTGCTTATTTGTGTAAGTTGTGTCTATGTCATATAAATATGAAAATACATTCTCACAGTGTGGACTTGGATTCAATTCAACTTCCAGTTTTTCTGGTATGTTCTTATAGTAAGCTATTGGCCCTCTCAAAATGAGATATAAAGGAAGTTCTTAGTTTGTGAGGCTGAGAGAATAAAACAATGTTCCCATTTAAAAATTGTTTGTCTCAAAAGTTAGTATTAAATACGGAGACATCTTTCAAAAAGAGTGACCAGATTCACTTTGACAAAGCACGGGCTGAGGGAGAGTATGTTCTCTCTCTGAAAAGCATCCTGCTTTTCAGCCAAAATTTGGAATAAAAAGTTATTTCAACATTTCTGATGGTACATGGAAACAGTCACTATATTCTGTGAGTGTCCCAGTCAAGCAAGAATGTAGGATCACTTTTAACATACCAATTTTCAGGCACTTCAAAAAATTCTTATCAGACTCAAACTTGATGCAGTGGCATGCACTTAAGTATTTTAAAAGTTTCAAAAACTCTTTTATTAAAATATCTTTAAATCCACTTCCTTTTGTTTTTCTTTCTAATTGCAGGGAGCCCTGCTATTTGGGCATAGAGTTGAGAGTCAGTAGATCTTAATTTTATTTCCATCACTGCCATTCTGTGCTTTTAGAATTCTGTGCTTTGAATTCTCCATGAGTAAAATATGGATAAAAATAACTTAATTGGTATAAAGTTTCAGGATTTATTGATGACATTCTCTCTTCACACAAACCAATGAGATTAATTTCGGTTGCTGGGCTTACAAAAAAGCTGTAAGGTGTCTAGATATCCTAGAACAATTTTGAGACCTAAAATGATTGATCTTTCTTTAAGGGAACAGTTTAACAAACTTTCATCTGCATGGAAGGCAAACAGGCTGTCCCAGGCCAAGGCAAAGACAGCACCAGACACATTTGTCTTTTTTAAGGGAAGTTTTTGTTGTTAACAAAACTTAAGCAAAAAAAAAAAAAAAAAGGGAAGTGGAATAGCCTCACCATTGCAGTATATTCAGTGGACCAGCAGTTACATTTTGCTCATGTGCTCATGGAAGGCTTGGAGTGAAATTCCTGCCGCAAATCTGGCAGAGGAGTGATTTGGGGCCCTCTGTACTTACTGGATTTGGGGCGTAGACCTTCTCAGAAGAAAGCACACACAGAAAGACTGATGCAACTGGCATGTTGTGCTGATGCTGGGCAGTCTCTGGGACAAGGGGAGTCCCCTTGAGTACAGTGCCCCTGCCCAAAAATTACCTCTGAATGTTCTGTTCATTCTTTACAGGCAGAGGAAAAGGGCACGAGGCTGCTTTGGGCACCTAACTCCCACAGAAGTCACAGCTGCGAATGGCATTTTTTGTTGGCTAGCTTAGTTTACAATATCTGCCCTGCAAACTGATTTCAATTCATCCCCTTCTAGACACCTAATTTTTCCAGGGCATCAAGCATGGCAAGTTCACTCAAAATTCTGAATTTCTGTAAGGGAGAGGGTTTTCAGGAGTCAGACACAGCAATACTAAGCTTTATAACTCATGTGTCTCCCTTTTAAATCTAGATAAAGGTCTTCTGCTTGTGAGTGTTAGATAAAAAAGGAGATAATCTGTCCTGTGTGAAGAATGCCACTGAAGCGAGGCATTGCTTTCCCCTAATTTTCACACAGTTGCATCTCATAATGGGATTGTTAAAACAGGGGCACTTATTTCTGTTTTTTTTATCTTACCTTTAGGTCTCTATGATTCCGCAACTTAAATTTTTTCTTTCTTCTTGTCTACTGTTCCTCCACTATCCTTGTGACACAAAATGCCATGGGCTATACAACATGAGTGACACTGGATCGCTGATATAAATGCATCTGCTGAGTGTCAGAGTATAATTAGAAGCTGCACAGTGAAGAACTTTAAAGACCAACAGTGAAGTCCTGAAGGCAATCGGAGCATTGAGGATAGAGGTGCCGCGCTCTGTTGTTGTCAGGAGGGCTGCAAAGGCACTTGTCCGCACTGGCTGTTCTGCGAGGGCCGTGAGGTCTGACTGCCTTACCGAGGTGACTGAGGATGCTTTGAGGACAGAGCACCATTTTGGAATTTTACTGTGGGATGTCTCAGGTACCACTTCCAAATATTCATTTGTGTCATTTTTGAAGTTCTGTGAGAATTCTGCAGAACTGCTTTCTACCTTTGTTGAAGCTATTTCTAAAACATTAATTGGGACTTCTTTGGTTCTTTTAGGCAGTATGGGAGAAGATCAGAGAAAATTGTTCAGGATGTGCTGTTTAATTTTAGTACACACATTGTATGCCAAAGCTGTTTATGTATGTGGTTAGCACAGTAACAGAGAGGGGAAAACAAACAAACAAAAAACAACCAGAAAGCCAGTTGCAATGAATGGCACTTTAGCTTGTTCTTATTTGTGGTGGTGTTTTTGTGCTAGTGATTATTTGGGAAAAAACAGTATTTAACTACAGTCCCTTCTACCCCGGAGTTAAATATTCAGCACTGCTTACTAGTGACCTAGCATTAGCATTAAAAACCATAAGATTTACTAGTAGTTATTAATGTTTTAATAGTATGTGGTTTAGACTGGTCTAAGAGTTAAGATGGTACTGTATAAAAAGCTTGCAGATATAGATCCAACTCCAGTAAATTCCCAACAATGCACTGGCAGACACAGGAAATCTTGTAGAAAACTATCCCAGTGCAGACTAGGCAATATTTTATTCCTGGCCCTACAGAATATTTTAATCAAGTAATTTACATATATAAAGTGTAGTTTCAGAAAATGTATACATTTTTTTTTGTCTTTCAAGCTGAAACCAAGGACTAGATTTAAAAGCTATTCAGATGTCTAGAGTTACAAGCAAGTGTCTAATGTCACCTTCCAAAATGTCTAGCATAAATCAGTTTTCTTAGTCAATCAGATCGCTAAACATTAATTTTTAGGATTTTTTTAAAAACTTACTAGAACTGCACTTTGTCCCAGAGCACCAAAGGGAAACTGCAATACTGGAGAATTTTTTGAGAGATCCCTAATTTTATCCCAAGCTACTGTATTTTTGCCTTGGGGATGTTGATTACTAAGGTTGAAGAATTAATACTATCTGTGGAAGCTGGGTTCACACTTTCATCTTAGAAATCCGACTCTTCTTTCTTCCCACTTGGGCATATTCACAGTTCAGATAGAGGAGTCTGGAATAGGGTGTAAAAACTAAATTCCTGGACATAAAGAATGAATTAGAAAGTAACAAGGACTAGAAGATTTTCAAAGGATGGATGTTTGTTACTTTCTGAAAATCTGAAAAATTAAAGTGCATCAAATTGGGAACCAAAACTGTGTAAATATAGTGATAGTTTGGCATGAATTTCATGGAATATATGTTCTTTGCTTAAATTTAAAAAATTGGGGAAATCGAGGATTAAGGTTATCCCTCTAGATACCCTAATTTCTTCTTTATTAGGTGGACTAGTTTAACCAGGGTGGTTTTTATATATCTTACACAGTTAAACTGAATCAATACTAAATATTACAGCATTCCACCTTAAATTTAATCTATGATTTTTTGTTGTAACCAGGGAAAAGAATTTTGAGATAGAATAATTTGAAGGCAAATAAAACCCAGCTGTATTCTGAACTGTCTGACAAAATGGTGGTGGTCCTGGAAAACAGAATTACAATAAGCAAGATCAAACTTATGTCACTACTAAAAGATAGTAAGGAAACAAAGAAGTAACTAGAAGGCATCCACTCCATTTTGCAAAAGTATTTCAGAATTCTGAACTACATCCTTGTTGAACAGAATATTTTAAACATTTATGTGAAATCTTTTGTTTCAAAGTAGTGTATTTAAATCCAAAAGTTCAGCTCTTACAATTCTCCTTTCCATTGTGAAGTTACATAAGTTTTCTGGAGCACTAGAACCTCCTAAAAATGTTTGGCTTTAACAAAACAGTATATTTGAGTAATATTTGTTAGGTGAAAATCTTCTTATCACCTTGAATGAGCTAAAATAACAAAAGCCAATGCTACGTGTGTATGTATGTGAGTGTGCCTAGAAGTTTTCTTTTGTCACATCAGTTATACACCTTTTAATGGAAAGTTATTCCTATTCATCAATAAGCAGACAGACAAAACAGGGAGCTTCCTTGTATCAATAACCTTTAACTAGTAGCAAATCTTCTGTTTCCTCGAGGCAAACAATCAGGTAGCTCTGACACCTGCAGCTACTAGAAACATTTTTCTAAGAAGGAATCAAACTAGTGGGAGCCTGGGGAAATATAAATACAGCAAATGGATTGAAAATATGTCGGCTGGTGCTTAGAGATTGTACAATCATGAAGTACTACTCTTTGCTAATAAAAAACCCCTTAGAACCCACCCAAAGTTAGCTTACTGTGGTGTTGGAGCAATTATCAAATATATTTAGAAGAGGAGAAAGCTGTATTATGGATTAAAGCAGCGTTTATACACCGAACTATATGAAGGTAGAACAGCTTTCCAAGATGATGACAATTCCTTTTAATGTCTGCTGGTACACTTTACAGAACACATCTATCACTTTTTTAAAAACACAGATATTTCTGTAGAAGTGGAAGTGGGCTCTGCCCATATATGATTTTATAACTGTACATGTCTTTTTAAAAAGAAATCACAAACTCAGCCTGACAGGCGTAAAAGCCAAATCCTCAAAGGTACCAGTGTACCTAGAAGTCCAAGTAGTTGTCCAGAAGCTCTTTATAATTCATGTATTTTGAGTAATTCCTCTGCATTTGACAGTTCCAAAGAGTCCATATAGGATTCAAATTGTGCTCTGCTACAATGACTGTTACTTGTTCGAGTTCCCTACCACTTTTACAAATCAACTCTCAAGTATTTTTCTCCCCAGTACAGTTTTGTGTACTTGAACCTATATCTTTGTTAGTCATGGGCCTAAATAATGCCAATATATATCAGTATACATACCATGCCTCTACATATCATTGCAAGTTAATACTATGAAAAAATGAGAACATGGGCATAAGAAAACTTTAATCTAAATTTATTAAACTGTTCCTACATGACAGTGAGATCATCATGCCTACCAGCTGTAGAAAAACCTCTGAAGTCAATCACAACTATGTAGTTTGTGAGAATCTTGCAGTTCAAGAAGGTGCTCTTCAAGCATCATTCAATGTTACCTGCTCCCTTTTTCTCAAACATGAAGGCAAGAAAGAAGAAACAGAATCAGAAACAGCTGTGAAAGATAATTATGCTATTTTCATTCCGCTGCTAATTGGCAATAACATAACAAATTTATGAATGTGAGTATATGAACGTAGGAGGAAAACAGTGGACTTGATCTAGAAGGTTTGTTCCAGGCCTAGATCCTATTTTCTGTGCAGGACAGTATTGTAAAGGTGGCTTTTGCCATGTACACAGATTCAAAAGACAACTGAGAATTAATCCATTAATTGCTTTTGATAAACTGCTACAGTGTCCAGATGTCATTTGATCCTAACTCTTTTAGTAGATTTAGCTACTTTTTAATACCTTTAGCTTAGGTACAGTACTGAGTATATGGTAGTCATTAGAGAATAAAAATAGTAGTAGTAGTAGTAACGTAGTATATAATTCATTCATTCACACAGCTTAGGTCAGTAGAGCTTTGATGATAGACTAAACAGAAGTTACAGGATCCCAAAATGTCAAACCAGTGAGACTGATGGGTCATGTTTTTTCCCAGGGCAGAAGGCACGAAGAAACAATTTCAGTGCCAGGTAGCCAATAAACATAATTCATCCCATATTTAGATTAAGATGCATGATCAATATTATCTAAATTAAGACTTTTGTATGATTAAGATAATAACTTTAAGAGTTCTGGTTTTGTGATTGCACTCCTTTTCCCTTGAATCAATGTACATGCAAGTTCTTACACGTATAAACTCAAACTCTTCTTCAGACTTTAGTTTTACTTTGTATTTGCATATAATAATTTGCATGTATTTCATATTACCGTATGAATTCACCACAGGACATGTATTTGCCGTGTTATACCTTCATAGCATTAACTGAACAATTAAGTTACTACACTTTTGTTGTTGTTGTTACTGGGAATGCCTGTGCTCTCTGAACATGTTCCCTGAACCCTCATGGTTCCACAGATAGTGTTTAGGGACCAGCAATGGGTACAGACCTTCCAATACCCAAGGTAATTAACTTAGAACTGCTTTTGTGCATCTCTGCGTGGCACAGTCTTGCACCATGTAAACATAGCCTCATTGCCAACGTATTAAAAAGACAGAATACCAGAAGTTTACATCTGAAAATTACTCTGGCAGCCATCACAATTAAAAAATTATATGAAAATGAAAAGTTAAGGGCTTTTTTCAATATCTGTACGTTATGAAACTGGCCCAGTGACAAAGAATTCTCTGAATTAATAGGCACACTGCCATCAGACATCAGTAAGAACAGTATTGACTTCTACATGTAGAGAGCTCTGCGGACATTATCCTATTACTTAAAGGCTAAGGTGGTCAATTTTGTTAGGAAGCAGTGTTAAAAGTTTTAAACATGCATAATATGTTTTTATGAAAAATACCAACAATGTTAGTACTTGATTTCAAGTACTGAATACAGAAGTTTTACTTATGTGACTAACAGTGACACTTTTATAATAACTTCTCTATTAAAATACCTTCCCATGAAGCCTCGGGCATTCCAAGCTTGCACATTATAGAGGACTAAAAATTCCAGTTATCATGCTCTGGAAAGCATATGTGATCATAGCAATGGAGATTTTATATAAAAAAAAAAAAAATATATATATATATATGTTAGGATAGATACAAACCATTGTGGAAGCGCACATACAACACTTTGAAACATTAGGATGTAAATTTCTGAGACTAGAGTAATAGGATCATTTGACATAATGTTTACATACCCATAAAAGAGCTGCAGCAGACAAGAATTTCCTTTCTGACTGTCGATCAGAGTTGGAGGCTGAACACTCCAGCACACAGAATGGCCAGAGAACAAAGTTAAGCGTTGGTTATGTTGAAATGAATGATACATCCAAATTGTGCTGATAGAAAAATAAGACTGAGGATTTATATATCTGTTGGAACAGTTCTCCATCAGGCCTGTCACATTTGTGGTGCTGGTGGTCTTTATTCTCCAGGGTAGCATTCAGATGTCAAGTCAGACTGAAGCTGGATTTGAATGAGCTAGTTCATCCATATGATCCAGTTTGCTGGGACAATTTTGCCATAGGCTGCATGTGGACTATTATGCCTCTTCCCTTACACTTACCATTGTGTAACATATATTAATTTATATTACACATAATACTAGAAAAACTAAAGAATTCAAATCTCTTGTTTCCCAGGCAGTAGTCTAACCATTCAAGTTAATCACTAGCTTCACACTGAAAATAATCTGAACTGTTTAAATATGGGGTCAAGCTTGTATTATTTACTGGAAAGAAAAATCATTCTCCCAAAATTCTGCTCCTGAACTTGTTAGGGTCACTGGGATGTCATCAGCACCATCAGCAAGATTAATAGTATGAGCAAGAGAAGTCATTCAAATGCCTGAATGCTTTAGACAGCGTGGAGTATTTGAAACATCTGCACAGGGCTTGCAGCTACTGGACCTACGGGAGACCTGCACTCTTCTGGAGCAATAGCTGGAATGCAGGTGGGATATCCTATTGATCTTTCCTCAGGCTTCTGGGTTTCACCTGATAAACACTGATAAAATATTTCCGGTAACAAGAAGAAAAAAGGAAATATGCATTTATCTACAATATTTTTTGCATTTACTTTACACCTTTCCAAGTGAAATTTATTTACAGCCTCAAAGCAAGTTAATTGTACTAGTTTCTGTATAGCATTAGTATAACACAGACAATCTTAAATTTGTCCCAGATAATTCTCTTATTTTTTGGTGGATGTTCTGTAGGTATGCAGAACTGTACAAACATGTGAGATGGAAAATCATTCTGTAGTAGGATCTGCTTTCTTTGGGGGGGTTGGACTAGATGACCTCCAGAGATCCCTTCCAACATAAATTAGTTGATTCAATAAAATTAAGATGCAGTTTTTCAAAATACCTTTCATGAAAAAGCCATATAACACAGTACCTTTAATGATAAGTATTTAATTACAGAAGATAGTAAAGGAAAGAACTGTGCCAGCACCATGCTGTAATGGTGTATATTGTATCCATTTCTTAAAAAAAAAAGTGGTGAGTGCAATCTTACTATTTTATTTTTCATTGTTAAATATTTTTCTTTTTACACTAAATGAATGTGCTGTAAAAATTCAGGCCTTGTCAGGGAGATGCACTGAAACACACTCAACATTAAATCAGGGGTCAATAAGACTACAAAGGTGAGACTAATATGCAAGCAGTTTAAATTATCTGTATGAAAATGAAAAAAATATTTTATTTAAAATATTTGGGACATTGCACAAAACAAAAATCTTACTCGTATAATATATAGAGAAATGGAGATCTTCAAAACTGTCATTTTAGAAATTATACAGGACTTGAAAACCAGAAATTGAATATAAACCCCGAAAAATAAAGAACATAGTTCTAATATCGTAGGCAAAGAACAACTGAATTTTAAAGATTATAAATTTTGGTAATTAAAAACATCAAATATTAGACATTGGTTTTAGCATGTTGCATCTTTCACAGCTATTGAACAATAGGTTAAGTTACAAAGAGCCATTGTGCTATCAATTTTTCAGTAAAGCCCTCTTGAAATCGTTGGGAAGCCAGAAACAAAATAAAAAATGGTAGAATGATTTAGCCCATCACCTAATTATTGTCCGAGTGTCACTTGCTAGACTGTGATAGAACTCGTCCCACCATAGTTTCCCCAGAGAGGATGGAGAATGTGGGAGACTGGACTAGAGAGCTTCCAAGCCCATATACAGGGGCTCAGCAATGTGGACAGAGACAGTTTAAGTTTTAAACTAGGTTTAATCTGAACTTTATTATCTAAAGCAAACCTATGTTTCTATAATGTGGGCTCTAAAGTGATACAGTGACAATCCCCTCTACCCATGGTGTGGGGTTGAAGCATGGACATACTCAAACACACTAGGAGGACTCTGAAGTACCTTAGGGAATAAAAGGTGTTACTCTGTGGGTCAGATGAACTCCCTTAGGCATCTGCAGCCCTGGTGGTTTACAAAATTAATAATCTCCTGGTCTGGCCTACCACCTTTGTCAGAAAAACAGAAAATCTGTCCTTTGCCCTATTTTTATGTTCTGTTATCACATACTATAAGATCACATTGTCCTGTTGCAACTGCATATCCATGTATAAGCAAATTAAGTATTTTTAGCACAGAAGTGTAATGAGAACTTTTTGGAAAACATGTATAGTAAGGCGTTATTCTGAATATCCCGAAGGCCAAGTGATCATTTATTCATTTATGCACAGCAATCCAGGAATAGGATAAATAAGTGATAGGTTATGTATTTTAAAAAAGCACAATACCTAGTCAGTGTAAAATATGGTGATAGTTCAGTCTGAATACAAAATTATTCATTTTCTGCCCAAGCTCCTTTAAACTTAGTGGAGATTTTAAGTGTCAACTTGCAGATGTAGAAAGAGATTAACTTTAAACAGTCTCTATTTTGGCATCCAGACTAAGTCTGTAGCTGCCAGTTATTAATAGAGACAAGCACCTCAAAAACCCAAAACATACCAAAACAAACCTCAACCCATGCATGTCACACCTCTGTGTTGGAATGCAACAAAGTATCTTCTAGAGGTTCCCTCTCTCCATACTTTAGATTAGTGACTTTGCTTGTCGTATCATATTAATTGGACTACTTGATAAGACAATTTTATTATTAAAGCTGACTTTTTCTTTAACAACCATCTCACCTTTCACAATTCTTAAGTAGTAGTTTTATCTTGTTGATTGAAAACACAGAACTCGAATGTAAAATGAAAAAAATACAGATCTGTGTACCGTTTCTTTTTCTCCAGTACATTTCCTCTTTAGATGTTTTTAATACCCTAGAGATATTTTTAGAAGCTAAAATAAGTGATTAAAGACATTTCTGTTGTCAGTTTTATACTTTTAAGATGTCTAGTCTTTATTTGAGATTTCCATTTGTTTAAAGCTACCTAGCTGAAATAGAAGCCACCCACACAATTTTTCTATGAAAATTGGATATTTGCAATATAGTATTTGCACTGTAGTTCCATTCCTCCATCATACACACTACATCTAGTTTCAGTGGTCTGAACAAGCAAAGGTATGCACATAATTAATTCCATGAGCGACAGCTTATTCATACATTTGCACGCACAACTCTTGCTCTTTGTATATCAGTTGCACTTAATTTACAATGACTATTTCTGCTAACTTGAGTACTCTGTGTAAATTAAATTCTAAATAAAGCTCCAAGCTTTCAGACATATTTTTGTTGTAGCTTGATCAAACATTTTCTATTGTCCTACATGCACATAAGTGTGCACATATACACACACACTGGAAATGGCTTTTTCTATTTTTCAGCTTGTGCTATGCAGTAAAATGGTTATAAAAATAACAACATGGCAACAGTTGCTTGCACATGTGGATGTCATAAACATGTTTGTTACTTTACAATCAAACTCCACCAAATGTGCTGTTGCAGCAGCGGGCCCGTTCCAGGAGCGGGCATGGAAGACGTTTTCTCAGGCACCAAGGTGATTTGCAAGTTGCAAATGCGTAATAGATACGGTGTAGATTAGTTGTAAATTAAAGTCGTAAGTGTTTTCCTTCTAAGTGACAATATACATACATGCACATAGGATTTGTGCTTTAAAAAAACAAAACAAAGAACAAAACCAAAACCCCCCAAACTCCAAAGCCCCACAGGAGCCCCCTCCCCGAGCCTCGGCTGCCCGTGCTCTCGGGGCAGGCGCCCCTCGCTCGCCATCGACCTCCTTCCCCCGACACGAAGCCCTGACCGGATTAACGCCAGGTTCGGGCTGCCCAGCAGAGCCTCAGGCTCCCATTTCGGTGCTAAAGTGGTGCCACCGCTGCTAGGGGAGCGCTGGGACCGCGCTGCCACCGCCTCGCCGGGCCCCGCTCTGTGACCCCCGCGGGGCGGCCCGCGCCGGGCCCCGCGGTGCGCCCGCCTCCCCACCCGCGGCTGGCGCTCCCTCCCCCCGGCCGCCTAGAAACGGGACTCTAAAATGGCGGCGGCCGCCAGCACCGGTGGGCAGGTGAGCGGAGCGGCGGCCTCTCCCCTCACCCCGCCCAGGCGCGCCGCCAGCGCCGCGCTGCGCCCCCGCCTGCCGCCCGCCGCCCACTCTGAACGGCGGCCGCCCCCGGCGCGGCCCCTCGCCGCTCGCCCGCCCCCGCAGCGCCCCTGGCCCGGCCCCACAGGCAGGCGGCGCCGGCCTCGCCCCCTCGCTCTGCCGGGCCGGGGGCGCGGAGTTGAGGGGAAGGCTCGCTACCGCACACCAAATGAAGGCGTGCTCAGGTCTTCCCGCGGCGGCGGCGGAAGGAGCTAACCTCCCCCGCTCGCCCTGGCAGCGCGGCCGGCCCCGCCACCCCCGCCCGCCCTGGGGCGGCAGCGGGCGGCTCGGCTCCGCCGAGGCAGCCTGCCCTTCCTGGGAAGGATTTGGCCGGGAGAAGCCGCACACCTGAGCTCCGCGGGAGCAGCTGCAGGCCCTGCCGGGGCCTCGGGGTAGTGTGGTGGAGAGCCGGGGCTGGCGGGGAAGGGGCTCCCGGGGCAGGGAGAGGATGAGGTCTCAAATAATGGAGTTTGAGAACTAGAAATCTTGGGGCACAGTGTTCTTAAGTGTGAATGTCGAACGCAGTATTTGGGATGTCTGTTCAGCAGTAGGTGTGTGTTCCCCATCAGTATGTCTGGCAGCCACACGCCTTCTGCAGTCCCAGGGACAGACGGCAACATGCCTGACGTCGCACAGCCACTTTTCTCCAGACAGCACCTCTTGTTCAAGCTGCAGATCTTGTCTGTGTAGAAAGAAAAATATGGCCGTTTGTCCCAGATTCTTCCCCTACCTGACAGCTGCCGTCAGGCTGCTGGCCATATCGAGTTCCTGGGCAAATGGCCGCTGCCCTTACAGCAGCTGCGTGAAGTAAGCGGCCAGCGCGCACTGTGAGTGCCGCCAGCTCCTCGCTTCCTCCGTTCAGAAAGTGCCACAGGTCCGGCACATTTGCAAGTGCACCCATGGTCATTTTACGTATATTCGATACGCCCAGAACACCCTGGAGTGATTGTGCAGCCAATACAGGCCGCTCTAGCCATGCCCATCAGTGCTTCCAAGCCATTTGTATTTCTAAAGTTACATCAATTTTGCATTTTTAACAGTAGTGATCTTAATGAAGTTGGGCATAATAACTCATGTAGTAAACCCATTTTTTTCTGATAGTCATTTTACTTTTTATCAACTACTAGTAACTGAGATCCTTAATCCTTATGTTACTAGGATTCATTGCTTTTACAAATTATAGCCCATCAGCAATATACTCTGAAAATGAAAATTGTGTCTACGTTTTTCAACGTTAAATGTACAAGCAGAGTTTTCTGGATGCGTAATTTTAAAACGTCATGTGCATAAAGTAAAGTTGCATAAAATAAAGTTGCAACTGTGTTGCAAGGTAAGCAGTTTTCTTGTTCATCACCTGTACTGGGTTTGCTAACCTGAGTGAGAAGTTCATTCTCCAGTCAACATACATTACTTTTTCACTTCATGTCTATGAACTATGATTCTCCACAGGAAAAGAAAATTAGCATAAGTGTAACATAATTGTTGGAGTATTTTTATCAATTTAAGGTAGAGACTGCTAATTTAATATCTCTTTATCTCTCTTAGACTATGTTATAGTTTGCGAGATGCTGTGATGCGTATATTAATTTTGGTGTGCATATTGATTTAGACACTGAATATGCATATGTTGTAATGAATCTATAATTATGCAGTATATTATGCTGACAAATGTACTATATGCTGTCAGGCAGTAGAAAAACAGCTGAAGATCTGTGGCTTTAAGAGGAATGTGGATGTCTTAGTATTGTATCTGGCTGGACAGTAAGTAAAATACGTTTCTCTGGCTTTTACTAAAAGTAGAGTACACAGTAGATGATAACCTTTCATAGTGCTTTCTGTGTCAGATACTCTCTGAACATCATTTATATGTGAAATATCAGTAAATTATATTTATACCTAGTCCATACAAGTTGTGTAGGAAGAAATGTGAAGATATACTGACGTACACAGCAGAGCTATACTCACAGTGAAGTAGTTAACTGCCTCAGCCCTAGATACACAATCCTTTTCCAGCAACCCAGAATTGCTCGAGGGTCTGTAAGTTCACAGAGTTTTGCATGAACTTCTACCACAGGGAGCAGAGGAGTGAGGCTTAATGGGCTGATCTCTGCCTGTTCTAACTGGCTCATAAGGCTGGGTGGAAAGAGTATCAAGAAGGCAAATGAAAAAACACAAGACCTGCCCAGTCTAAGAACTGCCAAATTTCTGACCTCCCTGAAGAAATCTGTTATTGCAACAGTAAAACTCATTGGTAGCACCTTTGAAATTACCTGCACCTTTACAGTTCATAGACATTAAGAACTAAAGGGAGGGCAGGGCAAGATGAAGTGAGTACAAGTACAAGAACACTTGTTTGGGGCTGGCAGTACTGATCAGAGAACTGATCTCCTCTGAGAGCTTTATGAAACACCTTAAGATGTAGGGCAGATGAGGAGAAGAAACCATGCTAAGTGAAGGAAGGCAAAGCTTTCATGAGCCTGTGGGTGATCTAGGTTGATAGAGGTGAATGTTGTAGGATGAACATGCTGAGAGGCTACCATAGAAAGATGGATACGTGACAGGGCATACTTCAAAGTTTTGGGAAAGCATACTTTGGATTTCTGGCCAGGGCATAATTCCAAGCGTTGCATACCTTGGATATGGACTGCATACCTGCAGTCTTGGAACTGCATCTACTGTTTGTACGGTTGATATCATATATAAAGAACTCATGTAGTTTAACAATTCAGGGACAAGGTTTTCAAGGTCTCTCGGTCCTATGAATGCAAAAAAAGGTGTTAAGGGATTTCAGTGTTGTCTAGCCTGTTTGTAGGGGAAATCAGGTGGTCTTGAAAATTTAGATGTGCCCAATGGTATCTTTAAATTTCTTAGCACATCTCCTGATTTACAGCAAGAAAGTATTCGACACTTTGTGAAAAGAAAATATAAAACGTATAGTTACTGTCAAAAATATTAAAATATGTATTTTAGAAAGAAGAAATCATACCTAAAATCCAAGGGAGAAGTTTAAATAATGAGAAAATTACAAGATGCATATGTATATTTTCTAAACAATACAAGAAAATTATTATAATGTGTATGTGTAAAAGAATTAAGACTGTGTATACAGTCTTAATAGGTACATTTTCTGATTTTAAATACTTAAATGTGTGCACTCACTGGCTTTGAAATATTTTTTGGTATGGAATAAAAAGAAATGTTCAGATGGCAGATATAGAAGTGATCTGTCTTCCCATGAAACCATTTTGAGAAAGATGATGCAAGCGGGCTTCTTTGATGATTGGAGAGAAGTGAATTCCTTTTATTCTATACCAATTTATATAAACCTTGAACTTCAGCCAATCTCAGTGTCAGATCATACCTCCTTAACTGTTGGTTTGACATGATTTTCTGCTGGCTGAAATAAGAAAATTAAAAAAATAATAATTAAAGTCAATCAAATAAGAGGGAATGAGTTTATATTTTTAAACCGCTACTATTAAAGGGACATGAAAAACTGTACTTTTGGACATTGAAAGCTGTCATCCTAGGAAAATTGATTAACTTAGCAGTAGGTAGGAAAAGAATGCTGCAGGCCAAAAAGGATCAGTTTGTATGAGACATGCAAAGTCTGGAAGGCATACAGAAAGGGACAGGCTCTTTTAAAATGTTAGAGGAATTAAGCTCTACCTGGGGCAAATTAAATGCCTTAATACCAGGAAAAAAAAAAAAACAACAAAAAAACAAACCACAAAAAAACCCAACAGATGAAGGCTTGGAGATAGTCAAGGTGAGGCTGTTACTAGAGAGGGAGTAAAACCAATTAAAATGTAAACCTGTAAACGAGGTATAGAACGGCAGTGACAAAGAATATGAGGAAATTTTGGCTTTGCTACCTGAAAAATAGTTCAGGGGTGTACACGTAGAACTATACAGAAGAATTAGATAGTAGCTCTGTAAGAGCTCTGAATGTCCTGTCAACGCTCATCTGTTTGTCTTTACTGCTTGCAGTAATGTATCTTCTGGTTACTTGTGACAACAGACACATGAATATGTATTTGCAGGGTTCTTTTTTTATGGATTATTTGAGAAAGCCAAATAAACAGTTTAACAAAGTAGCATCATGGGATAATCTGATTTTCAGAAATACAGGAGAATAAAAGTACAGCAGCTCAACTTTGTAGGGTTTGCTCTTGACGGATTTTTTTTTTTTCAAATGCAAGGTCAGAAAAGGTGTCCACTCCCCCTTTGTCTGTATCTGGAGGGTTTATTGAAAAAAAAATCCCACGGGAAACTAGAGACTAGGCTTCACAGCTGGAAAACAGGCAGATCATTTTAGGCTGATGATGTGAGGTTAATTTTTATCAATCCTGTTTGTTCTTTCTGAAACACTGGCCCTAGTCTTGCAACATGTTAAAATCCACAAGGAAAGTTTTATTAAGTCAATTAAAATTTGTCACATAAAAGGTCATCTATAATTATTCTAGAGGAAATCAAGAACATTTATTTAAAGCAATGAAAAATAAGGAGGAGCAATTAGTGAAAATTACTCGGCAGCTCGCTGATGTTCTCTGGTTAGGAGGTAATTTGTTATTTATAGTACACTAGCAAGCTCAAAGTGCCAGATACACAATTAAACAAAAACCCCTACCAGCCCATAGGACATAGTTCCAGCCTCAGTGGGCGTGCAGTTTTATATAAAACAAGCCTGTTAAGGAATATGAGTAAATACTAAGTTTATATGAGGACAGGAGAGAAGAGGGGTGAAAAAGGGGCAAAAGATTTCATGATATGCACTAATATGAAAAATAATAAGAAATATACATTGATGTGCATGGTGTCTGTCTTCTGTTGGCTTCTCTGGCACTGTGGCGGGACAATCCACACTTCAAAGCAATTTTTCTTTTAGGTTTGTGTCCCCAGGATGCCAAACTTCTCCTCCTGTGTTCTGAGCAGTTTCTACAAACTGCAAAGTACATGGGACTGATGCTCCCTGGGACAATAAATGCTGTTATGGAAAGAAAAATAATGCATCACTTAGTTTGTTCCCATTTCTTTACCACCTGCTGCTTTGTTATGCTTTCAGGCATGTAGAATGCCGTTGTGGTTTAACCCCAGTTGGCAACCAAGTACCACGCAGCCACTCGCTCCACACCCCACCCTCCCAGTGCGATGGGGGAGAGAATTGAAAAAAAACCTTGTGGGTTGAGATAAAGACAGTTTAATAGGATAGCAAAGGAAGAGAGAATAATAATAAGGATATACAAAACAAGTGATGCACAATGCAATTTCTCACCACCCACTGACTGATGCCCAGCCCGTCCCTGAGCAGCAGCGCCCCCCAGCCAACTCCCCCCAGGTTTATATGCTGAGCATGACGTCATATGGTATGGAATATCCCTTTGGCCAGTCCGGGCCAGTTGTCCTGGCTGTGCCCCCTCCCAGCTTCTTGTGCACCTCCAGCCTCCTCGCTGGTAGGGCATGAGAAGCTGAAAAGTCCTTGACTTAGTATAAGCACTGCTCAGCAACAACTAAAAACATCAGTGTGTTACCAGCATTATTCTCATACTAAATCCCCAAAACAGCACTATACCAGCTACTAGAAAGAAAATCAACTTTATCCTAGCTGAAACCAGGACAAATGCTTACACTGTCTCTGCCATTTTGTTCTTTGTGTCTTTCTCTGCTATAATTTCTACAGAAGTGTGGCTTTTTAGTGCTTGTATAATAATATTTATAAAAGATTCAACCATTTATAAAGTGATTAAGCACCATTAATGCTAAGAAATCTGTTACTCTTTTTGTTTTTCTTCCACCAGAGGACTAAGAAGTATCCCAAGTCTATCACAGTTTCATAGGTTAAGGTATTTGTGGATTAACAACAATAAGGTAACAAGGTATTCCTTTAAAGAGCAGAACAATGCATCTATACTCCCTGATCATTATTTTGTAATTTTTCCAACGTAAAGTGTTATATAATTGTCAAGCTAATAAATTATTTTTATTTTCCAGGCAAATTTAACTGATTTATGACAGTGCTGAAGAAACAGTATTTTGTCTTACATTACGGAGTATAAGCTGATATATTTTCCTTTACATTCAGATCACATTTATAAATTTTGTGTATTTAAGAAGCTGAGGTTTTATGCTAATACTTTAGCAATAAAAAGAAAGATTGAGATTATTTAGAACTAAGTTATTGGCAAAATTGCCTGATAGCATACCGATACCTGAGGTCTGGGATAGCGGTTTCCAGTGTAGCTCATAGCAAGTATAGCCTGCCCACCAGAGTGGGCAGCTCTTGGAACAGAACGAGGGGTGATACGGCTGTAAGGCATTCTCACAGCAACTTCTGGGCTTCCTAGTTTTTCAGGAAAGGAGTGGGCTGCAGGAAATGCGGACCTCTTTTTTTTTGCCCTTGCAGACATGTGTAGGTTATTTCCTGGCAGGCTGGTGGTTGAGATGAGATTCCTTTTTGCCCTCATGCACACAAGAGTGACATATAACTCTTCCAAATGTGCTTCTCCCCGTGCACAGGAAGTAGCACTGCAGTGCTAGGGTTGGTTGATGGGGTACCTTCTGTCGTTATGCAGGCCGTTGTGTCACCTAAACTAGTTCAATTTAAGAGAGATTTCCAGGTGAGCGATTGGAGTATGACATTGAGCCACATATTTATTTCTCTTGTTTCCAATGCACTGTATGGTCCTAAATCAGTTACACAAACCACGTGCCTTATTTTCTCCATCTGTGCAAATCTAGATTATAGTATTTATTATATCCTATAGGGGTTTTAAGACAATGCTCTGTCAAAATCTCCGGACACCACAGTTTCCAGCCAAGTCTAAGCACATGGTATCTTACACAAAATTATCTACTTCACAGTAGAATTATGTGATTTAGAAATCTCCAAATACATAGCCAACCATTATTAAATGTTGAATTGAATCCAAACCTTCATCATTAGCTACTAGTAATTAAAAAGCAAGAAAAGTGATAAAACCCACAAATTTCTAACTTGCTTTTAAATATCTTACTGTATAGTAGTTTACATGACTTTGACAATGGGCTCAAGTTCTTAAAACACCAGAGGTGCTTGCTCAGGTAAATAAGTAGCTCTGTGAGCAGCAGAAAAAATAAATTTACATTCCATGTCACTTAGGAGTGTATGTATATCAGCTGCCCCAGGCTAACATCAATTATATAGCATCTTATGTCAACTTTGTTGAAAGACCTGTGGTTATCCAACTATTTTCAAAAAAAGCAAAAATATGGATACATTTAAAAGTTGAACTAAAACCACAGGTATAATAAGGCTTTCCCTTGTATTTCTAAAGGACACTAAAGAATAAGAAGAAATGACCTGATAATGAAGCAGAACTGATCTTGCTGACCATAAAAGATAAATAAATCTGATTTTTGCACAGATCTCATTTTCCTACCTAAGCAGTAACAAAGACCATTCTTCTGTTGTTCTATATAACTTGTGTGGAAATGTCATTCTCTGTATAACTTATGTGGAGAAGCCACTCACTGGCTTTTCTTAGGAGAAGTCTCAGCTAAATGCTCTAATAGGGGGAGCATATTTTTCTGAACTTGGAAGATCTGAGATCTTTTCTTCTTTCCTTAAAAATGCATCACAATAATTTTATC
This sequence comes from Phoenicopterus ruber ruber, assembly GCA_009819775.1. Classification (NCBI taxonomy): domain Eukaryota; kingdom Metazoa; phylum Chordata; class Aves; order Phoenicopteriformes; family Phoenicopteridae; genus Phoenicopterus; species Phoenicopterus ruber. The sequence goes on from CM020216.1 coordinate 33,488,241, forward strand.
ACAAAAAAGTAAATTTCAGATGATCCTTAAAAAACCAAACTTGTCAAAGATAAACACCACTATATACAATAGGTATGTGAGGGCTTTACACTATACAAGACGATACAATAATCATTGTGAAGAACAGGATTTTTTTATTTGTAGAATATTGCTGTTTTCACTGTACCAGGTTTTTCTGAGGTGAAGCAAGACTCAGAGAATTGTATTGTTTTGAACTTTAAAGTACCTTTTCTCAGAGGATTTCAGAGAACTTTAGGAATGGAAAAACCTCTGCCTTACTCTCGTCCTTCCAACTTTCAGATACTGTTAATACACAGAGCAAAGCACATTTGTTAGAAAATCAGTGGCACAATTCAAAGACCGAAATCATTCCCCCACTAAAAAATGACTTTGCATCACAGAAATCAAAGTAGTGTCAGGAATAAAATTCTGTTTGTTGTTCTTGCATTTAAACTGTAGGCTAAATACTTTGGCACCGTTAGTACTCCCAGTTCTCAACTATTATAATGGTCAGCGTGGTATCCCACTGCATGTACTTTTCCTTGCATTGAAGTCAAGACAATATTAGAACTGAGCTTCTCCAAGCCAGGGGATGAGATTTCATAGCGACTGAAGATAACTCTTTATTGGGAATATAGCCATATGTACATTTTTTTTTTTCCTGTAATTGTAATTGATTCTCTAAATCTGATTAAATGTAATTTTTGGAAATTTAGAACAAGTGCTCTTTGGACCTGCTGATGAGGAAATAATTTTAAAACTAGGTGCTGGGCTTATTCCAAGGATATATTTCAGGAGTATTCTTAACACAGAATTATTACATACTACAAGGGTGTTGTCATAATAAAAAATATTTCAAATGTGAACAGAAGTAAAAGAAAATGTGAAGACCAGTAATTCAATGAAATCTGTTTCCAAATACAAATACTAAATTTGTAGTTCAAATAATTAGATAAGGCAGTGCTACATGTATTTGATGTGTAATTAGTATTTCTAATGAAGGTTCAGCTGTCAAGAGAATCCTTAAACCAAGAGTCTTAAACAGAAATAGAAGGAACTACCTATAGTTAAACAGTTTTCAAGAGGCCGTGTTTATACTTCTCCAAAGTTAAATTTAGACTGACATATAACAGTTTTCCTAACTCTAATTTCAGATCCAAGATTTAAGTTTCTTGATCAAAAACTATTGCTTGACTGAACTCTATCTCAACAATAATGAACTGACAGATGTATCAGGTACCAATCTTCCCTTTTTAGATTGTTGAGCAGAGGCCTATACTTTCTTTTCTGTGTATTGGCATTCAAATTTATAAAAATGGATGACAGCAAGTAACTTAATGGTTGAAAGCTCCTACGTATGCATAACAATCCTCTTAGCGATTTAAGTGTTCCAGTATACTTGAGTGGCAATAAGGTGATATGTTTATCCTGGTCCAAGGGGTGAAATGTCGTTCACTTTAATGTCATGCAATTTTTGATCTTATTGACCATGTTTCATATTGAAAATGAAGAGGCAAAGCTCTTTTTACATGATGATTTGTAGTCCTCTTGCTGACCAGGTACTCGGTAAGCTGATAGAAGTACCTTTTGAGAGCCATTTATGTATATGATGAAAAACTGATAGCAGTGCTGACAGAGTTAACATGAAAATAAAAGGGTAATAAATTAGTAAGTTGTCCCACTTGTAAGGTAGTCAGTAAGGTTCTGCAGTTTCTTCATGATATAGTTACATTTATAAAGTATTTTGCAAAGTTACTGCAAAACTGTTTTATTGGAAAACTGCACCTGTCTTTCTTACATTTCTATTTCAATTTTGCTTGCTCTTGTAGATTAAAGTGGCTGTACGAGACTAGTGTATTTGTGAATGAAGAGGCCAAAGCATAATAAATTTGTATATATTCTAGACTTTTTAAATGTTAGTATTTTACTTTTCTCTGTCCCTGTAAAATGTTGGGATGAGAAATGATGTTAATATTGTTTCTGTGAGATTTTGAGACAAATGTTAGAAAGAAAGAAACATGGGCACAAGAGACAATACAGAAGGTAACAAAATATGGGTAGACAGAAGAGCAAGTGTCAGTGGTAGAGAAATGTGGATGACAAAGACTGTATAGAATTTGGGAAATGAGATGTCTAAGCCTGTTGTGGTGTGAGGATGTGAACACATAGTCTGCATCAGCCACAACAATATTTTGTAATAACTTTTTAATACATTAATAATTATTTGAAATGGAACTATTTTCTAAGGAATTCACTATTTATTGCTTGTGAGGCAAAAGTAGTATTAGGGATATGCTATTGTTAGTGAGGCAAAGGTAATACTAGGTAAAAGGAAGTGAAGACAAATTAATCAAAGATTACTGGGATAGATATAGGAGGAAGGAAGGGAGGAAGAAGATAGGATGCAGTTGATGTTGATTTTTTTGAGGCAAGTGTGATGGAGACAAATGGAAGGAACTGGAAAGAGGAAAGGCATACGTTCAAAGGATGTGACTAGAAAGATGAAAGAGATATTGAAATCTCTGATATTTTTTTTTTTTACTAATCTCATGCAAGGTGTTACCAAAAGGCAGGCATAGATGGATAACCACAATATCGAATTCAGTGTAGAGCATAACAAAGTAATTATCTAATAAAGGCAGTCAGGTATGGTGAGAATAATTGTTTTTCATTTTATTTCAGGTGCTCTGAAACACTTACGTGCGTTACAGATTCTGTTGCTTCACAACAACCAGTTAAAAAAACTTGGCAAAACAGTGAAGGAATTGAAAGGAATGATAAGCTTGCAGACCCTAAGTAATACCTTATTTTTATTTTGCCAAACAGTGAGCAGCAGTGTTTCAGTGTTTCTTATCAGGATGTTTCTTGTCTGTTTCCACATCATTTGCCAATAGCTTTTGAAGCTAATTATCAATTTCAACCAAATTTGACAAAAGAAAGAGATCGCTAAGACATGAAAATTCCACAGGGAGTACCTTAACTAAAAAAAAACTGCCAAATGAGTTCAGAAGTTAACTCTTTTTGGCTGCTGGCTAGCCAGTCTCCTGGATGAGTAGCTTGGAGGCAGCCAAAGCAGTTTACTGCTACCTTTTTGTAAGGGAACATGGGAGTACAGTGACATTATCACAGAAGTGAAGGAAGTTGAGACACGGGTGTTATTGCTGTTGAGAGTGTGAGTGATAGGTTATAGAACCCAAATTCCTGCCTCATTAATTCTGTTGCTTGTAGAACTTACTTTCTGCATCTTTTTGGCAGACTCTATGGATTTCCAGAGTCTAAGAATAAATATACTTTAGCTATTAAGTATAACAACATCTGTTAAGTAGCATACTTTTTGATATACTGGCTGGAAATGAAAGTAGCATAGGTTCTGAAATTTAAAATTAAGTTATACAAGACAGTGTTGGCGCCACTAAGTTACAATGTAAGAAGTAGCCTCCAGGGAAAGTAGGATTATATGCTATTAACCTATTGAAAGTGAAAGTGTAAGCAGTCTTTTTCCATGTTTCCTAAAAGAATGTCGTCAGAGGTCATGCCAAATGCTCAGTACTTTAAGAAAACAGGAAACAAGTTTTGTGTCTTAGTGACACAATTAATGGAGGTGGATGTCATCAAGCCATACCTCCTTATGCATTCAAAAAATTGAATGTCTGATTGCAGGAAAGGAAAATATGGCTTAAAAAGTACACTTTTAATTGAACTTGACACTGGGCCAAAATTAAAAAAAAAATCAAGTGTTTAAGAAGACAACATGCCAGCCGAATTATTGTAATTTTTTTCATTGTATGCAAGATGATTGAAAAAATAGTCCATTTAAGAATGTGGTTGTTTGAAGTGATTAGGCAAAGTCTGGACAGACATCCTATGTATGAATGGTGCAGTCACTTGAATTTAATGTTATAGCCCTACCAATTAACAGGGAGCTTCAACAAGAACAGGGAGTTTGTTGTACTTGTTGCAACCATCCGTGGGAAATAAAGACAAATAGCAGATAGTTAAAGTGCTGCTGAGTTACGATGAATGGCGGTCACAAAGACATAGTGAAAACTGGGTGCAAATTGAACTAGCCACCACCATAGAAAAGCAAGTGTTTAAGAGAACTATCAAATGATATATAGAATATACCAATCTAACCTGATAAAAAAAATTGTTCTTTAGTTCAAAGATATGAGAGTAAACGCTAATGAGTGGAAGAAACTTAATAACCTTAATAACCTTAACTTTACAGTCATTCCTTTTTGACCTTTGCAGTCATGAAAAAATTGTCAATGTGTTTGTTTCAAAGAGATTTCATAATAATGAGTTCTCAGATTAACAGGACTCTATTGGTTTAATAAAATGCACTGTCATGTTTGAAGTAAATGACAGCAGTAAATGAACAAAATAAATTTTCAAAGTCATATCCTGTGTATTGTATCACATTACTATATAATTTATTTGCCTACTTGCAATATTCAGAAATGTGAAATGGGTGCAGAATTTGCACTGTGTAGCTTTGAAAAGGCTGGCGCTCATAATTCCCCTTTATAAAATAAAAAATGTTTTGGGAATGAGAGAGTTCTCACTGTTGTGAGGTAGATATTTTTTATTGCCGGACAATCCAATTAAAAAAACCCACTTGCTAGCCTTCAGCAGAACTTCTGGATCCATAATAACATTTTATTATTTTGTATCTCTTGGGGACATTAGAACTATTAAAATGGGGCAGTCTAATACACTATTATTGTTCACTTCAGAAGTAGCATCCAGCTGCCAAAATGTTGCATTTCTCTTACTTAAGGCTCTCTTGTGATTTTTAGCCACTGCCCTGCACTGGATTTGTAGCATAACACCATTCTTCATCAGGTGTTTAGAGAGGACACTCAGCTTCTAAAGATTTACTGAGTGGGTTGCTCATAACTGCAGCCTTTTGGGAGATATGGAGGGTTTCTTTATGGGCTCACCTTATGCTCACATCTCCCTTTTGGAATCCAAGATTTTTGTTATGTACTCTGTAAATTGCCTCAACTGATTCATTATCCACAGCTGATAACATCTTGCTGCTAGACCTCAAAAAACTCCTTTTGTTCTTCAATATGTTTCTACCACAGTAGTTCCTTGCTGCCCCGTGTGGGTTGGGCACACTGTTCTCCTACACTCCAAATAGAGAAAACAGACAAAACGGTGGAGGAAGAAAGTATTATGCCTAATTTGTAGAAGTAAAATTGCATGACCTTGACAAGAAAGTAGATAGCAGAGCCAAGAATCGATCCCAGATGTTTTGTAAAATAAGACCATCTTGATCCATACAATGGTTGGATTTATTGTAAGAACAAGCAGTCGAAAAATTCATATACTCTAAAACAAACCTACAAATCAGTGTTGATGAGGAGGGACGTGCTCCAAGTAGCATCCAGATTCAGAAGTACTTAGTATCAACCCCAGTTTGTGCCTTGGAAAAATCTCTCTTGAATCTTCATTCCATTCCACTACCAAAGGTACCTGCTTTTAGAGATCTTTCTGAAACATTTTTCTCTCTGGCATGCTATCACATATTTTCTTGACTCAAGAACAGACTTATCAGATACATACCTAATATTCTTTCCGATTAACACTTTCTAGAAAAAATAGCTATATACTACTTCGTTCAGTAAAAATGCAACTTTCTTTTGCTGCCACCTTGTGGGTCTCTCACTACTTCTAAGTATGTGATTTTTAAAATTTGTTAAAGAATTAAAATATTTTAAGTTCTCCTCTGAATACATGAACAGATGTTTTCTGTGTAGGAGATATCAAATTCCAGCCCATTCCAGCCTTACTGCGCCCTCAAAGTAACTGCTAAATCACATCAAGCACTGAGCCCTCTTGGGCAGTCATACTTATCCTGAAGAACAGGAAATGGCATCTTGTAGTTTATAAATATGTGTGGAATATTTCCAGACCTTTTTCTCCTTCTAGTATCTCTTACTTGCTTCTGTAATACCATCTTTCCCTCCCTACCTGCTAAAATTACATATAATAGGAATTTTTACCCTAGCGTGAATATTATCTACAGCCTCTCCTCAAAAAGAGAAAAACACACCAGTGTAGACCTTGGTAGAAGTTGTCAAAATTATTAATTTAAGATTTTGTTTTCTCTGATCTCAAGGTAGCAGCCTCCTGATTATTTTTACTGTCTCAGAAGAACAGCATTTGTATAAGGAGAAAAATACCATTATTATGTTTTTCATTTAGGAAAAAACCCCCACCCAACACCACTTGTTTGTTTGTTTGTTAGCTGATCTAGGAATGAGCCAGTTTCTATTTTAATCAACCTCAGATACCACTCATGAAACAAACTGATCTGGCATGTCAGGTAGGCAAATTTTCCACATCTGGCAAAGCAGCAACACAGCGTTGATACCTGTCTCTGTGTTGCAAAGGTTTAGTTATTCAGGTAATGTGAACTTGAACGTAAGTATTTTGGTCAAGTTGCTAGTGGGCTTTTGGAGCTGAGTACCTCAAGTCTCAATGAAAGTTAGTGGGACCCAGGTTCTCAGGAACTTGGGCCCTTTTAAACATTTTACTGAAGTTTCTTGAATTTTCAAACTCGTCATCTGTCAAAACATCAGAAGACTGGGTATTTACATTTTATATTTTGTCTATGGGATAAAACCTTTATATCAGCTATGATAAAGCCTTAGATGTCCTAAAGCTCATCTGGTTTTAATAACTCTCTCCCCCTATAAATTTTGCGTCTTACCTTTAAGCTGTCACACCTAAAAGACTACTGTTATTTAAAATAGGCATCACCTAACAATACATAAGAAAATCAAAGGCAAACACTTAGTGGTTTTGTCTGTGTATCATAAAAAATAGAAAAAAAAACTTCAAAGGTTTGGAGTGCATGATGGCACCTTTACTCAGTTCTTGCCTGTGGTATTTTGTGTACTCTGCAATAAGCCAATTCTTGCAGTCTTTGTTTAGTTGAGTAATTTTGCATGTGTAAGAAGACTGTGCTTTGTTTACCCAGCATAAGAACAATTTGAATTTGATAATATTTTGTACAAAATCTTTGGATGCTAGCGATCTTTAATTTTCCTGCCTTGCTAATTTGACTGTTTTTCTTTTGCTGGGTTTGTTTTTTTGTGATGATGTTTGTTTTTTCTGTATACATTTTGCAGACCTATTCCATAACCCTCTGGCACAAGACCCAGACTACCGGCTTCGTGTGATATACTTACTTCCTTCAGTACAGCTCCTTGACAGGAAGTGTAAGGATTGCTTTCCTCTTCTCACAAAGCATTGACAGTTGCTTTTGATTTTAATCAGTTTGGAAAAATAGGTGAATTAATCTTGCCTGTTCTTTTACATGCATTTTTTTATATAGCAGAAGATCTAATGAACAGATACTCATTTGTTGCAAGATTTGTCAAGCAAATAGAGTTTGCATGGCATAAACAGTTTACTTTGCCAAATGCTTTTGATTTCTGTCTTTTTCTTTTTAAATTGTGTATGCTTATCTTGTGTCTTGGTCTGTATATTTTTGTGTAGAAGACAGATAGAAGCCTGTGCTTAGAAACATGTACCTACATTTGTGCATTCAAACTGGTATATTCACATGGGTGTGTTTAGTTAGATATGGATAATATCCGCAGCTATCTACATGTTTCTGTACAGTTTAAATATGTATATGCACATTTCTTGATGAGGTACATGCTGACCAAGCTTTCAAATATAGATCTTCATAAATCATCAAGAGATCTTTCACAGCTTGCCTACTGTAAATTCTACAGAAAAAAAAAAAAAAGTCTTAAGAGTAGCCAGATGATAAATCAGTCAATCTATAAACATGCCACAGCGGACCCAGAAAATCAACTTTGGTGATTTTTGTCTCTGGTGTTTGGAGAGCTATGTGATTGGCAGGAGGTCTGAAAATTACTGGAGAGCACTGAGAAAGGTGTTGATTCCTACCCCAGCTCTACCTTATAAGAAAGTAGCAAGGAAAAACAATATGTCATCCGGAGAACCTGCTCTCAGTCTGTAGGAGAATCAGAATGCAGGACTTGAGCAAGGCGGCCACAGGACGTCTGCAGATGCTGGCAGACTGTGTAGCTCTGTCAGGAAGGAAAGCTGGTGGATGGGCCGCAGCATGTGTCGGAGTTGATGAGGAGCTGCTGGATCTGACCGTGTGGCCATTTGCTTACACATTCATTTTGCACTGGTACCTCCAGTCTCTTGAATATTTGGTCTGGTGGTACATCTGTGCTTAGCACGTCTGTCAGGCTGTTTTACTAATGATCGTTTTTGACTAGGGAGCGATGACTGAAGCTTAATATGCTGGAAAATACGTGTTGCATTTACAGCTCTAGCAACACTTCCGTAAAACTTCCTGGACTTAATCTTCTCAATACAGTTGTACTGTAATCAGTCCTGGATTAAGACTTGAGGCATTAATTTGTATCAAGCTGAACCCTGGACTTTCTGTTTAGTGAACTATTTCTCCAGCGTTACAAAGCTTCTTCACCATCTGTGGAACATTACCACAGCATAGTCCTGGCTGTCTCCTTTACACAAGACGTGCTCACACTTCTGTTACCTCCAGGCATGACTACTGCAGTTCCTTCCTAATTGGTCCCCTAGACACCATAACTTAAAAACTTCCCTGAATTCAAAATGCTTCTGCCAAGAGTTAGTTACTTGTTCTAAACCTTTAGCTCACTTCTGTTCCATAGCTGAAGTACTAGATTAGTATGCAGATCATATCACTGAAGTTAAAATCCCCTATTTGACTTAACAGTCTCAAACTCTTTGTTTAAAATTTAAAATTATTTTTGAATAAAAGTGCAAAACAGGAACATTTGAAGCTTTTCTTTTGATTGCACTCCTACAGTTTTCTCTGTAATTGAGCAATGGGAATTGAACTGGCCTTGAACCAGAACTTGATTTTGCTATTCATAAAGAAACTTCTGAATCTTTACTGACTTCTGCAGTAGATCTTATTTAAGCGGTATGAAAAGTCTTGCTTTCTAGTTTCTTGGTTTAAAATTTCTGATCCTACTGCACTCAAAAAACTATTTTATTGACAGGGCTTCACCCTAAAGCCTTAGGAAGTATCACTCCATGTTCCCATTTTGAATTGTTGTGAAATTATGCAGATTTACACTGCTATTGTAACAAAACTCTGCACAAAAAAAGTGAATCACATTCTGCATGCAGATAGATAATACCAGCCTTTGAAGTTGGTAGAAAAATTAAAATTTTTACATCCCTTTTAACAGCAGTTACACAAAGAGAAAGGGAGTCAGCGCTTCATCTTTATAGCCGCGAAAGGTCTTGTGTCGTACAGTCAGTAGCTTTTGGAAAGAGAGTAAATACACCGCTGGGGACGACAGTGGGATCTAGCAGATGCACTCAACCAGCCAGAAGACTGATGATGCCCTCAGGTATTTATAGTAATGTAAGGAAAAGCATACTTGTTTAGGTAATTTGAATTAGAAAAAAGTTCTTTTCATTCATCTGATTAAAAGTTATTTGGTTTAGTAATAAAGTATAAACGCATCAGAAACTCAATCAAATTGCTTCATAAAGTAAGTAGTAGTAGCAGTAACAGGCAACAAATGAATCCTTCTACTAAGAGTATTGTGGCAAATAAGTTCTAGTCACTCCCTGTAGTTACAGAATTGTTTTTGAAGATAGCTGAACAAACAAAATTTCATTTTTTTCAATATGTGTCTTGTGAGTGTTTAGGTTTACTTTTATTTAATTAAAAACATCTCAATACACTTCCAGGCGGAGTCTCAGACAGTGATCAGCATCATAGAGTTTTGATGCCCTCTAGTGCTATTATAAAATAATCTCTTGAAGAAAGTATTTTCTTCTAAAGAGTGTTTTAAATTTTACATATCTTGCTAGTTTTGTAAGCAGATTCCTTTTTATGCTTCCCAAGCTGAGAATATTTTAACGATGTCTTATAATAGCATATAAAGTAAGTTTTAGAGTTCTTAAAACATTCAGATCTGGAAGACAGCATGATCCTGGCACAAGAAAGAAGGTGAATACCACCTGGAACCTTGTGACTTGTACCATGTGAAAATCCAGAACAAACCTTGAAATCCCACACAATCTTGTCTGCTTTTTTTATGTATTAAAGATAAGAAAACCAATATTGTGCATAGACAATTGAAATGGTAGTTTTAAACAGTAGTGTAGATGAAGTTTAGAACAGTAATAAAATACTGGCAATTTTTTATTAACGTATATATCACAATAGTAAACCTGAAAGCAGTGTATTTAACAATAATTTTTGAAAAGGTTGGGAAAAAAAGGATGGTTTAATCATATTTCATAATTTATTTGTTTTGCTAATAATTATCAAAGTAGGCATATAATTGTCTCTATCTCTACCATGCAATCATTCACATATATAGACAGTGACATCATTTTTCTGTGAAAGACAAAAAAAATGCATGGAAATGTATGTCTACGGGACATAAAATACAAGAACTACATAAACTTAAAAAGAGCCCCAACAGATACTTGTTTCCACAGTAACTTAATAAAAGATGATTGTGAACATTTCAAATCATCTGCTAGTTTTCAGTTAATTTGAATAAGTAATTTAGGATCACGATAGTAATCCTCAGCTAATCAAAATGCTGTACAGCCATTAATGTCTTAATTTGAACTTTTTGTTATAGGTTGTGAATTTGGAAATCACACAAATAAGTAAGTAAATTTTTGGATTTTTTTTTTTTCTTTTGCATCTCTGAAGCATTTACTTAATTTCCTCTTCTCATGCCTAAAAAATACTCCAAGCAGAGAAAATGTCCAGTAAAAATGAGCTTTTGAAAACATTTCCGGTCTTTGTATTTAACATAGTTGCAACTCTATACTATTCTGATGAGACAACCTACCTGCTACTGTCTGAAATTTAATATTGAAAAGTATTCCACATATGGAAATGGGTATATAAAAATGCTATTTATTTATAAGATCAAATACTGATCACAACAAAAAGCATGCTTTAAGTATTAGAGCGTCAGAATAGCTGTTCTGTATTATGGCCTAGAAAACTTTCTCCTGACTGGCTATTCAAAAATACATACTTTCTGGAAAATATTAATACTTGTAGAATGAAACTTTTTTAGTCTGTACTTGATGTTACTTTTATTCTGTTCGGTTTCAAAAGCATAGAAGGAAATGTAAAACTTATCTCTGTGTCTGGATTGAGGCAGTATAAAGGTTGCGTTTTAATGTGATGACTTTTTAGATCCTGTCTTTATAAGAGTAAATTTACAAACTTCAGATATCAATCCGGCTTGTTTTTACTTTCTAGCTTTACACGTGAAAATGTTTGAAAACTTCGTTAAAGGAAATAATAAAAGCCTATATATGATGATATCCTTTAACAATTTGATTTTATATAGCTACTCACTTTGAGTACAGCTCTTTACAATCAAGCTAATTTATGTTTAAAAATTAATTCTTACCAGCTTTCAGTGGAGTTAGCTGTCCTCATTGATAGAATGGATGTACAGCTTCCTCTCCATCTTATTTATGAAGACTCAATTTACCTTTTCATAACAAAGTGTGTTATACTTGGTGGAGATAGTCCTGTGTTTTATATTAGGTGTGTGTTACTACAGGTACATCTTTAAAAAATAAGTTCTTATAAGATCAGGTTTTAATATTGTATCTGAATTAAAAGGTTTTGGTCTAACATCAAGTCCTTGTCAATTCTGCATTGATGTTGTGAGTCTGCCACTTTTCTCAGACTCCAGCTGTGGCAGGATACATGAACAACACAAGCTCACAGCGTTCTGGATTCAGAGCTTGGAGAAGAGATATTTGCATGGTGGCTAGTTAAAAGATCCACACTGAAATAAATGTACATTTGCATTAATGAGTATCATATCACTATGAAATCATAAAATTAGTTTTATGATTTCCATTGAATCAGAGCATTAAAAGTATACAAGAATTTTCTGTGGGGAAAAAAAAAGCAGTGAAAAGAAAATAACATTTTAAAGTCTACTATAAAGTTATTTTAAATAATTTATGGCATGATTTTTTTTCCTTAGAATCCCATGATTCTGACCTTTTCTCATTTTGTTTTGCTTTCTTAAATTTGTTAACAGAAGGAAGCCTTCCAAAAATTGAAAACGTTCAAATCCTCAGTGTCATCATGACTTCTAACTTCACTTTCTACACAGAGTGGATCTAGTAAATTAGCACCAAAGTACTTTGGAAGCATCCAGATAATGCACGTTTGCTTTGTTCTTTTTGCAGAGTACCATTTGAGAACCCCGAAGATGCCGTTTTACTACGGGCAATGACAAGATCTCTAATGGAATTTTCCTCTGTTGACTGGAACAAAGTAGCCACCTGTCAAGAAAGACGGCTTGAAAACAAAGCAGAAGAACCCCATGAGAAGCTGACAGTCCAATTTAGATGAGTGCTTTCTTCCTTAAGAAAATAATTATTCTTCTCTCTGATGTGAAGATAAGCCTCTTAAGTAACTTAAGATCTCTATAAAACAAGTGCACTAAAACATGTATCTAATTGAATGAACTTCCAGCAAAAAAAGTGTTAGCGTAACATTCCTTTTATCATCAGATATGTAATATGGAGAGTGAAGAAATTAAGAAAACAAATGATAAATAGTGGCAATGTTACAATAAAGGTTACTTGAAATGCAATTCTTACCATACTTTTGTTATCAGAAATTATTAAAGCTAAGCTGCAAGTTAATTGTTAAGAAACTAAGGATAAATAATTTCATTCTTTATAAGTTTCTACTGGAGAATTAGACTTACCATGTTCACTAGCAGTAATTTGTCTTCCTCCCTCAAAATAAAGATAAGGAGAAAGCAACCATTAAGCCTTTCTCATTTCTGAGAGGGATTGAAGTCTCAATTTGCTGATTTGTGTGCTGCATGAATGCACTGAAAACTCTTAGTTTTATGAGGATACTCATTTGGTCTCCATACAGTGGAACCATGAGCTCTTAAGCATGCTGGTACCTAGCTCTTCTCTGTGGCTGCTAATATTCTCCCAGGATGCGGGCCTCTGCTTCCTGGTCCTTTTGGAGAGGCAGGACTTGCCACACGCGATGCACGGCCCCAAGACTGCTGACTGGTTTTAACACACTCTCTTTTATAACCACATGGGTCACACAATGCACTACACCTGGCACTTCCAGCTTCTAAAGCCTGTTACCACTAAGGAAGCTAGTGGGAGATGCGCATATAGATGGAAAATAATACGTTTACTCACGTCTTTCTGCCTCCATTCTGCCAAAGGCTTAAAGTCGATGCTATCTGATGTATCAGAGCCCTCCTTCAGCCTGTGACTTGTCTTCTGAGTTCCTTCTTTCGCTCCTAAGTTAGCACAGAGTCACAGGATAGTCTAGGTTGGCAGAGATCTCTGGAGTTTATCTAGCCCAACCTTCCTGCTGAAAGCAGTGTCTGAGATTAGGTTGTCCACTGCCCTATCAAGGTGAGACAAATATTTCCCATGAGGGAGGTACCACCACTTTGTGGCAATCTCTTTCAGTGTTTAATTGCACTCCAGAGCATTTTTCATATATTCGGACGGAATTTCACCTGCAACAACTTGGGCTTGTTGGCTATTCTCCTGTCACTGTGCATCCCCCATGTTCTCTTAACTACCTCTAGGTATTGTAAGGCTGTGATTAGATCTCCCCAAATTCGTCCAACCCTCTGATCATCATGGTGGCACCCTTGCTGGACCTCTCTTGTTTTTAATGTCTCTCTTGAACTGAGTTGACCAAAATGGGACACAGTATTCCAGGTGCGGCCTAGCAACTGCCAAGTGGAATAATTATACTTTCAATCTGCTGACTAAACTATACTTTCATCTTCACCGATGCATGGCGCCATTTACCTTCGGTGCTGCCAGGGGACACTGCTGGCTCCAGGTGAGCTTGCGACTCGCCAGGACCGCCAGGTCCTTTTCAGCAGGCCCAGACAGATCCCAGTCTGTCCTGCTGCTTGGGATTACTCCATCCCAGATTCAGGACTTTATCTTTGTTAAATCTCGTAATTCCTTTCACCTTTTTGATGTTAGATTCCTTCCTTTTAGATTTCAACTTCCCTGTTTTTCTTGCTTAAAGTTCCATGCTTTTTGTAAATGCCCTTAAATTAGCTGCATCTTTGTGGTTTTAAAAGGTAGATCAACACCTTGGTTTCGATTAGGTTTCAAGAATGTTTAATTTCCCAAACTGAATCAGTCTACAGAGAAGCTAGACCAAACTAAGCTTTGGCTAACGTGTCTTCTTAAAGAGGTCTTCTCTAAGTAACTGTCCATTAGGATTTAGTAAGTGTAGTCCCTAGTTTGTCTTGAGTCTTTTGAACTCTGACAGCCGACTATGCTCATGGATGTAGTCTATGATGTAATCATTTCGTAGCAGCAATTTCACAGTCCCAGAATTTGTAGATTTTACATGTCATAATAGACAAGGAAAAGACTGAATTTAAGAGAGTTTCTCTGAAAGCAAACTGTATCCCACTTGGAACTTGGAGCTAGACTGAAGTAGTAAGCAATGTCATTTCAGAGTAAATTTCATTGATTTCAAATTTTTGGATCAAATTAGAGGCACAGTATTTCTGGCCTGGAATATTTTTCTGCCCCCATCTTCTTTTCATTAAAGAAAAATTAAAGTGGAATGAAGAATTGTTTCAGTTTTCTGCTCAGAGAATGCTGCAATGCAATGTTTCAACATAAAGAATTTTATTACAGAATCTTTTTTAACAACCAATTTAACATTTTCCCCAAAGAATATAGATTTTGAAAAGAAAATATACATTTTACAGGAGTAACTTAAAGAATTTTAACATGACTTCTTGCAATCTTTTTGAGCATATAGATGGGCTCAGAGAAGAAGACAATGAGTTAATTTATACGTATATCATCTTTGATGGTGAAAAGTCCATGGAAACCTCTTCGATTTTTTGGCCCTCCCACTGTTGCACACAAGTGTCCCAGGAATACATAGATTAAAGAAAAAAACCTACCACGGCATCCAGAAGCTCTTCATTGTAATGTTTGCTACCTGTTCACATTTGTAGTTTGTACATGTTGGATGCTGTCCAACAAGCCGCAAGTCAGTAGAATCACCGGCTGCCAACATGCCCACCTTACTTAAAAGGCTGTGCTTTCCATATACTCATCCATTTGAGCTTTGTCAAAAGGTTTGAGTCTGTTGTAGGGCCATTAGTGAAAAAGGAGTAATGTTAGCTATTTGTATACGAAGAAATACTCGAATTACAAAGGCAATTTCAAATTTTGCTGAGAATTCCTTTTAGTTAGATGAAGAAAAACCTTGAAAATCTACCTGCATCAAAAATCAAAAGTGATTTGAACATGCAACATTTAGTTCCCTAGAAGATATGCTCAGATAGTTTCAGAAGCTTTTATGTATTCTTAATTCAATCAGATTTCCCAGGGTGAAAAGATAATAGTTGATAATAAACAACACTTAGCCTAAAAGTAAACTAGGGAACAAGAACTGTGATGAAGCAAGCTAGATGGATTCACAGCTGCTATGTTCTTCTATCTAGCAAAACAGCTGGAGAAGAAGTGAGAATTCCATTTTTCCTAGTAGAGGGGAGTCTTTTGAATCACACACCCTTGAAGGTGCCAGAGTGTGTCTGTTGGCTTTGCACTCCACAGCTGTCTTGTCACTTAAAACCTTGCTTAAGGAATCAGCAAATTGCGCATGAATTTTCATTCTACTTTAGGCTTCTTATAAGTAACATGTCTCGAGAAGTTTCCTCCAATTCATGATTATGCAAGAGCTAGTCATTACCCCAAGTTTATGCAGGACCTGTCAGTCGCCAGCTCAAGCTGAGGAAGGCAGAGGTAGCTCTGGAGCGTCAGTGCGCACCAGGACTCTAACTTGGATTGCAATTGCTCTCCTCTGAGACTCACTGCAAAGAGAGGGGAATGCGGCAGCCTCTGCTCATAATGACATTGAAGCCATTTCAAGTTAGAACAAACACAACTGCATAGTCTGCGTCAATGATCCCACGCTCCACACCTATTTCCAATGTTCATACTTTCTCCTATTGCTTGGGCTTTTCTTCTTTAGCAAGAAAAAGCGTTGGCTGGCAGAATGAAAGCAGGATTTGTGCTGTGGATTTTACCACATTTCTAAAACCCTGAATCATTTGTCCTAAGGGGGTGACATTTTCAGAGAAACCTTAAAGAGCAACACATCCCAGTGAGCCCCAAATGCTACGTGTAGAATAGGGAACCAGCAGCGCTTCTGCGTTCCCAGATCCAAGAGCGGACAGTGACTCTATATCTAAGTTCCAGGCATGCATCTCTTGCTTGCCAATTGTCGTGAAATTAAACTTTTACACCCGAGCTACAGGAGGCCCATGCACGTAAAATGAAAATGTCACCGCATGTCCCAACAGGCGTTACAGATGCAGTAAACAGAACTGCCACACAGCTCCCTTCTTTTAAAAAACTTTCCCTTTATTCTTCACAATTTACTAATCCTTGAAATTAAAACACAGGTACATTCCCTGTACAGGTTGCATTTATGTATTCTCACTCTTACAGCTTTCAGAATATGAAACAAAAACTTGCAATATATTAAATAGTAAAAAATTAATAGCATTTTTCCTCTGTTTTGAGGATGG
Source organism: Phoenicopterus ruber ruber (assembly GCA_009819775.1). Taxonomy (NCBI): domain Eukaryota; kingdom Metazoa; phylum Chordata; class Aves; order Phoenicopteriformes; family Phoenicopteridae; genus Phoenicopterus; species Phoenicopterus ruber. Next base: position 33,504,872 of record CM020216.1, read on the forward strand.
TCCTTACTCCTCTAAGTTGAAGGATATTGCCATGTTCAAAACACCAGTTATTCATCCAATAATTAGATAATCTCAAATTTTACCATCCTTATGCAGCAAGCGGTATTTTCAGTTGTGGCATTCCCATTGATTTCATGAGACACAGTAGTAAATCTGAGTGAAAACAGCATAGTTAAGGGAAGCTATTTTCTAGATACGGTATTTAGTTGAAAGCCTAAGTGAAATCCCAGTTGTATCAATGCACACATGAATTTTCCCATTTAATTCACTGTGATCAGGTTCAGCATGAACAATACTAAGCATCTTTTATGTTTATGAAATAATTCATAAGCAACATCCCAGTGTGCTCTAAGGCATCTTTACCTGAAAGTTGAGACTTAGAAACCATTATTCTTGTCAGTCAAAATATTTTAAGTCATTCTGGTCTTCCCTTCTTTAGACTTACTTTGATAAACTTGGAATCAAACCAATAGTGAAATAATTCCGTTGAAACACGCATTTCACAGTCAGCTTGAGATATCTGAAACAGCAGTATCATTTAATAAAATTGCTACCAAATAGACACTATTGTTGTGCACTCACTAGTCAAAAATATTTACAGTGATGTCATGAAAAGTTGAGAATTCAAATGAGTATCTTCAGAAACTTAACTGCTACTGAATCCCTTCAGATAAAGCTTCATAAAGTGGTGTAAAAAAGCAATTTAACAGTTCGCTTCCCAATGCTTTTAACTACAGTTCTGTGTACTTGCAGAAAAAAAAAAAAAAATTACAATTCAAATAGATTTTAGGTTCTGAAAACATGAATAAACCAAATCAAATACTTTTTATTTTTCACTAAGTGGCTGATTAACCACAGATACTCACAGATTTTTACTATGCTTACTGTTGGTATACATACAGATGGATCTATGCCACTCTAGTTTTTATCAGGTAATAAATACCTATTTTGATGATCTACAACAGAACCCGAAGTATTTATAGACAAATTAACCAGTATTTCATCTCATGATGAACAGAGACATGCTGTCTTTCACAGGGAGTCTTGCATAAGCCATGCTGTAAGAACTCAGACATGGTCAGCATAAAAAGTTCCTTAGGACCCTTGAGGTACAGGGACAGAGCCAGAACTCTTAGTCCCTTCCTACCCTCTTCTTACTCCTCAGAATCTTGAATTTTTTGAAGAGCAATGTCAGCTAAGACTGTCTCACTTTCCAGTGGACTTTCAGGGTGCAGGCCTAGTGCCTCCGTCTCTTTGGTAAATTCAGGTTCTTCTGTTCGGTCAGTAGCGTGATTTGGATCCACTTCTTTGGTAACATCTGGACCAGGATCTGACTGTTCTTCACTTGTACAACTACCCTCTACTAGTTGCACTTCATCTAAACAAAAGAGAAATTGCATCATCAGTAAACACTGAACTCACCTGCAAACAAACATTTTTATTACTGAAGAGTAATAAACACTAGGAAACTCTGCATCAATTACAAAAGTGATTAATTTAACCAAGCTTCATCAAGAAAGACCTAAGACACCAGAGTCCTGTTTAAGTTGGTGTAAGATTACTCTGAAACTAACCCTACACAAAGCTCTCATTAATCTCTTCAATTTTGCCATACTTCTTTTTAATATGTAGAGGAGCAGAGTAGGACACTAGTTATTTTAACTTTCAATTCAAACATGCTTTATTGACACTATTCTTACAGTTAGCTTTTCAAAGAATGGCTGCAGGCTGGTTAAACATAAAGTACAGGTGGGTTTTGCTTTTCTTATTAAAAAAAAAAAAAAGGCTTGTAAATGATTACGTAGGAAGCATTTTTGCATATAAAAGACTGAAGAAATTACTTGCTAATGAACAGCTGACCACAATGAACTTTGGTTGAAGTGAGTCATCCTAAATTTATTACCTGACTGCATGGAACGGAATCAGCTATTGCACCTTTACTTTTCAAGCAATGGTTTTGGAGAAAAAAAAAATGTTAAATAACTTTTTGACCTGATTCTGCTAAGTAGAGGTTGTGTGCTAGCAATTCTGAAGAGAAAGAGGGGAAAGCCTAGTTGGAGGCCATGGCATCTTCCAAATTAGTTCATCTTCGTTTCTTACTCTCTGTTATGATTGACAGGCAGCTAAAAACACTGTCACAGGTAGCCACAACACTGCCAAAGCCCTGCCAAGGTCTCAGCTGGCTATGGAACTAATGGCCCTAAGCACAGGCTGAAGCACAGACTTCCTTAGCACTCACCCTTGTACAGTGGAAACTCTTAAACTCTTGGTTTTGCTTATAGTTGCAGCTGTGGGATTTTTTTTTTTCCTGATGTATAGGATTTGTAGGGGGTATTATGAGCTTTTTGAAATAAAACTGCTGTTGATATGAAGAGCTTTGCTACGCCACCATTCTCAAGGTGACTTGAAGCTAGGATGAATTCACTGTCTTGCTAACAATGCATGTCTGATAAGGTCTATAGTCTATTGCCCATGTACCTGAAGAAGTTAGTGAAGATTAACACGTAGATAGTGCAGCAGTAACATGTCAAAAAATGTTAGCTTCCCTTTTTAGGGAGGGAGGGAGAAGAGCTATCCACGAAGATCCTGTCTCTCCCTGTGAAGAGGACAGCCTGCAAGTGTGTGTATTTGTCACCAGTGCGAGGTATCACACTGCTCACAGTTCATTATGTTTTTCTGTAATGGTACGCAATATATTCAGGGATTTCTAGTATCCTTGCCTCTAACTTCCACAGTCATCTTGATCCCATGCAACAGCAACTCTTGTTGTAACAGGATCATCACAGGAAGCTGTTGAAAACTTCAATAATTACTAATTTATTACTAATTTATATCCGGCTACAGTTTTTACTGTCCAGCTGAAGTGAAGAGTACTACCATTATAAGAAAAGTGTGATTTGTCCAGTGCACCTCTACAATCCTGAAAACAAGAGAAGGGGAATCTACTAAGTTGTAGAAGAGAAAAAGTGATTTCACCTCCAATTTTCCTATTATTTCACTTACAGAAACATTGTATCAGGGTAAGTTAAGAGGGTGTATGTGATACAGTGTTTTTTCTGTCATTATGTATTAATTATTTGCTTATTGAAGGGAGAAAAACACCATTAACAGTTTGAAGAGTAATGTTTGCTTTCTTCACATTCAAAGCACACAACACAATTACCTTGATACTGTGACAATGAAGAAGAAAGTATTACAGGAGAATTAACATCTACATTAACCTTTGCAACTGGAAGGAGTGGGCTGCTTTCTTATCATCCAACTTGTCCTAACACCTCCAACGACAGGTAGAGTAGCATGAAAGCTCTGCATGATTCTGATTATAGATTTGGATTTTGAAACGGTGCAGTGTAATTCAGAATGCTTTAGTTGTAGAAACCTGTGTAACTGTAGCATTAAAAACCAGATTTTAGAAAGTACACAGCATTTGTAAATTGAAAGACTAGAATTCCAACAAATGCAGGTATGCTGTTATGTTACAACAACAATTTTTCTGTCAACCTCAGTGTTAGAGATTTTAAGACCTGTTACTATTGTTCCTTGTGGTGCAGTTAATGCAGCATTCGTTTCAGTAAGCAAACTATAGATCCTAACCTTTCTTTTGCTTTTTTTCTTGTTTCCTTTTTTCTTTGGCAGCTTCTAGTTCTTGTTTCTCATGAATTTCCTTCAGGGTCTTGCAGACTTTTTTGTGGGTAAACCAGTGTATTTTCTGGCAGTTCTGGTCGCAGTACATCACCTGAAAGTTACCAGAGCTATCAATCCATCTTTATGTACTAAAAAATAAACAATATTCTTGCATTTCCTAGTGTACCAAGTTAAATCTCTCTACGTATATTACTCAATGGTATTTTTAAGCAATTTGTAAGGTCATATGGAGTGATTCTAACCTATATAAAACTCTATAGTTTGTTTAGTTAACTCTGAACATACAGAAATTTTACTCTTTCTTAGTTCTTAAACAGGCACACTTGGAATCCAAGTACTCCTACTTGTGAATTTCAGGCACCTCTCCCAGAAGTAGATGCCTTGCACATTTTCAGTGTAGGCATACATGCCATTCCTCGTAAGTCTGCACAGTAAATAGCCAAGCATTCAAAATCCTCAGCACCTCAGTGGCACTATTTTTTGTGATTCATTATAATTATTTATGGATCCTTACCATTTTACACACAGAACATCTTTTGTCTGCTCCCTTTCCCCCACAAGTTGTACAGAATTCAGCATCCACAAAACCCACTTGGCCAGTAATAGCTTGTGTAAGTACAGAAAAAGCTGTAGGATCAGCACCCTGAAAGGTAAGACAAGAGGTGGTAATGAGATTAAAACCCAACACTATCATGAAGAGGGACATGCAAGAGAAAAACAAAACAAGCAATGCAAGTTTCCAAGCAGCCAGCTGCAGTCTCACTGAAGATGCCATAGCAGCAAGAACATAAAACTAAATCATAGAACTTCAACTAACATGCACAACTTAAGATTTATACGGTTGGATAATTTTTTGTATATAAAGTTAACTTAGTCCTTTACTTCTGTAGAAGGGAGGATAAAAATTATCATTTTTTACTCTGTAAATTATTAATACTATTAATGAACTCTGTTCTTTACACACTGTCATCTGCTTGTAGCAGGCTTTTGCAGATCAGCCTCTGGGCTGGCACACAGAAAGGTATTTTGCTTGTCACTGATATACTATTGTGCTCAGTGTACTCAGATACTACAGACCCAATGGTCAGGACTCAGAATCTTCAAAACAATTATTTGTATATTTTTATTTAGATATTATTTGCAGTATCTTTCCCATGCCATACAAGCAGTAAGATTTAGTATATTTTATTGGTAACCATAAATTACGACTATTCTTTTGGGCAATGATGTAAACATTAGAGGAAAAAAATGCCAAGTTGCTCTAGCTCTAAGTAAATCCTTAAACTGTTAGACTACCATGGAATATGCATGATCGTAACTGCTATGACAATGCTGAGATACCCAGACTGAATCCAAGTAATTGTGCATGCCAAAGGTCAAGGGCTTCCAGACAAAAATTTATAGCATCTCCTCCTTCCCAGTTCTGCATAATGGACAGACATCCAATGCAACAAACTGTATTTCTTTAAAGGGAGAAGGCAGAAAAGATTGCAAGCTCTCCTAAGAAAAAAGGGACAGGAAGGAAAATATTTACTCTAAAGCAAGTCTTAATGCATCATGATGGCTTATGTTTTCACGGTGTGTTTATTTTTCTGGCTTAGACAAACAGTGGGGATTGCATTAAGCCTCAGGACGTTTTAGTAGACTGGAGCCACTTAAGATGGAGGCTATTTTTAATTCACTCAGCATAATCCAAACACGTCACAAAATTGTTCCACTTCTCTAGTGTTAGTGCATATAACATGTAGCTCTCAGAGACCAGAGAGAACATTCTTAAGAAAGAATAACAGCTCTTCTGTAAGATTTGTTATGAACTAATTAATAGTACTATAATGAAGAGCGTGTTAGCAAAGATGTATGCGGAAAACTGAAGTTAGATTTTTTACTTGTAGTTTTGATTTCCTAATTTACATACACATTTTACTTTATATTGCATCATCTTGCCTCTCCCTGTGATAAGAGGAGCTTCACAGAATGTTTTCCCTTTTTCTACCATCATGTATTACCAACTTTTTGTGTACACTAGAAATGCATTAAATCTAGGAAATGATTCAATCTTAAATTGAATTTAGACATTGTGAAAAAAGAGTGCAAAATGAGTTTCATCTATGTCTGAATCTGCAATTTGTAGAAGCAAATTGGCAAAAAAACCCTGAATAGACATCCCAGAGTAGGAAAAGAAAGCTCTGACACAGAAATAAACTGTTCCATTTTTCTTTAAAAGCTGAGCTATTTAAGCATTCATTATGGGCACAGGAAAAAAACTACTAGTTGAAGTATTTTAGAGCATTTTCCTGCAATATGTAAAAGAAAATTCCAGTTTACCAGAGAGTTTAGGGACATCAAAACCCTTTGCTTAATATAATACATTGCAGAAGCTGAGAAACATAAAGATGGCTTAGTTTAAACTGAGTCTACTATGCAAGTTGCTAGAAAGTATTTTCTTGATAGGAAAAACTTACTATTTCAACAGGAGCAATACTTCTCACGAGCTGCTGGAGCAACGTAGCTTCACAGTAAGGAAACTTTCGGATACTTTCTCGAATTAGCTTCTCTTGATATACAGGGAAACCATCTTTATCTCTCCCTTTCAAGAGACTGAATTTTTTAAAACCAAAGTCAAATAAGAAATCACATAGTAAATGTTCAAGAACAAATACACAGCATGCTGTACTCTGTCCTCCTGACTCTGTCCTCTTTCAATTATAGAGAAGAATTACAATTCAAAACAATTCAACAACTTCAAATGCAAGTGTGTTTAAAATGCAAATGAAATTATTTTTATTCTAATGCACAGTCATTATGAAATATAAAATAACTAAATGTATGCTCTGAAACCACTACTTACTAATTCAGCCACACAGAGGAAAATAATCATCTACAGGTACACTAGTATCTACATCAGACTCAAGTAGCAAAATGCTTCGTTGTGTTTAAAAATAAGCATTGTAAAAATAAACACTGAAGAATACACAATACTCTAAAATACAAATTCTGCTTTACTTATGTGTAATAATGTGTTATACTCCTGATGCTTCTATATTTATCTAGTTGGCTCCTACTTTTTATACGGATCACTGATGAACTATTTGATTTCAGTACGTAAAAGCTGACTTCATAATTTATTTTCAGTATCACGTGGAAATCTACGGAGGTCTATGGGGAATGTGATCCTTCTAAAAGCTAGGCCACTTACTTTGATACTTAAGATCAGGAAGCTGGTTTTGTAACTCTGAGTAGGTTCTGAAGATCTGACTAAGTGATTTAAGAGTCCAAGTCTCATCCAGAGCCAGTGGGACTTGCAGTTCTTGGTTGCTTAAGTGTTTTTGAAAAAAAAATCTCACCCTGTATCACCACTGGAGAGCAAAATGGCAAGAGAAATGTTCCCAGATGATCCATACAGGACATTGAGAAATTCTTTTTTCAAGCCTATCACTCCCCTTTTTCTCCACCACATGTTGCTCTCTGCTGCTTCATAGTGTATGTGTGATTGCCAATCTCTGACCAGCTCCAGCAGGGAGCTGAAACTCTAGGAATGTTTCCTTTATACCCCAGGAAAGGACAATGCCACTTCAGACAGAAAAAAGGGAGTCAGTGCCACCCTGAAGTGACTGCAGCTTGGATTATCTCAAAATTTACTTGGCATAGCCTTTATCCAAGACAATCCAATCTATTATTACAGTTGTCTTTTTCCAGTATCTGTAAAGCTGGTTCATACATATGCCTTCAGACCTCTCTGTAGAAATATGTACCTTTTGATAAATCCATCTAGTTTATCCTCTCGCTCTTTTAAGAATGTAATACATTTCTGGAAGATGCAACTGATGTAGTGCATTTTCATAGCAAGTACTTCATTCATGTCTTTCTGCTTCATGCATTTCTCACAAATAAGATCCAGAACCCTGTAACATTTCTGCAGTGCTTCTACTTCGGCCAATAGAGGGTTCTCTTTTACCAGCAACACAATCTATGAGAAGGATTGAAGAAAATGTAATCCAGTTAGGAACTAGTATTTTTAAACTTGTGCATTAGCATTACAGGTTATATAGCTCATTGTAGCTAAATTTCAGTGGAGTTTCTAATATTCCTCTACTTCTGTCGTATGCAGTCTTCCCCTTCTTTTTTCAGTCATTATTTAGTATATTGCAATTCACAGTTCCTATACAAGAAACATTCAAAATTAAGACTGGTATTAAAAGAATAAGGATTTTTCCAGAGTAAGAACCTGAAGAATCAAAACCATTTCAAAAGAAACAGTTACAGAAACTACCATACACTGTCCTAAAATCTCTTTCCTTTTGAACACTTAAAATAAACTGGACTTGTATGATTTAAGCAGCTTCACAGAACACATCAACCTCACATAATCTTGGAGTACTTCAGATAGACTGGTAAAGCACTGAACTAACTATTTTAAGAGAAAACTGCATACTCTACTCACTAAATTAGCTGCCACTGGTGCATTACTGTTTGTATGTGCTGCAGATACCTGGTTGGCAACTGCTGACAAATTCCTGACTTGGAATGGCAAGCCCAAGGAACTTGTCTTTGAATTTAGGTGTATTAATTTCTCTGAACTACACTGGAGGAGCAAACCATGAAAGACATTTTTTTCAGCAAATATACTGGGAAGTAAAAATAAACATCTCTTGCACATACTTTCAGAAACAGCAGCAGCAGTAGATGTTACTATGGTGAACCAGTGATGAAGGTAGGAAGATACATGCTGATCAAGCATTGAGAGAACAGTGAGATTTTGTTAAGATAGGAAATTGTTTTACGTTTCCACTTCAAGTGGGGCTAGGAAAAAAAGAAAGCCAAAAAAGAAAACTATTTATGGGTATTGATGCAAAAAATAAGAATCTGTCCACTTAAAGGTGCTAGTTCAAGATTCTGGTGTATATAAACACTGAAATAGCTTCATTTTTGAATCATGTCTAAATGTTGAGCCCGATTCTTTCTCATTTTCAGACGCATCAGAATTAGTGGATAATGCTTTTGATCTCAGTTGGACTCTTGGAAGAGCTGAATGCTTTCTGACATAAAGAAACAGTTCCCATGCCACAAACACATACAATTTATATATTACTCCACCTTAACAGGATGCATGTTAGTAGTAGTAATAATTTTATGTAGAGGCCCAGCTAATTTTACTGGCAGTTTTGGTTCTTTATCTAAGCCTTGTGGTTTAGTATAGTAGTCCAGCCTTTCACGCGGAAAGAAGTTGTTGATGACGGTCACACAGTCATGTTGACCTAAAGGCACACAAGAAAAAAAATCATCAATGAAATGAAATAATAACCAAAAAATGACCTAAAACCAAATCTAATTTAAGCAATACAGGTGAGAATTACCCACACAGGAGCTTAGCATGATACGCTTTGCACTGGTAACTGGCCACTCTTGCCATTCTTTTGTGTGTAACTTTTATGTTCATTAAGAGTAACTTACTGACTCCCAGCAGGGAATGACTTCATGAAATGTCATTTTGAGAACTCTGTCCCCTTCCTGCATCCTCTTTCCCTAGTAAGCCAAAACTAAGAGAATAGGTATTTCTCCTCAAAGTTATACTATACTAATAGTCTCATACTGGTGTTAAAATTTTTCAAGAGAAGTTCTCTCCACTTTGCTGTTTCAAAAATTAATGACCTTTGCATTGGGACTTGTAAGGTTTCAGACCTGAGAGAGATAGTAGTGTATTCACCTAAAGTGGGAGAAATCATAAGAACAGAACACACTTAAAATTTACAAAAAAAACCCAGGACTGTGATGAAAGTAACAAGATGAGAGAAGTTGCACCCCCTTCTTGTTTTCTACATCTGACAATATGATGGATTACTTGGCTAAAGGGAAAATAAAATTTAGCTTCTCTAGTTCAGGACCACATTCTTTAAACTGATTGATCTCTCTTGGCACTAATCCTATTAATCAGCAGAATAAGACACGGCCAACCAAATTCCAGCATTTAGAACCCTCCACTGTTTTAGTAGAGACTGTTCTAAGCTAATAGAGCACAGTGTAAGATAAATGACAGGGGAAGAAGTATCCTCACTTCCCACACACAGACAGATGAATTAATGTTGATTGGACAGAGAATAAAAAAGAACAGAAATGGATTCCAATGTTCAGACTTTTACAGAGGAGCACATCTTGGTATGCCTGAAAATATTTATTCTATCTTGGTGATATGATGAGAATTTAAACAAGATTATGTTGGAAATAACATTCCCCATTGACTAATAACTCAATTCAGCATCACATTGGAAAAGGCTCTCCAAATCCAAAGTGTAATTAATAGGAGTGGACTTCTCTGACATATTAAGTGAACAGTTAAGTTTTTGCTGCTTGAACCTCAAGTGAGCAATGTCAACCTTTTCCTCTTTAAAAGAACAGAATGAGATATGATTGAAATTGAAACTGCACTAACTCACTGTTCAAGGAAGTAAATCTAAATGGCAAGGTAGGCTCTTGAATCCAGAACACCTAATGGACTTGCAAGATAGTTCTCAGACATTTAAACAATATGAGAAGATTGTGTTGAAGTGAAAATACAGGTCCTCATTTTTGATTGTTGAGAAGGTCATCTGGACAGCAATAGCTGAGGCATTAAAATGACTCTGCTTTTTCTGGTAATATTTTATCACATATCCTTGCTAGAAATAGAGAAAAAGTGGTATATTTGGGAACGTGAATCCAGGAATCTTCCAGCACTGCCAAGGTGGGTAAAGAACTAAAAAAGGTTTAGAAAAAAGACAAGAAAAAGAAATATAACAACAGAAAAAAGCCCAGTTGCATGTTTTGCCCAGGATCACGCAGCATACTGGAATGACAGATCTTTTCTCTTGTTCTAGTCAAGTTTAGGTCAATAAGTACTGACCTACCTCAGAACAGGTTCCGAGGCTTCTCCCTCTCCCAAATGCAGAGGGAGAAGGGCAGGAGGTGACTCACGGCTAGCACACAGCATGCTAGTGGCAAACCTCAGAGGAGAGTTTCTGACTCGGCGCTACGTTCGTTCCTTCCCACAGAGGAAGCTCCAATTATGCACTTTGTACTGCAGAAGCACATACCTGCGCTTCAGACACCTCAGATGTTACCAGCTTCCTCTTACTATTTGAAAAGTGATGACTGCAAAAACTTGCACACTTGGAGAACAGCAGCATCTATTCTTACAGATAAGATTGTTTGTGCTTTTATGAAACAAAGCATGGAAATAGAACACAAATTGAATCTGCTGCAGGATGAGATGTGGAAAAAAAGCTCAACAACTGCGTCAGTTCAGAGCGGGTCATTAAATAATGTTTCTCCAATAAAAAGCATCAGAATCTAGCATTTAACTTCTTTAGGAATTTAGGAAATGATAAGAGACTTTCACCTTACCCACAAAAGCAGCCATCTGAGCTGCTGTCCTTCCCACAGAGTTGACAACATCAGTCTCTGCTCCAGCCTCTAACATCATCCAGGTGATTTCTTTGTTTCCTGAATTTGGGGGGAAGACATGGGGAATGAGAGAGAACAAACCAGAACTTGTAATTCTTTATGTGGTAGAACAACAAGGAGTGAATTTCTTAAACACCAGGAATAACACTGAGGGAAATGAATGTTCTTAATGTCATTATTTTAAGAATGGATTAAGAGAAAGGCACAGTGCTGCCTCCTTATTTATGGTTCCAGAGGGTCAAATCAAAGTAAAAACTAAATTCAGGCAGGGTGTAACTCTGCTCTCTGTAATGCACATTCAGCTCCCCGTGGAGCTTATGGGAGTCATATGCATATAACTACACTAGAGCTTGGTCCCTCTGGATAGCAGTATAGAAGCAAATTCTCCTAATCTAGTTTGACAGTTCAACTACAACATTTGCTATTCTAAGAAGAAAAACAAATTCAGTACTATTACATAGCAGGACCATAGAGAAGAGAACAGATTGTTCCTTTCTCCACAGCGGGAACTTGGTGTTCAGACTGGGCTAAATACCAAGTAAAATGAAGCTAAAATTTGATGGGAAGATTAGATGACTTAATTGGTGCCCTTCAGAGACTAACAAGGACACTTGTCACCACTCGTGCTGGTTCAAAGGTATTCTTACTCGTGCTGCTTTCAAAGGTATTCTTACTTCATCAGGTTTTGTGCATATGCTAAGTAGAGAAAAGTGAATATAAAAAAAGAAGGAGGTGGTGGTTGGATATGAATGTTTCAGATTTGAAAACAAAGGCATTGCGTCAGTAGTGCTCATGTACCTTTTGCACTCACAGATAACAGACCTTAAAGTCAACATTCAGAAGCATTCAAACCCAGGATGACAGGTTAAAAGCTCAGCTGTGAGAAAACGGTAAAAATCCAGCATTTTCCATAAAGCTGCAGTTATTTAACAACCTCTAAGAGTTTGTTCCCTTCCAACCCGAACTATTCTATGATTCTATGATCTGCTGCAGCTCTGATATTGCTCAATGGCACAGAACGCTGCAAATTCCCAAATCTTTTTACCAAAGTTTTAGCAGAAAAGCAATCTGATGATCCAGTTAAGGTTCATATACACACGTATGCCTTTCTTTTTCATACTTATGATGAAAGAAGGCAGAGTTTAAACTCTACCTGCTAAGAAATCTTACTTCCCTAGAATCTCCTTTTTGGGAAGACGTAAGTGGCCTAGTAAAGAAGATACTTAAAATAACCTAATATTCCCAAATCTAATCTTTTCCCCAGAAGGAATAATATTTTTTATATAATGTCTTTTTCTCACTCAAGGAAGTAATTGTTCTTTTCATCAGGGAAAAAGAATAGCAAGAGGAAAGCTGCAAACCACCACGTGAGACAGGAGAAGATATATACAGCTATAAGCACTCTCATGAAAAAAAAAATAATGTAAGAGGAGAGGGAAAATTAATGTGAGAAAACATGGTTTTAAAATTTAATAAATATATTTTTAAAAACCCACAAGATAATTGCAAAAATAATGTAGGAGAAAGGCAAAATTTGAAAAATACTGGACTGATTTGACAAGCCTCAAATATTAGTAAAAGCTACTGATTTGTAGTCCTAAAAAAAGGCAGTGTGGTGCAGCATCCTTTTCAGTGTAACACAGTGTAATTAAACAGAATATATCCCACTGCACAAGAAAACTGTCACAGGAGACTGAATTTTGAGATCTGTAACAAACAGGACAAAGTACAGATAGCCTATGTGCCTCAAAATGCTGAACAAAATCAATTTTTAAATGAAAAAAGATCCCAAGCCTGAACAGTCAGTAGCTCTCCTATTCCACTGTACTGATGATTCTACTGGTCTTGACACATTCGCATGGTTCACACAAATAACAGTAAACCTGAATAATAAAAACATGTCAACATTTTCTTTTAAATTATTAATTTATGGCAAATTGTTCTCAGCAATGTCATAAAAATCAGTGACCTAAGTTTAGTAAGAAGTTACCTGAAAGTCCAGCAAACATCAAGGCAGTATATCCATGCTCATGTTCATTGCAGTTAACATCAGCTCCATGTCGCAAGAGCAACCTGCACATGTCTACTTTCCCTTTGTACGCTGCATGCATTAGAGGGGTCATGCCATGCTAACAAAAGAAAGACGAAGGAAAAGGTATACAAAAAAGAATGAGTTATATCTCTTGATCTTCCTACCATTGATAATTTGTACTTGTACATACATATTCAGTATAACTAACAAAGCCTCACATAATACTGAAGATAGCAACAACAAAAAGGCCCACAAAATCTTCATGAAGAAATATGGTTACCAACATGCAGTAGATTTTCCATTTCCCATGTCACTTTTCTGATTATGCTGTGCTATATATTTGAAAACAGATCAGTGTTGAATAAATGAAAAACATTTACCGCCAATTTGTCATTGGCCTTTTGTATAAGACATCAGTGTTAAAGACAACTAATGCTTCTGCTAGCAGGAGAAGCTTGTTTTAGAAAATTTGTTAGGTTCCTAAGTTATTTCTTTCCCCCCTGCATTATATGATAAGCAACAAGAAAATGAGGAATAGGCTCTTGTTGGTTTTGCCATTACGAAGATTTGCAGTTTCTGAAACCCATCTTGCTCATTTTTAGTCATGATTACTGGTAATTGTGCTGTCCTCCTCTCTCCCATTTATCCATCTTTTTGGTACTGTGTCTGTGATCTTATATCAGCCAGAGCTCTGAAGGCCCTTGTAAAGACACACAGCTCTAACTAGACTTTAACAATCTCAAACCTTGCCTTTTGATAAACTGCACCGGTACAAAAAGGATAAGCTCCAGCAAGGGAGGCACAGAGTTTTTATTAGAGTTGCACTGGTGTAATCATAAATGCAAACCTGGGCAAACCCTAGGGGAAATTTTCGTAACGAGGGTGAATTGTTAGTGCAGGCTCTTTCCCTCTCAAAGGGCAGGGAGAAGCACAGTTCTGTTTGAGAAAACTGCATGACATTCCCGTTTCAGAATTTGATACGCTTTTTCCAATATGCTGTTTATTTTCACTTAACATCAAGTCAGGATTCATGTTCTCAGCCAAGACATAGTAATTGCCCAAGAACATTCTCCAGCACTGAATACAAGGGAGTGTGCTTCAGTTTGTCCCTGAAGGAAATCAAAATGGCATTTTCTTCCTTTTTTTGCAGGTTAAGGCTGTGTGCATGAATACACTCATGTACACCATTACTGCAGCTCTGTAAATGCATGGTAATGTGATACTCTGAAATAATGTAATTGTCAGTTTGAGCCTTAATATAGTTCTTGTTTCAAAATTTATGACAGAATAAAACCTAATTAAGTTAAACTTATCAGTATAATTTTCAAAAAATTCCTAAAGGTGAGGGAAATTGGGAAAGTTAAAATTATAATAACAATTTTTAAGTATTATATGTTCATTATGCTGCATCCTAACTGAAAACAATAAAAAATGGTTACATGATGCATTACATTTTAGTAACCCAAAATATTCTGGTAAACTGCAATATAAACTGCCATTAAAGAAACACCTGAAAAAGACAAGACCTGAATTTTTAAAACCATTGAAGAAAGACCTGAAGAGATCACTTCACAAACATGAAACAAATTTGTGGTTGTTTTTGCTAGGTTTCATTTGTGGTCCTATAAAGGTAAGTAAAGGCTTTCTATCCTCATATATAAAATATATGATATGATACGATACCATATGATATGATATGATATGATATGATATGATATGATATGATATGATATGATATTGACAGCAATTTTTATAGGCCAATCCCAGTCTGGAGTCATAGTATAGATTCAGCAGCACAGAACAGTACTGCTGTAAGGGGATCTGAACACAGGAAGGTTTTTGACTGGAGAAGAAACTTTAAGAAAACAATGACTTGAAGTTTGGTTATATCTTGAATGCCAGTTGTTCCAATTAAAAAAAATCTGTTTGAAGGTTATAGGACAAAGGAAAGGGTGGGGTTTTTTTTGTCATCCTCTCCTCCTGGGAAACTTCTTTAAAAAGCTTTTGATTAAATTTTGAAAGTGTCAGGCTGTGATGTGGATCAGAAAAACACATCAAGCAGAAACCATGTGGACAGTTGTTAGAAAACTGGATTTAAAGTCACACCAATATCGCACTTTCACATTCACAAAAAAGGGACAGGCTGGACACAAGCTTCTCTAGAAAAGCTTGGTATCCTGTATTACGTCCCTATGCAGAAACTGAAATGACTGCAAATACTCTTCTCAGGCTGAATATCAAAGACAGGTCCAGCAGCAGGCTGTTTTCTGACAGATGACACTTGGATTGTCAATACAACATACTTAAAAGACCAAGCTGGCAGTTTCTTAAGCATATAGATGAGACAAATTATTTATTCTTCCAATATCGAACATAGGATAAAGAATCCGCTTTCTAGCAGCTACTACGTAACATTTCTCTGTCCCAAAATCTATTCTTTCAAACTCATTCCCTACGACAAAAATTAATTTTTCCAGTTTCTTGTTTACTCTGTAGGGATGTTATGTGGGTTACAGGGAGCAAAAGTAACATCTCCCGCCTTCTGCAGAGCTATGAGTATTCCCTCTACATCTGATGGTACAATGGGAGTAGTTTACAGTGCGTCTAGAAATTGCGTGGCACCTCCCTTGACCAGGTTCTTCAGCTCATCAACCGACAGGGACTCTGGCACAACGCAGCCATGCCTCACAGCTCTATTACACACCACCCTTCCTGTTCCTGACGGTGAAAATACACCAGAAGCAGACCGAGGGATGGGATTTCAAGAGCTAAGCTGACCTACTGCTGCCATAGTCAGGGAACCAATTGAAGAAAAAATATACTGTGAGGTCAGCAGGCTGAATGAGCTCACAAGGGAAGAAAAGGACGTGTGGGTAAGCAGGAGGGGCAGATGAGTACCAGAACCAGGGAGGGGTTGGACTCCACCGCCAGAAGTGGGGGAAGAAGAAAGCAGATCAATGTTTCTCTCTGCAGCACCTGCAGCTATTACACATGTGCTTCCACAGGATGAATAAAAAAAAAAAAATAAAGATAATAAACTAGAAAAACAACCTTTTGCCTTCTAAGAACTACGGAGGAAGTTTTCAACAACACTGTATCTCAACCTTTGTTGACTAGAGGAATTGGGGAGTGTGGGGTGGCCAAAGAACAAGAGTCAGGCCAATCAAAAAAAATACACAGACCATCTCGCATCCCCGTGACCTGTGCATATTTGGCAGAAAAACTGATTATGCTACGAGCATTTAAATGCTCATACTGACTGTGTGATAACACAGACGTGATACGTGTATACTTTTAAAAGCCATTGTTTTGTGGGTAACAGGCTGATGATTTGCCACTGAAGTAGCCACACAGACTTGTGTTACTGAAAAGAGGAATCTGTGCGGTCCCAACATTCCCAGTGTTTTACACCTCTCACGCTCACTTCACCCTTCTTACTTCTCGACTGTGAAAACTTGGCCAAGATGTGGCACACGTGGGCTGGATCACACTGGAGCGGCTCCCTCAGCAGGTATTGGGGTACACCATGACATTGCACGTGGTGTGCCTAACTAGAGTTGAAGTCAGAGGTGATTAGGGAAAGGGAAAACTGTAAAAACCCCAGCTGAAAACTGCTGTAGACACTTGGATGCTGACACTGTTAAAGCACCCACCTCTCCCTTTCCCCAGCTCATTCTGCAATGAGGAACCCAGCCTCACGTTAACGTGGAAACAATGCCTTATTTTATTGTTTAGATTCAGGCAACTATACCATTTCTATTCATTCATAAAGTTACAAACTAAACACATAGACTGGAGGTTTGTCTTTTATTTGAGACAGTATTTGGGAAGTTACTGAAATGGAAACAAATGATGCAAAAAGAGCAGGTGTCACAAGGAACAGAGAAATACCAGTTGAGGAACGTCTTCAAAATCAACTCTCCTAAATAAAAAGGAGGAGCACTACTGACATTAGACCAACTCATAAAGACTAGTTCAGGTAGGTATTTGGAATTGGATTGTAAAAATGTCTCTGACTTTTAACAGAAATGGTACTGAATGCTGCCAGTCTAGAAATACATGACTTGAATTTTCATTGGATGAAAGCCTTTAGAAATTCACCCTTAAGGCTTCTGAATACGGTTACCCTTACCTACGTTAAACTTACTGCAAGCAAGATTCGGAAGGTAGTCAGCAGATACATGCACGAGTAAATTTAGCTATAGATAAGTATGAACTAATTAGAACATGAAATACTGTTCAGTGAGTGCAGATATGTCGATCGTAGCTCTAGTTCTCTTCCTTTACAGTCATGCTGCTGAGCTGTTGGTTTCACATATGTAACACATTTAGATTTATCTGATGATCTTTCTGTCCATCTGCAGCGATGAAAAGTTAAAGTCTACATCAGTCAGCAACCTGAATTGAAACCAGAGAATTCTTAATAGCTGTTGAATTTTCTTTGGTGCATGTATTTTGAAGTAGCATGTAAAAAACATCAAAAGGCAGAACACTCTCTGCTCAACAAAGGCCAAGAATCTGGGCATTTTCTGCTAGCATAGGAAGTTCATACTGGATTAACAAAACAGTTTGACTGAAAAACCATCCACTGAACATAATCAGTATGAGTAAAGTTACACATATCTCATACACTAATGAGCAGGGCTGCTGCTGTAATTTCCAGGAAGTACTCAGTTCTGTAATTAGCATATAGAAGCAGACTGTTCCTAAAAGATGTATTTTGTTACAGAAGTGAACAGCTGAATTGCCAAACTAGAGGAAAAAAGTAATGCCGCTAATGCCAAATGATAGTTCTGTATATAAGAAGATTATGAACTACCTTAAAATTATTTTAAATACAAAAAACCTGTGAAACCTTTTCAGGTCAAGCCTCTCTGCTTGATCTGCAGAAGTAAATTATCAAAAAAATACAGAATTGTAGTACTACAGTGCTCCTTTGCAACCTTAACTTCCAACATGACTGGAGGAAACTTCCACTGCTACAAATCCCATGTGCTTCCTCTAGACTGCCTTTCTGTAATAATCTGAAAGATCGTTAACTTCATCCATTTGCAGGGTGTGTCTAAGTCAGCAAACTGCCAACATGAAGTCACAACAACATTTACAAGCTCTGTACTCCCAGTGGAAAGAAAACTCCTGAACACTTTTTTCTGTACATGTCCAAATTAGCAACCTCTCCATCTAAAACTAGGACAAAAATGACTAAGTAGTATGCATTTAAATGAAATATATTGGTGTTTATCTTGCATCCATTTCCTTTGCCCATCTATTTGTCCTAATATTTTGGGAAACCTGAGCTTAAATGCCCCTGAAGTGTTACAGATGCCAGAGTCAAGCTGTTGAAGACAAGTTTTGTGGAAGAGCTATGTATTTCTTTGTTTTCATGAAGACAGTGATTAAGCCTAAACACCTTTTCTTTCTTCAACTACCTAAATCCACAAAGAAACAACAACAACAAGAAATTTGATATGGTCAGAAAGGACACTGGGAAAAAACAGGATTGTTATCTACTGGATATCTACACCATTCTGGAAGATGGGCATCTGTGAAACTAATTTGAATAAAGGGGTCTTACTCCGCTTTCAAGAGACCTACTGGTCCCAGTAGAGCACTGCAGACAGGAGGTGGTGAAGGGTGAGTGAGTCTTGGCACATGGGCAGGAAAAGCAAATAGACTTAGAGGAGCGATTTTTTATTTTTTGAATACGTGTAACAGCAGCATAAGCAATGCTGAAATACTGTGTCCAGCTCATGCCTACATTTTTGAAGGAAGAAGCCGAAACAGCAGGAAAGGATTCAGAAGACAGCCATGATTATAGCTCAATTACTGAATAAACATAACTTCAGGCATGGTACTTCAAGAGTCAATGCATTTGGAAGATGTTAAAATGTGACTTGGTCCTTGTCTAAAGCTACACAGAGAAAAGACTGCTGATTGTCAGTAGTTTTTAATCTGGAGGAAAATAGATATAAGCAGTTGGAATATACAGTCAAATCAAAAATTAAAGGGCCATCTTACGTGTTTATTTTTTTAAATCAGGAAGTGCAGTATGTAACAGCCTGCTTCTGGATGCTGTGGATTCTCCAGCCTGTGGAAATTATTAAATGGTGACTGCATGTTTGCTGTATCACAAACAGAAGAGAGAATTACATTAAACCTGTGCTTGTTCTGTGGATTCTCTCATGTAAGAAGGACTTTAAGGAAGGAAATCAGTTCTTAGTTCCCAACTGAATTGTGCTCCCATTTCAATATTTAAGCATTCGATTTTCAGGGCTCTGTTTCCTCATTTCTTAACATTAATAAAATAAGTAACAGTAGTAATATAAATAATGATGTGAATTTCAGGATAAACAGCTAAGGCAGCAGAGGAGGAAAAAAAAAATCTGATGCATTCAAAGGAATCTCCAGTTGTGGCAATGCTGACTAACAGATGAAGCTAATGTTTAACTGGTGTTTCATACTCTACTTATGTACAGATATTATAATAAAACATTAGAGGGGGATATGGTTTATAATAGAAAAATTCTAAAAGTTGATGTGAGATGACTGGTGGATTAAGAATCCTAAACAAATCTGAATCCTTTCCTGTTCCGTATGCATCACTACGCACCACTCCAGGGGATAAAAAGGAGACTCTAAGTCCATTGCATGAACTTTTTAAGCCTTATGTGCCTTAAGTGTATTTAGTCAGATGTGAGCATTAGTTAATACTGTTTCTTCTTTAACAATAGCCTGAGGCATAACTCAGTTATGGTTTCTATTAATAAACTATATCCTCTTAACAGTAATCCTGCATGTTGCACTAATACTGCATCAAGGGTTCAGTCATTCAGCGCTAGTTCAGCAATTACACTAAAAGAAAAGCTTTTAAAGTCCATATGATAAAGCACCCTTAGAAACACACTTACATTGTATCTAGTGTTCTTAAAGTTTACTGTAAAGCTTAGTTTGACTAGTTTGTCAGAAGCTTGTTGAAATTCACACATTAGAAATTAAGGTTTAAATATTTAACTGTATTTAAAAAAAAAAAATCAGAAAATGGATCTGTTGGCAGCACAAAAAAGGCTAACAATATTCCAGGAACATAACCAGTAGATGAAGTGATAATTTTCCTCCATTCAGTGTTCACGAGACCACACCTACAATACCCTGTCCAATTTTGGGCCTTCCAGTACAACAAAGACATAGATAAACTGTGGTGAGTTCAGTGGAGCATCACCAAGACATGGTGGAAACTTGAGCACATGTGAAGTGAAGAGAGGCTGCAGAATCTGGGCTTGTTCAGCCTGGAGAAGAGATGGCTTTGGTGGGACCCAACAGCAGCCAGCCAGTGCCTACAGGAAGATCATTGAGAAGACAGAGCCAAACTCTTCAGTTATGGCGGCAGGAGGGCAAGAGACAACGAGCGTAAGTTGAAACAGAGGTTCAGACATAAGGGAAAAACATTTTCACCATAAGCACAGTAAGGCAGTGGAACAAGTTGCCCAGAAATATTGTGCAGTCTCCATCCTTGGAGGTTTACAAGGCCAGACAGGACAAAGCTCAGAACCACCTCATCTGACCTCAGAGTTGAAGCTGCTTTGAGTGGAAGGCTGAACTAGAGACCTTTTGAGGTCCCTTCTAGCCTGTATTTCCCAATGATCCTATGAAATGATAAAGTTGGGGAAAAAAAAGCGCAAATTGACATTTAAATTGATAAATTACACATTGATCTAACACGCAAGCTGGCCAATTACAGTTTTGCTTCCATGTTACACTTCATATTAATGTTGCACACTTTAGAAAAACTTTGTAAAAAGAAAAAGAAGAGAAAACAGATATGACCATCGCACAAAGTTCCTTTCTCCACAAACTTCCTCCCATCTTCTACACGTCTATCACATCTGCCTCTGCAAAAGACAGTGTGTTTTCCACTTCTGACCTAGCTCACTGAGTTTGCTTATCATTCTGCAAAGATAAGGCTTTGGGCAATGAGATGCTGGCATGAGATGGGGACAGGTATTCTTTATCCACACCGTCTGCTGTTATCTAAGCAGATGGACTACAGTTTGGTGGAGGTGAGAAGAAGTCAAGGAGCAGCCCCATGTGTTTTGCTGCAGTGTTCATCTTACCTTACAGACACCAAAGTTCATGCTGGAACTTGAGAGAAAATACAAACAGTGTAGTACTTTAAGCAACATTAATCTCTAAACTTTCTTTAAAAAAAGTAACAGCTCTTCAAAGGTTCATTATTCAGCTGCAGGCTGGAAATATCTTCAGAATAACTCTGACTTCCAGCAGTCTGTATAGCAATGTTATTTAATAACAAGAAAGCCTTCAGACCTAGTATTTTCCTTGCTAAACCCAGCATAATGCTTGTACAGTTTTGCTGTACCTCATCCAAGCAATTGACACGGACATTCTTGCTGCCCAGTAGCCTTCCAGCCTCCTCGGTGTTTCCTTTAATTAAAAAAAAAAAGACATAGAGAGAAAGGGAGGTGAGAAAGGGAATAAATTGAGAATCAAGAGGAAAAAGATCAGTTCCATTCCCGATTAGTATCAAAATCTCTGTAGATTAACCACCAATAAATCAATTGCACTTAGTGAAGAGGCTTAGGAATGAACAGTGTTCTGTTCTAGAAGCTAAAAGCCAAGAAGTCACAACATCAAAGAGTAGTCTGAGAGCATGCACTAGAAGTAACATCCATTATTTGTGAAGTAACTGATCTATACACACACAAGAACTGGACAGTAATATGTCTCTTCGTAAACTGCATCAGAACAATTCTGCATGAGTAAAATGATACTGAGCATTTTAACATATTCTGTACTTTGACCTCTTTTGGAGCATCTTATGTCTAAAAGAGCTAACTAAATTCTCACAAAAGGGAATTATCCCATTTCAAAAATGTTTCTGGTCCAAATGAAATATGCTTTATAATTTACTCGCATCTCCTTTCCTGTTTAAATTTGAAATTTGCAACATTCCACCTCCCAGGTCCACAAAAGTGGAAGGAATTTGCTTTTGGTAATAGAGAACAGAGGTGGAAAGGACAAGGACTGAGGTAGCTTGACCACTGACATTTCTAAAAATTGCCAAATGCATAAGTAGACTAAAGTCTGAAAAAAAAAGGTGCAAGGAAAAATAGGCCATAACTTTGTAGTTTCCAATTTGCTACAAGAATCCTTTCAGTTAAGCCACAGATCTAAGGACCTGATTTAAAGCCCTTCAAAGGCCCATTCAGTAATGTCAGTGCAACTTCAACAGGCATTCAAACAAACAGAAATAAAAGAACGTTCAAAGAGTCAAAGTTTGAGGAATTAAATTTATTGCAAATTAACAGAAACTGTCAACTAGCCTACTCCCCCAAATATACATATATTTTTTTAAACATGTGAGAAGCTTCTTCAGGTCTAGAGTAGGTTTCAGAAGAACATCCCAGTAAAAGAACAAACATCAGAAACAGCAAGTCTTCAAGGGGTGATCTTAAAAGTAAATTTTAATGCAAGTAAAGCAAAGCAAAATTGCATTTACAAGTCCAGGTTCTGTATGACAAAACATTGAAGAATTTCCAAACAAGACACTAAACTGATGGAAGTCAGACTTCTAGAATTAGCCAGAGCTTAAAGTGAGAGCCAGGCTGTTCATAGTGGTGCATGGTAGGAGGTCAAGAGACAAACGGCAGAAGTTGAAAGAAAAAAAAAAAAGCTTCAGACTGAATATAAGGAAAAATATTTTCCCTACAAGCCCAGTAAGGCAGCAGAACAGGTTGCCCAGAGACACTGTGCAGTCTCCATCCTTGGAGGTTTTCAAGGCCTGAGTGGATAAAGTCCTGAGCAATCTTGTTTGACCTCACGGCTGACCTGTTTTGAGCAGGAGGTTGACCTAGAGACCTCCTGAGGTCCCTTCCAAGCCGAATTATCCCATGACGCTAATCATAAGCATCAGGTAAGTTAGATAGAAGTGTCTGCAAGACAAAGCCCTGAAACTCTGATTAAGGTGAATCAATCAAACTGACTCTGATCACAATAAATTCACTGCTGACTATCCTATGCTTGTGTCTCTGACACAGAGGAACATTTTAATATAGTTGAGAGTGAAGCCCCAAAACTATAAATAAAATTTCTCATGGGTTCAAATTACCTCAAAACTACATATAGAAATGCATGGAGCACATCAGGTGTTTTTAGTTTACCTCCAACTAACAAACATCGCTCACAATTTTCGAAATACTGTTTGGAGTGTAACTGTTTAGACAGGGCTGTGAAATTCACGTTGCTGGACCATGAAACCCAACTGTTATGGCAAGCATGACAGAAAGCCCCCCAGCAATAAACATATGCACCACATAACACGGTGAAACTGCAACGCTTACATGAAATGCAAAATAAAACAGTATAAGGGGTAAGCGGTGCTGAACACCCTGGATAAACTCAAGTTCTGTTAATTCTAGAACGTCCTGTCTGCAAGGACAGCCTGGTCTGGCAACAGCACACAGGGAAACCTGTAACAGGCTAAAGAACTGGATTATCCCCAAGAAAACATATTTTGCAGAGCACATTTACACAAGTCATTAGATAAATGTCAATGCACATTACTAATATGAATACACATAAGAAAGATATAAGCTTTCCTTGGCAGAGTTTATACCCTCACAGCTGGGCTTCCCCAGCCTGAACTGCACAGCAACGCGCACCCCCCCACGCCTGGCATTCAGCCCGCTTTGCACTCCCTGGGTGACACAGGCCGGCCCCACGCACGGCCAGTGTGAGCGAGAACCGCGCTCTCTCTTCCAGGGGAACAGCCATCTTCCCCGTTTGGGAGAAGGGGGACGGGGCCCAAAGGCGGGGGCTGGAAGGCAGTCAGGCCCGTATCGCGGCCCCGAGAACGGTGACCCGCGGAGCCCTGGCCGTGCCCGCGGCCGAGGGGAGCCCGCGGCCCGCGCGAGGCGGCAGCGCGGCCAGTAACAGCCGCCAGCGCCTCCGCCGAGGGGCCGCGGCCTGCCCTCCGCCCGCCGCCACTAACGCCGGCGGCAGCGAGTGTGAAAGAAAACCCTCCTCGGGTACAACTGGCGGGGCTGGTGCGGCGGGGGCCGCTCGAGCTCTACGAAGCCCGCCAGAGCTGCGACACGGCCCGACCGGCGGCGGCAGAGCAGGACACAGCGCTGCGCTGCCCCCGCCGAGAGGGGCGCCGGTGGCAGCCTCGACAACCCGCGACGAGGAGGTGAAGGCGCCGGTGCCAGGCCCGTCGGGGCGGCACTACCGCCCACCGCCGCGGAGGGGCGAGGGCCGGGCCGGGCTCACCTGTGGCGATCACTCCCAGCAAGTCCTTCTCCTCCGGGCTCAGGTCACCTCTCCTGGGGGGAGCCATCGCGCTCCCCTGCCTCCCGCAAACAGTAAGGCGGACTCGGGACGGTGCCGCCCGACGAGGTGAGCTCAACCCGGTCGCAGCGACAGCCCGAGCCCAGCAGCGCCCCCCAAGCGCCCCCTCCCTGCGGCGAGCCCGGCAGCACCCGCCCCCGCCCCGCTCCTCATGGCGACTTCCTCCCACAGCCCCACCTCGCAGGGGCCGGCTGCGGGGTAAACCATTCCCTCCGCGGCGTGGGGGGGATTGAGTGCCGGCTGTCCCCCTCGACCGACTTCTCTGCGCGGCGCTTCCGGAGAGAAGGAGACTATTTCTCTCTCCTTCCTCTTTTTGAAGTTGAAAAACGTGTTTTCCTTCTCTTTTACCCCTTCTTTCTGGCCTCCCTCCGGCTCCTCCTTCGTGCCCCCCCCGGGGAGGTGCCGGGAGTGGTGCGGCCAGGCGGAGGGGGCGGGCGCAGCGGCGCCCGTGTGTCAATGTGTCTGTCCTTCACTCCTCCATTGTCTGCTGCTGCTGCCGCCGCTGCGCCTGCCCTCCCCTCCCCGGACCGCGCAACCACCCGACAGGTGCGGCGGGCGGGCGGGCGCCCCTCACGGCCGGGCCGCCCCGCGGAGAGCGCGGCCGCTGCCGGCGGGAGCGGCGCCTCAGCCCCGCGGCGGCGCTGCCCGGGCGGGCGGAGGGCGGCGTCCGCGGGCTGCGACGGGGCAGCGCCGGGCGGGCGGGCGGGCGAGCGAGGCGCCGGGGCCTGTGCGCGGCGGCCATCGCAGGTCCGGGTGTGCGCCGCGGTGGGATTGACCGGGCGCCCACGGAGGAAGCCCGCGCGTGGAAGTGCCGCCGTGCGCGGGTTTGAGCGCCCCGGCCGCCCTTGCCTTCCCGGCCGCTGCGAGGGGCGAAGCGCCTGGGCGCCTGCTGCGGGCGCGGGGGAGCCCACTGGGAGCCCCGGGGCCCCCGGAACGGGCGGCGCTGGGTCTGCCGGCGGGAGAGCGGCGGTGCGGGCTGGCACCCGCGGCTGGCCGGCCCCGGGGCCCCGCCGTCCGCCCTTCCGCGGGGGCTGCTTTCTTGCTTTTTTATGGCATCGGTTTGTGGGGTGCGTTTTTTCTAGGCAGGAAAAGGTGTTTGTTCGGCTGAAGCGGCTGAATAAAGCCCTGGTTGTGTCACGGCATCGTGTCTCCAGAAAGAAGCAGACTTTGATGCATTGGGAAGGGAAGTAACGCGTTTGGGGTGTTTAGAGCGGTGCCTTTTGTTAGCGCCTTTCTAAAATTAAACCGTCGGTGGAAAAATGATCTTTGTTACGGATCCAACTTTCCACTCCTCCAGCTGAAGCTCCGTAGGCACAGGGATGATCCTGCCGATCCCCGGCAAGGGACAGAGGCTGAGGTTTAACATCCTTGATTTCCGCGTGTGTTTGTAGGAGAGGGAAAAGCAGAAGCCTAGTACTTGGTGGTACTTTTTCCCCTTCTTTGTCCTACTCTTCAATGTATAATTTTTATATCCTTTCTTTTAAGGAACCTATTTTTTCCTGTAACTAATTTTTGAAGGCATAGCTTTATCAGCAAGCTGATTTTTTCCTTTCCTTAGTACTTGCAGGTTATCTCATGGGTGCTTATTTATTGGAATCTCTCTCTTAAATACTAATCTTGTTCTCCGTTTTCACGTTTATTAATTGCTTGATTGACTTTCAGAAAGGGTGAAGTCCTGTTGTTTGCTTCCTGGTTCGTAGAAGAGCACGCTCGCTGAATCTAGCCTATCTTCATAAGTATTTGGGTACAAAACCAAAATGTGGTAGGATTTTTTTTTAACAAAATAGTTAAATTCTGTATGTTTTCCTGATTTTAAAAATCACGGAAATATAGGGCTGTACCACCATCTAGTTTTACTTGAATCAACAAGTGTAAATAAGAGATTTCTTTGGGCTTCAGATTATGACAGATTCCCTTGACTTTTTTTTTGTGGGAAACCAAAATGCCTTGAAGGAAACATCCTCAAGACAAAAGTGCTTTTTATATTTGGTAGAGAGATATCCCCATGTAGTGCTAACAGAAGTCTGTCACTGGCTCAACTGTGAAGGCTGAAATTAGGGTTTAAGTGGTCTTTTGTTGGTTCACTGCAGGGTGTGAATTTTACCCGCTGTGAACAAATTTTGTGATATTATAGTACACTGATAATCTCTGTGGCACTATTAAATAACAAGAGCCTACAAGCTTCCTTTCATATTCCAAATAAAAAAAAAACAAACCTGACAGGCATTCAGTCTACAAAAGTATGCATATTACATTCCTTTTTTTTAATGTGAGAATGTCAGTCCTGTCACTGCACCCTAGTTCACAGAGTAAACAGGCAAACAATTTTTCCTTGGCAGCCTCGCTGGAGCTCGTTTGGTGACTTAAGGCTGCAGGAGTGCTCCATCTGTAAGGGTAATAAAATACTTTAACACTAGTTAAAAATGTTTCTCGCTCTTACCTGTGGAAGGCTTCTGTATGACCTTCAGTCCGGTAGCTTGTGGACATTTCACAATCTTTGGTTTGTTGTTGCGAGATCGCGATGAGGTAATGAAGTGACATTGCCTCCATTTTATGTATAGAATTTGAAACATGGAGGCAGCAAGTGATTTTTCCAAGGTGGTGTAGGGCATCTGTGTCAGGGCATGGAACTGGAATCTGAAAATGTAGGTTCTGTACCTTTGTGTCTTGCTCCTTAGTGTATTTTCTTTTATCTCCTGTATCTTGTTATTACACGTACTTAAGTTGTGGGTGTTACTGTGTGGTAATTAATAATTTAAGTTGTGGGTATTACAGAGGGAAAAGGATATGTTAACCTCACTGCAACTCAATATTGTTTAGATTTCAAATGATAAGTATTACATATAAAACATTCCTTATTTCCTCATCAGGTTATACATCTGATACTTTTGATTTATGAAGCAGGTACAAGTGGTGACATTTTTTCCCCTCCGGTTTGCTGGTTCTAGTGTGTACATTTCTGCTCCTGGGAATTTATGATGGCCATTGTAATCCATGTACAGGTGATCCTAAACACCTGATGTTTTCTGCAGCTGTCGAGAGTAAGGTCCATGCAAGAAAATAACAAGGATTTCTTTGAGTATTAGTAATACAATATACAATACAACAAATGCCTTTTCTTGGGTCAAGCTAGGGGAGAAGGGACTGCCTTATGTCTTGGAGAGTGCACCATGAAACTCTCAGTCTTTGGACATGGACAAGAGGAAAAGGAGATGCTGAACTGGTTTCACTGATTTCAAGCTGTTTTCTGTACAATGACTAACCTTCGCTTGTATCTTGGAACCTTGCTTGAATTACAGCCACGTACTCTGCTGCTCTGCTAGTGGTAGCATGGGTCAAAGATCCTATAGCCTCTTTCTATGCCAGGGCTTAGCATGATCAAAAATTTGGTCTGACCCACTACGTTTTATCTAGGGAAAAATAAAAGAACAGGTCAAACAAGTAGTGATATTCCTATGACTTATTCTCCTAGCTCCCATCCCACCAGTTCACAGCTAAGGACTTCCCTTTGTATTGGATTGCCTGCGGTGGGTTTTTTGAATTTAGGTAAACTCTGCATCTGCAGCATCCTGTGGTTATAACTTCCACAACTGCTTGAAAAAGGACCTCTTTTTGTTTGTTTTTGAACCTGCTACTTCACCATTTCATTTGATTCCCCAACCCCCAGTTCCTGTTTTGGGACATGATGAAGAATTGTTCCCTGTTCACCCTTGACGTGCAGTCATGGCTTGACAGACCTGTATTATTCCCTGCGGCTCTCTTTTTGCCAAGCTGAAGTCTTAAGTCTATTTAATCATTCCTATATAAAAGCCATTTCATATGGTTTTCAAGTGCATTTTTGTAAAATGGTTCTGTCTTCTGCATGGCCTGGGCTATGGGAAATCTCCTTCACATGGAGCTGAGCCTTCCAGACAGACCTTCACTGGGTTGTGGTCCTTCTCTCTCCAATGCTGATAGTTATATCCTGGCCAAAGTGAGGAGTATCTAATTGGATTATTCATTTAGATCAGTTCAAGTTTGTGCAAGTTCAAGGGTTTTTTATTGCTAGAAACATCCTCTGTTTTCTCCTCTCGGATCTCACAGATACTAATCTATGGATAGGTTACTTCCCCCTCCCCCCCCCCCCCCCCCAGTTGATTGGCACTGTATAATTCTTTGACTTCCTTAAGTATTTTATTTTATTTTAAGTGGTGGGGTTTTTTTTAGGTTTCATCTGTTTTTAGATTTCAGGACAGCCACTGGATCTGTGATGTGATCTGTCAACATTGCTAAGTCTCGTTTTGTACCAGAAGGTAGATTATAAAAAGACCGCAAAAGAATAACTGAAAGCAGCCAGGGACTGGCAAGCATGATACATGTTTGAACACAATAGGTATATTTTTGAATGACAAGGTATTCCTATAGCCAAGATGCTCATCTGAGACATGGATAGAGATCTCCATCTGCAACCAATTCACTGTGGGACCTTACACAAAGTTAGGCTTTCTCTGCACTTTGAAATTTAGGAGGAAATCCCAACACTTGACTCTAGCTGTATCCAAAGCCTGGCAAGGCAAGACCTGTGCTCGCTTCATCTTCTCTTGAACCCTGGCTTGAAGGACTCCCAAGCATATGGGACAGAAGGACACCAAAGTATCCTCCAAAATATTGTCTGATCCATACTATTGGGTAAGCAGGGTTGAGGTGAGCAGTGTTCTCCAGCAGGAAATACTGGACAGAGCAGTGTGGAAGTACCAGTTTGGGACTTAAAGGTTCACATAATGGTATAGTCCTCCTGACAGGGTTTATTAGTCTGATTTAGCACGAGTGTTGGTGGTTTGCTCCTAGACCTGATTTAGCACGGGTGTTGGTGGTTTGCTCCTAGACCTGATCTAACTGAGCAGAGCCAGCTTTGGTATTTTTGCACCCAGAATATAGCCAGCATAGCAGCCATCTCTATAGAGGTTCCTCTAGAGAAAACTGCTTACGAGTTTATTTGTATAGGCTGCAAAGTGCGTTTTTGAGTATATGCTTTTATTTTTGTGTATATCTTTATCTGCAAAGGCAGCCCACGTAATCTTCCCACAGGTAGTGAGTGTTGATGGTGCAAAGAAAGAATTTTGAGGCACTCGGGTATTGTGATGATAAGGGCAATGTGAGTGCATTACCTGGCTAAAAGCTGCTTTTAAAAAAAAATCAGCATTATTTTCATAACAAAACCAGATAATGTGTATCCCTTGCTCCATTTATATGCTCAACATTGGATCTGTAATTTAGGAAAAAAATAAATTGCTCCTTTACGGGTTGATTTCATATTCTTTTAATTGTTTGTTCTAGATGGTCCTGATATGAACAACTTGCTCAGACAATACATCTTTTTTGGTTTCATATGAGACTTTAAGTAATTATGATTCTTTTTTATTACGAAAAATCCAAGCTTTAAACAAATTCTTTCATACATATGAATTCCATGTAGGTAGGTATTTTAACTTTTTTGTAAATGTAATAGAACAAGCAGCTTTTTGCTGATAAAGGACTGAGATGTGTTTAGTGACTGCAGAGCAACATGTATCAGAGGCCCAGGTGAGCACTTTCGTGAGACTAAGTTCTTTCCCGCTTAAGCTTTGCAGGTGTTGGCAAGAACCCAATCATGCATTCACATGGCTTCTGTAAGAGTTGATTTGCAGTGGCTTTTCAGACAGATGTTGCTAAAATAAATTCAAAACTTCAGGGATGTAAAGTAAATAAAATTACATAAAGCTGTAAAGGAAATATATCTGTGTAGAAGGACATTGAAAAACTTTACAGCATGTACAGACCCCGCTCCACCTTTTGGGAATCGTGAGTACGATACTGGGAAAAATAAAGTCCCTGGGAGCGTTATGTGTCAGTGGCAATCAAACCTTTTATCTGGTGAAGAATGGTGGAGGCAGTTGGGTTAAACATATCTAATTAGATCTAATCCGTGAGTAATTTTTTAATGTAGGATAAGTTTATTTAAACTGTACTTACGTAATACAGTCACCTACAGATATATGTACCTGTTTGCAAGCTTAAGGTGATTGTTTAGGACAGAGGAATAAGATGATGTGTTGAATGGATATGTGCTATTAAATTCAGATTGCTTTAAGAGACATCATTTTTTTACTCCTCATCTTATTTTCTGTCCTCATTCCTCCTGTTCAAATTCAAGAATTCTAACGTCTGTGTTGCACATAAGGCAATAGGCTGTCACCTATATCTGTCTCACTGCCTGAGCCTACGGGTAAAGTAATTCCATTCTGATATGTCGTGTGCAATAAATTTCACCTGTGAACTGCAATGGTTACCTGTTAAACTGTGGATTTGATTTCTTTTTCCATGTGATCTGTTGTTGATTAATTATGAGTACTCCCCTCAACTTTAGCAGTACTTGTTAATTTTAAATAGTAATTATCTGTTCAAAGATAACTAAAATACTCAGGGATCACTCAGAGGTAATGCTGGTTTGTGAGAGGAAAATTGACAAATGGAAAAAAATCTATTGCTTCTCCCTAGAGAGAGAAGTCTGTGGAGTGCAATATTACTCTGCCATGCCTGAAAACCCTCTTCAATTTGCTGTACCATACTTATTAAATCTAGTGATAGATCTTGTAAGAGACTGCAAAAGTCAAAATAAAAGCTATTCCAAAATAAAAGGCAAAATAAAGAGAGAGTCCAGCGACCAAAGGGAGGGTACAGTGGTGTGGTGGCCATATTTACGGCATCATAGTGCTCCTCAAGGTTCTTACGTGCTGTAAAGCTGAGAGCAGAGCAAAACACTTGAGTTTCAGGGTTTAACAGCTTTGGTCTTCTGTAAAGTGTGATTGTATAGTGCAAGCACAATAAAGGGAAATCATGTATTTGTAACATATTGCTGGTAAACCTTCCGACTTGGGTTACAGTTTTGCGCTGAGGTTGGGGAGGTGTAAGTGGCAGCTCATGTAGATCAGATTGCAAGACTAGGACATGCTTGGTGCGTGCTTCCTAGGCAAAGGGAAAGTAGTTAAGAGGTAAGCTGGTCATGAGTCAATATGGAAGCTGAAACCTGGGTAATGGCTGATACACATGGTAAGAGCTCCCCCCCCCCCCCCCCGGTTGTTCAGTCTTGTTCCCACTCCATCTTTAGATACGCATTTATCACTAAGCATGTTTTAATATAGTAAAAAAACTTCCTCACATGTGCCATATAAAACAAATAATCTTCTGTCAAGTTATGCATTTTGGTTTTTAAATTCCAAGAAGTCAGGAAAATAATTCCAGGAAGTAAATCAGTAGTAATTCCTACTATAATAGGGACTTCGTCTAAAAGAGCTGTTTGTTGCTGTGCATCTAAGAGCTTTTGAAATCAGAAATGTGGTTTTGCAGTAGTATTTGCATGGAGTTTTCTGTAGGAATTGTAAAATTCATTGAGTACTTCATACATAGGCATGTTTTGGAGTGCTGTATAAGGATTTGCTTGGCAAAATCTGAGTTATTCTTAGGTCAGATAGAGAAGTTTTGTATAGAGATTGCTTGCAGTTATTGCAGACTCATAGCAGTGGACAAAGATTATAGCCTGTAAGAAGGATGGATTAATTCTGGTGAGAAATAGAATTGAGGACAGACAGGTCAGGCAAGGAAAATGCTAGATGCAGTCAGGGACAGAGAGGTCAGTCAGGGACGCAGGAAGGAAGCACCTCCTCTGATGTCTTGAATCCCACAAGTTACACCCTTCTACAACTCCTTCAGCTACTGCAGGCAGAACAATTAAATATGGCTTTGGGGTTGTACTTCATTGTAATAACCACTATTTCATATGTTTTCCTTAAACATGTTTTCTTTTCATGTAGGAAAAGAAGTCTCAGCAGTTCAACAGTTTGTAATTTGCAAGCTTAAGCGATCGTTTCATTTTAGGTTTTGTTTCCGTAAATAAAATCGTCTACTTCTCTAGAAATGTTTTTTAAGAAGAAATATTCATTCAGTGCTTTCAAGTTATAGTTAGTAATTTTTCTTCTGATAAGGCACAGGAGGTGAAATCTTAGGAAAGTGTTACCAAGCATTACAGGGCTAGTCATTTATTTTCACTACCATTTCATGCCTCAAGCGATAGGAAATTAGAAAAACAAAGTATGCTATTTGTTTTAAATACTCAAAGAGAAGTCAACCCTATAAAAGGAGGGGGGATGGTGAGTTTCTTCTCATTCTGCAACCTTCTCTGTAAGAGCCAATACTGATATGAGTTTGGTTACAGTCGTCTTGTTGGTTTTGCCCTTGTCTCTACACCTCTCTGAGATTGCTCCTGAAGCCTGTGCTGGTAGTCTCCCTTCTGTCTTAGGTCTGCTTTGACTATATTATCTTAATGCATGGTTTCCTGTGACCGACACCTGAAGATCCCCAAACCATGAGCCACTGCTTTGGAAGCCAGATGTTGTGCTGTTGAATCCCATATTCTGTCCAAGATGGTTTTTTCCTACATTTTGTGGCAAAAAGAGGCCCCAGTCAGCATGTCCCCAGAGCTGCCTGAGTCCTTGGCTCTGCCCTTGAAATCCATCGTCCTGTGCATCAGTCTCGGGTCCCTTCCCAGCACAGGGAAACACCTGCTTTGCCTGTGCTCAAATACCTGGATGAGGTCTTTTGCCAGGTTTTGAGTTTGGCTGTCTTGTTTAGCGTAACTTTATTACAAGAGTTTTCCTTGAATTAGAGAAAGGAAAACATACCCATATTTTATTTTTCCAAAGGAGCCAAGGGAAGAGCTTTATATTTTCAATTGTTTTATTCTTGTTAAAATGTTTATTGGTGTATGCTGAAAAGTGCCTTCTTCCCAATGTGCCCTGCCATCAGTATGTCAATTTATCTGCATTGCTATTGTGCCTCCAAGATCCTTTGTTATGATGGTGGACTGCTTATTTAGTGACCTACACTGCTAAATCATCAAGGCATGAGACTATCAGGTCTCTCCTGTGATGAAGTTGTGGGATTCTTGAACTTCCGTCTGTAAGCAGTGCTCCACAGGTCCCTGAAGCCACATGTGTCAAGCCAAAGCATTTCATGGGTAGCATGTTTGATGCTAGGATTAGTTTAGTAGCTTAGTGCCCCCCCAATTTGCTTTTGTTTCCTGGGTATAGGAAGGCCTGATTCTTTCCCCATTTCCCTTTGTCTTGTCCGTTTAAACAGTTGTTGACCTTTTCAGTCTGACCTGGTAGGGATCAGTGGTGCAAAAGCAGTGTTGTGGTATGAGGAGGCAACACAAAAAAAGTCTTCTGCAGCTGAGGGAGAGCAAGATGTCAGTGATGGAGAAAAGGGCACTATCTTCCTAGGGTAGACCAAGATGCTCCACACTTATTCTTTTCAACATCCTTGTTACTTTTTTTGTAATCCGAGTAGAAATTACTCAGTTCCTGTCAATAGTTAGGTTATTAGATTACTGAATAGTTACCTTAATTAGTGTTCTCAGCAACTGGTTAATAAACGTTCATATCAACATATTCTTAATCTGAAATATCACGGCTGTTTTTGCAGCATTATCAAGACTAGAGGAAAATTACCACATATTGCAAAGCCCCTGATTGAGATTCATGTTGAATATCTGCTTTCTTTTATATTTTTAAAAAATAAAATTTAGGTTGGCACTTCTGCTACCTTTGCATTTTATCTTCCATTAGCAAAAAACACATGCTAGGTTTTCTAGTTTTTCAACTCTACAGAGCGTATCAAACCAGGGAGAACAACATTTGAGGTGGGATGCAAATGTATTAGTCTGCATGGGCTTTAACAGTCAATTCATTGACTTTGAGAGTTTGGCTGTATCCATGATTGAACAGATCTACATTTTGGGATTTAGCATCAGTTCACTTCTTAAAATTGGAAATACTTTTTTTTTGTTTTTCTCATTGTACAATAGATGCAGTAGCTGTTAACAGTTTTTTGGCTTTTGAAAAGCTTCTGTTTCTTTCAAAAGTATAGGAGCTGTAGCAGTGAAAGGTATATGCCCCTTTTTCACTGAAAGTTAATGTATTTTGTAGAATCCTTCTCTAGATCCACGTTCAAGAGCCCTAGGTTAACTGGCATGTCTTTCTGAAGTCCTCAGAGGAAACAGCCAAGCCTTTCATTGTGTTTTCTCAGTCCAGGAAAAAAAAATACTTTAGCTGTCTCGTTAATAAACCTTTTAAATTCTTCATGTCTTGCATCCTCATAGGAAGTGAGTTGTAGAAATCTAACGTCGCTTTTATTGGCATTCTTACTCTCTTACATGTATGTATGTATGCATACACCTACAGACATACATCCTGTGGAACCTTTATTAGGTTATCTGCAAAAGTAAGTTGCTGCTATTGGTCTTTCCAGTGCATGAACAATGATGCTGTGAACAAGAAAATAGATTTCCCTATTAATAGTGTCAAATATTGTGCTGAGCTGACATTGATACAGCCCAAACAACCGCAAAGTGGATGCATGCTTTGTCTGCCGAAGGAAGCCAGGTTGGCTGGCGTAGTGATGCTTTATGCCCATTGAAAAAGATATTGAACATATTCCGGTTAGATATCCATAACTTGGGCAGTAACGCTTGGCTTCAGAAACTGGGTTAGGTGCGGGTGGGTTGTTGCGGTCTGATGCTGAGCCTATTCTCCCAGCATATGTGTGGTATGCTGGATTTTGAAGCTTCTCAACCAGCAATGGAAACTGTGAATCATTTCAGAAAGATAAACAAGCAGGTCTACTGAATTAACTATAGAACTGAATAATAAACCATTAGTAATTGTTCTATTGTTAACTTTGGCTGCGTAATTAAACTCTTAACTCTGCCTGAGATGTTTTTAGGTGTCACTGAGCTATAGACATTCACACAGATTGCCAATCTGCAGGTGTGAATTTCTGTTGTAGCATTGTAGAAACTGATGGAGGAAGTTTGATCTAGTTCAAATATCTAAAAAGTGCCTAAAGCTGAAGCTGTGAAGCTGTTCACAAGAGACTCCCCTAAGATCTCACCCTAAGATGGGCAAGCAGAATATTTTAGATAAGATATTTTCTGGAAATGTTTACTCTTCTCCATTGGTTGTGAAAAGAGGCAAGGATCACAGGGTCAGACTTAGGTGTCTGTCCTCATGTTTAAAGTTAGGTCAAGTGCACCCCATTTTTGGGTACTGACAGTTGCCTGTTCGGTCAGGAAAAGTGGATATGGGTTTTGGCTTAGCTGATTGTCTCCTAAAATGATCGACAGTGAAATAGGTGGTGGTCCTCACAACTCACAAGCATCAATTAAATTGTTGGTTTTTGCGCTGAGCTGAGTGACAGCTGTCCGTGCTTCCGTTTCCAGTGCGTGGGCGCAAAGTGCTGCAGGAACTGCTGCGGTGTAAACGTTACTGCCCGCAGGTGGGATTTGGTGCCTCTGTGATGGAGGGGGATGAAGCATTATATACCTGCTCTCATCTACATGTAGGTGAAGCAGATGTGTCTCACTCAATAACTCCTACTAGCTTTTCGTAATGTGATTATGCTGTTAGCGCATGACGTTAATACTGGAAAATAAATACAAATTAGTGAAGCAACGGGCTAATTACTCTGTTCTTTTCTAGCTTGGGTGATTTGTATTGCTACTTTATTTGACTTCCTTTCATGGCAGTGTTTCTTAATTCTGAGATTCTGGCCACCTGTGTATATAAATGTATTTTCGAGAACAGAGTTTTCATCTGATTGTAATTATGATGGAAATTGCTTATAAATAATCTTTTTGAGGATCAAAACTATTGAGATGCATTCATAGCGTTCATAATAGCCATTGCTTGTAATGCTGTGTTTATAGATAGACTGTGAATTCTTTGGGTTAGTTTGATGGACTTCAAAGTCTCCTGAATCTGGATTACCAACAAAGACATATTCTTGGTTGTATGCATTTATATTTTCAGATAAGTGTTGCATTTAATGTCATTTATGTCCAGATACAGCATGGAAGAAGATTAAGAAAAGGGAAGCTGAACTGTTGAAACTGAGAGAAGATGTGGTGTTTTGAGCACTATGGCTGTGCATGGTATATCAAAATAGAGGAAACTGCCATACATGATTGCTTAACGTTTGAGCTTTTTGGTTACCAAACCAAGACTGATCTCTCGGTTTGTTCAGTTGTGTGAATAGTGTCGGAGTCTGATACTCTCTGACCAGCTTCTTTTAGATATTCCACATGCGGCGGGTATGATGTTTAATATCTAATTTACTTATCTGAAGATAGTTGATGTTACATGGGATTTCTGATTTAGCAGAATGATACAAAATATACTGAAAACACAATACCAATGTAAGTTACATGTAACAAAATAAAGCAGTTGCAAAACACAGTTCAATCACAATACCAGTGATTCCTATTACCACTCTCTACAATATGTTCACCATCATGACACAAGGCATCCCCAATCACTGGGAAGAAATATGTGGGTTAAATCACAAATTCTGTACAGACTGGCTCAAAGCTTTTTGTTTTCATCACTGAAGACAACTAGTTTGAATGTTTTCCCTCATCTCAAAAGAAGCAACCTGAAGTCCTCCTACAAAATTAGTGATACAACATGCTGACCCAGGTCAGTCCTCTTGGGATTTATGTTTACTTCTCCTCCTCACCTGGCCTTACTGAATTGCCACCCAGCTCTCAGTGCTGTTGTAGTACTCCCAAGTGGAGTATGCTGTCATGGGTGAGTAATGCTTGTCTTGTGCGTTCATGGGTTTAAGAGACAGCCTTTCTTGAAGTACAGAGTGAGAAGGAGCTACGTGGGATACATGATGCCTATAAGTTACCTGACCTCAGACCAAAGCTTGATTTACTGGGAGAAACTGGCCTTTAGTCCAGCGTCTGGTCTCTGAAAGCGACCTGTAGAGTTGGGTAGATGTTAAAAAAAAAAAAAAAAAAAAGGGGGAGGGAAAGGATGTACTACATTTCTCTTCTTTTCATGCTCTTGTCATACTTAGACCAATTTTCAGCTTAGAAGGTTTTATTGTCCCTGTGTTTAATAGCCCTTGATAGGCTCCTCTTCCATGAAGTCGTCTAAGAGCTTTCAGGCTTCCTCACAGAGGTGAAGAAATTAGTTTCTGAAGTCAGGCTGAGAGCGCTGGTACGTGAGCTGCCAAGCAGTGGGTAGGAGAGCAAGTGTGTGCCCCCTCTCTGCATGTTCAGTCTTTAATAGCTATTTTTCTGACTCACCCAGGATAATAGTTGATTGTGTAGGCACCCTGTGCCGTACACTGTTGGGTGCATTATTATTTTTTTTTTTTTCAACAGCCAACTTGTGGATATGAATCAATATCTATTGCCATAGAATTATCTCAGCTTGGTCTGAGAGGATTTGTATCCATCACTACCTAGAAAATAACTATTTGCGGGTTGAAGCAATCTGAGCGTTGGCTACTTTTATCCCCCACTTCAGGAATTTGTTCGCCAAAACTAGGGTGTTCTGTCAAAATGTTTGACCTGCTCTGCAGAGGAGGAAGCAGCCGTAGGGACCTTGGGACTGCTTTTGGGACGCAGACTGAGACAAGTCAGTTGTGGACTCGTTTTCCATCCAAGTGAATGCTGCTAACAGCATAATCAGTGTTAGTTGGTATGTTTGGAATAGCTGACATGGTGCAAAGCGTTGTGCATTTCCACTGCTGGCTCTTTGTGCCGTCTCTTTTTAGCCAGAAATATCAGAATTCAAGTGTCTGGAAGCTGATTCACTGTCCTGCAGGTAAAAAGCCATGTGTTAACTTGGTGAACTCCCTTCCCTTGCGCATGCTTTGAAGAAATAATTAGGGACTTCTAAGTTAAAATTTGCTTTACTGCTTACAGCAGTTGGTGTTTTATTAAAGCCAAGGCCTTCGCCACTTGCAAGTGTGTAAGAGGTGCTGGCTATTAATACATACCTCCTTCGATTACTGTATTTAGTTCATGAAATAGTAAACTGTTAGCAACTGGGAGGCATTGCTTTCTGGAGAATGCACACTTTTTTGTTTGTTTGTTTTTAGTTTTAAGCTTAGCCCTTGTAATTTTGAAGGCAAATACGGGTTTTTAAAAAAACGTATTTTCTGCAGTGCTGTATCCTGGAGACACTGGTGATCTCCTGTGCTCATGCTGCTGCGCAGAGCTTTGAGGTAGCAAGAAAAATGGAAGCGGCACATCTTCTGATTTTATTGTTGTGATATTTGAATTGTGTGAGTAGGGTTGACACTGTAAAAATACAACTTTCAGTGGGCTGATACATTAAAAAAGAGAAGAAGAGAGGACTTGAGCAGAGCAGTGGTATACCACATGAGAATGCTGCTATTCCTGCACTAGCCTTTGTTACTGAACTGTTCGTCTGTTGTCTTGTGTTGGACGGACTTCATTGCTAGGAATGAAGCCTCTGGTAATTTTTTTTTAACACCATTTTCTTCTGAATACTTGCACTTATTGCTTTATTGGAGACCTGGTTCAGGGGGACCCAATAAAGTAACTCCATTAATGATTTCTTCCAAGTGTACTGTGAAGAGTGGCTGGTACAAGTCTCTCTGCCAAACATTAATGAAAGATCGAGCTAAATTGCAGCGGTACCTTTATAATCATTTTTGCAGAATTTCAGCTACACCGTTTTTCCTTTAGCAACATCATCTCTTATGGCAATTGCTGACATGGTTATATTTTTTCAGGATAAACAGCACATCCGATGTCCCTCTGAAATCAAGAATCCTGTTCTAACATCCACACAGTCCACTGAAAGTGGTGTCTTGCATAAGGAAAAAACCTTATTAGCTTTGGAAGAGTACTGTCTTCTGCTTGTTTTCTAAGTTCACCTGACCCTGTTCTCTGCCAATCTTTTTTATCTCCCTATTTTTCTAAGAGTTTTTCCTGCTGGCAAGGCGTGTGAGCTTGGAGTTGGATGACTAGCCATCACCTTAAAATGAATGTTAATTGGGTATGAACTGATCCGTAGCAATACACTGTCTCCATTATTTCAGGGTACTCCAGTTAGGAGCATAGCAGCCTAAGAGAGCTCTCAACAGTCTGAGAAAAGCTCCCACTAATACCTTGTCCTTGAAGAATTATATCTAATTCCTCCTCTTAGTTGCTGAAAGAAACCTTGTTACCACAAGATAACTTTTTGTGTATGTCAACCCAAGTGTATGATTTCATTTTCTTGACTTGTATTTTCACCTGTCAATGCTTAAGAGGTTTTTTTCTGGGGTGTGTTGGGTTGGTTTTTTTTTTCTTCACTGGCTGTGCCATGACTCATGCATATTTTGTATGGTTGCTGATTACAAGACACAGAAGTCCATTGCCTCAGTGGTTCAATTTACAGTTCTCTTGACCTTGTGAAGTGCATCTGGAGTGCTTCGGTCGTGGGAGGTTTCTGTGTTGTTTTTGCCTTGTTATTCAGCTGAGCTGCTTCTGTAGAAATTCTTGGTTAGCGACCTAAGAAATACTCGCTCTCCTGAAATACATGCAGTGAGCTGGATCTCTAATGCAGTGTGTGATTATACATTAATTGGTGAGAGTGGGTTTTTTTGCCTGTTTTTCAAGAAACATCTTCCTATGCATCTCAGTTTAGTAGTTAGGTGATGAGGTTTATGGTGCAAATTTTGGTGAGTTTGTCTTCTCATTTTTATCTGGGCTTACTTATTTCTCAGCTGGATAACTACTCACAGGTTACATGCGCAATTCTTGGCTGGAGAATCTTGCATGAGCACAGTTTTTTATTTTTTATTTAATGTTTCATTCTCTTTTGATATTTGTATTTGCTGCAGAATGAAACCAATTTCACTTGTTTCATCTCTGTTTACTCTCTCCCACTAGGCATACTAATAAAGGCCAAGTACTTTTTTTTTGCAGCGGACACATAGTCTTTAGTATGGAAAAACACTGTCCTGTGATTAAAAAAAAAAAAAAAAAAAAATTAAGTGCCTTAAGAGCTTCTGGAAGGCTCTTTTGGGAAAGACAGGGCATTCAGTGCATGTCGAAAACCTGCTACGGCACTATCTTAAGATAGTACACGTGATAGCCACTGGTGCCTAGGGCATGCTTCCAAGTATGAAATCAAAGGTCGGTATCTAGTTGCTTCACGTACTGTAATGTCATAAGCAAAATTAATCTATAACAGAAGATGTATTTTTCAGCAATAAACATGTGGATTAGCGATATCCTTTTTTCATGTAAATATTAAAACATAAGGTTGATTGTATTTACCCTGCACATTGTTACGTGACTGCTTAGTCCCTGCATGTTGCCATTGAGGTAGTTTGTGCAATAAAATCAGCGAGGGGATTTTAACGTGGGGAGAGCCTGGCTCTGGCTTTACTGTTTGTAATGAGTGGGACCTTTGGGATAAAGGTTTCATAAACATTGTAACTCTGCT
The DNA here is from genome assembly GCA_009819775.1 of Phoenicopterus ruber ruber. NCBI lineage: Eukaryota > Metazoa > Chordata > Aves > Phoenicopteriformes > Phoenicopteridae > Phoenicopterus > Phoenicopterus ruber. The sequence continues at coordinate 33,545,675 of CM020216.1, forward strand.
GGTGGCCTCTGTGGGCAAAATAGCAAGATAAACCTTCTGGCTGCCAGTGCTGCCCTTCCTGCTGATTTGTACAATGGTTGAAGTTACAGACCTCTGTCTTATTAATCATTTCAAAAAAACCCCCATGTTTTGGGAACAGAGGGCAAGAGTCGGAAAATGGTGATGAAATAGCACAAGTCCACCTGCATAAAGAAAACCTGGTGTGTCTCGCTAAGTGTAGGGGCTCGGTCTTGCCGGCTCCCCAGACGTGCAGTGAAGGGGAGAGGAGAGGTGGCTTCTTGGTGCCGTTCTGGTCCCGGTCCTCGGCACTTGGGACCTTGGGAAGCAGCAAATAAAGCTTCTTATTTCCTTATTTTTCAACAGTGTCAAAGTGAGCTTTAGCAGGAGGTAGGGAGTGTCGCCACTGCTCTTCACGTTGCAGGCTACCCGTTGTACTGCCTCAGATGCGTAAATAAAGCATTTTTCCTTCACACGGGCCGAACCTGGGAAATGTCGGCAGCCGAGGTGGATTTCGTAGCCTTATGAGGGTGTGAAAATGTGTTAAAGCAGAAAATGCTTCACAGCTGTTGCAGCAGTGAATGTTGCAGCAACCGTGCAGGCTGCGTGACCAATGTGCATTGTGGTTGCTTGGCTCTCGCCGCACCCGGGTGTTGGGATGTGCCTGTCGAAAAGGAGGAGCTGTGAGAGTCCCCGCAGGGACTCAGTGTCCGAGTGGAAAGTGGGAAGCCTTACGAGGATGTAGCGAGAACCGGTGGCTGCATTGCATCCACTCTGTCCTATTGTCCCCTTACATCGCTCTGTTCCTCTGTGCTGGTAATGATTTATGAGTTTTTCACCTACAGATTTTGTTAGCTCGTAATCTAGCTGCCTGCTCCCTTCCCGGGGAGCGGAGACAGCTGCTGGCTGCGTGCTGACATGTTTCCTCTCCAGCTGAAGTGCAAGGGCAGTTTTTCCTCCATGCTGCTCGAGTTTGGTAATTTGCTTTTAACATAACTCCTTGGCTTGTTGCTGAAAGAAGAGGAAAACCCTCTTTAGGTTTTCATCCTAAGCCTGGAACTGTAACAGTGAGAGGATGAAAACGCCTAGTAACATTGCTAGATGAAAAAGACCCAACAAAGCCTTTTAATGTCCTGCCTATTCCACTTCTTGGGGGGGGAAAAAAGATTGACCTTGATATGCGGGTTGGGGTTTTTCCTTCACAGAAACTCTCCCCATCTATGCTTTTATTTTGTTTGACTTTCTGATGAGTGCTCCTGTCTTGCATGATGTCTGCAAGGGAAGGAGATGGAAATAATTCCTGCCAAGCATCTGTTCCTGTGAAAGCAAGCTGGTGGTGCTGTGTTGGTGGTGCTCTGGCAGCTCTCTCCAGCACCCTGTCAATCAAACACCATCGGCATGAGTCCCCGCGGCAGCAGCATCCCGTGGAGCGGTGCCGCTGGAGCCCGCCGGTGAGCTGCCCGAAGGGTCACCGCCTGCCCCCATGGGCTCCCTTGCTGTCGTTAGTGCCCTGCATACATAGAGTCATTATATCTTGATAGGGAGTTTTATTAAACAGTTGTTCTTTTTTTGATGTTGTCTGGCATTGATTTCCCTCTCTGTAACTAGGGCAGTGAAGTTTCGCTGCTGTGAAGCTAGCTGTTGGACTAGGTGATCTCCAGAGGTCCCTTCCAACCCCTACCATTCTGTGACTCTGTGATATACGTCTAGACATCTACAACTGTAGATGTCCCTCAGTTTTATTTTAACTGTTTAGAGTCTTTAGCATGTAAATAAGAAACAGCTGTAGAGAAAGCTGAACTTGTAGACTTCAAGCAGTTTCAGGAGAATGCACCAACTCAAGAATTTATGTATGTTTTAAGTATGAATCTGTTTTGTAGAAGCCTGGTAACAAGAGTGGGAGTGGAATTTGGGAAACTGTTTTGTCATGCATTTTTTTATTTTTCTGATGAATTTTGTAGCTGCAAGCTAGTTATCAGCAGGCTTAGACATTTTGAGGTTCGTAAGGAAAATTCTTTTCTGGAGTGTGGTGCCTGGTTCTGTACTGCTGTCTGACATCTCCCACTTGAGTCAGCCCAGCCCAGCTTCTGACTTACCTGCTTATAAAATAAGAAGTATTTGGGTATGGAATTTGAACACATGAGTTTTCTACAAGAGGTTTTCTGGATCCTAAAGGGAGAATCAAGAGTAAAGCATCTATTACTGAGCCTCTCCCATCTTCTGTAGAAGAGTGGAGTCGGTGAAAGGACTGTGCTAAGGAGCTACCATTTCCACATCTCTTCCTCTCTTTCCTGCTGGCAATTCCTATGAATCTTGGAGAATGTTGGGCTTCAAGATAGAATTTTGACTGGTGGTTTGGGTTCTCTTTTTGAGGCTATTTCCTTCCTACTCATACCCATCCTTAAGATCTTTACTCTTCTGAAACCATTATGACTTCTCTAGCTGACATTTCAAAATTTGCCTTTGGCTTTGACCTACCCACATCCTGTACCTTTCAAAATGGAGAATATATGTAATAGTTCAAGGTCTTTTATGATTTCAAGGCTTTATAGCTACATGACACCTGAGAGGCAGGCTGCACTGCGATGCAATCAAATGTACTGTGCAAGTTTATATGCTGCCACCCTGAATTTACAACCTTCAGCCATCACTTCTGTGCTGTTGTCGGTGTGTTCTTGATTAAGAAAAAAAAAAAGTTTTGGCATTGCATTCACTTTTGTAAATTTTAAACTGTTTTCCAGGCACCTGTTGTGGTGGCAACAGCACTTTAAAATCTCATTTGCAGTACCTGGTGTCATTTGTAGTATAGATGCACCCTGGGCTGTTGTATAGATCACTTGCGTTGGTTTTGCTCAGGCTCATGCTGCAGTTTCTTGATGAAAGTGCCTGTGCTCTCCCTGGGCCAGTGCTTGAGGGAGTGCCTTATAAAGCCTGACCCTCACTTGAGCAGATTAGAGTGCAGTGCATTTAAAGCTAAATATAGAAGAAGGCAGATCCTGTGTTCCTAGTAATTAACTATTCAAGAGTCTCTTCTGTTGTACTGAACCTCTACTCATTAAATCTCCCACAAGTGGTGAGTCTTACTGTAACTGCTTTTTTTTTCTTTATCTTGTTCACAGCTGTCTTAAAGGGCATATTATATTCACGGGGAACAGTTTTAAAATCCAATAGTCAAGCTTCAGGTGCATGCAACTATTCTCGCAGTTTAAAAAGACACTTCATCAAAGGAAATGAGAAGTCTAGTGCTAGAAATCTAGCATATGCATTTATAGCTTTTATAGCAACTGAGAAACCATACCAGTATGGCTGGATTGAGGGTCAGGTGTCATTCATTTCATTGCCCACAAGGAATTCATTAAGGAAGGGGGCAGTGTCGATCCCAGCCGGAGGGCATGTTTGTGCTCTGTAAGAGCTGTGGTGAGGATTAATTCTCACCTGCTGTGTGGATTGCTTGATGCTTTCTTTTGGAACCTCATGGGCTCCTTCTGCAATCGATTGAAATGAACATTTTTTTAGACCCAGGACAAGGGGTAAGGTATCAGGGCCAAGCATAAAACCAATCAGAAATATCTGGGGGATTATTATATTTTATAGATCAATTTCTTACAAATACCTGAAGGTCAGAAAGTCAAACCAGATAAATATGTCAAATCTAGCCAGTCACTAGCTAGAGGCTGGGCTGTTGCTTATCCCTGTTGACTGCTAGATTATCTGCCTAATTAACTTGTAAAGCACCTTCTGGTCCTCTGCCATGGAGACAGCTAAGTGAGGGAAACAGGCTTTTGAGCTCTTCTGTGAAGGGAGGCCTGGATCCTACAGCACTTTAAAAGATCCCGTGATATCATGGTTTGCCATTTTTAACTCTCTTTGCAGATGGGCAAATCATTTTTCCAGAAGGCTATTTATTATTGCAGTTGTTTTGAAATGCTGCTTGGTCTGTTAAAACCGTGGCTTTAAATCTCAGTGATGAATGTGAACCTCTCAGTTTAACTGCTTGTTGCATCTTTGTATTTTTTATGACTTGCAGGAAACAAAACCGGTCGTGACTCTGAGCTTTACTGGCTATTCCCAGTGCATGCGGGCAGTTTTTGACTGCAGATAAATAGTAGACCTAAACTAGAAAGCAGTGGTTTGCCAAGTTAAACATTTGAAATGCTGCAGAAGTGGCCAGTGAGTGATGCTGCAACTAGAAGAGGTAGTCTAGTGAATGGGAGCATACTGTGTAGCTGGAACATTGTTAACAGAGTTGTTAAATGAACTTTCAGGGGTAGAGAGAGCATTAACTTGGATAGTAACGTGTGATTGGCATCTTTCTAGCCATGGAGCTTGAGTTTCTCTTTGCTTATGGAGAGGAAGAAATATTGGCAAATGTATGTACCTTAAAACTAGACCTGCAGAGTCCACAATGAAGACTTAAAAATAATACAAATCTTTGTAAAACTAAAGGTATTAGAAGAACGTGCCCAAAGAACAAAGCTTCTTGCATGTTAAGGCTTAATTCTGAACGAGCAAATTGTACATAACAGTGACCTAATGACCTGCAGGGTGTGAAATAGGTGACCTGTAAGTGCCAGTGCTGGCACTTGCTGTTGGCAGGACAGGGGATGACCCGTGACGATTGCCACGTGCTGCAAAGCTTCCTTATGTTCGCTGCTGTTTGCATTCAGCTGTCGGTTTAGCTGCACACCACACAAGCTGCGTCTCATGTGATTAAACTAATTATATCCAAAGCTGAAAAACAGTTTTGTTTTCTTTAGGTAAAATAGCATTAATATATGATCACTTTCCAAATTGTTTAACGTTGCATGTTCAGATTTGCCCTTAAGGTCTGAAGTAATATAAGTCCAACCTTATTTTACTGTTGTTATTCAATGATGTGCCATGTAGGTCCTTAACTATGTATTATAAATAAAATTGATGGGGGGAGGGATTTGCTTATCCTTTATTATTTTTACACCACCTACATGTTTTCAAGAACTAAAAGTTATTAAGATATAGTGATGCTTGGAAGAAACATTTGAGCGGGATTTGATGGTTAAAACACTGTCTTTGTGGTTAGGGTGCAGTCATGTCTTCAGCAGGATGGCGTGTTGCCCTGGGAGTCCGTCTGCCCAGTGAACATGCCGGAGGGAGAGACCTGTGCTGTGCCGAGCCCCACCAGGATGGTTCCCAGTCTTGTGTCCTAGTGGCTCCTGTGCCCCCAAACACCCCCGTGAGCTGCATGGGCAGTGCTGCTGTACCCCTGCCCCGGCAGTAAGGGCAGAGGGGCTGTCACCGTCCTGCTCGGGTTTGAACCTTCAGGGTTTTTTACAGGGATGCTAAGAGCCAGGTTTTGAGAGCACCACATCTCATCAAAGTTATTCTTGGATCACAGTGCTCTTCATCTTTAAGATAATGTGAATTATTCTTTGAGTATACATCAAGAACTTTCGTTCACGTGTTGGGATTTTACTACACTGAATGTTTATTTTGCCTTTAGGTTAAACTGTTGTCTGTAAATGCCATAGTAAAAATATACTTCTCTCTTTTTTACTCCAGAAATTTTATGAATAAGAATCAGAAGCCGGTGCTAACAGGACAGCGGTTCAAAACTAGGAAGAGGGGTAGGTTATGTTACATTTTTTACTTTATTTTCCTCTTTGTTAAAATGACTAGAAACAGGGCAGGTGGAATAACTGAAAGTTCAATAGGATTAAGGTTTTTTTCCCCTTCAGCCATGTTAAGAGTGCAGGTGTTATTTTTAATTAAGCTCTATGAATTTTATTATTTTCTCTATATGTCTTAGGACTTTCTGTGAAATTTGGGTTGATTAGCTGTTGAGTCTTGTAGAAGCCTCAGTTAGAAAATTAGATTCTAACTGAGTTTATAGTATATTTACATATGAGGAAGAAAACTTGTTAGATATTTGTTTCATTTTTTTTTTAAAATGTCCCTTTCAACTAAGAAAGCAAAATATGAGCTTTTATTTAAAGGTTACGTAAAAAAATTATTTGGCTTTTTTGCTTTTGATTTTTGCTTTTATTTCTTTGACTCAAATCAATGCCATCTCTACAAATGAACCTTTCACATGTAAAAAGGAATGCTCTCACCTTCCTTTTCCATGAGATGGTCCAATCATCTTGTTGGCCCTGTTTTCTGTAACAATAGAGGTCAGAAAGCTCCTTTTTCACAAATATTATTTCTGCTATGTTAGTGTAATTTGTTTTTTTATTGTTAAAATAAAACAATTACGATTGCATCAGTCTCATTTTGCTCCTTGTGATACTGATTTTCTGTAAGCATGACCAACACTCTCTTTCTTTATGTACAATATTGCATCAATTTTTAAAGAAAGCTAAGTGGTGACAATTATACTGATCATCCAGGTATTTTGTACAGCGAGTGTCATCCTAGCATGCTTGCTCATACTGTAGTCAGAGTTCATTTGTCAAGGTTTAGGTGTCCAAGACGAATGCCCAACACTTTGGGGCAGAGAGCAAAAATATGTGTAATAAATAATTGTCTGGTTTGTGAAAAGAAGACTTGGATATTTTGCTGTTGCAATAGCAGCTTATTATAGCACATACAGGTGGGGTTCCTGTCTGTCATGTAACAGACATTTTCCATCTTGGCTTTCCTGTTTCTGATCAAAAGCTAATGCCTGGTCTTAACTTCTTGTGACAGAAGTTGTAAATAAGAGCATTTTCTCAGCATGGATGAGAGAAACAAAAAGAGTTTGCAACCTTTCTCAGAAAATTACAAATTCTGTCACGAGTCTGAAGAGCTGAGTGAGTGTCTTAAGGTCAAGGGTGGTCACGAAGCTTAGATAAGAATTGCAAAATAGTTTGTTTTCAGTTGTGTTAAAAAGCAGTGCCAGCTTTCTCTCATCTTTCCTCCCTTGCACACATCGCTTCGTCTGTTAGTTTGACCAGTGCGATCTCTTAAATTGAAAATGTCCTTTCTATGATGCACATACAACATTTGTAGATATAACTAATTAAAATAAGAATCTTATGTTGTTTGTAATTAAATGTCACAATGCTCCAGTAATTAGTGGGATTAATTTTCTATCAGCGTGGTCCAGAACATTGTGCAGTAGGAGCTGTACACTGCATTAACTAGCAACAGTATAGATGTCGCTAGAGGAGTGGAATTAACAATCCCCAAAGAAGTACCTCTGTCAGATCAACCGGTAAAAGCAATCAGATATGCATACTGCTGGATTGATCCAATGTATTGTTCAGTCCAGGTCAGTCAGTTATGGTACATATGGTATTTGCTAAAATTGTCTTAGAAAACATTCTCTCTCTCATAAAGACTTTCTTTTCAGTCCATGTTTTGCAATGTATTTGGTATAATGGGTCCTAATATGGATTTGGTCTTTGACTCCTATTTAATACAAGTAATAATTACAATAAATAAAGAGCTTGTATTTGTAATTGCCTCTCTTGAATTTCTGTTACAGTGATTGGAAGTGACACTAGATACTTGTTGACTACATGGAAGAAGGAAAAGACTTGCAGGGGGTCTGTGGGGAGGGTGGTTTTTTGAGAGATACTTAAATGGAAGTGGAGATATTAAATGGCTTTAATATAGAAATCTTAACATGCAAACACTTCTTTATGTGCTTAAAGCATAAAATCTCTTCTTCAGAAATGGTGGGATTCTGGTTGCCTTAATATTTGAAGGTCCTACTTAGAAATATTGTAGGTACATGTTATTTTTCTAGAGGCAGAGGGCTTGAGGAAGAGAAATGGTTTCCTAGCATGTTTATTCTCTTCTGCATGTATATACATTTTCTTTTTGTATCATAGAAGTGTTACAGACTGCCAAGTCTTGAACTTAGACTAGAAGATACCACTAGTTTTTTTATATCCTGACTTTCAGTATACTAGGGAGTCATGGAATATCACCCAGGTAGGAGAGAGTGCAGTGGCTGTGGTTTGGCCATGGCATTTCAGTTGTCAGAAACTCTTCTGTTGTGTGTAACAGGCAGGCAGATAGAGAGGTCTGAAATGTGGAAATGCAGGGGGGAGCGAGCTAGTTGAGAGATGACTGCTTGCTCTTACTGGTTGATTTGTGTCTCATAATACTCTCTTTCCCCTTCTGCAGCTCCCAGGAGCACTGCCATCTGAGGAGATCGGGGGGTGGCACAGCAGTCAGATACCTAATAAAAATAATTGTCTATATGAACTCTATCACTGGTCAGCTAGCTGCAACTGATCTCTGAACGTGAACAATTTTTGAGCTTTCAGAAAGCAAAAAAGGAAGATTACAATAATTTTTTTTCTTTAAAGTTTGAAAGTGTGCTTAGTGTCTAAAATATTTTTCAGAGAGGATTACGAAGGAGGAGCTTGTAAATCCCACTCTTTCCAGCTCTGTTAGTTGACCTAATAAAAGGTATAAACCTTGCCTCCAGCATATATAGCGGCAGGCATTAAAATCGCTTTAAAAAGATCTGAAGGAAGAAAAATGATGTTGTGAAGGGAAAAACCTTCCGAGGGAAGGAGGCATCTCACAGCTTCATATCAAGTTTTTAGTAGTCTGGGCAAAGAAAATAGTTTGGTTTATTCTTAGTATAATCTCTGTACCTGTTGAATACTGCATTTTTGATGAAGGTCAGCAGTAGTTGGCATCTGGCCGGGATTTGTGCTTATGGTGCTTGTACGTGGGATGCGAATTGTGTTGACTGCGCTGTACTTGCACCCATGCAAAATGATGTCTTTGTGTCTTCTGAAATGGGAGAGGAGGAAATAGGAGTAGCAGAAATGCCAGTAGATAATAATGAAAATTTATGTATCCAGACAGTTGACAAATACCTGCAGGACAAAAAGCTTCCTGAAGCATTAACAGGAAGAAACAGTGCATATTGTTTAAAGTAAGCTGACAGGCAATACCTGAGACCCAAGTTTGTTCCCATGGTGTAGATAACATAGAGTTAATATCTGCTAAAGAACTGGTGCAAAAAGGTAAATGGCAGTATAAAAAGAAGCTAAGCAAAACGATGCATATAACTTTCAGGAAGAAAATTATCTAGTAAAAAGTCAATATTAACACCTTTACATTAACATGAAGTCAGAAGAGGGGCCGAACAGACCATCTCATTTTTCTTCCACAGAAATACAGTTGTGGGCCTTCTCTTGAAGAGTTAAGGTTAATTCTTAAGGAGGGGTGTATAAATGTACTTTGTGATTGCCTTAGAAGCAAAAGAAAGAAAATAAGGATCTGGGAACATGATGAAAATGAAAAGCTGTGTATAGCACTGCTGCATTGGATATTGTGTGCATCACATCTGCAAGCTACACCTGCCTCTGCTAGCCTGTGATTGAAATTGTGCTTGTTTAGTAATTACGTACTTGACAGCTCAACATACTGTCACCACTTCTTGATGATGGCTTCTTACTCACCCTGTTGTACTACATCAGCATATTCCTTTTCAGTACATTAGCTTGGTAGGAAAATGTTTCAATAAAATTATAAATCATTTTTCATGCAATGAGTTTACCTCCTCTTCCTGTGTAAATTTTTAGATTGTGATAGACAAGAAAATAGTAGGGTACTCCAGATGAGAGAAGGACTTCTGGGGCAGGAGAAGAATCTGTTTAAAATAGCTAAGAAATATTAATCACGGTGTTTGTGTTTGTACTAAGCACTGTGTACCCATGATACTAAGCATATAACACTTTTCAGTTCAGACATGAACATCTTAATTTTTTAGACAAAATATAGTTGAAGAAGTAAAATAGGATTTTTTTTAACTCATTTCTTAAGGCAGAAGTCTGTCTTCTTACTGGTTAATGAGTCATCAAGCATTTTTTTTTATCCTGCAAATAATACATACTTGGTAACTCAAAAGAGAATAATTATACTCAGATACTTGTTTATGGGTGGAGCTGTGTTTCTGGTGTGCAAATAAAACTGCCTGAAGTACGCATACTGAAGTACTTACTTCAGTAAAAGGCTTGTTTGTTTGTGGGTTGGTTGGTTTGTTGCTTGTTTTGGGTTGTTTTAGTATTTCAAGTTGGAAGAGAGCTGCAACTGACTATTTGGTAATGGGTCTGATATCTCAGACGGGACTCCGGTAGTATGCTTCTCTGTAGGCATTTTCTAGAGTAAAAGCATGTTCTTCAGTTTCCCCACTTAACCCTTTCTGGTTCGTCCACCGCGGGCATGCCCTGCAGATATGAGAGATGGTTACTCAAACGGCAGACTCCAGATCTTCATCACAGCTGAAAGTCGAGGTAACATGGCTGAGAGTCTGAATATCTCCAAGGTCTAGGGTGAAGTAAAAGCCTGGGAAGAAGTCACTTGCAGCCCAGAGAAAGGGGTTATTATGTAGTTTATTGGATGACGAGAGTGTGATAGGGGAGAAGCTAGGTTGGCGCTATGATTGTGTGCATCACTTCAGGATGAGCTGGGGTTGGGAACAGATGGTTTCCTGAGCGTGTATATGGGTATCCATGTTGTTGAGTAATCCTCAGCTTTGGTCTGAGGAGGTCAGCTTCAGGGCATGGGGCAGCAAGCCACTTGGAGATGGGTAATAGAGTCAACAAGCCACTAAAAGATGGGCGTAGCAGGGAATTTTTGGAAAATAAGGTGATGCCTCATTTTTCCAGTGCTTCTGAGTGCTTGACAGACAGCCCTGGAGCTGCTGTTGGCTGCGTGCTGCCAGGCTCCTTGGAAGCACCAGTTGACTAGTCCACTGAGCTTCCCAGTGGCCCGGGACACTGAGTGGGAGGGACTGCTTGTGCTTTCCAGAGACGATTGTTATGGGGTAAGGGGATGCCTTGGAAGAGGGGGAGAATGGGCAAGTGATGCCCTGAAGATGGTAGAATGAGTGCACCCCAGGTACATGCAGGGGAACAAGAAGAGAGAGAAACATTTCTATATTAGAAATAATAAAGCTGATAAAAGTAAGCATTCTGTGTGAAATAGTTATTTAATTGCCTTAAGGCTGTTGTGGCAGGAGGAAAGAGATTGGGGGAAGAAAGGCTATCAGAAAACAAGGTCTTTTGAGGGTTGCTTTTGGTTAATATTTGGGATAAAAAGCTGCACTATGAGCCACAGGGAAAGGAAACCTGCAGCCAGAGGGTGTGTAACGTCCAGAACTCCTCTCCCAAAAAGCCTAGGAGAGTTGCAGCTGGCATGTTTCAGACTGCATTAGCACATGTTTAGACAGGAATTTTACCAATCCTCATTCGTCTTAGTAACTAAAACTCTCTGGATTTATCTACTGGATATAATATGTGCAGGTTTTTTAGGAACTTGTATCAACATTTGCATTAGCAGGTGATAACAAACTAGTTTTGTTTTTTGAGTGTCACAGAACAGCTCACAGTTCTGTTTCTGAAGGTCAGAGTTATTTTGACGGTAACAAGCGTTTCATATGTGTCCTTATATAAAGCCAGGACTCGTTAAGAAGCTTCAAGTGTCTGTGGTAAGCTGTTAACAGCCTGCAAGAAAAAGCAGCAGGAGGTACGGGTAAATCTACCTAGCTTTATCTGGAGGTTGCAGTTACGTCTGTTGTGGCTAATGGCCTTGACATAAGGATGTTGTCGGGGGGTCAGACTGTACCTTAAGTTCAACCAGGGACAGCTGTAGAAAACGCAATGCGAGTGCTGCATTTCTGTGTTCCTAGTGCTACTTAGGGCTGTGAATATAAAAGATAAATTCTTGGTTACACTGTGTTGCCTGGTCCTAAATGTTTATGGAAAAACTATTTTTATGAATACCTTGATCTCTTCTTTTCCTGAAGACTTGTCTTTTTGAAAATATTTTAGATATGTGACCATAGTTATTTAAAGAAACATATCAAGAAATGAACAATGGAGTGTTCCTACAGTGAGATTATCTACACATAACTGACATTCCCTTTACTCTGCTATCAGATTTAGCAATGTATGGTGATACACACATTCAATAATATCTTCAACAAGAGAACTAAGAGTATAAAATTTGAAAACAATTTCAATAGTTGCTTTTCCTCCCTTTTATTTATTTATTCCCGTATGTTTGTGTGTGTTTTGGTGTTGGGGAGATGAGGAGGAGAGGGAAGCGAAGGTAAACACTGCTAAATTTCCAGAGGCAATGAAAGCCAAACAAACAAACTTTTGATGTGTTGACCAGAATGGGAAGAATATGTTTAGGTGCCATGGTCATTTCAAGTGCTGGCTGATATATGATTTTAACAGAAAGCTTAAAAACTGACTCTCTCTCCTTTTCCTTCTCCTTTATCTCTGTTCCAGATGAAAAGGAGAAATTTGAACCCACAGTCTTCAGGGATACAATTGTCCAAGGCCTCAATGAAGCTGGGAATGACCTGGAGGCTATAGCCAAGTTTCTGGACGCAACAGGCTCACGGCTTGATTATCGCCGCTATGCTGATACACTCTTTGATATTTTGGTAGCTGGCAGCATGCTAGGTAACCTGCAGTGTACCTGATACAGAATTTTGATGATCAGCCTTGCTTCTTTTAAGATGCTGTCTTCCTTTACGAAGTGGAAATTATAAACTGTATTACAATTTCACTTATCTAGATACTTCTTGTATCTCGTATCATAGCATTGTTTATTGTTTGTAGTGCAGTAATACCCAGGGACTTGATTGTGTGAGGCATTCTGCAAATATCACAAAAAATGGATACTTCTCTGAGAAGCCTTCATCCTGAGCTGAAACAGCATATAATTGCAACAGCAAAGAAAATGAGACAGATGCTAACTAGGGGAAACAGAGGAATTTATTAGCATAAAAAGGTGTAATACAGCACTCCAGGTTATTAGCTGTTGCAAAGCTTACTTTGTAGATGTTGCAACAAAGGCTAGCTAAGAGGAGAAGTGAAGGATAGTGAGGAGTACTTTGTGGATGTTCGTGGGGCATTTCTCCCGGGTATCAGCGGCAGCTTGGATAAAAACAGGCCTTTTACCTTCCTCTGTATTTTGAATAAGTTGGCTCTTTTTACTGGTCACGTTGGTTTGATTCCTGCTTCCTGCTCTTTGGTATGTAAGAAGAAAAGATGTTTTTGTAAGACTTGAGGTAATGCAGGAAACAAAAGCCAGTGGAAATATCTAGGAAAAAAGCCCCAACAAAATAAGCCAGGAGAAAACCTTTGCAGCAGTATTTTGAATGTTTACGTGGGCCTGGTAAGCATTAGAGCGGTTAAGAGGAAGTTCCAAGTCCTCAAATTAGTAACAGAGTGCTAATACTTTTCTCTTTGGAAAGAATTTACATTATTGTGGTGTTTAAAGTAGTAGTTAAAATACGCGCAAGGGTTATGCTCCAACCCATACTTATTTGATCACACTCACTGCTCTCAAAAACAGCTAAGATTCCTTAGTGTGACCTGAATCTCTGAGTGCCGTGAGGTCTGTGTGATCCAAGGTGCAGCATATTGGCCAGGTGTCCCTTCTGCCAGGTGCCACCACAGCCTCGCAAAGCTCCGTCTCTCTCTGTTCCCACCTCTCCCCTGCAAGCTCTTACCCTTGCCTTTTGCCTCAGTGATACTAATATAAGACTTACTAGACTTATTAAATCTTATAATTACAGAACGTTCTCTAAAGTGAGAAATTTGCTTCTTGCCTCTTTTTTTTAACTTAGCTCCTGGAGGCACACGCATAGATGACAATGACAAGACCAAGATGACCAGCCACTGTGTATTTTTTGCAGATGAAGATCATGATGCCATCCGAAATTATGCTCAGGTCAGTAAAGGCGTGGTTGATTACTGTTTTCCATTTATGTATCAAAGGGGATTATAGTGGAACATCTGCAGACTGTCTAGGCTGCAATAGGCTAGTCACAGGGCAATTGAAAATCCAGTTAACTAGTAATCTGCCCTAACCTATACATTTTCGGTAAGAAAATAGGATGTCTAAGATAATCTGATCACAGCTAGCAACGCTTTCGTTTACAGAAAGCAGTCTTACTTATTTCAGTCTGCTGTTGGTTCAGTATATTTTTAGACACCATCTTTATTATTGTTGACCTTTTCTGTATGCAGCCTGAAAGATTTGTATGAACATATTTTTAGAAACACACGAAGTATATGAATGACAAAAAATATAAAGCTCACGCCTCCAACCTTTAGTTGTATAACTAGTTAGGAATTGGGCATATATTCCAAGAGCTTTCATTTCTCCTATGTATGTGATATATAATTTCTTTTTGCAGGAATAAGGCTTGCACAAATAGGTCTATGTGAAATTAACACAAAAAAGCAACGAAGCCTAAAACATTATTGAAGAGAAGCTAACGTTGTGTAACTCCTTAATGGAAGGATAATTATATGAGAAAATACAGTAAGAATTCGATTGAAATTTCAAAGCCACCATGCAATTCTGGATACAAGTAGGATTGCATAAAAATGCAATACCATTGAAACTCCCATATGTCAAAAGTCTATTGTTAATTAAGTTAACATAGTTATCTTTTTAAATAACTAGTTATTATTGGGATGCTGGAGACAGAAATTGAAAGCAGAAAAGCCACTATCTCTACTAAGGTGTTGAGGGTGGTAAGTTGCTGAAAAGGTGCATGGTTGATTTAAAGGATGCTGGGATCAGAATCTGCATCTGTAACAAATGTTTGCTAAATAGCAGAAAGCTCCTTTAAAAAACACATCTTTGATAATTTGAAGAAGTGAAATATGCGTATTTCTGGAAAGGGGGTCAATGTGTCTTGTGTATCAGCTTTATCATCTCTTACAAAGAGGGTATTCTACTTTAGGAAAATCTCTGTTATTGGTAAAAGCCTTGATTCTGTTGTCTTGAATTTTAATATTTTAAAGGTTTGATAATAAAAATTGGCAGTACCAGTCCTCCAAGGAGAAATTTAACTTTAAAATAAAAGGTTGCATGTTGGAAAATAGAAAGGAAGACTTCAGGATTTGAAGCAGTGGAATTTTCAATGTATTCTCTGCATTTCAAACCAAAAGCCACCAAAATAAGTCAACATTTTGTAGTTAATGCCTAAAGAGATGTATCCTTCTATAGACCTCGCCAGGCTTTTTCACACATGATGAGAAATAGAGCTCTTTTTGTATTATAAAAAAAGTGGAGTTAGGCTAAAATAGTATTTAGAGCTTCCTTATCTTCTAGGTAATTTCTTACTCTGACTCCCAAATGAACCAGTAGTGTGGCTATTTTTTGCGGTTTTAGTCATAGTAACAATTCAAAGTGTGAAAAGTCTTCAAGAAAGAAAGATTAAAGCTATTGTTGATATTTTAGCAGATTATTTGCTTATGAAGTGTACTTCTGTCCTTTACAGGGACTTATAAAAATATACAAAATTTTGTTTGGAATTACGAACAAGCTGCTAGCGTACACTTTCATCTTACACTGTATTTTACACCTTATTTTATTAGAATTCTGTGTATCTCTGCTTCTCAGCATGGCCACAACTTGATTTTCACTACTTCTGAGCCAAAATAGTACCATATAGGATGTTTGGATGTATTTTATGTTCTCTGAAAAGTCAATTGAAACTTTCTAAACTTCATTTCTCCCCCCACCACTATCCAGCCTGACAACAATGTCATTTGTTCCCCACAGAAACCTTTCTACCTGTGACAGCAAGTCATATGTTTTGTGCCCTTTGTACAGTAGTGAGAGCAGCGATTTGTTTCTTTAATTTCTTATCTCTTCCATTCTTCTCTCTGAATGCACCCTGCACCTGTGCTGCTTCTGCTTTCGTAATCTGTGGTCTCATGATGGGAAACAAATGTTGAAAACTGGAGAACAAGTGTTTCCAAGAACGTACTTGTAAAAGCTTTGTCAAACGTTCTTTCTCTTTCCCTGGCAGTAGTGTGTTTTGTTGTAAGCATTCATGTTAGCGGATTTGACAAAGGTCCTGCATCTACTGAAGATGCCCAGCAGTGCTCCCTGGCTGCCTCAATCCATCGGTTTACACCTGACAGCTTCCCCAGAGAGCTGCATTACCAGGGGAAGGGTGCAGAGTTAACCACCTCTTCCTCCTTTTGATCTATGGATAGGGTGCAAGGTAGAGTAGGAATAACATTTTGAGAAGTACAAAACAAGAAAACTCTCAAACTGCAGTAAATGATGTGATACAAACATTGCTCTATAAAGCAAGAATTGCTTTAGAATTTTTCCACTTGTGAACAAACTAACGGAGAAGGATGTTTCATGGTCTGCCATGAGACAGACAGTGCAGCAGATGACTGCAGACATACTGTTCTGCTGGCTGCTTATTTCCTGGAAACAATGTCTAAGGGAAAACTGTACAGTGGAGTATTAGAGTGTGAGAAGCCAGCAGTGCTTCCTACTTTTTCTTTCCTGCTGTGGACATAATAAAAAGAAAAAATTGTCTTACCATGGATTAATCAAAGATATCCTTTGTGGATTCAGTAGTGGCAGTCATGTTTCCCTTTGCCTTTTATGTTAATCTGTGTTTATCTTTAGGTCTTCAATAAACTTATCAGGAGATACAAATATCTGGAGAAAGCATTTGAAGATGAAATCAAAAAGGTAATGTCGGCGGCAGTCTTCTCTTAAGTGTTAATATTTTTTACCCTACGTCTATTATGATTGCATATGTACAAATGCTGCGCTGTTATGTATTTTATTTAGCTCTGCTGGAAAAGAGGATGGAATCTACAGGTGGCAGCTGTAGTCTGCAAATTTAGCTCTGTGGGAATGCTGCTGGCAGCACTTGATGTAGAGTAATTCTGAATTACTGCTTCCTTTGGTTGCTTTGACCAAACTCCCCTTCTTATCCCAGGCTTTTCTGTGCAGAACTTCAATGTGCTTTGGGGGGGATATAGTTCTTAATGAGAGGAGATGTTACGATCCTGATATAGAACAGCTCTCTGTTTTTTTTCCATAGAATAAATGCAAATCTGCTCTGCAGAATGTCACTTGATGTATGAATGTTAAACCGCTCCTGCATTGTGGAATGAGTCCTAACCGCAAGTTTTTGTATTTGAGGCCATAGATAAGTGCAAGAAAAAGTCATCACCACTGGCAGAGTGCTCAGGATTTGCCTGTTTGACTGGAGTGGATATTTGTGCATACTGTTTTGGTTTGTGGTACTGACTTCTAAAGAGACAGGAGAAACATGGGTAGAAATCTTTGAAAAACTAAATACAGATTTAGTTTGTCTATTCTGAGTTCCTAGTAACAGATGTAAATATATTTTTCTAATGGCATGAATACGTAATAAGCACTGCTGTGCTGTAAGTTAACAGGCATACCAATAATGGCAAAACCTGTCCTGTGACTAAAATGCCATATTTGTTAAAAGTAAAAGTGTTTCCCCATTATTTAAACATTAGAAAGATTCCTGAAAGGGTCAAGTGAGGGTAAGTCTTGCGCATGGTGCCTCACCACCGCCTCTAGTGGCTGAGTAAATTTGGCTCTGATTTATACATTCTTGCTCATACAGGAAATTATTTTTGTGCTTGTGGCCAGCATGCCTATTAACTGGTGCTGATTGCTCCATAGATCATTCTAAAGACCTAAATTTACCTCTGTCCCCACACAAATCTAGTGTTCTTGCTGTTAATTACTATAATCATTGACATGAGAAGCGCTGACTCATAGCATTCAAGTTTCAGAGAGTGTTCAGCATATTAAGCAAATGCCTTGTCAGTTCAAGCCGCCTCCTCTCTCTTCTGAAACTCGCTTCGTTTTGAATCCTCTAAGTTTCTAAGAATTCACTTTGCACGCTCAGTGACAAGATAAGACTATGGTTAATGTATAATAATTGACTCTTCAGTTGAGGAACAAGTGCCTGTGATGTGAAGATTAACTCTACAGTAGCTTGAGAGACAGCAATAATTTGAGGTACAGTGTAACTGGAGTCATGCTACTCATTTAAAGCCATCGAAAGCATCCTAGCCACGGCAGTACGGGGTCAGATTGGGCTTGTTCACCTTGCAGACTGCAAATCTCAATTTTATGTATGTGCTTTTGTATTGTTTTCAGTGTCAGATTTCATCTTGTGTGACAAATCACGAGATTAGGTTTGCATAGTGGTCCTAGGTTGGGGGGGTAATTTTTCCATCTGCCCTTCCATCGCCACCCTTAGCGCTGGTACAAATCTTGGTGTGGCTTCTGGGGACCTGGACTTTTGTCTTGGGTGCTGGGTGCGCTCTATTCCTTGGTTAATGCAGTTTATCTGAGAATTAGAATTAGGAAGGTGGTTGTGAAGGTTTGGGCCTGGTTATCATGCCTGTGCTGTCATTGCGTCAAAACCTTTGAGGACTATTCGTAGTTGCCTTCTGCTTACCTTCTCCCTCCCCCTGCTTGTGTGAACCCACACTTCAGGTGGCTGTCATCTCACTGGTGAGGCTGCTGGGTTTTTAACTATTTAATACTTTAATCACTGGGTGCAGTAACGTGTATGAGAGCAGCTCCCCATGAAGAGGGTCACAAGATAGATACATTAATGCTTCTAGAAGGTGTTTCTGCAAGATTTAGTGGTTCGAAGACTACTGCAGTTAGACGATGGTTAGAAAAGCAAGAGAGCAACTTTTTGATGTTGTTTCATGGGTCACTGTCCCAGCAATGAAAGTGATTTTTCTGGCAGATTCGTTAGGCAGCTAGAGCACTTGGGGGAAAATTAGCTCTTCTCACAGAAAGTCATGCTAAAAAAAACCAAGGCCATACCAGCAGTTTCACTCTAAAGAACTAGATGGTGTCAGTGGGACTTCTCTTTCAAGAGAGATTGTCTTAGATGGCAGTGTTCATACAAGTATTTGCTTTATGTCTTCCAGTTCATAATTTTGTCATTTTAATTTTTGTCGTTATTACATTTTGTTGTTATTATTTCTCAGCACCTTTCCCTTTTGTGTCTGCTTCCAGCTTTCAGATGTTTTATTTCTTAATTCTATCCCCCCAAAATTGCAAATTATTCTTTTTTCTAGTGACATAAGCAAACTGTATATCTAAACTTCTACATCTAAATTATTTTGTGCAAGCAATTTCAACAGAAAACAAGGATTTTTAAGTGCATTGCTCACGTGCTGGTTTTTAATATAAGCAGCTTAAGTTCATGAGTGCTGCCCAGTGTACTGGCATAGATCTATGACAACATTTTGCAATAATTTAAGTAAAATTCTCAGTTCCAAATTGATGTTCATCTTTCTTACATGTCTGTTTCTGTTCAGGTCAGTGGGTGAAGCATGCAATATTATCTATGTAGTATGTTTGTAAGTTTAAGTAGCATTCTGTGTAGGTTTTCTTATTATAAAAATTGATAAAGTACAGATAAGTATATTTTTGGTCCTAACACTGGTAAATATTACTGAGTCATATGACGGCATGTGAAGTACTGGGAGGTGTTATGAGGTCCTTTGTTCGTGTTCCTGTTTTCCCAATGAAAGAACCCTAAATCAAGCTGGGAATTATGAAATAAGAGGCGACTAACATTCTGAGATCAAATGGGGAGTAGACAGAGATGCTAAATGAAAGGCAAGAATCAGTCAGCAGGTATCTTGGTATGTTCGCTGCCTTCTCCATTGCTGACAGTTTGGTGCTATCTACAGATGTGACAAACTGTCAGATGCTAAAGCAACAGACCACTTCAGATAATGAAGATATAAAAAGACACCACACTCCCTGTGTGGATAAAATTCCTTCATTTTCACTATTAAGGTTTCCAGAACACAAGAGGAGAGCAGAAGCACTTGTTTTTCTTGTCCGCTTTTTAATGTTGCATACATGTCTTTACTTGTGCATATCTTTTATGCCCAGAATTTGTGCCTAAAAGACTTTTTCTTTAAAGACAAAAATAGCATGGAACAGCACATTAGGTCTGGTCTTGTGCTTATTAGGCATTCTGAACTCCCACTTAAATAGGTGGGAGTTCTTATAGCTATGATAGAAATACAAAATTGTGAGCCAGAACTGCGCATTTTATGCCTGGAATCAGTCTGTGTCTCTAACAAAAGCAGTAACGCCAGTGCTTGGCTTAACAGCAGGGAAGCATCAGCTTGGAGAACTTTCTGTGGGCGGTTTGGTACTGTTCTGAAGTGACTTGGACATTTTGTGACTTCCCTGCTGAGGTTTGTAATCGCGATGGTAAAAGAAGAGCTCTTAAAGCAATCAGCAGTAAAAAAACTGAAACGACAGCTTTGAACTGAACATTTGGTTCTTTTTGATGGTTTTTAAGTGGGTTTATTAAAGCTTTTGATTCTTCCTATCACTCAGTCTCCCCTTAAATTAGGCTATGTTTCACAATTGCTTGAAAGTATAGAATAATATCCTTGAACAGCAGAAAATGACATGTATAAGTTTATTGGAGCTGCTTTTCAAAAATATTAGTAAAACAAAAATTACGCTAGTAGCACCAGCAGTACTTTAAACAGTGAGAGATGAGGATGAGACTGTGAACTTCATAGATACGTCATTTCAGACTTTCCAAAACATTTGGACAAATACAGATTTCTCAAAACTAGAGTTGATAAATGTTTGGATATTCTTCTCTTGGAGTCCTTCTCCACCTTGAACTGCATAACTCTGTTCGTGATCTGCTCATTACTGACAAAACCCAATGGAGGTTACAGCTCAGAAGTATGTCAAAACCTGGTTTGTCATGTTAAAGTAGTCAGTGTGACCACTTTCTAATCAGAATCCTCAACTGTTGCTTATATGGGAGCAGAAGGAAAAAGAGTTAAGTAGGCTACACAGAAATGTAAAGCTGGTTCCTCTTTGTTAACGTTCTCAGTCTCTGTACGTACAGTAAAGACCAAAAGGTCTAATTCTGATTTTTTTCTTATGCAGATCTCATTTTGGTACAGTATTGTTGATAAAGCTTGTATAAAGAAAGCTTTAAATCCCCAGGCCTCCATTTTATGCTAGGCTTATACTGAAATTCTGTAAAAATATTTTCAGTCTTCCCATTAAATGTGGCCCTGGAGTTTCTTTACCTGCACCATTATATGTACCAGTTAATTGCTGCATTTGGAAATACAGCACACCACTTGTTTCTCTTCCCTATATATAGAGAAATAATAATTCCATTCATCTGCATCCCGAATTTTCATACATTTTTTGATTGTGAGTCACAGTTTGTTGAAATAAAATTACACCTTGAGGTTTTACAGTTTTATAATTTTTCTTTTAAGCTGAAACTGCATGTTGCAATCATTTGGCTGAAGCCCACTGAAAAAAAAAAAGCAACCCAAATGATTTGTCTCTGGTTGAATCATTCAGGCCTGTGTAAGCTGTAATTTAAAGCTGATGTTGTTATGTAAGTACTACCATATGAATGAGGTTTTTTTCAGTTCTGTTCGCTGATACAGAGCAGAGCTATTCATAAAACACTGCATGAGTTTTAATAACTTCATTAGTTATCTGGATTTTTAAAATATCACTGCATTCAGAAAGCTTTACAGTTAATGATAAGCTGCTTAGATATCTTGGAGAAGAGCTCTCACTGCCCATGGTAACAAACAAGCACAGGGACATGTCTGATATTCTGTCCCTTTGTATGAGTAGGTTTTGGTAATTAAGAAATACCCTTAATTTAGAAACCAGGTGGGAATTTTCCATCAGAATGAGCTGTTCTGCTTTGATTGCATCTATTGCTCATTTGGAGAAGGAAAAAGGGTGTCATGACAGCAGAAGGTAGCTCAATAAAGTGCTGGTAGCTGAAGAAGGAAATAAGAATTTCTTTTAAACTCCAGAATTGGATGTCTGCAGTCTTTTTTTTTTTGTCTTTTTTTCTTTTTTCTTTTTTTTTGTGGTGACAGTAAATTGGTAAGCTAGCTTCTGATGGAGTCAGCAGCTTTTTGCAGTGAACGAAGCTGCCCTTTTCTGTCTAACCTCCCTTTTCCCACCACACCCGTATTGTGATTGCTGACAGTATGTTAAGAAAACATTGTTGATGGTAATGCTATTGACAAAATCTCGTTTTGCATAACTTTTTTCCTGATGTAAAGGAAAAGAGGCATAATGTACTTCATTGATACGCTTTCAAGTCATTCATTTTATTTTAACATATGAAATTAAGATGTTTAAATAGACTTAATCGCTATTTTTAGACTTTAAGAGGTAAATATGTAGTTCAGATCTTCTAGCACTTAAGATGGTGAGACTTGTAATTTTTTCTCAAGCTTGTTGTTTCCTCTTGTAATTAGTAGTGGGAATGGTGAGGTCTTAAAGCAGCTTTTGTTCCTGTCTGTCCTTTGTCAGCTTTATCAAGAATGTCTGAACTTGAAATATATTTCTTATTTTAGCCAATAGAAAATCGGTTGTAATTGTGCTATGTTCCCTTCCCCAAAAGGAAAACAGGAAACTTTCTCATCCTT
The DNA here is from genome assembly GCA_009819775.1 of Phoenicopterus ruber ruber. NCBI lineage: Eukaryota > Metazoa > Chordata > Aves > Phoenicopteriformes > Phoenicopteridae > Phoenicopterus > Phoenicopterus ruber. Next base: position 33,567,919 of record CM020216.1, read on the forward strand.
TTATTGTTCACATGAGTAATAGTTTTTGTAAGCTAGCAAAGGAACTGCAACTGTGTGGGGCTTAGTCCGAAGTCTGAAGATGTGAACGGCAGGCTCCTGTCAGCCTGTGGAAATCAGCAGGTCTGTGGTCCTGTAATTTCTGTGGGTCTCAAGCCTTTAACAAGCACTTTTATTTTTATACATATATACGTATATTTGGAGAAGACAGGCCTTCTCTCCCTGAGTAAGGCTATATTCCACATGCTTGCGTCCTTACAGAAATTATAAATGGTCAGTGAAATGGCACTGCCATGCTTCAGGATAGATTTTGACATGACTGCTATTAATTATTGTGGGATTTCTTGAGAAATAAGAAATTAAACTATCTGCTAATATTCGTCTCTACCTGTTATTATTGCCTATGGCTCAATTTTTTTTGTTTCTTCTTATCTGACCCACAGCTTCTGCTGTTTCTTAAAGCCTTTACTGAGACAGAACAGACAAAGCTGGCAATGCTTTCTGGCATCCTGTTAGCCAACGGGACTCTTCCTGCTACAATTTTAACAAGCCTCTTCACTGACAACATAGTCAAAGAAGGTAATTTTCTATATGATCTTTTTTCTTACATTAGCTTTAATCAGAGATTTATTTTATTGCAACATATTTTATATGTTGGAACTCTGTAACTGTACAACAGAAATCAGTATTTTAAAGCAGAAGCGTATACGGACAGCAATGGCCAACATACTTTGTGAAATCTAATAAGAGGGCAGTCAAACATAGGAAAAAAGCAACAAAAAGTAACAATAAACCCCAAATGATTAATGTTTTTTGGAAGTTATGTGTGTCTGCAAAACTGTAGAATATATGTATTATTGTGATACTATAAAAGCGTGAGGTATAACATCTATTCCTGAGATATGCCTACCAGCGTTTTTTCAAGTGTTGCCAGTATCTTGCGCATGTGAGTGTGAAGTGGGACAGAGAGCACATGCAGGCCAACTGGAGATTGCAGAAAGGAAAAAAAAAATTCAAACCCTCATTTTGCCTTCGTACCAGTAGTCATCAGTGTTTGATACACTTTTCCATGGACTTGTATTTACCATATGATGAGTAACTGTTCTTTCAATCTTAAGGTATAATGCCTTTTTGAGATGACTTTTTTCTTTTTTTTGAGGGTTTTTATTTAGTTGTTTATTTATAGCCATCTACCTTGGAATCCTGATTTTTCAAATGCTTGCTCAGCAATGTCTTTATCCGCCACTTACTGACTACCTGAAATAATTGTAAATGCACTGTCAGTGTTGAACAGTTTTCATGAAATCTTCTTGGTTTTGTTAGAGCTATATATTAGCTAAAACATATTCTATCTTTGATTTTTTTTTTTTCCCAAAAGTATTCTAACTTCATACTCTCATTTGCAGCATGCTAACCATTACATTTGTTTTCTAAATGCTGCAGAAAGAAAAGCCACAGCTGCAGCTTTGCTCTGTCATCACCCACAGCTTTTGGAATCAGAATTAAACTAGGAGAAAATTCAAACAAAAGCACTAATCCATGCCTTAGGGTGATGGCCTGCAATGTTTTTAAATCAAAGTCTGTTCCTAGTTGTGAGAAGGCAAGAGACATCTGAAAACTCAAATTTTTAAAACTCAAGTAATTTGTTATATTTCAAATTTAACATTTTAAGAATACAATTGTTGTGTACAAATCCTAGAACAAATTCCATCTGCATTATAAACAAATGTTTCTAGGAGCCCTAAACATTTGTCAGGAGCTTACATATACTTTTGGTTCTTGGTTTATATATACTAAAAATGTACCTGTGTCAGCATTTGAGGAAAAGATTTTTCAATCAGTGTTCTGGAATAGATCTTTTATGGAAGAATAATTAAAGATGTGAAGATAAATGAAAAACAGGAAAAATATCGAGGCTTAAAACAGGTAGGTCATATAAATAAACTTGATACTTTTGCTGATTTACAAAAAACAATGCTGCAGGCAAGTGAGGTTAAAATACATGAGGAAAAAATTATCTGAGGGAGCTGTTGATCAGTGTGGCAATTGTAACATTGGCAAAGAATTGGCTGAAAGGGAGAGAGGATGGATTGTGCTAATAGGAGGTCTATCAAGTTTGAGGACAAATACCTAATTCATTTTAGGATTATCCTTTTTCAGTGTTGTCATTACTTTTACTGTAATGTGTAGATGGGAAAAAAATTCTTTTAGGGATGGCTGATGTATTTCTAGCGGAGGCTGAGAAAGGTCTAGGCAGTGGTGAAACCTCATCAGGGTTAAGTGTACCCTTATTGTTGCCCATGCTGCAAAAACACTGCAAATGCAAAGAGCAGCTAACGAGGTTAATCAATAAAATGAATGGCTGAAGTTGCTTTTCTGCAAATGGGGGGGGGAGGGGAGAACAACAACAAAAACAAACAAACAAAAAAAGCAAACAAAAAAGAGAAGAGCTATTGAAAGGGAAAGATAGTGGCAGCACATGAATAGAGTATAGGAACTGGTCAATGTTAAATTTGAATTGTAAACTCGAAGTAAGTTTGAAAACATATGTGGGTAGTGAAGCCCTACAACAACCTCCCTCTAGTATTTGTACTGGCATAAAACTTGCTTTGTTTTAAGCTAAAACTTGAAAAAGGGCTTAGGATATGGGTATTGGGGACAGTGCTTGGTGACAGAGACCAGAGAGTTCCATTTGATGCTGGTATTGAACTCATAAGCACATTGGATACGCTGAACTGCGTTTGCAGGTTCAGAAATTACAGGTGGACATTACACCTAGGTCCCCTGTTGGTTGACCAGGCTTTGTCGGTCTTGACTAGTCAGCCCGCAGAACTTATTATTGCTGCATCATGCTGGTTTTACATGTTGTACAGCAGGTTCCAAGTGAAACAAGCCCAAAGTAGTATTTGTAGGCGTCTCTTGCATGGCGTTGTGCATCCATACTTCTCTAAGGATCATGCCTTGCGACTAAGCTCTTGAAATAAGGTTGCCAAAACTGTCATAACAGTCAAAATCTGTAATGAATGTTAATGAAGCTTACACTGCTCCGGGAATAATCTTTTCTGTTCTGGGTTGATGACTCACTTAGTCAAGGTAGCCTAGAAATAAAAAGAATGGATATCTATCTATAAAGCGGCTAAGAATGATGAAGCTACTTCCTACCAGTAGGTCCCATCTAGCTCTCAGAGCTCCAGGACTGTTTGGAAGTGAAACAGAAAATTATAACAACTGGCTTTACCATAGTATACCATTATCATTATCACCACCGTTAATGGCACTGTAAATGTTGACATGAGTGTAGTATGGAGAAGCATAACTGGCCTACAGGGGACCTTCCTCAAGGATGAGCTGGGTCTCCATCTCTGAGACCTTGCAGCTTCCTTCAGCTCCCTGCACTCACCACTTGCAGCCCAGAAGCTGGAGCAGAGCCGTGGTCGTGCTGCTCTAGGAACACGTGCCGGAGGGAAATAGGAGGTGTGAGGCTAATGGCTTCTTAGCTCCCCTGGGAAAGCTACAGCTAGCGGAGGCAGAGTTCTTCTGATTTAATGCAGAAAATACTAAGTTGTGCCTTGAGGAAGGAATTTTTCCACTTAAAAATAGTATTTGTGCCTGGTCCTAACAGCTAGTAAATGCCTCCTAGGAGGACAGGATACAATTGGTTACCTTGAAGTTGCAAAGTTATTTAACACTATCCCAGGACTTGCTAAAAAGCCCTTTGAAGATATATTTTTTTCAGTTCTTATTCCTGACTATCCTTTATTATTTTGTGTCTTCGTTTCCTAACTGATTTAACACATAATTTTTCCTTTTGCATTGGACTTGGTCTGTGAATTGGGGAGGTAGGAAAAACAATTGCAAAGAAAATCTTTGAACAATTGAATGGAGATGGGTGGTGCAGAATGAAAAGATTTTCAAACAAGCTAGCATACTTCAGAAAATTAGTACTGCATTAAAGAAAAAAAATGAGCATTTCACCTCTACATGTTCGGTCACGTTGTCATAAATGTATTTTCATTCCATATTCTTGTAACCATTTTGTAACCTTGTAATTCTTAAAGCCGTCTCTAATTCATGTTGGAAATTGCTGAAGCATGTTTTGTGTTTTTTCTCAAACAGGGATTGCAGCCTCTTTTGCTGTAAAGCTTTTTAAAGCATGGATGGCAGAGAAAGATGCCAATTCTGTTACCTCTGCTTTAAGAAAAGCCAGCCTCGATAAGAGATTGCTAGTAAGTACAGTATATTTTCAAGAATCCTTATCTCTCCTTGGAAAAGAGAAGGAAATAAGATGCAGATGGTAGTTTGCTGTAAGCACGGGAACTCCCCCTCAGACTCTCTTAGCGTTTTTTTAAATATTTTGAATCACGGCAATATTGTTATGGCTGTAGCATTGATACAGGTTCAGGAATATTAAATATCACGTGTTTTTACATTCTGTCTCTATTTTTCCTGTCGTTAAATGCCTTCTGAAAGACTGTATGTATGGGGCCTGGGAATTAATTAAATGGGTTTTTTTCTAACCAACTGCTAACAAAACACACACCACCAGCAACTGTGCGTGAGGACTTTCATTTTTTTGAAATATGTTTCACTTTTGTAAATAATAAAGTATAAAGGGTTGTGATTAGACTATAAGTTTCCAAAGTGACAGTTTTTAAATAGTATAGCAAAAGCACAGTAAGCTAATTTTCTACAGCAATAGCCATCTGGGCAGCATAAATGGTCCTGCAATGATGACAGCAGACCTAGTAGGAGCAATACCTTTGGACTCAAAACCTGTGTTCTGGTTTTGTAGCAATGGCCCGAGGTGTTTTGAATATATATGAATATGCAGCAATGTCATGTGCCTTTCCCTCCAAGTGTCTTTCTGAAGATCAATAGGGTGTTTTTTTTTAATCCTCAAAAAGATTGCTGCGGCGAAAATCCAATCAAACGCGCTACATCCTGTGTAGCACTGCCTGGAGAATTTCAGCACTATTTCCTGTTTCTACCTCAATAATTTATGATTAGGCAAGAATCTTTCAAAAGTGAAGCAACCTCCCACATCCCTTCATCTCTTCAGTTTTGTATTTGATTTTAAGGGTCCAAGTCATAAATAATTTGCCACAAAGCTGGGAAATGGGCTAATTACACTGTTAATCAGAGAGGGGAAAAAAGCAAACTGCATCTTATTTCTATTGCAAACTTGACTGACTTAAACTTTCAGCTGTTGGCTCTCATTATGCTACTATATTAAACAACTATAAAGTATCAGATGATGTTGCCTAGCATAGGTGCCTTCATGAAAGTTTCTTCTCAGTCTCATTTTCGGTAAGTAAACAGATTGAGTGTCTCTAGCTTCTTTGGGGAAAAAAAAAAAAGTGCTCCACAAATCATTGTTAGACACCGAGAACTGGATGGTAAGCAAAGGCTGTTGAATCCTTGCCAAGATGGGGCATTTGCTGTAGCAATTTTTAAGAATCATTTTAACTTTTCTAAGCAGCTGGACTTTCATAAATCATAGATTGACAGTGTCTTTGAATTAGAAATGCCTACAGGAGTTAATGTTAACAGTACATAGTGGATTTCGTGATTTTTGTTCAATGATGCATTAGTGGTAATTGCTCAGCCGAGTAGCAACTCGGGCCAGGGTGCCTGTGCCACTTATGTATTGCTAAGTGTATCTTTCTGAAGAGGTAAATGTGTGGACACACTGGGAGGGCACAGTAGATGCGCTTCATGTATAATGGCTTTACCATCTATTCCTCTACTTTCCCTCCAAGACTCTTGGAATCTGGAAAAGGTGTAGTTTCTCTGAGGACTGTTTTCAGCAACATCTTACATTCACAGCTGTTCATAAGTGTGGCACTTCATGCGGAGTGAGTGTTAGTTTTTTTGGGTAACTGACCATCATTTTCTCCATTCCACTATAAATGAAACACAACAGTATGAATGAAGTGTTGACTTTTCCAGTGTTGGTACAAGCATTGACTTTTAAGTGCAGTACTAGGTGAATTCCCACTGTTCATTCTTAAAAAATGTTCCTTCCCTTCTGTCAAGAGGCATAGTTGGTTATTTATTTAACAGAGAGCATTCCTGTCTTTTTAGGAACTGTTTCCAGCCAACCGGCAGAATGTGGACCATTTTGCCAAGTATTTTACTGAAGCAGGTCTAAAAGAGCTCTCAGATTTCCTTAGAGTTCAGCAGTCACTGGGGACTCGTAAAGAACTTCAAAAAGAGCTACAAGAACGTCTCTCTGAGGAATGCCCAATTAAAGAGGTAAAGAGTGGTTTTTTTACAACTTTCTGTTTATATAATCATAGCCAAAGACTGAAATCAACACTAGGTAGAGAGGAACAGATATAAGCACCTCATAGATTTCCTCTATTTTTCTTTAAATTATTTTAATTTATTCATCAATTCACTCTGTGCTTAAGATTAAAGCAACAAAACATCCTCTGGATTTACAAGTGCAGCTGACTACAGGGGTTTTTGGGGTTTTTTTTGTTCAGTTATGCTTGATGAGAATGTATTTCATTTAACTGCATTAACTGTTAGGTTGGAGGGGAGGGACAAAACTTGTAGTCAAGTTATAGTAATGTTGCTAAATAAAAACATGCTAAATGCTTCCTTTTTATTATTCTTGTTCTAATTTTGTTTCTTATTACTTCTGTACCACGGTGTTATTTGTAAATGACAGCATTTGGTAAGTCAGTATCGTTTCTGGTTGATTAGAAATGTTGCTTAAGACGGCAGTTTATTTCCTCCTCCAGGTAGTGCTTTATGTAAAAGAGGAAATGAAAAGAAATGAGCTGCCAGAGCCGGCAGTGATCGGTCTCCTGTGGACCTGTGTCATGAATGCTGTGGAATGGAATAAGAAAGAAGAGCTGGTTGCAGAGCAAGCCCTCAAACATCTAAAGGTGCGTGCATGGGTGAAGAGGGGAAGGGCTGCAGTGAGTGAGCAGAAGACATTCTACAGCTGTCAAGTTTTCACCTGTTTAAATCCAGGAGATTTAGAGTGGTGAGGGCTGACACTGAGCACACTAAGCATTGGAGCGTCTTGTGTATAGTCCCTTCTCCTTTAGTCAAATTAATGCAAAATTGAGGTAGTTCAGATTATTGAATGCCCTGAGGCATACAGTGCAGAGAACCAGGGCAAACTGAGGTGGTCACAGCCTCGAGCACCTCTGCGTTGCACTTTCTCAGTGCGCTGGATCCAGAGAGGCTCCTTGCCTTGGGGACAATGCTAAGCAAACGCAGACTCAGCTCTGCTCAGACCTGACTAGTAAGCCTGCAGCAGCTGCCTTTGCAATGTCTTTGCCAGAAGCAAAGAAGTTTTGAGACCATGGTGAGGCAGCACCTGTGCTGGCTCTGCCCAGAGCTGGTTAGATCCAGACAGGACTGCTGAGCTCAGAATCTGTGAAATGATTGTTGCCGATGTTGACTGTGGGAGATGGATACTCAGCGACTTGTCAACTAATAAGCCAGGAGCCGGCTTGAGAGCATGTGCACTGTATAGTGTGGTTACTCTCTGATCCAGGTACTATCCTTGTGGATGAGAGAACTGAATACATAGAAAGACAGGCTGTAGTTTGCTAAGCGATGACAGATTGCAATATCTGCAGTTGCATGTTGGTGCAAAAACTCTTACGACCTTGGAGTGGAAAAAAACCCCCAAACCTAAAGACAATGCAGAGGCATCGGAGTCATTGCTATGGTTGATATTCCTCATCTAAGTCTGAAGGAATTGTGTGGTGCCAGACACTTCAACTGAGAACGGAGGCAGAGAGGCTTTTCAGCAGAATTAGTCCTCTTAAGGTGGTAAACCATGAGCAAGAGAATACTCCCTCATAGCCAGGGCTGCAAAGATTTGCCCTAGGACAGAAGCAGTCCGTACTTTATTCTTTATGGTAAAATGGATCTTAGGCTTGATCTGAATTCCTTTCGTCTTCATATTGGATGTCTCTACATACTTGGAGCGCTCATGTTGGTTTAGCTCCTACTACTGCTGTCCTTTCATCTGAATTTGGTTTCCCAAGAGCGACATCAGTCATCCTAGAAATGTAGTCGCTTGGGATCTTGTGTAGTCTTTGATGGTAAAATTGAATGCCTTCAAGTCTTCTCAAGTGACCCAAATAGCAGTAGAAAGACGAGATGGTTTCCAGAAGGAGGAGAGACATTGTTTTTCTTGTTCTTTTGATGTAAAAATTGATCATACCTCTTTGAGTTGTAACAGAGTATCCATTGAGATTTATTGTCTAGAACTGCAGGGCAAATTAACAAACACTTTTTGGAATATTTGAACATTGGGAAAAGAGAAACATAGCTGCTTTGTACAAATACTGTTGACTGGATGCTTAGTCCTATGCATGTCACCAACCCAAGCCATCAGCTATGTATGTAACCCCACTAAATTAGGTAAGGCATCTTGCCTGTGTAAGATAGGCATCTTTCTAGCTACGTCCACTGTCTAAAAACAGAGGACAGATTTTTATGGGGTATTTACTATTCGCACTAACAGGTAAGATGTTAACAGAAGCAGTATAAATAGAAATTTAGACTTTGCTAGCCACTTCTTTACATTTCAGCGTTCAAAAACAAACAGCATTTGTTTCACATCCTTCCTCTATGGATGGGTAGAGACAGACCTTGGATTCTTCTCTTTAGGCTCTCAGCTGACCCAGTCTGTGAGCCAACTCCAGAAATCAGGTTAACGCTGTTAGTGTGACACAGAGCCTAGTTCCTGTGCCCTCCTGCGTGTCGACGTGCCCCGAAACAATCACGGAGTTGTTTCGCCCTGGTGGCATGAGTCAGGACGCGTATAAACACATACTTGATATGTGACATGCCAGGTGGTGGGATTTGTTCTTGTATGGCTGTACCTGACAGAGAACTTTCACAAAGCACAGTTCCCAAAGCTTTGACATCTGGGTACCGGTCTCTTTAGTTTATGAGACTTCTTTTAGTAAGCTGCGTACAAGGCACCCCTGAAAAGATACAGCAAGGCACAGAATATTGACCTAGTTTACAGTTCTTAAGAAGCCTTACTGGATGGGTGGCTTCCTAATGGAGGTGGTGGGCAGCCATGAACCAGCATACTTGGGCAGCATCATGTGTGCCATCTGTATGGCAGGACTGGCAGGAGCTAAACTCAGGAGGAGATGGGGCAAGCTGTTAAACCCTGAATCTGACAGGATAAGCTCCTCATCAACCCAGAAACCTCACTACGACACTGGGGCTTAGCCCCTAGGCCACCTCCAGTGCAGAGAAGAGACGTTCCCCGTGGGTGGGGAGAATCCTCCAGACAGTTCGCGCTGCAGGCAAGGCTGTGGTGTGAGCTTCGTGACGCTGCAGCTGCTGACCTGCTGCTACCTAACCTGAGGCAAATGGAAAATAATGCCACTTAGCTAAGCCGGCAGTGAGAAGCAGCTAATTTTATGGTTCCTTAGTCAGTTAGACACTTATGAAACTTATAATTCTAAGGCTGTACCAGCTGAAGAGTGAGAGAGGAATGCGAAGAGACTCAGTCAGATGTGGCAAAATGAAGATATCTTCTAAACTGAAAATATAGGATTTTTATTATAAATTACTTAACACTTGTAGACAGCAGCACTTCACAAACCTGTGGATGGGAGTGGGTTCTGCTGAGACTTTTAAATAAATGAACTGCAATGTATATTGCCCTGCCTCCCTGCAACTTGCCTAGATACCAGCTGGATGCTCCAGGGGCCAAGAGGGGAAAAAGAAGGAGTCTTGCTACCCAAAGCCTACACCAGTTTTGCCCTGCTCTTACCAAAACGGTAACGTTGTTTCTAAAGATGTGGCTATACCTGCCACAAGTGGAAAAACTCAGCCTCTGGTGTTAGCTGCATCTAGTCATTTCTCATAGCTACTTTGTAAGGGAGTTTCTTCCAAAAGTAATAATGCTGTCTGCCTGCCTAGCTGCTCTTGTTACAGTTGCCATGTGATTTCTTTCTCTCTCTTTAAATTAATAGCTGATAATTATTTTGCAGAAGACATTCTGGACCAACCTTTCAAATTTCAGTTGCATTTCATGCGTTTTAATATTTTTTTCCATGGATCACAATGGGTAAAACCCTCAGGATTTAGCCTCTTGGAGAGAAGTCCTGAAGCGCGTGTACTTTTGAACGTGCCCATCAGTGCCGCGGGTGGTGAGTGGTTTGTTACCTGACCACATCCATCAGCAGCCCTGGTCGCACAGACCAGAACTCTGCGATATCAGGCCATGGCAAATCCAGCTGAAAAATGCCAAACTGAGAGTGTTACTGCAAATGATGAAGAAAGGCTGAGCAAGAACAATTTAAAGAGTAACCTTAACGTATATTTGGCTAGGGGCTCTGAAGATCAAGGGTAATTTGACTTCCCTCCTGAGATATGCTCTTAATATTACCTTAAATTTAAGATTGCAGTCTTAGCTGAACTTACCACAGGCTAAGAGGAAAGGAAATTGGAGAGATACGGATATCAGCACTGTAGTTTTTAAGGAAAGATTGAACAGGATACGGTCCTTTAACGTAATTTTTAATTTTAAGATCTAAAATAAGAGGAAAAAATTGCATAACAAAAAAGTTTTTGCTTTATTTTTTATTATATTAATAAACTCTGGGAAAAGACAAAGAAATGTACTGTTACTGTCTTGTCAGAATAACATTAGCAGTTAATACTGTGCTTTGAAAATGTTGCTGTTTACGAAAGCAAAGGTTGTCGTGATACCCTGTTGATAATGAGAAAAAATAATGACACTTGATCACAGTTAACCTGGAATAATTTAATTTAATGCAATTTCCTGGGACTTCTGAAACCCCTGTGAAACTAGAGATTTGTATTTTCATGCACTTCATCCCTGGATGTCTTACGTTATGAACATCAATAAAGCATCACTCGTGAATCAGCAGCATGCTACCTTGTGAAATGTACGAACAGCAGTACTCCAAGATGTGGACTTTATAAATTGGTTTTACGCAATTCAGTATCTATAAGTGGTACTGAATTTTAGCTCACAGCATGCAGCACATCTTACAAAAGCTCATGGATATTTATGTATATGCGTTGTATGTGTTTAAGTAAATGCAATTGGCACGTAAATCTAAGGTTTCAGTGAAACAGATTTTCACGGATGAAATTCATGATGCATGCATTAAAAAATTTTATTGGGTTTTTTTTTAATTTTCAGTATACTGACATGCATTTTGTTTTTTACCCTCTCTTCCTTCCAGCAATATGCCCCCCTTCTTGCTGTGTTCAGCACTCAAGGCCAGTCAGAGTTGATTCTTCTCCAGAAGGTGCAGGAGTACTGTTATGACAACATCCACTTCATGAAAGCCTTTCAGAAGATAGTGGTACTCTTTTATAAAGGTAAAAGTCTATATCCACTGTTGTATACTGTGCGGGGATTCTCTGTGTCAGCCACTCACCTACGATGATGAAACCAGATGTTCTCCAGGTATTGCATATGAGAAGATTGTGTTGGAGCTGAGCTCTGAAATACCTTATGCTTTGATAGTTCAAAGGAGCATGTGGCAGCTGGAAAAGCCAAAACAAGCCCTTCTCTCTCCGTTTTGTTTATCCCGTAGTCAAGAAGCTTAAGTGGGACCCAAGCACCGTCCACAGTCTGTTCAAGTGCAGTTTAGTCCTTATATAAAACCAGTTCTAAGAAGACATTTCTATAAATTCCTGGAAGATTTAAAAAGTAGATTAGAGCTTGGTTTTAAGAAACCTTGAAAGTGCAAACCCTCTTGGCAGGAAGATTTTTCAGGGCTTTTTTTTTTGTTTATTACTTCCTCCCTGCCAGAAGGAGCTTTCCTTGTTCTTCTTTCCCTTTTCCTTTCCCTGCCAATTTCTTGCAGGTGCCATAGTTTGAGGGATTTAATTTTTATTGTGAAGTTGACTTCTTTGCAAGTTTATTCTGATCGGGTTGTCATAGAGACTAATGGTCTTGCACTGCGTGTGATGGGTGGGTGCCAAACAGTTTGTTCTGACATTCTTGCTATAAATAGTTGAAGGAGAAGAATCAGCAGGAGTTAGAAAGCCAGTATTGGTCTTTGTTCACCCTGTTGTGTCCAGGTACATGTTCAAGGCAAACAAATTCAGACTGTTAAAATAATTTCATGGCTTCAGAAGGTAGAAGTAAGTGAATCAGATGGATTTATTTCCATCCTTGTGTCAATATAGCATGGCCTCAGTGATGAAATGAAAAAAAAGATACACCTTGTCCCTCTGCCTTCAAATTCTACAATTTGTAAAGACTGTTAATGACTGAGGACAAAGTTGAAACTGTAACCTGCAGCAAGCACTTTATTCAATTTTCTTTGGAAAAGAAAATTCACTTTGGATATGGTGAATGAGTGCCCTAACTGCTGTGCACTCAGACAATAAGTGATGGTTAAATCAGAAACAGTTTTGTGTAGGACTCCCTTCAAAATTTTTGTAAATTCATTACTGTTAGCCTGCAAGAGCAATCCTGACATTCTAAAGTATTTTAAAGAAAGAAAATAAATCACTAAATTGTACATTAAACTTAACATGCTCCAAGAACTCAGTTCCCATCTACTCCGCTCACCCCGCATGCTCTTTTTCTGACTCTGGAGATGTAGTCGGGCAGGCTTGTTAGGAAGGGTGAGACTTTAGCCTCAGTGCTGCAGGTGCCACAACATTGTTTAGGATTCGCATGATGTCTAGAAGAGTGTTTGGAGGTACCGTATGGCCTGTCAGTGGAAGCCATAAGTTCAGCGTGTCCAGCATGTGCAATACTCGCCATGCCTGTATTCCTGCCTGGAATGTCTTGGGCAGGCGTGCCGGAGCACCTGCCTCTCTGCCATCTGATGCAGTCATGCGGCGGCACGGCTGCCAGCCCTTCCTGGCCCTGTTTTGGCTGAAGCTGGATCTGCCCCATTGAGCAGATCCAGTTTAGGTTTGCCCCATTTGAATTACTTGGCCCGGTTTGACTTACTACTGCCTTCTAGCAACTGCTCGCCTAACTTTGTGGCCACTAGCCATAGGGCCCTTCTGAGCGCTGGACACAGTAAGGAAGGCATCAGCTCCATCTATTTAAAGCAGTTTTGGAGTCAAAAGTGTCCATTAGGTGAGGACATTCTACTGTGTTAACCAGGGAAGATTCTGGGAGCATTAGACCTCCCATTCCTGTTTCTTCCACGTGATGTTATCGTGCTTTACATGCCCATGGCTTTGGCTTGTCCAGAGCGGTGAGGAAGATACCAGAGTAAAGCGGGGACCAAGTACTGCCTGCTTCTGCTTCGTTTCAGTGCTGGTGGATCTCACCCTCTCCTTCTCCACAGCTCATACCTACCCACTAGAAATAAGCCATCAATTCCTTTTAGAGACATATGCTTTATTGTAGGTAAGTTGTTGATGACAGCATATCTTCGGTTTCCTAATAGTCAAGGAAAAGAGCCCCCAAAAGCTATTACTGGCTATGTCAGAGGTGAGGGAGCAGCAGACACCCATGTTCCCCTTTCTGTTGTGCTTCAACTGTGATGTGCACAAGATCTGGGGAGGTTTCAGGGTACCTAATGAACTTTTTCTAGTGACAAATATAGACACCTGAAGCCTCTGTGGATGGGCAGACAGAAATGCAGCTACCTACCAGCATGGATGTGGACAGTTCATTGCTTCTTACTCATTACGAGGGAGTGCTTCCTGGGCATGAAGATAGTTGTCAGTGATGACTAGTGATAGGCACCAAATGCCACCCATGCTTTGACAAATTTAGGTGTATGACTACTGTCATCAGTGTGTCCAACATGTTGCATTTAAATCCTTCCCATATTTCCATCATAAAACAGCCCTTGGATTACTTTCCTGGGAATTACCTGGAAATACCTAAACGTATTAACAGGAAAGGTGGGGCTCATTAGCACCCTGAAGGCCTTGAAAGCCTGTGTTGTGTTTTTTTTATTCTGTCCCTAAACAAGGAGGAATATCCACTTTTCCCCCAATGAAAGCCCAAGCCCTGTTTCCCTTATGTGGTAGCAGCTTCTTACCAGCTTGTAGGTATAATCTGCAAAAGCGGTTCTGTAGTCAGTTAAAGCTTGTTGACATTATAACACCTTTGTGCTTCTGGTACAGTATGGAGAAAAACAAGCTGTCCAGTTCTGTACTGATCCCTGGCTACGATGTTGCTTCTCTGGTTATCACTCAAAGCCAGTGCAACTGAAAATCTGCCAGCTGCATTTTGATGAATAATCTGAAAGCCAATTGCAGAAGAAGAATTACTGAATTCTCCTGAATGACATCTACTAAGTTTGCCAGCCTCCTTCCTAGTTATGCTTGCACTGTAAGATGTATGTTGTTTTTTAGTCCATTCCATGTTGCAGTGTGTCCCTTACCTGTGGATAAAATAAGCATTGTTGTTATTGGGTTACACGCTCTGTATCATATTCACTTGCAGAATCTCCTTTCTTTTAGTTTGTGTCCAACTTGGAAATTTCAAATGTGAAATCTTGACGCTATTTAAATTAATAACCATTCCTTGCATGAGGATCAGAATTTCACCCTTTGAACAGCAAACAGCCTTAGTAGGCACAAAGCCTCTGTGTACTTTTGCATTAGAATTCAAGACAGCTTTTGTAAAATAATGAAAAAAACTAAATCACAAGTACATGTGAAATAGTGCTCTGGTTTGCGGCAGCATAATTAAGCCTCCGAGTTACTCTTCTGCAGTATGGAGATGGTGTAACCAAACGATGCAGACTGTCTTCTCAAACGCTGCAGGAATTCTGCGCTTACAAGAATTGAATCTTCAAGTTCCACTCGATACACTGGTTTTGTTTTTTTGATGGAACACAATTGCCTTTAAATATCTTCATTATTCAAGTACTGTCTTTTGGTACCAGATGCAAAATTTTCCCAGAAAAAAAAAAAATACCTTAAAGACCATAACTGTGGGTGACATTCCTTGCATTGAAAGCCCTTGCCTTAAGGCTCTGTCCTCCCAAGTGAGTTAGCTGCAATAGAGTTGAATTTTGCAGATTGATCGACTGTGGTGGCAGCTGACAGCGTGTGCTTTTCCCTTTGCTGCCGACGGCTATGCAGTTTGAGTTGAAAGCAGAAACTCATTCGGACTGGGTGATTTAGTACAAAGCTGAGACCTGAACTTCAAGTAACTTTCCAGTTAACCCTGCAGTAAAGACCCTGGGCTCTTCAGAGGCTCTGCTCTGCAGCTTCTCCCTTTCATGAGGGACATCCCTGGAGGCTCTGGCCGTGGGTGGTTTGAGTGGCAGTTGGCTGCACCTGCAGGAAAACCAGCTTGCTTGGGCTGACATCACCTGGGACTGCGGTGAAAATGATGTGCACACGCCCACAAACCAGTGTTCAGCTTCAGCTGTTAAAATATATCTATAATCAACTTTAATGAGGAATAACTATATATATATATATAAAATGAATCATTCCCTTCCTCCTCCTGTCCCCTCCAGTGTTCCCATTGCTTCAAAGCAACCTAGAGGTATGATTAACTACACCCTGTCCTGCGTGATTGTTTAATTGAGCATCTCTGTGCTGACAGGAGAATATCTTCGCTTATGAGCACTGGAGGCATGAATGTATTACAAATAATTTTGCTCAGAAATGAAAGGAGAGTTGCAGTTGTCCTTTTTGTAGTTGAATGCATTTTGTTCTCCTTTCTTAGTGTAGGAGGCTTATTGCTATGGAGTTAGATGCAGGCAAATTTTTCATCCACCTGACTTAATGTTTTAATCTTCAAAGCACACAGTGAGATTGCGTGCTGCTATTATCAGGTTTAGAGGTTTGGGGAGGGAGGGAGGGAGAAGTTCCCCCTTCCTCTTTGGTAACAAACCCATCGAGCTTACAGTCTGCAAATAAAAAAAAACCCCAAACCTTAAATCCTATTACTCTGGGACTGAGATATGTGCCTACCTGGAGGCGCTTCCCTGTACAGTATCGCAATATGGACTGTAATGCAGCAATGGGCTTCTGGAGCATCTTCTATACAGCAACTTTATGTTTTTAAATGTCCACAATGCCCAAAAGCTAGACTGAGTGCCAGGAGGGGGTTGCTGTACCTTTTTTTTCTTCTTCTTTTTTTCTTTCCCCCTGAAATCTCTCCCAATTCTCTTTGCATGTCCCTAAGGATCACAATACGTGTCACACCCTGAGTAATTCTGCAGATGTAGTTATGTGAACTTCAGGACTCTGTGGTGAACGTAAGCTTTTAAATGCAGGGATTAAACTGCAGTTTCATGAGAGTCCGTGTGAAATGTTTTCAGGTTTGCTAAATGAAAATCCTGATTTGTTAAATGCTGTAATGCCTTTGAGCTGCTGCTGAAGACTGCTGGCAAGTATTGAATGCAACATGTTTGAAACCTCTTTCTTAGCTCCGGTGTTTCTGTTGCATGGAGAAAAAGTTCATTGTGGTGCGTTGTGATTTCAGGAAGATACAGCTTTATGTGCCACTTGTAGGTTTCACTAAGTGCAACTTTATCTGTACTGAAAAAAGCCCAGAGCCAGCACAGTCATTTTCCCTGCGTTTCCAGCTTACTGTCAGTTGCAGCAAACTGCAGAAGACGTTTTATTTTCGAAAAGTGTCTGAGACACAAGATAACTTAGTCACATGCACTCACTAAATTCCAAATTTTCAGGGAGACTTCATATTCAGTTACTGTTGGATGTCTTGGGATAGTTTTGATTAAGTTCAACTGTATCCCTGGTTGTTTCCATCTGTTTATTATTCAACAGCATATGTGAAATGTGTCTACCCTGTCCCATTTGATCAGATGCTTTAGGGTTTTGGTGTCATTTATTTCAATTTGCCTTCTTCCCTTCCCTGCCACATCTGCTATAACCTTTAGGCTGAAGCAGAAGGTGATGGTCAGGGTCGGCGCTTTGGCAAGCAAATACCCAGTGGGTGGGACGGCACCAAGGAGCTTGAGGAGGCAGTGAAGAACTTCACATAAATGCGTTGATTTTGCAGAGCAAGGGAGGGTGGTTTGTTCAAAGGCAAAAAGAATGGAAATTTTAATGAGATGTAAAAAGCTGTCTTTAGTCTTTTTATAGAACAAATACAGTTTGATTTTTTTTTTCTTTTTTTTTTTTTTGTTCTTGCCTCTTGCATTACGTAACTGCCAAAATGCCATTGTGGATCCCAGATTTTGCCTCCACAGCCATCAATTACTGAGATATTTGGCTTGGCTGGATCACAGGAGCTTTGTTCCTGGGGCTAGAGGTCTGTTGCTAGACCTAAATTTGCATCTGCTGGAAACAATAAGTGTCCTTGCTGTTTATTAGGATTTCTTTATTCTGAATCTCACTCAGCCTCATATTCCCTCACTGACAGCTATTTTGTTCTTGATGCTTGACAGAAAAATGTCAGCTGTGCTGTCCATCTGGGCCAGTCCCTTAAAATGGGTGGTCTGAATAGTGGCCTTAAAACTTATTTGCTAAAAACAATATAAAACCTTTAGGGAAAAATGATTGCAAAAAATCCCTGCTGGCTGTCTTTTAACTGTTCAATCAGGAGGTGTCTGTCACTTCAGATTTCTAGAACCACGCACAGTGGTGTGATCCAAGAGCAAGAAAAAGCATGGTGGTATTGTGGTAACTTCTAAGGTGTGCAGAGTGATTTTTTTTTTTTTTTTTTTAATTTTTTAATCCAGCCATTTTACGTGGTGAATTTAAAGCAGATGAATAGAGAACTATCCTTTACAGAACCACAATATTTGGTACTTTATTTTAAGCCTAATAAGTTACACATTTTATTGCATCTGGAGTCCCTTACATGCATCAGATATTCTGTAGTTGTAGTCTAATACAGTTCATGCAAAGCTTGTTCCACTGCAATTGTATTAATTTATTTTATGCTGCCTTTAAAAAAAATGCTTCTTTCCTCATGTTCAAAATCTTCTAACCTCTAAAAAATAAATTGATTTTTTACAAACACTGATCTGTATTTCAGCTGATGTCCTGAGTGAAGAAGCTATCCTCAAGTGGTATAAAGAAGCGCATGTTGCTAAAGGCAAAAGTGTTTTTCTTGACCAGATGAAGAAATTTGTGGAGTGGCTGCAAAATGCTGAAGAAGGTACGGATTCATTTAAAGAAATATGGCAGTCTCTTGGCAAATCAAATTTATTTTTCCAGATTTTAGTTGTACCAGGCATATGAAGTATACAGACTTAGAAGAAAGCAGGTGTGACTGCACCAAATTGTTTCCAGTCATGCCCGAGCCTAACAACACTTGCTGCTTTTTAATATTTGTGGTGTCCTTGTGGAGTCCTTAAGTCATCAGGTACCACTTGTCTGTAGATAAATTCTTTAAGCTTCTGCAGAGAGGAACGCTGCACTGATGACAGCGTGAAGTACCTTGGTGTGAGCATGTGCCAACCTAACAGTTTTCTGTATCGGTGCCTTTTCTGCTATTATCAGCTGTAGGGGCGACATGAACGCAGCGTAAGCCTGTCTGTGCCACTGCAGTTGATGTTGCTTTTAGCTGAATGATCAGGCTAAGATGTGTGGTCTGTCTTTACTGCTATAAAACAGTTAACTGGGGAGGGGAGCTACTTTCTTTAGTCCCTAACTTTGTTTTTCTCATGTTCTGCATAGGAAAAAACTTTGGTTTGCACTGAATAAATAAGTTATCTTTTTGCCTTGAAAAGGAATTTCAAATCAGTTGGAAAGATCAATCCATGTGTACTAGATGGGGATATAATTATTAGTGTTCGTTTCCATCCATTTAATGTCATTGATTTTAGAAACTTGGAGGGAATATGTAGTTATGCCAAGGAGCAGGTAAGAGTGTGCAGCAATTCGCATGTGCAGGTAGCAGTATAAAAATGGTAGCTTCTTTCACACTTGAGACTTTGGACTACCAATCGTGGTCTAATTAAGCATTTTTTCCCCTTTTAATCTCCTGCTTGTATGCCTTTCTGTTGCTCTTTATTTTTATCCTTTCCTGCATGTCCCCTCTGCCAGATGTCCTTAATTACAAAGTCCAGTACAAATGGAGACAAAATGTTGCCGTAAGAACATGCAGACCGTGTTTGCTCTGAGAAATTTGATCTAACATGTAATATTTGTTGGCAGCAAGCCCCTTCCTGTCAGGTGAACACACACACACAAATACAGTATGATGCGAAGTAGTTTTAGGTGACAAAAACACTTTGTATGTTCCTGCTTCTAAGTTACTTCTACTTCTCCTACTTCTAAATTACTTTTATCTTATGCTATACAAATCATCAAAAATGTTGTTTGTGCAGATTTTGTACCTGCTGTAGGGTAACACCACCTATACCTTTCCAGATGATAGGCATGTGATGACGATGATTGGTATTTGCAGAGCAAATAGTTTAAAGGGCGCTTCCTGTATGACAGCAGCACAGCCTACTCATAGAGATCAGAAGAGCGAGCAAATAATGCTGATCCTTTATTAAAGTCAGCTCAGATACGCGTTGCTCGGCTCTGCAGATGAGGACGAGAATAATTCATAGTGATCTGGTTAAAATTCTAGTGACAGATCTGTAAAGGAAGAGCTCCACCGTGGAGGGTAGCAGAGAAGATCTTTGTCTTCTGAAGCTGCACCTTTCTTTCTGGCTTACTCTGTTTGATCTGCCAACCTTTCCTAGGAAGTACTAGGTGTGATGAAAATTTTCATCTGAATTTTGGAAGGATATCTTGTTATTTTTATAGAATTACTCACATCACTGTCCTTGTGCAACCTACGTGAAGTGTTTTACTTTTTTTCTCTTCTAGAGTCAGAGTCTGAAGGGGAGGAGAACTGAGACGGTTCATCAATCTAGGTTAATGCCAAATGCGCTTGGGAATGCCGTACTGTTCAAGCAAAGAGGCTTTACTTCAGTGTCATACAGAAAACTATAGGCTAGGCTTTCCTTTTGTTTAGAAGAATAAAGGTTTTTAATGGAGCCCTGAGGCATTAGATGCTTTACTTGGGACTCTACCTCTGGCTCATTGTACACTAACTTAGGCAAAGACATTCAGCAAGGAGCCATATAGAAAAAGTGAAATGAAATACTTATGGACTCCTTTTTATTAACGGTCTTTTTCAGGTACTATGGTATATGAACACTCCAATTTCTGTTTATAGAACTGTTTGGTCTGTGTTTGTAGCTCAATATTGGCTTGTGTATGTGAT
Source organism: Phoenicopterus ruber ruber (assembly GCA_009819775.1). Classification (NCBI taxonomy): domain Eukaryota; kingdom Metazoa; phylum Chordata; class Aves; order Phoenicopteriformes; family Phoenicopteridae; genus Phoenicopterus; species Phoenicopterus ruber. The sequence continues at coordinate 33,588,032 of CM020216.1, forward strand.
TTGACACCACCACATTTTTTTGAATAAATGGCTTTTATATCTTAGTTTTGTGGTGTTAGTGTGTATGCTTTCTAAATTTGGCAAGCCAAAGTTTTTATGATTCTTCAAGTGTAAATAACACAAAAATGTAAAGAGACTGTTTTCATACTTCTTACCCAAAAAATCAGCATCTGTAGTTAATTGGGATCACTGTCTAATCCTTATTCCCATATTACCATATAACTTTGGACAGATTAACCAGATTCCATAGCAAATGTTGATTCATTCCATTAATTCAAAGCAAACGTACAGGAACAAGTCTGTGGAGTCCCAATTTTGCATGTACAAAATTTGTGCAAATGATAAGTAGAATAATATGCTGTTCTCAGTTCAAACTACACTCAGTGATGGCTAAATTTTCCAAGAAAAAACATCTCATTTTAAAAGCATTAGCTTCAGCATGACTAGAAGTCATTACACATGAAATCTGAAATTTATTTATATCAGCGTGATGTTACAATCAGGTATTTGACTGAAATACATAAATGAATATATAAACTTCTCAAGACCCATCCTACTTTCTTTAATACTCGCCTTGTGCCTTGATGTGATGCCATGTACACTTCCAGCGCCTGGGACTTGGCAAGGATGTAGCATAAATAGAGCCACTGGGCAGGTTTGTACGTGTGTGCAAGTCTCAAAGCCCAAGCCCAGAGCTACAGGTCTGACTACGTGGGAATACTCAGCCAACACTCGGGATCAGAGTTCCTGGAATCCTGTGTTGTGCCTCGTGGATGTGAACTCACAGCAAAGGTCCTGTGCAGCACAGTCTCCTGACTTGCACTTTACACACGGCAGTCGATCAGGTAACAGTTGCTGCCATTTCATTTCTCGCAGGCAAGTGGCCTTCTCCTGCCCCACTTGCCCCTTTGCTGTCCACACCTCTGACCATGCCGGTGGCCCAGAACCACTAGGGCAGCGAGTCAGCTTGCCGATACATCACACCACTCCAGTTCATCTTTTTAAGAATGTGTTACTTCAAACACTCTGCCCCCTTCCCTTTGAACATAGAGTTAAATCCACATGATAAAGGAGTAGTTGGATTAGCGAGGTTTAGAAAAGAGAGGCTTGTATTCTTGCAGGGGGGGGGAAAGCACAAAAGAGCATAATTAACTAATGAAGTGGTGCATTTTGTCTTTAGAAAGCAATAAGCTAACAGATAGTATAGATTTTTCTGTGGAAAAATCAACACTTCATGCAAACCGCAGATCACAGGGTTGTAAAAGTCTTGTCTTGATTATGTATCTAGCTTTACTGGAAACAGCACATAGCAAGTAAAACTCAAGGGCTGTTGAATGCCAGCTCTCCATCTAGAACAGCATTTATTTTTGTAACGGTATTGATCTTTGGAAGAGGAAATATATAATGTGGATATTTCCAGTAACTTGGAGGAGACAGTAACGTAGTCATATTAAAAAGCAGAACTGATGCATTAGTTGCATGCTTTCCCTTTCAGTCTTTGTTACTACAGAAAGTAAGTTTGCCAGGCAGTACTGATCTGGGACCCTCTGTTCACAAACTCTGCAGCTGTGAAGTGGTGCTATTCAGTCATTATTGATATGGAGCCACTATTGCTAAAACCATTTCACATTCAAAATTGTGGTTTTCTACAGTACCTGCAGCGAGGCTGCCAGGGATGGCAAGACAAGGCTGGCTGGGCCATCTGCTGGAGAAAAACAGCAGCAGCAGCAGGAGGCAGCAAGCCTTGGGTGCCCACTGCCTCTGCAACATCCTCCTGCTCCATGGGATCTGTTTCAGGGGAGTTCAGGTACCTACGAGCCAGGCACCCATCAAGCTGGACACAATCCTTACGGGTCCCTTCCAATTTAAGATATTCTGACTGCTGATGCAGTTGTCCCAGGCTCCCTTTATAGCTGTTGCATTGGAGAGAAACGGGTGCTTTTGGGGACAGGGCTGCTGGCCAAGCTGAGACGTGTGATTCAGAGCAGGGTGAGGAGCTGCACTCTGGACCGATGGTAGTTGTCCAATTTTCAGTCATGCAGCTCCCAAAACCCAGCGTCTTCTGTGTTTGTACCATGTCTAAAGTTTTGCTCCCAGGAGCCCCTCTCAGCTTGCCCTCCCCCAGCAAAACGACTTGTTATTTTGCTGAGGCAGTGTTTCTGAATCTGGTTTTCAGGAATTTTCCCTTACTTAATCTTTGACGTCAGTTCAGATGGGAACCTTTCACATGTGTATTTTCATCCAACATTTTACATATATGCCCGTAACTAAACTCGGTAGGGGCACAAATACAAATAGACCTGGTTTGCATCAGACTGTATTTCAGTACAAATGCATGTAATGATTAGGCTTTTCAAGAAACCTGGGGTTTAGAAGCTGGGCTGAGCTTTTGCTGTGACTCTCTTCAGGCAAAATACCCTTCCCTGGAAGCTTTCAGAGCGCCTGAATTTCAGTTAAACATGTCCCCAACCCAAAGCATTTCTTTAACAGAACCCTTGAATTAGTGTTTGTCTGCTAGAGAAATGAAAATTACAGTCAACACAATATATTCTTCAAACGTGGAGTCAGTTGTCTTATAAAAAGAAAGATGCTTCATAGTACATGTGCTTCACATAATATATTGCATTTAATTCTGAAACATCAGTGGAATCTAAATGTCAGAACTGTACCTATCTCTCTTACTCAACAATAAATTGCAATAGGATGCACTTTGAAATGGGGATTATTGAATTTGAAGGTGATTCCTCACTCCTGGCCTCTCCCTTCTGAAATCATGCAGAGGTTTTAACTGAGACCCCTTTATATGGCTTTAAAACATTCTCTGGCATGCAGGTGCTCTCCAGGAGAGGGACTGCATCTGCCTTGGGATGCAACAGTGAGTTAGCTTTTAGATCACAAACCAGCATCGAGCCGATAACCCCTTCACAGCGTTTTCACCAGCAATCCTGCTTTCGCCCTTACTGTGTTTTGGCAGAGAGAGATCTACCCCCAGGCCAGGTGGTGCTGACCTTCCTCACGGGCATCCCTCTTGCTCAGCCAGCACATCCCCAACCCAGCAGCCAGACCTGTGCCAAAAGCAGCAGTGGAAAAGTCCCTGGGCTCATCCCTGGGGCAGCTCCAGGGTGGCACTTACCACCTGCAGAAACCAGCTTCTGCCGGGCGAGACCCTCTGCAGGGTCCCAGGGTCCAGGCTATTACCACGCTTGGGTCAGGGAGGGATACGGGGGCGGGTGGGGGGGTAAACACACAAAAGTGGTTCTTGACGATTCTAGCAATTTAACCAATCGGAAAATTAAGCACTTTTAGCTCTTCTCTTTGTTCAGTCTTACAGATTTAAGTAGTTTTCTAACAATCTAACCGCACGTCCACTAGTTACATATATTAAAATAATGGCCAGTTACTCTTTTAATATTTAAAATTTTCAGAACATAGGAGATAGATAGTGCTGAACTGATACATTTGTTCATTCCACAAAGAACTCTGACCCCTAGTAATGACTTCTAATTAGGGCCCTGTCCGTTGATGCTGTTGTCAAAACAGATTTAAAAATGAAAAACTATTTTTGAACATTATTTTTAATTATAAATAATATATTAAAATGCTTACTATAGTATTTCCCATAGAAGCAATATATAATTTTGCTAGATGTTATACATATGTAGAATTCAAAGGACATGCATTAAATTTAAGTATTAAAATATTTTTAAAGATATAAATAAAATTTTATAAAATATAAAATTATTTTTGAAGACAACTATTTAAAACATAGTGTGAGAAAGTCACTGCACTAGTACAAGATATGTGAGCAATACTAAAGGGAAGATAATTAGACACAGAGTATTTTGTGACTACAACTCAGTTTCAGTCCATAAGAGTTCTTTCTAAGCAAATAAACTAGTTTGTAACTTCAAAACTTTTGGAATATATTTTAGTTTTGTTGAGCCATTTAGTAGTTTTACTCAGAAAAGGTTATTTTTAATAAAAATGATCAGAAAATTCAGAACATTGGGATTTTGAAGCATTGTTCATACAGAATGTTTTTAGCCTGAATGCAATCACTTGCTACATGGAATTTACCCTACTCTGTACTAGTAACTGCTGTGACAACCAGACAAAAAAGTGATCCAGCCTTCTCCCTTCCTGTGCTGTAAGAAATGGCTGGGCAACTACTTTAACAAAAACACACACAATTGATCATCTAGCTATTTAAAATTGATTTTAGATTCCTTTTAATACCTCTAAGCTATGCATTATTTTGTCTTTGCAGCTTTATAAATTAAGAGATTTGAAGTCTATTAGAAATCTCGGAAAAGATCAATTCTTATCTCAAGCATAATTCAAGACATGCTATTTCTTAACAACTTTGTAACACAGGAATGCTTTGGAAGCCTAGGCACGGCCCAGGGCAAACTGTGCCACATGGATGCACATATGTGCAGGAGAAGCTTCTACTCTTACCACTTCTTTTGAGGACTTGAGAAACACCTTCCAGAAGGGCTCCTGTTCTTCATTATGAGAGGTGAGGTAGTGGATTCTCCTGTGACTTACCTAGCCAAGCTCCTGGGTAGGACTTTGTACCAAACACTTCATGCCTGCTGGTTGGCATATAATGGAGAGCTGGACACATAAACAGAAGCAAGTGAGCAACTTCCATCATCGTTTTCCAACTCGAGAGCAGGCCAAAGGGGTTAGCAAGCTTCAGTACACATACAGGGAAGTGGTAAAATGTGAAAAGCATGAACTATGGTAAACAGTGTTACAACATAACCCCTCCAGCCTCTCAGTACCACTCACCCGGTGCTCAACTATAGCACCTTTAACCCACACACACACACTCCTTGGCAATAGAGGAATTCAGCTTTTCCCACTCTCCCTGGGTTCATGTTGGCCAGCTCCCATGATTTCAACCATTTTCACAAAAGCTAGGTTTTGTTTTTTCTTAAGTAGTATGCAATTATATAATTTTTTTTTCTGAAAACACCAAAATTCTTTTGCTTCTTGAATCATCACCTGGCACCCAAATCAAGGGTTCAAGGGACAAGGACCCATTTTCTCCAGTTTCTAAAAGCTCCCCCCCAATCCATTTAAAGGCATAAGGAAGAGTTAAACAAGATCTCATAAATGCGCGTGTGAGTAATTTCGTGTTTGCCCATAATGCAGCCATAATTCACAGTTTAAGACACAGAACTTTGCTCAAACACCCACGCACCAACCTTAGCGGCACCGATGGGACTGATAGCTCAGCTCCCAGCAGTTCTACAGCTCCCGAATGGTGGTGCCTGAGGCAGGACACTGACAAGCAACTGTGGTGCTGCATGAGCATGAAGTAAGCTTCTTAGCATCTTGTATTTGAGCAGCACAATTTTATTTCAGGACAGTTTGTGCAGGAAGCAATGACAGACCAGCACTTCAAGAGGAACAAAGAGAGCAAGAAAATGTGGCCAAGCCCTTACTTCCAGTGTTGGAAATGGTGCAGGATTGCTGAACTCTGGGTTCTGTTTTGAAGGCCTTCCTCAAAATGTGAACTTTCAGAAACAGTGGGTTCAGCCCTAGAGCGGTGGCGGATATAGGGCACGTGATGATTCAGCCTTGCTGGGTTTGTCTGAACAGAAGCACATGGAGAAGAACAAACCCCATCACTGTCAAACATGCCCTTACTGAGGCACTGGTAAACTGCCTGGTAATTGTAATGAGTCTCCTCTGGCATCTCAGAGGCTTTGCTTGAAGTTCCAGTCACATTCATGGACGTGAACAGCTACCTTTAAAATCACATTTGCACTTAAAAATGGGGCTTTTGATTATGTAAAATAAGGCTTGTGGGCTAAGACAAACCAGTCCTTTCTCAAAAAGAGCCACAAACAGTATTACATGGGTTAATTGCAGCCAACCATTCAGTGCTGGCTGAGCTGTTCTGGTTATTAAGAACCAAAACGAGGACACATTACATCATAAGTATATCTCTTCCAAAAAAAAGCCTCACCTTTTGATTCTGGAGGGGGAAAAAGCAAATCTTCAGGGTCAGCTTCTTCCACTTCTCCATCAGGCTTTTGGTTTTGTGCTGTGATATTTAAAGAAAAGTTAATTCCTGCTCCTTACCAGCGATACGGGCCTTTGCACCTTCATGGCAATGGAAACAAATCTAGGGAGGGGAAGTTATGCCAACACCTACAGAAGACGTGATTCAGGCAGACGGGCACTCCCAGGCTGTGCACGTAAACTATATTTGGCCCTTGGTGCAGAGCTGCTGTGCTGGCATCCCCGATGACCTGCTCTCTTGCTATTTTTTCCCAGCAGGAATCCAATTACCAGCACAACGGTGGCTCCATTTCCTCCCACAGCAGGCCTGGTAGCTCATGTCACCCCACGCACTAGCAGGGCTTTCAGATGCTTGGCGCCTTCTGAGTTTCTCTTTTCCAGTTTACCCATATTATTCTCTGACGAGAAAGAAGTCTTGAGCTTACAAGGGACGTGAGGAGCTTCAGTGGGAGCTGTGCAGGTTGGAGTCTCATCTCACCACTGCTCCCTGCTGCCCTGGGCAGGAGGGCTGTGCTGGGAAAGCAGCGTCCTTAGCACCAGTGTGAGGCAATGCAGATAAGAAGGAAAGTGAAGAGTATGTGCTTGCTTCCTCATTGCCTCTCCCACGGGGGATGCAAGACAGAAATGCACTTGTCGGTCTCAGCTGTCACTCAGCAGGACCACATGGATGGCTCCATTTTGCAGACATACAGAACATATCCCCCACCCACTTGAGAGGTGTTGGCAGACTGTGTATGCCAAGATCCACCATCATCTCCCAGTCCGCACGAGGCAAGAGAGGCCAGTGCTGGAACTGCTAATATGACACAGCTGCAGACTGACAGGTAACATTTTGTTACTTGGATCTGTCACTCTCATGGCTGCTGGCTGCCAGAAACTCAATTACCTCAGTCCAAGTGTCTCATTTAACAGTTTATCGTTAACAACTGCCACTGCATCCTACACTCATCACTAGCACCTTCTACTGACGGTGTTACAAGACTTGAGTGTCCGCTTCCGTACCCTCCAGCACCCTTCACTCTATGGGACTGCAGGGAAACTGCAAACTGCTCTGGAACTCCACTAGCAGGGAGAAACACACCTGTGAACACCAAACTTCTCTGATTTAGGAACACACAGGAATAAAAAAAAGAAAGATTTGACCCAGAATGAACAAAAGACTGTATCATGGCAACTTTATAATGATAACATGCATTTGCATTGCAGTCTCTTCCAGTACATCAGTTGCCTGAGATTTTTCTGTTTATTTTTCCCTGATAAAGTTTAGGAACACTGCTGACAGGCCAACATAACTCTCTCTGTATCATTACTAGTTATGGCTAGGATGTTTGCATAACACTGACAGCCATAAATTATGCCAGAAAAAAATAACAAAACAGTACTGTTGACGTCTCCAAGGATATGACCAAAATAAGGCTTGTAGGCAGACCTATGTTATTAGGCCCACTAGTCTAGCTGGAAAAAATCAATAAGCTTTTGAGTACATCAGTCCTTCTCCAAGTCCAAAATAGAAGCAGCAGCCTTGAAAAAATAAAAACCAATTGAGAACAACTGCTCTAAAATTCAGTTAGATTTGTATCAATAAGACTACCCCAGAGAAAATAGATGGTATCTGTGATACTGAAAGATATTCTAAAAGGAAGTGGGCAGGCAGATAATTTATAGTTTGTGGAATAAGTAGGACATGTCAGTGGAAGAAAAGGTTAAAAGATGTCACAGAATCTCTCTCTTTTACTGTTTTGATGACCTCAAGAAGTTCAAATATAGGAGATTCAGACTTTTCCACCTTTGCTCAAGGGTCACAGACAGCACTACACTAGCTGGGAAAAAATGGTACATACCACATGGCTGGGTGCCCATCCCTGCATCACATCTGTCCCTTTCTGTCCCTACGATCCAGGCCCTTGGGATAATGTCAATGCAAAGACATCTTCTGAAAGAGTCTAGAGATGAGACTATACTTCCACAACCAGAAATTTCTCTTGTGTCAAGAGATGGAAGCAGTGTATGGACAGACCTGGAAGATGACACTTCTCCCACCTTCTGAATATAAAAACATTTTTCTGTGGTTTTATCAAGACAGTGGGATTCTGGGATTAACAGAAGCAACATTATATTTCTTCTTGCTATCACAGACTTCATATCTCCTGCATTTTGCTTTGAGCTTAAGGCATTAGTGAATCCAGAAACCTCTGAACCTGTAAAGCTGTTCTAGAAGAAACCATTAAGGCTCATTTCAAATCAAAGGGTATCCCTCGTCCTATACCCAGCTGAGAACGTCCTGAATCCTCTCTCTCCTCACAAAACACACATAATTCAACAAATCCCACATGGAAATGCCTTCTGTTCCCAGACAGATCACCTCTCACTTGCTGTATCTCACTTTCCTCTCCCTCACAGGTTCGTCCAGGTTTCCAGAAACACTGGGAAAATATTTTGTCACCCTTGGCTCAACTTCTGGACCTGCAATCAGAGCCATCTGCCCTCCCGTGCTGCTGGCTGCAGAAGCACCCATGCAGTGGCACCTCCCGCAGCCTCTCGCTGGGGGGAAGGAAGGAGGATCCCCCCCTTCCCCAGGGGCTGGGACCAAGCTGGAATTGCTTTGGACCCCTCTTGGTGCCCCTCCAGCCTGCACACAGCCTCCCTGCCGGGCCCAGGGGAATCAGAGCATACAAACCACATCTGCTGGCACAATTCCTCTGTTCCTCGGGGAAATCTGTGTCGAGCTCCAAAATAATCACAACAGCCAGATTTGTAGCGACGCAGTCTCTAGAGACCTCAAATAGGCCAGCCGCTGGTCAGTGGAAATGCCAGCACCTGGAAACACTGCAAAAAAAATAGTGGCTGTCACAGCAATTGAAATGACCTTCCTGAACAGCAGCTGATGGTGCTCCTTTAACTGAAGAACTATGGGGGCAAAATCCAGCTGAAATGTTACAGGCACACACCTGGATGATTTATTTAAACTTAAATAACACAATTCTCCCTTCAAGGACTAGAAAAGCAAATGGCCACTTGTTTATGCTCTGCCTGTGTGCAAACTCACCTTTATACATTACTAAACTTGAGTAGGATAGATGAAATGCAAGAATCGGATGCAGGCAAGAAGAATCAGCAAGGATAAATCAAAGATACATGAATATATATACTACAGAAGCCCTAAAGCAACTGGTTCTCATGACCCTAAACTCCAAACGGTTTCCACAGGGTCTGGGAGAGGTCTGAAAGCTGTAAGCGGATATATGGACAACTGACTGAAGAGGAACACATGGTGGTGCTGCTGTTGCAAAGCAACCCTGAACTTTTAACTTGAAAAAGGCACAGAGGAAAAGCGTGGTCTTCTTGGGAATATTAATCCTCAGAGAGGAAGAAAAAGGACAACTTCTTCCCATATCAAGAGAAGAATCCACTAGGGACAGCTTTAATAGTACAAATGGGAACCTAAAAGTAAACTAGAGGAAAAGCACGAAAAGACTGCCTTCTACAAACATGAGAGTGACAGCAGAGCAACAACCTGCCAGTTGAAGTCCTACAACAGTGGGAGAGTCTGAGCCATTCTGTAGATCACATTTAAGCTGGAATTTTGTTTCCATGATGAAATTCATGCTAGCTGTTCTCACAAGAAGTCACTTGAAATATCAAGAACCCAGAGATATTCTGGAATTCCCAAGGGTTCTTACTCCATGCCATAAAATGGAATGTCGGAAATCCAGATATTCCCCCAAGATGCAGCCATCAGAACCAGAAACTCTGTCCAGTTTTGGAGAAGGTATTTGGAGAAAGTACAATTCTGTTACTGACCCACCTCTCACCAGCCATCTTTCACTGCTGTGCTAGCCTGTAACGTGCAGAAATACATTCTTCTTCAGAAGCAAACAAAAAACCAGAAATCACACAGCTCAGTAAAATAACATTAAACAGATCTGATAAAGCACTGTGAAAAAACCCTGACTATTAAATAAAAATATCAAACGTGTTCAACTCCCCAAATGCAGAGGTGCCTACAGCATTTGGTTAGTGCAGGGCACATGCCTTTGACACATGAATGTCAAATAAAACAAGCATACAATTTAAAAGAAGAACTGTCTTAGCAGCTTCCGCAGTTAAGGATTTACTCAGTGTTTGGAGTAAACCCTGTCCTTTTGAGGGATCTTCTGCTTTGTTCCATCAGACCTGTCCTGTCCTTTGGCTCAGAGACAGAGATGACACTCAAGGCAGATATCAAGATACCCGGAAATACCACATGAATTCGGACAGCAGAGACTTATGGGGACAAAGTGATGGAGTTTCAGCCCCAACACAGAGATAGCAATGAGAAGCAGATGAGAGAGACCTGAAGTCCACTCCTGCTGGTCATCTCAGAGAAAAACTTCTTAGCACCAATAGTCAGAATTGAGACTGGAAACAAACACTGGCCTGCTGTTGACAAGGAGAGGGCCATAAAGTCCACCTGGCTTTTGCTGGCCTGCTTTTATCGTAATATCACTTGTACTAGCTGAGAGCACTCATCCTATCATTCACGTCAGCAATCCCACTGAATGGCTGCAAAGAAGCACTGCAGTGCACTCACACGTGGTCAGTGCTCCAGAGCTGTCTGCTCCTAGTAAGAATGATTGCTTGCTCTACCTAAATTACATGAAGAAATATTTCCTGGGGAAAAGCAGCCTTCAAGAGTACTTTACTCTGAGTATATCATATTCATTTAAGGCTGGATCCTTTAAAAAATAGGTTCATATTTAAAGCAGTTTGCTACTGCTGAAACAACCTTGTTTTTCAGCAGCATCCCAGTTATTGCTTTGTCAGCTGCTGTGTCTCTCTCAGTTGCATCAACGAGGCAAGCAGCACCGAGTATACTGTGAGCTGCCATGACTTGGGTTGCTCACGGGAAACTGTGCCACGTAAGACAAGCTTCAATACACTTCTAGAAGAAAAGCCACTCCTGTGGTGACAGGCTGGCAGCTTCCAGAGCTGACATCTCTCACTCATACACAGAAGGTGGAAATAAAACACGAGGTGGTGTCAAAAAACACTTTGCAGCTCATACTGGGAAGTAAACGACTTATTTTTAACTTAAAAATCCACCAGTGTTTAAAATTCTCTGCAGAACTAAGTTTAGATTTACCTTTAACATTTGCTTGGAATTCAGTGTACTTTCTGTAAAGCACGGTCACTGCAAATTTTCTCGTATTTTGGAATTCTTCACTCGTTCATTTTCTTAAAAAAAAGAAAAGAAAAGAAAAGAGAATAGCATAAACTCACTGTGTCCTTCCTTCATCCCTTACTGTTTGTTTCTCTCACTCTCTTGCACAAGGGTTCTTGACCCATTTGAAAGTACGTAATTAAACGAAAGCCGTAGTACCACACTGGCAGGGCACTCTTCTCTTTGACTGTGTAAACCGCATAGAAAAAAAAGCAACTACATAGAAAAAGAGAACAAACCAAAATTAATACCTGGCTGGTTCATAACAAACCATTTTCAACTAATGGCTGACTTGATCAGCACCGACTAGAAACATGGAAAACCACAACTTCAAAAGGGTGAACCCTAAATTAGGAACACAGGCTGCCAAGCCAGACAGCAGAAAGAGGCAAGTCTTGGGACTCTGAGAAGAAACTGTGCTTGGTGAAAGATAAACCATATCCTTGGTGAAAGATAACTCATGCCCTATCACCTTTTTCTTTCTTTCAGGGAAACTGTAACAAGCAAATTTAACAGACAGAAAATTCCTGTGTGCTTAAGGGATTAATTACTGACCGTCAGCTTACGTATCATCCCTAATGCGGATATTTGGGCACTGATAGCAGAAAGCACCAACAGTAGACTCGATAAGCAGCTAACCTGTCAGCTAAAACATGAAGCTAAGTCTAAATGTGTAAGCCTATATATTGCTTAGCTTACATAAAGTCAGAAATGCACTCCTCTAAAGGCAAACAGGCTGATTCTTGCAGTGATACGTCTGCTACTGTGCTGGAGGTATAGCTCAACAGCAAAGCAGCAAGTTCAGAATAAGCGTGAGACTTTGGGGTTTCATCCTTGAACTCTTGCTATTACCTGACACTCCAAGTAACAAACTGTAACAAGGTCTGTGTCTTCGTAGTTGCTAGGCACCTATTCCACTGTTAGTGTCATCTGCTTGCAAGAATACCACTGGAAAACAAAGAGCTGTGCTCATAGATGAATATACTCCTGAGCACTCATGTTGCTTTACATTTTTATGCAAGGGCTAGATACTCCTTCAGTGCTTTCAAGAGAAAAAACAAATGATGAAACCGCTTCCTAGCTTGTGCACGGATGATAGTGTCAATGCAGCAGAACTGGCTGGCAGCGGCAGGCTGTTCTCCTAACTAGGGAAAAGAGTCATAGCTTTTTCTATATGCTCCTCATGCACTCTCAGAAGTACTGCATTCACATTACTAGCAGCTCATGGCTATAGCTCTCCTCTTTACAAGAAAAGAAGCTAGGCTGTTCTAATAATGAGGTATTTTAAAGAAAGATGAATTGCTAGAGGCACAGGGCATTATTACTGAACTAACTGCTTCAAAATGTATGTCAGGTGTCTAAATTACGTTAGTTTAAGATTTGCTATTAGGAAAGAAATTGGGTTCTTTAAATTTACCTTCTGAATTTTGAGCCATTTACTGCTCATGTTTTCAAGGTTTTGCTCACAACTAGGTTGTCCATTTCTGACAGACTCTCACATCATCACAGGACCACAGCAGCTAACTTTACTACAGATAAGCCATGTCAATGGAGCAGGGCAAGCATACTGACTGTGCTTTACGGAAATCATAGAAAGAAACAACAGATAGACAGAATGCCAAGTTTTGGTGTTTCTCCTCTTCCTGTGAATTTCTTTCACCTGGGCATTGCTGGTTTGAACCAAACATCTCTATTCTCTCACAAGTGATCTATTCCACTTCAGCAGTAAGTCAAAGGAAAATACCAGCTCATGACGTCACAGGGAAAAAAGGACTGCTCCGGCTCCTGGATGAATGACGTAGGAATGACAATGGAACTGTGTTTATTTAACCTAGATAAAAGAAGGCTGGGGGCAGATTTGACTGCAGTCTTCCACTCTCTAAAAGGAGTTACAGAGCCAAACTCTTCTCAGAGGGACATAGCAAAAGAAAAAGGCAACGGCCACAAGTTACAAGAAGATTAATTCTGATAATGGAAAACTTTTCACAGTGAGAGTACTCAGGCACTGGAACAAGTTGCCTGACAGGTTGCAGACCTCCATCCTCAGAGATGTTCAGAACTTGACTGAACATCTCCCTGAGCAAACTGCTTTGTCTCAGGAGTCAGCCCTACTTTGAGCAGAAGGTTGGATCAGACGACCTCCAGGGGTCCCTTCCAACCTGTGTTCTCCATGGTTCTGCGACAGGCACAACACAACTTGTCACACAGCTCACATGCACAGCATGAACAGCGACCCAGGCAACAGACAGACCTGGTGACGAGCACTTAGCTAAGCAGTTTTCATCACAGCCTTGGTGCTTGAACTTTCCTTTGTGATGCACAGCTTTTCTTACCATCCTTCCGCTCCCACAAAGTCTTGCTCAGACTGTCCTCTTCTGTTCTTCCACATACTTGTAAAACACTTTGGATTCTGTTTCTTAGCATATGATGCCTGATTACTTCAGGTTTTCTTGGAACTCTCCCAGAAAATCACGCGGGAGGGCATTCAGCGGATGGTATCCATCTTCCCTTCAAGCCAGAACCAAGTGGCGATGGTTTCCACTTGAACCTGATGAAGAGGAAATCCTTGGGATATGATGGTAATGAGAACCTGCAGCAGACATAAAACCAATAAAAACCACAATTAATCTGAAAACTATTTACTCTCTCACTGCTTACACCCTACTGTTAGTCCACAGGCATTAACATGTCCTGTTAATCACAGGGTTATTATCTTAACTTATATTTAGCATTGAAGTTTGCTGGTTTTATTTCAGACCTGAAGAACAGATGTGACAGTGGATCAGGTACCAGCACACTGTGCTGATATGCTTCCTGCGAGAACAGAGTACGATGAACACCGTCTCCGAGAGGCTACCTTCCCAGCAGTTATCCACCTCTCCAGAGAGACAGGCAAATGCCTTATACTTAACAGGACAAGTAAGTTTGGATTTGGCTGCAGGAAGCATATGACCATTTTGCTGCCTAGATCTAAAGTTCAGCCTTTTTCTCTTCCAGACTTAACTAAAACCAGCCCAATTCCAGGACATCCCTGAATCCTGGTCTCGAACAGAAGGATTGGGCTTTGGGTCAAGCCTTTCATGTGCTACTATTCAAAATACCATTATATGGCTATTTTCAGCCTCCAGTTGTTTCTTTAATACATTAGATGCAAGGAACTCTCCTTATCCTAATACTCTATCAGCTTAATTCAAAATGGATTTTAAATGTGCCGAAAGGTGATTCTTACAATTAAGATGAGATCTTCAGAAAATCCCAAGAACTAGTTTCTGAACCTATGAGTATTTGCCTCTCTTACTATTTTTAGAAGGCTGACCTCTGAAATACACTTTCCCTTTAAAGTCAGTGTCCTGGTGTTATTTTAGTTCTTTGTTGGTGTCTTTCCCACCCCACTCCCCCGCCCCCCACCCCCAGCCTCACCTGTCTATAAACATTAGAGGGACAAACTTCACCAAGTCTATCTTTTGTCAGGCAAGCGCTATTCACGGGATGATTCAAAAGACACAGGCATCAACTGAATTAACAAGTAGACATGCTATTGGTACACCCCAATGTTATTTTCACCCACTGCATGGTAGATCCGGTGGGAATTATAAAGAATGGCTTAAAAAGCAAGGCTGGACATCCAGCCGCTCCATCCCGAACAACAGCTTCACACTTGCCTGTAGCTGCTTTTCCTTGAAGAGAGTCTCTCTTCTAGGTAGTTTTCTAACAGCAATTTAACTTTCCACGCTTAATCCAAGAACTTTATGCCATTTTGATTTTGGTCAGAAAGTTTCTCAACAAATACATTCAGCATCTGTCTTTCCAAGAGCAAAGATGAACGAACCGTTATTTCTTCAGTAGTCATTTGTAACCACTTGTCAGATTTATTAAACTGAACGTTTGCTATGTCTTTGTGCTTTTGGAGGAGCTAATTCCCGACCTAGTTGTGGGTTGCTCCAGCCACTGTACTTAAATGGCCTATTTTCCTGTCCTAATTTCCCTTTCTCAATCAACAATGCTCCACTTCACTAAAAAATAAATAAAAAAATCCCAAACAGTTTTGTACATTTTTTCTCCTCTGCAGAGAGCCTCCGATCCAAACACCACAGGCAAGTTTATTCTGTATGCCAGAATCATCTCTCCCTGTGTCTGGCTCGTAATGATCATCAACATGAAACACCACCACAACGCCTTGTGTGTCTACCCATAAGACAGCAAAGACCCATGCAACAGCTACGCCTACCCATGCTATTCCTCACTGCCTGGTGCCAGAAAGGGCTTCTTTAAGGTCAACGGTGGAACAGCACAAGCACAATAGCACTGCCGGGAAACTGATTTTGTTCCAGGAAATGGAGAGAAATTCATGACTACATGCAAACACCATGGCACAGCCAATTCATTACTAAACAAGTCAGTAAATAACTGGGGTATATTCACAGGACATTTGCACTGAATTCAGCTTTTTTTTTTTAAAAAACCAAAACACTCAATTGTTACTGCAGATAACATTTTAAGTGTACGTTTTATTAACTCCATCTATTCTACCTGCTGCGTTACTGATAACTAAGGTGACTAATTGACATGACTGAATAACTGAGGCGGTTCAGGTGACCAAGATGACTCAGATTTCCATTTTCAGCAACACAAGAAATGACTGGACACTGGAACCTCTACTTTCCATGGAGAGACACGGTTGATCATAAATAGCATTTTACTTCACAGACTTTGTTGACCCTAATACAGATCCTACAGCTATCATCAAACTTCAGACACATTTACTGGTCCAAGCACAGGAACATGCTTTAATGTCAACTGCCAAGGTAGGATAAGCCCTTTATTTACTCCAAGTTAAGCCAGCTGAAACCCTGTCCCTTTGTGCACATATACTATTCACCTCCACACTAACATCTAAAAACATCAACTGTGCACAATAAATACTCTGCAAATAATTTAAACAGACAGCAGATGCTTGGCTCATTTTTTACAGCTGATGCAGTAAGCTTTAAAAACAATCCTATGGGACCTTTTTGCATATATAAAAGGGAAATGAGAAATTCCCTAGATGCTGCATCATCATAGCAACAAGTACGAAATTACTGATTTTAACACTTTGCAGTTTTCCTATAGTGTCTTAAAGGAATGAAAAAAGATTGATGCTAGACTTTAAAAAAAAAAAAAAACAAAACCAACAAAAACCAAACAACAAAACAAACAGAAATACCAAGACAAACGTAGTCAGAGAAGAAAACTGTGCAAGGTGCATTCCAAGTTTCTTTAAAATACTAATGGAATTAGCACTGGTTTTAACACGCCTGACTGTCTTGCAATGGAGTTCATACAATTTAGACTCATTATGTCATCATTCTTCCTACTATCACAAGTATTTTGCTTATATTTTTAATAAAAGAAAATCAAATTAAAGTCTAACTTTAATAATTACAAGTATAGAGATTGCATTTGGCATTCCCACTCCTGGAAACACCTGGCTTTTTTTAACCCTGTTTTTCCCCTCCCCAATTTTGATGTGCATGAGAGCCTTTATACAAACAACAGGGGAAGAAAAATGACTTTACAAGACAAAGAGTGAAATGAAATACTCAAAGTGCTGTGAACGGCTCATTGTAAACCTGGGAAAAATAAAGCGATAAAAATCAATTTCTGCAAACAATGTTTCACTTAATGTTTTAGACACTTTATAATAGTAGAAAGTAAGAAAAAAGTCACACTGTCTTAATTTTAAGACAATAGTATATACTTTAAGAGAACTTTGTACATACTTGAGCCTTCACGTTTCAAAGTTGTGCCTCAGAAGTGACACAGACCTTTAGATTTCAGGCACATACTAAATAACGAACTAGCAGCAATAATGTGGGATCACAGCCTACAGAAACAGAAGATATTTGCCTACAAGCTGAGTTTGCATTCAGAGTGTTTCAGCAGAAGGCCCCATGCAGAAAACCTCCTGAAAACAACACAGCTGATGTGAGCTTTACAGGGAAATGAAGAGTAAACTACCCAAATGGCTCCATTTGAAGCTCTTCTGACTAGTAAGAAGCATGCGGGCATGGAGCCCCAGTAACTCTGCATTTTCACTCCCCTCTCTCCTTGAGGGAGCGTTTCCTTGCATACTTTTGTACCATCTGTAAGTGCACGTCAGCAGCATTACAAGTGCCCAGTGTACTCTCCCCTCATCACAGTTTCCCATGAAAAAATGACTAATTCATGCTGTTCATAGCTCCTCCTGTTGCCAGCAGTCCCATTGAAAGACACCAAAGAAGGGCAAGAGAACAAAGACTGTGCAAGGAAACGAAGAATAAGGATCAGAAAAAGTGAGGGAAGAAAAGGAAAAGGCATATTCTGCTCTTGGTTATGTCTGGCAGCTCTGGATTCATGTTACAGATGGGAGTGCAGAATTTGTCCCCTATAGAAACAAAGGGTGAGGAGACAAATACTTAGGATCCTCACTTGCATTAGCTATTTAAATAATCTTAAAAAAAAAAATCATCAAATAAACACTATCTATGCTTTCCCCACAGAGAAGGAAAGATTTCCCTCCAACTGCAAGAGAGGCTTTTTATAACTAACAATTTGTAATTACCCATTCAGAAGAATTAAGTCAATTTAGTTCTAGCCAGAATACAAGCCAAGTGCTGCAGCCTGATGGGGAACAGGAGCACAGACGTACTCCTGACCACTACCAGAAATTACAGCAGTCAGCACAGCAGAATGCTGTAACAGCAAAAGTACTATCCTAAACCCAAACTATATCATTCCAAGTTTGTACTATAACTTGTGAACAGAACTGGGGGGAGGGGGAAGAACTAGACCTCAGCTACATTCATTTGTCATAGCTCTACTTACTTAATTGAAGCCTTTGATTATTCATACCAGCTGCACTGTGCCCCTGAGTCTATGGTCACAGGTGGGTACAAACGAAGTTGCATTAGTCATGGTTAGATGCCTAAGAAGTAAACCAGTAATAGGTACTTCTCACCCACAAAGGACTGTAGGAGCACCTACAGAAAAAACACCAGCATTAATTAAGAAAGTGGAGGTACACCTTTTAATAATTAATAGTGAAAGAGATCTTCTAAGAAGAAGGGCAGTGGATGATAACATTGAATAATTCAGCACCATAACCAAAGGAACAATGGTACAGTAACTTTATATGTGAGCATTTGCAACAAAATCCAACAAAAAACATTTGATACGCTGATGGCTTCTTGCGGGTTCAGGAAAGGATATACATCAAAAATACTCTTTCCTATTGAGAGGGCATAAATTTCTGAAACCAGTCTTTACAACAAAATTAAAAGCAGCTGGTAAAATTGCACTGAAGCAAATGACTTTATACTAAGCTTAAGCTCTGCCAGATTTGGGCCCAAAGGATCAGAAGCATGGTCCAGTAAAGGCAGTAGCTCCAGTCAACAAATCTGCATTCCCAATACGCCAAATTAGCCACAACATCAAGTCGGTTTAATTAGCAAGGGAAAAAAGATACAACAGACTTTTCACTCATCCTGTCACTTCACAAAGCTCCAGCAGCAGGGATAGTCTGTGTCTGTCAGGTTTAGAAACAAACAAACAAGAAAGCTTTAGCAGCTGTTGAGCATTCAGATTTAATTTGTGGTCACAAATATTGGAGAATTTTAATTTGTTGTCTGGCTAGCAGCTGAGAGGTAGATATACACCAGTAAAAAAAAAAGCAACGAGTCTTTCTTATTGCATGATAAAAAAAACGTGTATTATATTTAATTGCAGAAGTCTGGCAAAATATCAAAGAGCATGGAAAAAAAGATGTTAGAAAAAAGATCTCAGTGACAGACCAGGAAAGACAAAGCCTACTGCTGTTCAGCCTCTTTCTGTCTCACTGCTGGCAAGGGTTATTAGCCTGCTGCAGCTTCCCTTAGCAGACAGAGGCCAGCCAAATTACATAAAACAAAATGCTTTTGGAATTTCCTTCTTAAATTGTTTTGATGACAAGTTCCTATTAAGAATTGTTGGGAATTCATCAGAAAGTAGATGCAGCTTCCTCTGCTTACCAGGAACTGACCATCACAACTTCTTCTCTGGCACCAAACCCTCATGAAGTAAAACTACCGCACTACGTACCCTTACAGACATCCCAAGGGAGGAACAGATGTCTCCTTGTGAAGCCCTGCAAAAAGATAAGAAAATATCTTGGACACTAATCCTGCAACACATGTAAACGCTGAAGTAGCTGGCAGTTACTACATTTGTTGTAGTTATATAAAACATCATACAGCAGAGTCCAGCCCATGGCAACTGTAGAGACAGGATTTTCGCGGGTACTAGTGAACTGGGACACCATTCAAGCCAATTAAAAACAGTAACACAAACTTGGTACTGATTAGTAGGAAATTATCGATAGAGACAGAGGATTTTGTTTGACTATCTGTAAGTAAAAATATTTAACCCTCAAACTAAGGAAATATACAGATGTAAATACGTAAGAAGAGGCAGAGTAGAAACATGACTGTTAATAAAGGTTTTTAAAAAAAAATATGCGGATGAATAGCTAGTAAAACTGTAACAGTACTCCAAATATTTTAATGCCCTGGAAAGGTAAATCCCTGGCTGTTTCCTTTTGATTACACAGGGGATTAGGTCATCGATTACAGATATGTATCATCGTGGAAGGGAGGAACCTCTGGTTCCCTAAACAACAAAATGGCCGAGGCCAAACCTCCTCCAGCCATCCTGAGGTAAGGCCCCAGCAAGTTTCCCTCTCCCCAGCTCACCTCGCAGGCAGAGCACACAGCCAGGGCCCATCCATCCACCGCCTCCGGCGGCGAGGCAGGTAGCGCCGCCAGCCCCCAGGCCGGTGCCCTGAGCCCAGAAGGAACGGCAGGCAGTTCCCTGCAGGTAGGCCCTGTTCCCCCACCCCAAGACACACCAGGCGGAGGAGGCGAAGCCCCAGCAGCCTTCAAAACAATAGAAGGGGAGAAAGGGGTGCGGGGCCGGCACTACCGGGGAGGCCGGGCCGGGTCCCTGCGGCGAGGCCGGGGTGAAGCCCAGCCCTCCGGTGCCAGCCGATAACGGCTGACGGGGCCGACGAGCGGAGCCGCCGCCAGTCCTCCCAGCCTCCTCCGCGCCTCCTCATTTGCATACTTTACCTTTGCGCCCGGGAGCGGCCAATCAGCGGACGCGACGGCGGGCGGCGGGCGCCGCTCACCTGCTACGGCCGCGCCCGCTCGCTGGCGGCCGGTGGGAGGCGGGGCGGCGGCCTCCTCCTACTGCGCGGTTCCCCGGCGGCGGCGGCGGCAGCGGCACGATGGTGTGCGGAGGCTTCGCCTGCTCCAAGAACTGCCTCTGCGCCCTCAACCTGCTCTACACGGTGCGTGGCCGCCGCGCTGAGGCGAGGCGAGGCGGCGGGAGGGGCGCGGGCTGGCCCGGCGGGGTCTCCCTCGCCCTGCGGGGTCCGCTGCTGGGTGGGTAGGGGAGGTGGCGGGGCTCACCTCGGTCTGAGGCGGCCTCCTCTCGGCTGGCTGGTGCTGAGGGGCCGGGCGGACTCCGAGTCGGGGCCGCCGCTCGGTCGCGGCCTCCGACTGGGAGGGGGGTGTGGGTGGCACCGGTCAGGCCGGGCTTTGTTACCGCAGGGACGTGGCTGCCCGGGATCAAAATCCAGGGCGGTCCGGGCGCGGGCGGCATAGGGAGCGCTGCCTGCCCCGGGGGTTGTCTCATCTTCTGCGACCCCCCGTCGCGGCGGGCCCGGGCGGCCCCGCGGCGAGGGGAGGCCCTGCCCACCGGTGCCCTTTTTCCCTGCCTGGAAAGGTCGCTGCACCAGCCCAGGCGTGAGCGAGGGAGGGTTTATTTTGTTATTCCTCAGCCAAGGAGCGGCACCGAAATGAGTGCAGTTCGGTGAGTGACAGGTGCCATGTCGGGGTATTGGGCCCTACAAGGCCCGTACAGACCAAAGCACGTCCGAGAGGGAGGAGGGTGCGCGGGAGAGGCCCCCCAGCTGCCTGGTAAATGGGCTTCCCCGCTCTCCCCTCGGGTGGACCAGCGAGTTACAAAGTCTGTCTGCTTTGGGGTGGTGGGAACAAGCATGAGGGCGGGGAAAGCAGTGTGCTGAACTGAAATAACTGAATTGCTGGGGAGCTCCAGGCAGGTGCCTGCTTTTCTTCAGGCAAATTGGAGGACCTGTTTCCAACAGAGAACAATAAAATCTCCAATTCTGGTATAGCTGTGGGGTTTTCCCCTCGTTATCTATTTTAAAATGATACAGAAATAGCAAAAAGCAGGACTATGTGTAATGGCTTCCTCTCACAGCACTTCTGGAGACGTAGTATGTCCTCTAATGTTTCATGTTAACAGCTGTGCTTGGGGATGACTTTCGGCAGACTGAAATTGGGGTCAGCCAGTGCTTGCGGGTGGTTGTATCAGTGCTTTTCTGAAAGCACTGCCTGATCTTGACTGAAGGCGAGACAGAACAAACAGGTCTAATGCAGTTTGTCAGAACAAACAGTTCTCGTCGCTGGCAGTTACTGGACCTAATGGTAATCACCAGGACAGAACATGAATGGATGTAGAAGTGCCTGTGCTGAAGCAGCTTTGGTATATAAGGTGACCCTCGTTCCCTCAGAAAGCAGTGGAACGAAAACCTTAATATAGGAAAGGCTGTGCTATTGCACGTGCTTCCTTGGAGGAGCTTGCGGAGTGGAGTATGTCCCTGAAAAAGTCTCTGGAGCATGCTTAGGGAGGCCAGCCTACCCACTGTGAAAGTCACCCAGGGGCCCTGTGATGCTGTGGGTTGCCCATGCTACCCCCAGCCAGAATAGAGGGGAGCGGGTAGGCATTGCCTCGTTTGGCATCTGTAGTTGGAGGTGTTTATTATACGTAGACTGTCATGATGAAGGTAAGGTAGAATCATAGAATAGCCCAGGTTGGAAGGGACCTCGAAATATCATCTTGGCCAACTTTTTGTGCGATTGCCCCATCCCAATGGATGGGTCATAGGTGAATTGTCCCATCCCAATTTCTCTTTTCAAAAAGCCAGAGGTTTATGCAAGACTTCTTTTTGTTGTTGTTGTTTTATTATTATTTCTCGAGTGACAGAAGAGTGAGAGAAATCTGGATCTTTCTAACATAATACATGTACAAACCTCATTTTGATGTCATGTAGACAGCAGGTATTTTTTCTGAAGACACTGTCACTTACTCCTACAGCCATATATTAACCAGATGTAAGGGATCTGGTAGGTCTTTTAGGAGTATTTGGCCTCAGCAAGGGTGGGTTGATCTTTAGGACCTCTGTAGTTCTGTTTGTGATACCTGTACAATGCGCCTATGACCTTAATCTTGCTCTGATGTCTCCTTGAGTAGAATTTAGTCTGTGGATGTCACTTGGTAGTCTTTCATCTGACCTGTGCAGAACATATGTTTTTGCTGAAGGGAAGGAATGACTTCTTTGAATTATAGTAACTGGAATATCCAATTGTTATTGCTTGTGTTGCTTATTAATTATAGGCAAGTTACAAGACTAATGCTTTTAAATTCTGAGTTGCAGAAATAACATTTAGGGTGTTTAGTTGGCCTGGTGGAGTTGATCTAGCAAAATGTATGGGGTTCTCTGTTCCTTGGTTAGGCAAAAACCTGACAATACAACACTTGGGTTGCAACAGCAGAATGAATGATGGACTTATTTTTTTCCAGCTGGAAAAAAATACAGAAGACAACCAGAGCAAGAACTTCATCATCATCTTTTTAAACAATGTTAATTCACAGTAATAATTGGTAGGAAGGGAGTAGCAGGAGTAAGAAGGGATATAAGGTCAAATAGGTAACACTTGAATGTTTTTCTAGCTAGCATTGATGTGTCTGTATCACGTGATTGGAATGAATTAACCCTCAGAACTGTATGTTGGGGCTTACAGTTTATATTCTGTTTTTCTTTAAAACACTTCTAGAATAAGGTGTTGGCACTTGATTTTTTTTGTTTGTTTGTTTGTTTGTTAATGCTGTCTTGTTTTACTTTTTTTATGGTAGTACACCAAGAAAAATATATGTCCTGGCAGTAATAAATCAGTTACTGGTTTAAGGCAAGAAACCAGAAACCCACTAACCTAATTGCTCACTTAATGTCCTTTTCAGATGGTACTTTGCTGATGACTTTTGGTTCTTCTCTGGACTAAGTTAATGTCCCTAGGCCCTGATTCTATTTTTAAATTCATTTTATGTGAGTAATTCTGGCATCTGTGCTGAGTCTTGCTGACTTCAGTATGGTTCCTTATGGGTATTGGAAGTGTAGAAAAAAATAATTGAGACTGTTTGTTGACTCAGTGCGTGTATAATGACGTGTATTGCCAGAATAAAATCTTACATGGAAGAACTGTCTGCATACAAGGACCTTTAAAATACTAATTTTGGGTATCTGACCAATTTTGTCTTTATTTATTCAATCATATTTACATTTCCTATTGAATGGCAAACCCATACAAACTGTTTAAAATGCCTGTCCACAGAGTTTAGCCAAATTTAAGGATGTGTACGTAACTTGAGACTTTTAATCTTCCAGGTATGAGAACCCTAGATGCTGGCTCCACCAATATTTGCTCACTTTAACCAGACAAGGATTTCCTTAGGTAGACAGTGTTCCTTCCAAGGAAGCCTTGAGTAATTGTGTTGAAGTGTGAACAGTTGATATCTTATTTCAAATCAGGTTCTCAGAAAGGAAAGGGAAATTCCGAAGTCCTAGCTAGTAACGAAAGATTGAAGTGGTAGCTAGGCCACAAGATTAAATATTTAAATTTAAAAAAGAAAATACTGACAGTCAGTTCATTTGGATGGTGTGTGCTATTTTTGTCACCCGAGCAGCTACTTAATTATTGCTGCAGCAGCAAACATGAACTGTTTGTTGTCAGTACGTAAACATCTTTCACTTGTTTTGATGAGCAGGCTTTCAGTTTTTCTTAAACCTAGAGTGGCCATTTGATTTACAGTAAAACATATGGTACCTTTACCATTAAAAGTGTGTATTTTTTAGTAGCACAGAGTTCATTCCATGTTTCCTCTGAAGACTAGAAAGTACTTTTATCAAAATCGTTTACTTTTTATAACAATTTGCTCTCTGAACTTGTTTTCTAGACTGACTATTAAGTGTCCTGGTTTTTGCATCACTTTCCAAAGCATTGTATTTGAAAGGGTTGGGTTTTTTTTTTTTTTTCTATTGCTGCCTGTTGTTCTTTGGGTGCACTAGTGCATTTCTGCTCTCTTTATCAAAATTGCTTTTCCTGTATTATGGAAGTATGCAAAGATGAGGACAGAAGTTCTCAGATTTGGACAGCACGTGTTTGGCATGGTGGGGTTTTTAATAGTGTTTGTCTTAGTTGCAGCATTTCTGACGCAGAGGGGTGAGCATGTTGCATCTTCCATGCAGATCTTCTAGCTCCGTCTCCCCTCTCTCTGCACAGGGGAAACCTGGTGTTTGAGGCAGGGTGAACATCTGTATTTTCCTAGGGAAAGGGAATGTGACTGTTTTCCATGTTTTCTGACAATTCCTGACCACTGGTGGTTATGCGGAGCCAGGTACTAGCAGAAGGGAATTAGAGAAACACAGTTCTTGCCTCATGTGCCCATTTCTTTCACAGTGGTAAATGAACCTGTGATCTCTGAGTTCAATTCCATTTTGGTTTGTATAAGCTTGTTTTCAACTGTAAGAAGCGACCAGTAAATAGCCTGCTGTTTGCTGTGTCTGATGGTCTGTGGTGGGCATTTAGGAGTGCAGTGTCAAGAGTTTGCCCCAGCACCAGCCTGTGCTGGGCTGGTCTAGCTCATCGTCCTAACTGGATGCTCAGCAGATGGGGCAGGTTGCCTTGGAGCCATTTCTGTCTTTCCCAAGGACATTTTGAAGGTGGCAATATAAGCTGTGCTGTCTAGTCTTGACATGTAAATAAAACAGTGGTACAGAAGCTCCCAGGTACGTGGCAGGGAAGGTTAATGTTGGTCATGTCAATTTAGTCTCGGGGTTTTTTATTTACATTGGCTTTTGGGGAAGGTTTCTATGCTCACACTTGAGAATACCAAAGAGTGACTACAGCAAAAATACAGATACATATTTTAAGACTTTTCATCAGTGCTTGGGAATGCCCTCAGCTATACTGTGTGTCAGTTTATAGCCAAAGTGACAGTGGTTTGTGATAGCAGGTCAGAATTGAGACGTGTTCTGGGTCTGTAGACTACATATGAGTGGGTTTTGGTTTTTTTACTTGTCTGGCCCAGAGTGCATAGTGGCATTTGGAGCTGGGAAGGCAGACTGTGTGTAGTGAAAGAACTGGAGAATGACAGGGCACAGAAGGAGGAGCCTATATGGAGCATGGTATGTTTTGATACCACTGATGTTTTCAGCCATCCTAGCAATGCAGACGGACACTTTAAAACCAGCAGAATTACTGAGAAGCCCTTTGAATGCCCTGTGGTAGTCTTGTAGCTTAAATCATTAGTTGCACTTTTTCTACTGTTGTTTTCATGTTGAGGGCAATATATGTGTGGAAGAAGGATCTGTGGGATCACTGAGCTTCTTGAAAACTTTTCACAACTTCTTAAAAACAAATGAACAAACAAGCAAGCAAAAGTAAACACTTCAGAAGATAGTTGTTTCTGCTACACAGCAGAAAGCCTGCATTTCCAAAGACCAGGGAGTACAAAACAGGGGTTAAATCTCACTGCCATTTTAACATGAAAGAAGCTTCTTAAATGATCAAAACCAATTTGATCCTAATTATTGGCCAATAACATAAAGAACTCTGAACTAGGCTGTCAAACTGAAGGAGCTGGCTTTCAGTGATAACAGACAGGAATGCTGCCTTTCTCATAAATTGCTTGTTCCACATCATGTGTCTCAAGGCTGTTTGGTAACCAGACTACTCATCACTCCTCATTTAATTAAGTCACCTAAAGGTGGAAGATTTTGCTTTCTGTTAGAAATCCTTTGGAGGTACCCAGAGCTTTCCTTACTGCTCAGCCTTTACTGTGCTCTCAGTAAAGCTGAAGAAGTACTGTAAGGAGATAAAGTTGCTTACAGTTTGGCCAGCTTACAGCTGTGATGGAAATCAATTGAGCTTAGTCTTAGCTTGCTGAAGATGCACCACTATATGCTGCCCGTTGTTTTAACATGGTGATTTTTTAGCTGAAGTGCAGGCAACCGTAAGAATTGTCTTCTAGATTCCCTATGGCTGCGCAGAAATGGTTGGCCAAGTTGAAGGGGAGGGTTGTGGAAATCCCTGCCTTCAAAATACATACCATTTGAGGTTTAAACTTTAAAGCCCCCTTAAAAGAAGTGGAATATGAACTTATATGTGAAGAGAGAGGTTAGGGAGGATGTGTTTCATCATATGTGTAATCTCTCTGGTTTTAGTTCCTGTTCCATATCCAGCCTGACAGCTATTCTGTAAATATTTCCTTTGCTGATACCAAGTGTAAATGCCATATAATCTCTTTACCCAGGAACGGTGAGGCTATATTTCTTGAAATTTAGGTTCTGAAATAAAGTTTTTACTAACTCCTTTTTGGGCTGAGGCTACAAGAAAACAGTGAGAACACAAACTTCTGCATATGACTTCCTTCCTAATGAGCAGTCCGAGCTAGTTGAAATGCTGAAAAGTTGCTAGTTAGTCAAAACAGGAGATTTGCTTGTGGCTTGCTGTTGAAGAAGGAGGAACTGGTTTTAGCATTTGAATTGTTTCTCAGTGGCGTTGTTTAGAGAAATCATTTGTTCAGTATCTTGGTTTCTTTTTGTAATGTAGACTATAAGCTTGTGGATAAGTACACAAAGGGTAAGTGTGAAGAGAAATAACATTTTTCCAGTACAGGAGTGAGGGAAATGAGCAGCCATGTGCACAGGAGAACTTGGATTTAAAGAATAGAGCAAATTAGGAGATTTTTTTTTTTTTTTTTTTTTGGTAGAAGTAGTAATTTATGCAGCAGAAAGGGGAAAGAAAACCTTGACAAGTACTGTAAAGGCTAATGCTTTAATCATGTTAATAAGTTATTTGGAGAACAGGACAATCAAACTTGTGATGACTTTACCTCTGTGACAAAGAAATTCTTCTTTGTCTAGAAATTGTTATTTTTGAAGCATCTCTGAAACTACTGATCTTCACTTAGGATTTGTGCTACCTGTAGGTTTGTTCTGGTAAAGCATTTACTTGATTTGAGATTGATGAGTTTATATATTGGATTATGCTAAGCCTGTGTTTGTGTGTGTGCTTTTTAAAAAAGGTTGCTAGAGTTTGTATTCATGGAGAAGATAGTATATAGCAAATGAGGATATTAAATTTAAAATACTAGCTGTCACACGCCCCCCCCCATGCACACACTTCCCATGGCTTTGTGTTGCTTTTCTGGTTTGTGGACAGTATGTGCTTGTAGCATCTTTCTGTGAGACAGGTTGCTCCAGCTTGAGATTGTAATAAATTCTTCTGCTCTTAATGCCTGTTGACTTTCTATGTAAACATGCCTTAAGTGAATGGGACCTTTTAAATCACTTCTGAGAACAAGACTTGTACTTGTGTGTTTGAGGCTGTGTAAGTACTTCTGAGGAATCATTCATTGCTCTTTTATTGATAGGCCTTCTTGCTGGTTTCAAGAAGGTGTTTTGTTGATACGGAGTTTAGGAGCTGGTGGTAGTCTGTATTTAATGAGCTAGATGGTACAGAAGAGTCCTTGGTAAGTGCTAAATCTGTCCCTTATCTGCCTGTTAAAACTTTGATTTTTGGTGTGGAGAGTGGCAAAGTTTCCATGGTTGGAGAGCTGGCTGTGGTGTGTGGGAGCGTTGGTTGGAAGGGACTTCTGGGGCTCATCTGTCCAGGCTCCTGCTCAGAGCAGGATTACGGATACCACTCAACTTGCCAGCTGTGGCGTTGTCTACCGAGTCTTGAAAACCTCCGAGAACAAAGATTATCACCTCTCTGCGTACGGCACCAAACCACCTTGCAGATGTTTTTTTCTAATTTCCAGTCTGAACCTCCCAAGCCATTACTTGTGGTTGTTGCCTCTTCTTTTGTGGTCGGTCAATACTGAGAAGAGTTTGCTTCTGTTATGTTTGTAATGCGCCTTCAGCTTCAATTGCTATCAGATTATCCCTACGCTGCCTCTTTGTCGGACTAAACAAACCCAGCTCCATCACCTGCTTCTCAAACATCATTGTCAAGGCTCTAGGCCATTTTGGTGATTCTTTCCAGGTTCTCAAATTCCTTTTTGACGTGGGGGGCTTGAAATAGGACACAGTATTTGAGCTGCAATCTCTCCGGCGTTGTTTCCTTTGATTCCACTCCTCTTGGCTTTCCCTATTTGCAATGAGAGCAGACTCTTGGCTCATATTCAACTTGGCAACCAGTGTGATCCCCAGGTCTATCTCAGTAAGGTGGTTGTTCAACCGGTCTGTTCCCAGGCCCCACTGAAACACCCTAGGAGCAGGATTTTGCACTTCATGAGGTTCCTGTTGGCTTATTCCTCAAGTTTATCAAGGTCCATCTGAGTTGAATCTCTATTTGGAGAGTCAATCACTCTTCCTTGTTTGTTATCATCTGCAAATTTTCTAAGGATTCATTCTGTCTTATCACCCAGGTTGTTGATGAAGATGCTGAATAATACTGGCCGCAGTATCAACCTTTGCGGTGCTCCTTACCTGCCGCTAGCTGGATGCTGAGCCATTGATTACTACCCTTTAAGCTCAGCAGTCCAGCCCGTTGTCATTCAGTCTAACAGGCTGTTTCTCCAACCCATGCCTTTTCAGCTTACTAATGAGACTACTGTGGGAAACCAAATCAGTCCTAATCGCTAAAAACTGGACTGTGATTTCATATATTTCTGGTAGATTTATGAAGCAAATATTTGAAGCGTTAGTAACCAAGGCTAGCTTTATGGAAGTAAACTCATGTAGGTAAAATGGAGTTTCACGTGTACTTCAGTCTTCCAAGGATGATGCTGTTTTCTTTGGGGGAGTTCTGGTGCTGTGAAATGTGGGTTCAGAAAAATAAAATGTGACATTCAGAAGCTCCGTAGAGAGTCCTTTTTCCTTTATTTAACAGAAATAGGTGACTTTTTAATAAGTAAATAAAGCTTGTACGTTTAGAATGTACATATTACTAATTTAAAAGTAGTTAGGGTCACAAAGTAATTTTGTTTCAAGTACGTTTTACTACAAAGTCTTAGCAGCTTCACTTTTAGAAATATTGCATCTAAATCCTTTTGTTTCAAAATGCTGGAATAAGCACTGTTGAGTAGTCATTTCTAGCAGCTAAACAGTGCTTAAGGCACTTAAGCCTTGCATTGTTTTACAGACTTGTAAAACCTCTTCCCAAAACAGCTTAAGTTACTTTTCCTGTTTGTAGTAGTGTTGATTTACTTTAGTTTTTCACATTATGGCACTATAAAACTACATATATATAGTCTTATTGCTCAACATTCAGACAGTCCAATTCAAACCTGAAAATGAAGGAATAGCCATAATTCCATCTTTCAGTCAACATGCAAAGGAGGCAGGAACTTAATATTATATCTGTTTCTGGAACTGTTTGTAAACCTGCAGTCTCCATTTCAGTTTTGAAACACAAAGTCAGTTTTCCACCATTTTAAGTGGCCAAAATTGGAGTAGCTGATAGTTATTTTGATCCGACTCATGTATGTACCTGACTGGGTACAGCATTTTCACATAGCTTGCCAACCAGAGTCCAGTAGCATGGATCTGTGATCATACTGAATTTCCAGATGTTTTAAGGAATTAGACAACAGACAACTTTGTCATGTAAAAGAAGAGAAAATACAGCCTTGGTATTATGGAGGTAAAGCTTGAAAATTAGACTGGTGGCTCTAAAACTAGAATGTGATCAAAAGAGAAACCACTCACCTGATTCCTAAACATTTGTGGTTCAACAATGGGTTTAAAAGCCAGAGAGGCTTTTTTTCCACTTGAAGACCATAGGAGTTCTAGATTCAGTATGTGGCCATTTCTACCAGAAAAGCTTTTTGGGTCAGGGGGTCATGGTAATAACTTTTAGTGTCATACACGCTAATTTCATGTACGTATCGTCAGAATAATGGAAGCTGAGATGAGTAACAGCAACAGGAGGTAACTGGTACCCTGCAGCTCAAGCACTGCATTTATCCAATAGGTGTTTTGGGCACAGATTTTGCTTAGATCTCTTCTTTTTATTTTGATACTTTAAGAATAAAACTAATTTCATTTAATTGTTTTAGACCTCTTATGAAATGAGCAAAGAGCTGAACAAATACACATTTTGGTATCCTGGAAGCAGATTGGTGAAGATAAAGATTTACAGTCATAGCTCAGGAAGGAAAAAGAAATATTGGCAAAAATCATTAGGAGCAAATTTCTTCTGCTTTTCTTTGTGAAATAAATCGAAATTTGACATTGCCTCTGGGATTTTTTTACAAGATAACACTTTGAAGAGCTGTGTAGTGGCAGTGTGAGTTGAGTGCTGAGAAGCTGATGCAGAACATGGGACACTAGCCAGCACTTTCTGATTGGAAATTGGGTTATGGGATTTCTTTTCTTGTTCGCTTCTGATGCTTATGTGGAAAAATAAATCTTCCCAGTGGTATGAGACAATGAAATAATGTGAATGGGCATAGATCAGAACAGGTAGATCTTGCACTTAATTGTCTGATTAGCAAGGCTAATTTTTAGCGCAATAACATCAGGAAGTTTATAGCCTTGTGCAGCATGCATTCAGAAAATCTATCTGTGGCAGAGCCAAGGCTTTTTGTTTTGTTTTATTTTTTCTTCCCCTCTGTCTGTAATTTAGAGTCACATCATCTTGGCCCCGGTGTTTTGGTTTTAACTAAACATGGTGATTAAAGCTTTTTGTTTAAGAGAAACAAAGACAAATGTGAATTAATCCTAAAACTTTACTGGTGTTGAACAATTCCTTTGAATTTTGTATCGTTCTTTTGGTTTTTTTCACGTGGTAGGAGAGAGGTGTAGGTATGACAAATACCCTCCTTTTCGTCTTGCAGACTCTTAAATTTCTCATGTGGATTACTGGCTTTTGGTAAAAATGTTTTTTGAGATGCGTTCCTGTGTGAACACACAAAAAAAGCACCCACTGTATTTTGATCTTGACGAGCATCACTACTTGTTTTACTAGCTTGCTTGATGTTCTATTAGATTTCCATGTTTCAAAAGCAGCATTGCATAGGTCAGTCTTCTAAAAGGTGCTTAAGTTGAAAAAATATACAGACATGTTTGGTATTAAAACCAACAAAAATGCCCTGCTCTAGGGTAAGTATACTGAAATGATGGATAAGTTGGAAATTTCCTCTTATATAATTTTTTTTTGGCCCTCTGGGTAAGCAGTAAAACGTTATGAGATACGTTGTTTGAATGGAAACTGGTGAGCAAGTGGAAGTGCTTGTTCTTGTATTTGTTGTCGAATAAAGCCAGGTAGTTGGACTAGACTAAGTGCTTACTGGTTTGGTTTGTTGGTTTGGTTTTGTTTGTTTGTTTTAATAATGATACAACTTCTGGGTATTTTTTGGTGAGGTCAGGATTTTGGAAAGTTAAAACTTGCATGTTGAATTGGTGTTATTTAACAGAGAACACAATGGGCGATATGTTACGCATAAGTCTAACTGTCTCAAACAAGAGAGTGTTAGGCATCTTGTGTGTTGGACATCTGGGTTGGCTTTGTCTGCAGCTTCCCTCCTCCTCCTGTACCTCATTACAGATTTCTCTGCAGCTTTTCATGTTGGAATTTTTTTTTTGTTCTGTGTTTTTGGCGTGGAAACAGGAAAGGCTGGAGCTTCCTGCCCATATAAACAATAAATCCCAGTAAACTAACTGGGACAGATTCTGTCTGCCTTCCCTGAATACCATCTTTAAAAGGAAGGAAACAGCATAAGAGTGTTTTGGGTATTGAAATAGGATTGACTTCATAGCAGGGCTATTTTCTTGAAGCAATATGTGGCTGAGACAGGGCACCTTTATTGTTTTACTACATGAAGTCCTTGAGATACAGATCTAAAAGGTATTTTTGTGTGATCTTATTAACTGTTGTGTTATATCATCAAATATGTAGAAGCTTCTCTAGTGAATTAATACAACAGTATCCCTGATTACAGTAAGTTTTGTCAAAGTGCACGTTTTTACATGTTCAGAGCTGTGGAGCTGTATATCCTATTTTCCTTAAATACGCTGCCTCTGTTCAGAAAACATCTAGAATTTTCATTCTTCTTCCAGTCTGCGAATTAAAGCTGATGATTTTAGCTTATTTGTCAATTCTGTTATAATCCACACTTCAGTGTCTCTACTCAGTCACAGATAATGCAACGTGGCTTGACTTGTAGGTAGGTTGAGTTGTACCAGCTCCACATTAACAGTGTTGAAGAATATGTGTGCCTTAAAACATTTGGAACTGAAGTTATCTCTATGATGAAGAGGAGGATTGGTTTTTTTAGGGCTGTGCTGCTTCTCTTTACACTGGAAAGAAAAACTGTACCTTTGTAATAACAACTTTAATGTAAAGAATGCAGCTGTGTATAAGTTCAGCCTCTTTTAATATGCAGACTAACTTTGTTTTCTCTTCCTTCCAGCTGGTAAGCCTGCTGCTGATTGGAATCGCAGCATGGGGAATCGGCTTTGGCCTCATCTCTAGTTTCAGAGTTGTTGGAGTGGCAATTGCAGTAGGAATCTTCCTCTTCCTTATTGCCTTAGTCGGATTGATTGGTGCTGTGAAACATCATCAAGTATTGCTATTCTTTGTATCCTTCTAATGCATTACATGGATCACAGCTTGGTTCAAGCCACGTGAATAATCCTCTATGTCAGCTGAGACTGATGTGGAAGGTGCTTCAGAAACAGAACAGAAATTCACAATCTTATTTTGGTCAAGTGCAGTCTAAATTAAACTTCCTTCCCATTTAACTTTATTCCAGGTTTATTTTTTCTCCCTTGTTTGTGCTCTGAAGACAGAAGTATTCATGTGTCCTCTTTTTAAAAATTAAAATAATTTAATTTTTTGAGAGCTTTTTATGGCGGGTCACTGTGTCACAGGTGCCTCTTACTGTGTGCTCAACCCTACACCAAGCTAGAATATGTGAACTATTAATGTTTAACGGTAGAGAAAGATGATCGTTCCAGGTAGCGAGCTTGTTGTAGCTGGCAGAGGAATGCGGTGTGGGTAACACAGGCTGTCAAGAAGCACCTTCTTTTCATACCTAGTTGTTAATTGTGAACCCAGACTAGAAATGAGCACAGGCTGCCTTAGTGTGCTTTGCTGCCCCTTTATGCTTACTGACACTGTGTAAGCAGTGTGTGGTGCTGCCTTGCATGACAACATTGATTTGTTTTGATGAGAAAAGAGATTCATCAGATAAAATTCTTATTTTTCTGTTTGCGGTCTATGAATAAGTAGTGACCTCCACTTTACAAACAGTTTAATTGTGCGAGATATGTATCTGCCTCTGAACACAGCAGCCGAATTGTGAAGACAGGGACCGACTTTGAAAACATGATCTTTAGTATCAAAGATTGTTCTTTTTGTTTTATACTGTTTTCAGATGCATTAGTCCAAAAGTGTGAGAGGCTGTGTTCCAAAAGCAACTCTCACTTTTTTTTAAATCTCAGCTAAAGTTATCTTTTGTAATTAATTACAAGACAATGTCATTAAAAAAAAAATTCTGAATATGCAATACCCAGAAAAGTATTTTCTTTACTACTTTATTTAAGTGAAGTATCTTGGAATGACAACATGAGTCCCTAAAGCTGGAGAAATCGGCTGTAGATTTTTCTCTCTCAAAGCTCCTTTTATTAACTTCTCTGCTCATGTTGTCTTGCTAGGCAAGAAATGCCTAATCCAGAAATACCAGCTATGTATAGTAGTAGCCAAAAAGAGAGAATATATGGTGGTTGAGTTGTGGGAACATTGTTTGGGTCACCTTTTCCACATCCAGTCAGAATTTACTTCTATAGTTATTTTGTTTTAAAGGACCTACTGTTATCCAACGAAATAAGGAATACCATTGGGCATATGTGTTATAAAAGCAAAATTAATTTGAGAGTGTATCCTTAACTACCATTTCCAGTACATGATTATTCTTCTGCTAGTCTTTATTGTCCAGCTTTCCGTGTCCTGTGCCTGTTTGGCACTAAACAAGGAACAGCAGGTAAGAAAAGTTTCCTAACTTCTCAGTTAATCTATAGCATAATACTATAAATATATATATGCACACACACACTTTTTTTTTAATATATATTTATATATAGAGAGAGATAGTCTTCTATAAAATGGGGAGAGCATATTTTAAGAAAATCAGCATCATCCTTTTAAATAAGGACTAGACCTTAGGCAGTGCTTGGCTGTGGTAGCTAGAAAGAAATACATCTGGCATCTAAAATTACTTTCAGCTGTCTTTTTGTTTTTTTAAATTGTTTTGTTTTTAAGCTTCCTGTGTAGGTTTATGGTCACAAGTGTAGCAGCATGATATCTTGACTATATCATGTGTTCAGCAATTCCAGATAAGATGATGAAATCTACAATAATCATACTGTAAAGATGATGAAGCCACTGAATTGTTCTTGTGTAACTGAAAAGGTCATGACTACATTAGGAACAGAGGTGACCCTTAAGTGTGAAAGTAAAACCAGCTTCCATGGGGTATGGAGACTAATTCTTCCTGCATAAGAAGCAGGCAAGGGTACAGTGACTAAATAATCAACTTCCTACAAGTAAGCGCACTTTTTATTTCAAATCTGAGCAGTGCCAGTTAGATTAGTTGCATGTCCCATTACTAGTGCTCTTATCAGGTTTAGGAAAAAGAAGGGAAGAAAATTAATTATAACCATGAATGTGCTGCTGCTAGGTGCTGCTGTTTCATTAGCTACACACGCTGTTCGAACATTCAAGTCATTCTTTAATATATTATCCTGTTAGACTTCAGGATCTGAAGGTTTTAACTAGGGAATTTATCATCCTGGCTTAGTATACTGGTTTCCAATGAAATGCAAAACAGGTCAATTAATATAATATGTATTTGCTTATGCCTTCTAGAGTCAGCTTCTAGAGGTGGGATGGAATAACACTAACAGCGCGAGAATGGATATTGAGAGAAGCCTGAATTGTTGTGGATTCAGAGTTTTTGATCCGAATGAAACCTGCTTCTCTGTAAGTTCTTCAAGCATGAAAAAACTTACAACTTCATTGTGTTTGTTCAAATATGTACGACTGTTTTCATTGTTTTCATTCTGCAGAAAGAGTTTTTTAAGAAATGTGTAAGGTAGTTGTTACAATGATACTAAGCTCTTTAGTTAACTTATTGGAAACATAATCACACAGCGCCCTGCAAAGGTAGTGCTCCATTGTCATTATATACTTGCTTTTTTGGAGTCTTAAAACTGCTAGAGTTTTGTCCATGGCTGGCAGTCTTTTATAGAGCTAACTAGATGCTTTCAATCAATGAAGCATCATCAGAAAATGGAGTGCAATTTTCTGTTTGTATCTGCTGCAGGATTGTTTTAGAAGTCACCAGTGTCAACCATGTGCACCAATAATAGAAGAATATTCTGGAATGGTGCTGAGATTTGTTGGAGGCATAGGACTCTTCTTCAGTTTCACAGAGGTGAGTAGGAGGTTAGAAAATTGAGTGCTTTTTCCCCACTTTTAAGGCTTTGTTTTGTGAAACAGTTAAGTTTAGGGGGTTTATTACAGGAACTCTCAGTACTATCTCAGGAGTCAATTAATTAATTGGGTCAAATTTTTCCAGGCTATCAGGTTGCTTAAGTCTGCCAAAAGGAGAGCTTGTCTTTATTCAAACACTGGGAGTTCTTTCAGCTTTGTTATATGGGGTTGGACTAGATGACCTTTAAAGGTCCCTTCCAACCCAAACTATTCTATGATTATGATTCTATTTAGACTACCAACCACAACTAGATAGCACGTTAAAATGTAGTGCTGTAAAGTTTAAGTTTTGCAGAAAGTTAGCTATTCAGGTTTACCATTCTCCAAAAGTAATAAAAAGAGTGCTGTTGCTTTACCTTGTTCCCCTGTTCTTCCTGCCTCCCCCTACCTGCGCGCACACAGAGTCTTTGGGGTTTTTTGGTTTGGGGATTTTTTTTTTTTGCCTCCTGTAACGCAAAGATATAGTTTCATGATGAGTGAACTGTATTTTAAACATCAGGTTAAAAAGGTCTTTGGCTTTTTGCTTTAGTATTCAGATGATACATATACTTGCTTTATTGATCGGTGAATAAAAATCCTCGGAGCAGGTCTTTGATAACCCCACAGTAGAGCATGTGAAAATACTCCTCCTGCTGCTTAGTGCAGTTCTCAGAAGGTTTGTAGATATTACAGCAACAAGAGAGGTACAGCAACTTAAACAGAATCACTCTGACATCTACCCTCAATTTCTCTACTAAAAATGTGAAGCTGCTGGGAGGGGGGAGGGTGATTGGAGGGAACAACAGGATTTGAAAATGTACTAGCAAAATAGCCTTATAGTTAAGTGGTAACTGTAAAATGAAACAATTTGGAGGAGGTTTATGAATATTTGCCATTTGGGGAGGTGGGGAGAAAAATTTAATGCTAGGCATGCCTATGAGAAATATTTTGCATTGCATTGCGGATACAGTTTCGGCTTTTTTGTTTTGTTCTTCTCTCTGTTGCTAGGTATGAATTCTTTCTGAGAAGGTGTATTCTTTTTTTCTAATTAAGAAAGATGACATGTGGTTGTGCAATTTTAGC
This sequence comes from Phoenicopterus ruber ruber, assembly GCA_009819775.1. Lineage (NCBI taxonomy): Eukaryota > Metazoa > Chordata > Aves > Phoenicopteriformes > Phoenicopteridae > Phoenicopterus > Phoenicopterus ruber. Next base: position 33,624,971 of record CM020216.1, read on the forward strand.
AATAGTAAACTATCCTAAACTTGTATACTGGAAATTCATTGTCAGAGTTCTATGTTTAAAACAAGTTTTGTAAAACTGATGGAAGATGAGGTGGAGACCCTCTGCTTAATAGTATCTTTGGGTTTTCTTTTCAGATTCTGGGAGTCTGGCTGACGTATAGATACAGGAACCAAAAGGATCCCCGTGCAAACCCTAGTGCATTTCTTTGAGTTTATAAAGGACTAAATCTTCTTCCTGCACCCTCCACTTCAAAATACTGATTCTCCATAGTTTGGTGTTTCTCCATAATAGAGATTCTATATGTACCCAAAAGAAAACTTTATTTCCATAAGAAATTTGTAGTTTTCATATTTAATTTCCCACTATTTTTCTTCTAAGAATCTCTATCTTGAAGTAGACTGGTGCATTCAGTAGCTGGGCAGAGTCAGACTGCTGCTCTGAGCTGGTTAAATAACTCTGTTAAGACTTTGGTAATTGATGTGGTGAACTCTATACAGTGAGTTTTATAGCACTACTGGCTTCTCTGGTGTCCAAAAAAACCCAAAAGTATTTTCTGCTGTATTCATTGATTACAAAAATTCACATGATTTGTCATTAAAATGATAAAATGTATGGTGGATGGTTGGACTGTATGATTTGATTAGGCTTTAGGATGAACTGTAGTCAACTTTTTTGTCTTTAATAATGGTCTCCCACTTTTCTGTTCAGGTAAAAATAGAAGCTAAAGATGTTATTTTCTGTAGTGCACATAAGTGTATGTTAATGACTCCTGTAGTCTTCACCCCTCCCCTTCCCTGTTTGTTTTGACTTTCTGGTAGCTTTACAATTTTGTTGAGAATAAAAATAATATTTTACTTTTTAATGGATATCTTCACTATGAGAACAATGAATGAAGAAAATCAGGAGAATGTAATCTGCAGCTGATTAACTTGAAACTTTTTTTTCTTTGACAAGTGAATGAAGTTTGGTATTTGCACAACATCAGAATTAATAGTGGTCTGCCATCTTTAATGTGAGAAACTTGATGTCTGGAAAGTTCTTGTACAGCTATTTTTTCAGAGGGTGTAAAATTATTGTTGTAATAACTCAGCAGTGTATATGCCTCTCTCATCCAGCTAACAGTCTTGATTTCATGAGAGATTGAATGATGTGTAAAAAAGAAAGAAAGAAAAAAAAAAAGTAAAAAAAAGAGTGATGGTTTCCAGTAGTTTGTGGTTTTTTTAAAAAAAAAAGAAAAGAATTAAAGTTAAAATGGTACGTTATCCATGTAGTAAGTGTTGTCTGAGCTGAAGGAAAACATGGTCCCTCTTCCAGCCTGTAACAGAAGTGATGCATAAGCTGGAACATCAGACATCTAAACACCTGAGGTGCATCATGTTCCCATTTGTTTCTAGTCGCATTGAATTGCAGACCTGCACTGCACCTTTTCTTCATTCAGTTGCTGCTTCTGGTGTGGTAGGCAGCTGCTGTAGCCTGAAAGACAGCTCTGCAGGAAGAAAAGGGGAAGAGTATTAAGGGCATCTGCCAAGGAATACAGCAGCTGAACAAGGTGGAAAGGAAGACAGTGAGGGCAGACACAAGTGGGTCCTCATACAGTCTCCCTTTACTCGGGAGGTGCCTCCTTGCTCCTGCAAAGGAGGCAAAAAGAAGTTGAAATACATGCCCATCAGGACACTTTCAGACTTTCATGTGCCCAGTGCTCCTAAAGAAGGAATTATCTCAAGGTTTCAGACGGGAAGTGTTAAACCTGAACGCAGAGGGATGTCAAGAACTTGCTAAAGGCAGCTTCTCTTCAGGTGTAGCTGATTCTTCAACATCTGCTGTCAGCGCCATCTCCTGGTCTTTGGTCTGTGAATTACTGCTTCGTACGTCACGAAGTACTGGTGTCTGTTTCAAGCACATACTTGCATGTTCAGCGTAAGAGCCCACTCATGTACTGAAAGACCTTAAGAGCCTTCAGACTATTACTGAAATATGATGTAAATGTATGCAGCTTTTTTTGTTTTTTCCTTCCCAAGTGCTGTCCTGTTCAAGCAACTAACCAGCCATTCTCAATATGCGTCAAGAGGACGGTGATCATCTCGTGGCTGTCTTTAGCAACAGTTAATTTTCCTAGTCTAGACAGGCTCCGTATTTTGTACATTACTGTAATAAATTAAAGGAGGAGTCTTATGGAGAGGGTGTATGAAGCTTAAACAATACCACAATGCTGCTTCACTTCTGACTTTTCTCCCAGTGATTTTAGTGCTTAGTTTGGGTGAGTCTGGTTTCATAAATATGGTAGGTGATATTGGAGTGTAAACATGCATCACTGAGAAAATACTGAAAATGTTACCACTTCAGAAGCTCTCATGTCTCATAACGTGAATTTGTTTTAGTAGTCAAAAGACAGATCAGTAGATCATATGGTTTAATTAAAGTTTTTCTATCATAATAATAATACTTTGTCTCTTCAAGATTGTGATTTAAAAAAAAAAATGAACCAACACAAACCTTGAAATTCACATCAGAGGTGTGGATTCACTTTCAGAACCTGATTCTTAATGGGGGCAATAAAACACGTTGAGCCTGACTTTGGTTTTGAGGGGAGGAGAGTAGTCTCCCTCAGGAGAGGTCTGACTCGCCTGTCAGTGTACAAGAAATGTTGTACTGTTCTAATGTGTTGAAATATAGCATTTTTAAAAGTATTTATACCTATTCTTGGTGTCTTTTGTCTTTGAAGTTTTCTTTGTTTGTTGCTTTGTCTCTTGAGAAAATAGTTTTGGTCATATAAAAATCTCGTTTGTTTGGTTTCTAGAGAGGCATTTTAATTTTTATCTGACTGCTTGAGAATTGGACTTAATTGTAACCAGATTTTCCAGAAGCTATTAGCAGCAGCAGAGTATCAAAATAGCATGGTTTAACTTGGAACATTCTTAATGCTTACGTTAGGTGTCTTTTGGCCTTAGTTATGTTGAAATGCTTTCTTAAAGTTTTGTTATTCTGGAAAATGGAGAAACCTGTCTTCACTTCCTTCAAGACACGTACACATTTTTATCACATAAAAATAACTGGCTATAAAATAATAAAATACATTTCTTCTGCATCTGTGTAAGAAAGTAAATGCAGAACTTAACTAATATACTGATACCACTGTACACTGTCTGCTTCCTTTCACATGAAAATAACTACTTATTACAAAAAGAAAAAACTTGCATAACTTGAATTGATACTTGTAAAAGTGTACCTTAAGACATGTAGCTGATAAAGGAATAGGAATGTGCTGGTATTATTAGCTTGCATTATTATTTTTATGCCTAATTATTTAAAGATTGCTAGTGGGGTTCTGAAAACCCATCATCCTGTACGCTTCAAGTTACTGAGCATATATACTTCAGAAATGGTTTCCCAGGTTTTCCAAAGAAATGGAAAAAGGTTCTTTTTAGGTACCTCAGCTTTGCTTGATGCCTCTGTAAACCTAAATAATCCGTATTTAGGGGAGGGGATGAAAAGAGCAGAATTAAGTTGACAATTTATGTATTAAGATGCTTGAAATTTTGGCTAAGGTGAAAAGCAAACTACAAAAAACATAGGTTTGTGTGCAAAAAATGAATTTATTTTAAAAATTAATTTCTTGATACTTGCAGGCAGAACTAGCTTGTGTATTTGCATCTATAGCACGTGGCTTACTAGACTCTTGTAGAATATGCCTTATATATCCATATGCTGGTTATTATCCATAGCAACAGTACGTCTGCTTAAGAAAATTACGCTACTTCAGTAGAGTTATAAAACCAGACTTTTAAAATGGGGTGTCATGGGCAGTTTTTGTTTTATGTTAGATACACAGCCTTAGCGTGTGTACTTTGGGTCGAGTAGATAAAGATGTTTCTGATAACTAATTGCTCCAGCCTCCCTCTGTGCTGCCTTTCTCAGTGGTGTCATCACCTTTTTTGCTTTTTGTGGATGATAGCTGCTTCTAGAGAATATTTCTACCCCTATTGCATCCTTCTCCCCCCCCCTTCCCCGTCTTCTGCTTGGGAAGGAAGAAGGGAAAGACCTTTCTGCAGCAAAGAATTTCCTCATCACAGTTAAAGGATGCAGCAGTAGAAAGGTACATCGTAACTGAACTGCTGAAGGAATACTGAATTGCAGGTCTGAGGCCATTTCCAGGTACCGCTTGAGATTTTCTGGTTGGTAGGGTTCACATAGCTTGCCACAGATGTGTTAGCAGGTGCCTTGCTTCTAATTGTGCTGAGAAGTTCCCTTGAGCTGTGAAACCCTTGCTTCTCTTGCCTGTCCTACCTTCCCAGGTGTATTCCTCTCGTGGTTATCATCATGACTGGTAGTGGTAGTAATGGTAGTACTAGTGGTAATAATGGCTGACATTGCCAAAAAGCTGAGAACATACTTGAGCTATAGTTCTGGGCAAAGTGTTTCTCACTGGTGCTGCTGCCGAGTTCTTAGATGTTTCAGGTTGGAAAGTCTCCTTTTGGCCTAAGTCTTAAGGTGCTGTGTACTCCCATGGTGTTCAGCCGCAGGCTTCCTTTTAGTTCTGACTTCTCTTGTCCCTTTTGGGCTTCTAAATAAGCGATCACAAGCCGTAACACAATCACAAACCCAACTGATACTCAATACAATATCACTTCTATTAATCATCTCAAGGCTTTACTGAATTCTCATGTAAGCAGGAATCTTTTAAGGGAAGAAGTTTTTCTCTAAAAAAAAAAAAAATTCTTTAAGTAGTTAAGGTGATCTTTGCATAACTTCAGAATGCAGCCAGTTTAAAATAAGAAACACCCCCCCCCACACACACACACACATGTAAACAATCCCATCCTCTAGTCTCAACTACTCTTCTGTAAAAGGTTTGCACTTCTGGTTATCTAACTGTAAAGAAAGGACTGATAATGAGAGCTTGACAGAGGTTGGTGCTACAGGAAAATAAAGGGAGATAAAGCAGGCTGAGCAATGCAGAGCTTAGCTAGCTGCTGAAACTGGAGATAAAAAGCTGCTTTCCTCTACTGGGCTTGGCTGGGTAGAGTTGATTTTCTTCATAGTAGCTTACATGGTGCTATGTTTTGGATTTGTGACCAAAACGGTGTTCATAACACAAGGATGTTTTCGTTATTGCTGATGCTTGTACAGCATCAAGGCCTTTTCTGCTCCTCACGCTGCCTCGCCAGCGAGGAGGCTGGGGGTTCTGAGAAGCTGGGAGGGGACACAGCCGGGACAGCTGACCCCAACTGACCCAAGGGATATTCCATGCCATATGCTGTCATGCTCAGCATATAAAGCTGGGGGAAGAAGGAGGAAGGGGCGGACGTTCAGAGTGATGGCGTTTGTCTTCCCAAGTAACCATTATGCGTGATGGAGCTCTGCTTTCCTGGAGATGGCTGAACCCCTGCTTGCCCATGGGAGTAGGGAACGAATTCCTTGTTTGCTTTGCTTGCACACACAGCTTTTGCTTTACCTGTTAAATTGTCTTTATCTCAGCCCATGAGTTTTCTCATTTTTACTCTTTTGATTCTCTTCCCTGTCCCTCCAGGGGGGAGTGAGCGAGCGGCTGGGTGGGGCTGAGCTGCTGGCCAGTGTTAACCCACCACAGCCCTTTTCCTTCCAAAGTGCTTAGATGTAAAATTGCAAGCTGTGGTCTCTAGTAACAGTGATTTTACTCTTTCTAATAATGGTAGATAATAATAAGGAAAAAATACAAAACACAGCAATATTTTGTATGTAAACACTTGAAATGGATTTATTTTTTAAAAAATCATTTTTACAGTTGGATCATACAGTATTCTTCTGTACGCCTTAAATTAAAAGCCTCCAGCTTTTAAAAATGCTGTCCAGTACAAAAGTGCTAATGTAAAACTGTAGTGTTTAAGTATATAAACCAGCACTGTACATCACTAAACATCACTCTAAATAGTCTCTTCACCAGCGTCAATGAGTGGAGAAGAGATGGAAGATCAGACTTCATAGTGTGTAAGGGTTTCCTTCTTCCCCTTACAGTTCAGTCTTCAGGAGCTTCAGCGCTTTCTGCATATTTGAATACACTGGAAATGAAATATTCATACATGTTATTTTTGTTGCAACTTCCTCTGCCAGCGACTACAAATACTGTAGAGAAAATGTCATTATTATTAAAGCTTTTGCTCACATGCCTATTGCTATACTGGTTCTGATGCTTTGTGCTCTACAGCCTCTTCCAAGCATTTTGCGAACGTCATCTGTTTAATTTTGACTGGTGAGAACATACGTCTGTTAATGCAAGCGCACGGGCATTCGCAGGGCAGAGACGGGAGCAGTGCAGCGTTCGGGGTGCTTGTGCGGTGAGGGAGGGCTGTAGCACTCAACTCTTCCCTGCTCCCAGAAGGTTTCCTGACCTGGCCTGGCAGGGCTCATGTGCGAGTTCTCGCCACTGCTTACAGTGAACGCTGCTGAATTATGCAAGTTCCTACTGACGTCTGCTTTCTTTTAAAACAGATGGATGTTTAAGGCTCCGGGGCTCTGTCATCATTCTCTTCACCTCACTGAGTTTAAGTCTAGCGTCCTGTTTCATTTTAATCCAGGTTAACTGTCTTTCAGCAAGTACTGATTGCGCGAGTCTGTAACGCCTGGTGTTACTCCTTGCCGCATGAAAAATGTAACTGCTTTCAGAAGATTTCAGAATATTTCAGACTATGCTACTTACACAATGAAATGTCAGAGGGCTCATATGCGTAGAGACGGTTTGAGTATCTTCCAGTAATATCTGCTCTCACAGTCAGAGAAGGATCTGGAAAAAAGGATGAGAGAAGTTGTAGAAGATAGGATTAGCCTTCAAGCAGAAGGAAATAAACCTTTCTGCACTTCTGCTTGCTTCCTAAACGTTTCTGTGAGACAAGTCTGCTTTCACTAAAAAACAAGAGATCGTTCTTCTACACAGTCACTGACATTTCACTTTTATGTGTTGTGTTTGCTGGTTTATTAAGAAGGGGATAGGTTTAATTCTGATCAATGTCGATCAGCCTTGCACCCTGTGCCACTGCATAGTACCTGCACTAACTCTACGAGCTGAGCCTGCTTTCAGGCTACAAGTGTTATTAAAAATGAAATAATAAAGGCAGAGGTAATATGGCAGTTGCTTTGGGCTGTTGAAGGTGGTCGTCATGACCTAGTTTTATCAAGGTATGGGTTAATGATACATGTGCGCTGTATATAAGGTTACATATCTGTTCTGGGAGAGAGGATGCCTGGATGCATGCATGGCCACCAACAGGTCTCCAAAATGCAAATGCTCATGAGGGGGTTGTGCAGGTTAGTGGGGCACAGACCTGCGTCCTGAGCTTCGAAAATCGGCCCCTGAAGCATCCGGGCCCACTGCTGTTCCTGCCATGTCTGAGATCGTGTTCCAAACAGAAACCTGACGGGTTTACAGTATTTCTAGAGATAGGAGGATGAGCAAGGCTGAGCCAGTGCCTACCCATTCCAGTGACTGTGGCATCATGTCATTTCAATGACACAAGGGAAGAAATTACATCATTCGTGGAATCAACAAGAGAGGAATGCTGGACCTGTCTGTGAAGCTAATGACCCATCTGGGGTTGCTTTGAAATTTCATCCAACAAAACCAACTAGAAGTTTTATATTTCTCATGGAATAACTTCCAGTTAATAAGCCCAAGGATTTGAGATGCATGGCGCGGCAGGGGCTTTGGTCCGAGATCAGCTTTGGTGCTTGAGGTACTCACCTATGAACAAAATCCGGGGGACATACTGGCCATCGGGTGAAAGATTCTTGTCTGTGGTTTCATACTTAAAGAAAACAGATAAGGTTCCCAGTCAGGATTGCAGGAGGGCATGTTACATAAATATTATTTTTCTTCTTTGTACTTTGTGTTATGAAATAGAGCTTAAATAATACATTTTGCGGTTTAAGAAATTCACTGTCTGGGATGCAATCTTTTAACAGCTGGAGTTGCAAATTGATAACAACAGTTAATGTTATTATTAAACTTCAAATTCCCTCGTATTTTGAGGTTATGATAGCTACAGATGAAAGAGACTTGTTACTAAATCTATTCTGCTTCAGCACTAGCCACTTTTCTTAGCCAACCCTAGCTATTAAACTGACTAATTATAGCTAGAGAAGCCATAATTAAAAATAGAACTTTATTGCTTTCACTTAATGAAGTGTAACTGGGAAACTTACCACAAGGTTCAGAAGAATGAATTTTTCAGCCAATTTCTGTATGTCTTTATGTTCGGCAAAGACCTTCTTGAGTGCTAGAGTGGAAACAAGTGGGAATGAAAGTTAAAAATATGTCCCTGAAATATATTGTCCTTGAAAAAGAAATTCAAACAAGCCGATAGAATCAAAATGAGAATTCCCAGTTTGCAATTACAGCAAATGAAGATTTTAAGTTCATTCCACTGGAAGATGATCGACGCATTTATATTCTGCAGTAAAGAGTAATTATAATGGTACAAAAAGTCCCTCTTTCCTTCAGATAGTGCAGCTCACTCTCAAATGCGTCTGCTTAAGTTTGAATTTGAGCGTTTGACCCTTCAAACCTCCTGTTCTACTACGGTGGTTTCTGGCTCCAGTTCTTAAGGCCCTGACAAAACACTGCGTAGGACTTCAGCCTGAAATGTTTGCAAGGATTTTAATGCTTGCACAAAGATCCTTCTGGAGCTACTGGAGCTATGGATGGACGCAAAGGTCTCACCGTGTGGATCGGCTTGCAGGAAGAAGGGCCCTCAAGTAAATTCAGAAGCACTGGGAAAAGAGCAATCCCAGTTACCAGAAATCCCGCAAGAGCTCAGTTCCAGCCTGGTTTGATTTAGTCCCTGGCTGGATTCAGTTTCAGTCATCAGTGATAATGAGAGCTGAATACGTCCTTTCCAATAAATTGTTTTTCACTAATCCTGGTCTTGTTCTTGGTTTTGGCTGATTGTGACGTGAACCAAAACCAGATTTGCCACGGCTCAAAACCTGCTGACCTGTGCTCGTTTCTGTATCCATTCTGTATCACGTGATACTGAATTACCATTTTTATTTTATTTCTGCACATAGGAAAATACCTACACGTGACAGTGACTTGAAGAACACTCCATATGTGCTTGTGCAAGTTAGCGTTTCACTAAGGCTTACTCAACAAGCAGAATGGTGGCTGATCTCTTTTTTAAGCAGCATTTATCCAGAAACGGAAAACCAGATTATTTCTTTTTTTTTTCAGTGCAAAGGGGTTACCTTGGCTGTGCGGGCAGTCGTCCAAGTGGTGGATAATCATCAGGGGTTTGTTGCTGGAAGAGAAGAGTCCTCGTTAGGGGCTGGGGAGGCGGTGGGGGGCGCGGAGCGGGGCGCGGCGGGGAGCGGAGCGGGGCACGGTACCTGTGCTTGGCGCGGAAGAGGGCTTCCTCGTACGTCTGCGTCCAGATGAGCTGGTCTCCCCAGCCTGCGGGAAAGGACAGGCATCATGTTATAAGTGGGGACGGCGGCCGGGGGTTCACGTTCCGCCTCTGCCTGCATCTGCCGGGAAGGGCTTTGAACAGATGCGCTGCCAGAGGGCTTTAAATCAGGAGTAAAGGGATGGGGGTGCTAGGAAATACTAGAATATGTATTTGCAGAATGAGTTGAGAGAAAATTAGCTTCTTAGAAGAGCATAGGAATCAAAACTTTAGCAGATTGCACTTTTTTTTTTTTTTTAAATTTGGGGTTTTTTGGGTTTTTACCTCTGGAGAGTGTCTGAGGCAGTTTTGGTTTAGCAGTAGTCTCCTTTGTCTCCTTCTTGCCCACATCCTTTGCCAGAGCACAGGAGATGGCAACGAGCAGCAGGAACATGGACGTGTAACTCTTCTCCATGGCTGCTCCTGGAACAGATGAGAGAAACTCCGTGTTGTCGTGCCTCCCAGGCTGGCGCTTGCTTTGAGGCACACAGCAGATAAGGACGGGTAGAGCAGCAGGTCAAAGCAAAAGTATGCAGCAAGGTGAGTCAGGGCTGAAACAAACTGTTCCAGGCAGGGGCCTGGGCTTGGGGGAACGTCAAGGAAGTGTGAGGTTTGCTTAGCAAATTGCCATGAAGGACCTGGCTGCTTTCTACTGCTCTGTTCAGGCCACTGGGCTGTGGTCCTTTTGAGATGCGCACTTATGTGTTACTTTCTCTCTCTTTTTTTTACATATGTTGAATTTGCTCAGTAAAACAACCGAGTTTTGGCAATTTCAAAAGTACTTGCAAGTCCTAGTAAGTTCACAGTTCTACCTCAATCTCCCAGTGTTATAGTAACCCAGCAGCAGGTGCTGAAAAATTAACTTGCCTCGGCTCTTCCTCCTTTTTGCAGCGGGAGCAACTCAAATGAGAAGTCAAAATGTCAAGCTAGGCTCAATAGTGAGCCATTGGCATAGGCGCAGCTTAATGCTGTTGTTGAAACTTCCGATCCTGTCTTCCCCCTTAAAAGTATCATCTAATCTTTAAAACCAGCAGAATCTATAATAAAAAGAGTGGGGAGGAGTTGCTGTGTAGAAGAGTAAGAACTGAAATGCAGTTTGCTGCTTTAAGCAACACAAAGCAGAGGGCTTTGCCTGAGATGGACTCTGGGGCATGGAGATGGAGATGAGACATGTCTGATGGGAAACTCCTCAGCGTTTCAGCTGGGATGCTTCTTTGAAAGGGTAAACCACTTTAGCAACATGAGCCTATGTTTTCTCATTAAATTTCCACCTAGACCACCAATGTAATGGGTACATTAAGAAAATCTAAGATATTCCAAAAGCAATACAGAAAATTCAAAAGATTCATTCAAAAATTGCAACAGGCTGACATTTTTTAAAATTCAGACAATGAAAATGAAACTCCAGGGAAACAGAAGTGTTTTTCTGGGTAGGAACTGCAGGAGGAGACATTAGCTGAATTTGCATCAGTGGTACAGTGCTCTTTGCTACTGGGATGGCCAAGAGACCTCAAACATCCAAAAAGTCACTGTTTCAAGGGCATGAAATATGACTTTTGCAGCAGACTGCCTTTCTGCCCTAAGAAAAGTCTCTTTGGCGAGGAAGAAAATTGCACCCAGTGGATTTTCAGGGTTGTCTCAAGAGTTGTTTTGGCTAGAGCTGTATAGCGGAAGTAATGCTTCCTTAAAAGAAAAAAAAAAAAAAAGAAAAAGAAAAGAGAAGGTATGAAGATATGGGACAATGAGGAAATCAAAGACCAGGCAAATTTTCTGCTGTTGCTGATGCAGAAAGCAAAGACAGAGGAACATTAAACCTGCTCTTTCAAAACTTCACCTCTGGAAGGCTATGTGCACTTTTGCTAAGTTTTCCACCCCCCAAAAAAACCCCCTCCTCTCCTGGCTCTTTTAACCTGCAAAGCCAACATTTCTCTACGCAGTTTTTCTTCATAGCAAGCTGTGCTGAATTGTGCCTACATTGCTGCGATCTTTTCTCTCCAATGACGGGCTGCCCCAGCCCCAGGTAACCCGGGCTCGCAGCTCCCCCAGGTCCTTTCTAAAGCAGCAAGCGTGCCGTGCCTTACCTTGTTTACTCGCCCGGACGCCTGCCAGGGTGCGAAGGTGTTCCCGGTTGCAGTGTGAACGCTGCCGTTCCTACTGCCTATTTATGCACCTTCGCACACCCCAACTCCACCCACAAGCTTTGAATTTGAATACCGCTTCCAAAGAGCTAAACTTGCCAGTTTTTTCCCCACCAAAGCGTTCAGGGTTAATTTTGTTATTAAATAACATTACAGTTTCCTGTCGGATGCTGTATCTAAAGCTCAGAGATGTTTCTATAGAGTTTTGGGACATTTTCTGAAAGGTGATTTGAAAAGGTTGGCAAGGATCCAAGTCCAGGTAAGCTTAAGTCACGACTCCTGATTTGCCTGAAGAGTGATTTGTCTTTTTTTGATTGGTTGGGAAATCAATATGGGTTGCCGTTCTTTTAGTCCTCTGAAAAAGTTAAATTGATGACTCAGAACTTTAGATGTTAATTAGATAATTAGCTATGCACATTATACAGATATGTGTGTACACATGCACGTGTAGCACCACATAGGGAAATTGTAATAAAACCTAAAAGAAAGTTTGTAAAGATCTCCAGAAAAATGTATTTGGAAGCTATAACAATAAACTGTGTTCATAAGCGGAGGTCTAAACAAATATTTAATTCAAATTCCGTGTTTAATTAGTTGTGTGGACAATTATTTTTAACTACAACATGAAAATCAACCATTTTAGGTTTCAGATACACATGTAATACAGTACAACGCTTAGGAAAATGAAACGTTTTCAGGTGGCTGGAAGGCCATCCCTAGTGTTGCACTGACTGCAGGTGGTCCTTCCTCAGAGGTCAATGCTATTCTGTCCTCAGCAATATATGTTGAAACTACAGTATGTTCTCCTTGGTGCATGCCTCATATATTTCAGTGAGATTAAAATCACATGTTCACGGGCAGTGAACACTTAACATTACTCAGCTGGGTAGATGAAATCCATCAGATATGGATTTTCCTGTTTGAAATTCACAGTGCTCTCTGATGGCTGCTAACAGCACCCATTTTTTATGAATATACTTACGAGAAGTAGTGCTTTGGGTCGTGGTTTGGTTTTCTTTTTTTAATCTTTCTTAAACAGTAATCAGAAAAACAAGGTGCAGAAGCAAGATGGTGAACTCAAGAAAAAGAAATATTGCTGTTCCTTACAAATGTACAGTAAGTAGTACGGTGCTTTGCTTAGATGCTTGACTTATTAGAAGGGTGAAACCAACTCACATTTCCGTATGTTTCATGATAAATGTATATCTTCCTGATAAAGAAACGAAATGAGAGAGATTGCATATGAATCTTTGCTCTTCCTCCAGCACTTCTCCGTGAAGATTCAGAGATGTATTTTGTTAGCTTCTACACTGCGTATCCAAATCACATCCACTCAGATTTTCTTCTGAAACATATACCAAAATAAGTTTCCAAGATCCGTATTTGGACATGGGAGCGCTCACTTCGGACAATCAGGTTACATCCTTGATCCACTTCAGTGCAGATGTACGAGTCAAACATTAGGTACCCGTTTCTGAAATCTTGGTCTCAGCTCAGGTAATTGACCACTGTAATTTAACACGCTCTTGCTGACTGTCTTCTCAGGTCACACCTGATAGCATTTGGTAGTTTTAAAGCCTGTAACAGAAGTTCTAGTTGCTCTCTGGTTATGTGAAGAGATAATGAGCAAGTAGGCTCCCACTCACACACTTTTTCTAAAAAAATGGGTTTTGTCTAAAAGTGCATTCTCAAACTTAAGCCCCCACCCGCTTCTTGGCTCCTGCCTTAGACATATTTCCATTTAATTTGTACCTTTGCTTTCCCTGTTTTCAGGAGATGCACTTACCTTAGCCTGTTTCCACATAGCTTTGTGCTGCTGTGTGAGAATTGTTTCCGACGGGAAACTCGGTAATTCAAATACAGCTACTTACAGGGACTCCCCTGTCAGCTCAAACCCTGTGATCTCAACGGAGGTAGTTGAACATGTCTCCAAACCATCCTTGTGCCGTGATGAACAGAGAGGAGAGCTCAGCTTTCCCCACAGCTCCCTGCTTGGGTGCTGAGACCGTACCCAGCCACTGACTTAGCTTCTGGCTGTTTGTCGGGGGCGACTTTCTCCGCCTTAGTGACTAAATCCTGCAAGAATTGCCCCAGGAGAGCTTGGAACAAAATAGGACTATCCCAGAAGGTTTTTCCTCTTTTGCTATAAAGATCTGGTAGCCCCCACTACTGTTAATATTTAGCATCTTTACAAAACTAGTCATTGGATTTTTCCTTTGATTTTCATTTTTCTCGTCTGAAGGTACCTTTGTTCATTATGTTACACAGAAACCGACACGGTTTTGGTGACTGATGTTATAGCTGTTTTGAAGGCATTTTCTGAAGCGCTCAGTTTTTCCTTGTGTTTTGTAATACATAAGTTTTCGAATTCAGCCATTTCTCCTACTTTCGTAACAAACCCGTGCTTCCAAGTGTTGTGATCTGCTCAGAATAAATAGCAAAACTTTACGTTGGAGGAAGAAAAGTAATGAATGAAATGTATAGTCAGTCCCATGCTAGCAGTGCTCTGAGTCAAAGCCAGAGACAGCCATATCTGGGAGTCAGCAAGCTTCCCAGTGCTCTTAAAGTAGTAGTACATTGTAAGACAAAAAGTGGTTGAAAGTGGAATACATTCATCTGAGAACTGGTCAAACTTCTTTTGTCAATGCTTTAACCACATGAACGGAGTGGTAATTTTTTTGTCACCTGAAAGCTGCTTGGATGAAATTTGTCTGATAATTTTTCTGGAAAGCCTTTCACCCGCAAATTTAGGAGCTGAGGTACCTCTGACACCTATGGCAGATGCAGATCCCACTCTATTTCCCTCTCCCCCTGAAATAATTCAAATCCTTATCTCGAAGATTATAGGTAGGTGCTCTCTGGATTATGGTATGGCATGATGATCAGTGTTCCCAGTCACTCATGCCAAGACCGTTTCTTTTTGTATTGATAGTAATTTGTGCTGGAGCAGGTACCAGACCCCAGGTCCCCCACTTCCTGGCTTAGTTGTTGGTCTGTTAGGCAAGAAAGGAATTTTTCTCACATTGGCTCAGGAAACTTTTGCTAATATATGCAAATTGAGATCACTACTAATAGAGAGCCTAGGAAGGACTTGGTACCTTATAAGTTGTCCAAACATTCAGTAGCAAATGGAAGACTAGGGAAAATGTGGACCCTCTGCTGAATGAGGTGGATGCCCTGGTGACAAAGGCTACAGAGAAGGCAGAGTTACTGAATGCCTTCTTTGCTTCAGTCTTTACTACTAAGGCTGGCCCTCAGGAATCCCAGACCCTGGAGGTAAGAGAGGAAGCCTGGAGAAAGGATGGCCTTCCTTTGGTCGAGGAGAATCAGGGTAGAGATCAGTTAGGCAAACTGGACACCCGCAAATCCATGGGCCCCAATGGGATGCACCCACGTGTGCTGAGGGAGCTGGCAGATGTAATTGCGAAGCCGCTCTCCATCATCTCTGTAAAGGTCATGGAGAACAGGAGAAGTGCCAAGGACTGAAGGAAAGCCAATGTCACTCCAGTCTTCAAGAAGGGCAAGAAGGAGGACCCGGGAAACTACAGGCCAGTCAGCCTCACCTCCATCCCTGGTAAGGTGATGGAACAGCTCATTCTGGAGGTCATCTGGAAGCATGTAGAGGAAAAGAAGGTGATCAGGAGTAGTCAGCATGGATTCACCAAGGGGAAATCATGCTTGACCAATCTGATAGCCTTCTATGATGGCATGACTGGCTGGGTGGATGAGGGGAGAGCAGTGATGTTGTCTACCTTGACTTCAGCAAGGATTTTGACACTGTCTCCCATAACATCCTCATAGGTAAGCTCAGGAAGTGTGGGCTAGATGAGTGGACGTTGGGGTGGGTTGAGAACTGGCTGAATGGCAGAGCTCAGAGGGTTGTGATCAGCGGTGCAGAGTCTAGCTGGAGGCCTGTGGCTAGTGGTGTCCCCTAGGGGTTAGTACTGGGCCCAGTCTTGTTCAATTTATTCATCAATGACCTGGATGAAGGGACAGAGTGTACCCTCAGCAAGTTTGCTGATGACATGAAACTGGGAGGACTGGCTGATACACCAGAAGGCTGTGCTGCCATTCAGCGAGACCTGGACAGGCTGGAGCGTTGGGCGGAGAGGAACCTCATGAGGTTCAACGTGGGTAAGTGCAGGGTCCTGCACCTGGGGAGGAACAACCCCATGCACCGGTACCGGTCAGGGCCTGACCTCCTGGAAAGCAGCTCTGCGCAGAAGGACCTGGGAGTCCTGGTGGATGACAAATTCACCATGAGCCAGCAATGTGCCCTTGCGGCCAGGAAGGCCAACGGCATCCTGGGGTGCATTAAGAAGAGTGTGGCCAGCAGGCCGAGGGAGGTTCTCCTCCCCCTCTACTCTGCCCTAGTGAGGCCCCATCTGGAGTCCTGGGTCCAGTTCTGGGCGCCTCAGTTTAAGAAAGACGAGGAGCTACTGGAGAGAGTCCAGTGGAGGGATACAAAGATGATGAGGGGAGTGGAGCATCTCTCCTACGGGGAAAGGCTGAGGGAGCTGGGGCTGTTCAGCCTGAGGAGGAGAAGACTGAGAGGGGACCTCATCAGTGCTTATAAATATCTCAAGGGTGGGTGTCAAGAGGATGGGGCCAGACTCTTTTCAGTGGTGCCCAGCGACAGGACAAGGGGCAACGGGCACAAACTGGAACACGGGAAGTTCCGCCTGAACATGAGGAAAAACTTCTTTCCTGTGAGGGTGACAGAGCCCTGGCACAGGCTGCCCAGGGAAGTTGTGGAGTCTCCTTCTCTGGAGATATTCAAAACCCGCCTGGACGCAGCCCTGTGCAGCCTGCTCTGGGTGACCCTGCTCTGGCAGGGGGGTTGGACTAGATGATCTCCAGAGGTCCCTTCCAACCCCTACCATTCTGTGATCCTGTGATTCTCCTGACAGTTGGAAGACCATGGTTCAACCATTCTCCTGTCTGCTTTATTTTCAGTATAAAGATGCATTTCAGCACAGAGCTGGAAATTTCTACTGTTGAACACTGAAAGCTGGTAACTGGAGTTCAGGTATATATCTGCTAAGAATCTGATGATTTATCTTGAAGGACGATGATTTCTCAAAATATGTCAGCCTAACACTTTCCCCTTTTTTGTTGAACGGATTACTCTATTAACTTGCAGTACCTACAGTTTATTGGTAATATTTTTCAAATTGGACAGCAGAAGAGGTGGTTAGGATTTAAAACATTGCAACCTTAAAAAGTATCTGACCCTTTGATCACTGCTTTCCAAACAGAAGACCGGTCTGTCAGGATTTTGATATCTCTGAAGACATTCTTTTCCACTTGCATGTGTACATTTATAATACAAATCACCACCACTAAATTGACAGGCTGGCATGAAAAGCATGGAGCATCCTTTCCATAGCTTCAGCTATAGGTGGAGATTTACCATGTGACCAGTTCTTATATTACACTCTGTTTTAAGCTGTGAGGTACTGGGATGTCTGGAAGGCATTGCTGAATGACATGTTTTAAAATCGGTAAGTCATTTGAACACCCATAATAAATATACCTACTCTTGTATTGTTTAATGCCCTTTTTCACAACAGTAAGGAAACTATCATGATCTTTTACACCAAGGAGTCTCAAGGTTTTCAGCATATGTGGGACTTAATTGCCCAGCTTGTATTTGGTAAGAGAAAGCCTGATTGTGATAACATTTAGATTTAGCTTTGAAATGTTTTGTTCAGTCCCACAGGGAGGCAGTGAACGAGTGAAGAGGGATTCTTTGATGAGAGGGATTGGGAAGCTGGAGGATGTACCACAGCCTGCAGAGAAGACTGTTTATCTAGTCTTCTTAACTGGGCAAGTTGGTTATGATTGGCAAGGCTTCATGCCTGAAATGCTTGTACTTAATTTTAAGTAAATACATCTTAATTAATTGAAATAACTAGCTGTGTTTAAAACCAGAAAATTTACTATACTGGAGGATTAAAGCCAGCTCCTTCTCTGTCTGAGTGACTGATAGTCAATTTTCAGTACTGATCAAAATCTGTAAGCAGTTTCCTATTTTTACTACACTGTAATTAATGAAGATGATGGGAAGACCTCTGTGTTTTGGACAGCTTAGTTTTGTACTTGATATCGCATGGAGAATTTTTAATTAACCCCTTTCTGTTCATCTAACTTGTTTATAAAACCTGCCTCCCCTGGTCCTTGGATGAGAAGCTCTGCTACGGGCAAGTAGCTGAACCACAATGTCCGTAATTCAGGGAGCCTCCTGGAGGTGCCATCTTAATGTGATTTCTCTGTGTGCCCTGTTGTATTCATTGTTCTTATTTCAAATTTATGTTTGGTTATCTGTACCCCAGACCCTCTCAGTTTTCCTGATGCTTTACCTCCAAGATCAGAATACTTTGGCTTCTAGCGAGTATCAGTGACACGATGCTAGCTCTGACTCCCAGAACTGGTCCCCAAGTAGTAAGGGATGGGATTCTCTTTATTCTCTTTATGCTTACTAACTTACCTGAAGGTTTAAAAAAATAAAGAATTCCATCCTGGTTGTTTTTTGTTGTGCTTTTTTTTTTTTAATTTTAAATTTTTTATTTTTTATCAATGAGCAGTAAATAAATGCATCTACTCAGCGAAATTCCAGCTGAACCCACTGACACAACAGCTTTCTTAGCCCCACTGCTACTTGTGCACTCATCTCACATTATTAAATATTGCTTTTG
Source organism: Phoenicopterus ruber ruber (assembly GCA_009819775.1). NCBI lineage: Eukaryota > Metazoa > Chordata > Aves > Phoenicopteriformes > Phoenicopteridae > Phoenicopterus > Phoenicopterus ruber. The sequence continues at coordinate 33,643,217 of CM020216.1, forward strand.
CTTTCGGGCCAATATCCTAATCAGCGTCACCTCTGCAATGAAGTTTATTTGTTCTGCCAAGTTTGTCTCTGCTACTGGTAGTGTTGGTCTTTTTCTCCAAGCCGTGCAGACTATCATGGTGTTGGCACCTTCTGGCCGGCATGATGTACTCCACAGCACCCTCCATGTTCTCCCAAGTTCTTGACATTGCCTTGGCTTGTGTATTTGTCACAGAATGTGCAGTTCCAGTCAATCACACAGACTGCACAGTTTTAAGGGACTCCGGTGCTGAGGTTCAGCTGCCTTTCTGCAGCAGGTCTCACAGTTGTCATACCTTGGATATTCCACCATGTTTCCCCCATGTCCACATCACAGTACCCTTTGTTGTTCCTCTGCTTCAGTCTGAAATGGCTGAGGATCTTTGCTTGGACAATTCCAGTTGCCCTGTCCAGGTTAAATCTGGGATTTAGTAATCTAATTTTCTGAGTTGGATTTCCCAGATCCTGAATATAGTCTGGGCTTTTATCCAGGCTTCAATCACAAAATTGTAAAACTGACTCTCCAGATTTAGACCAGTGATAAACTCCTCTATGTTTTCACCCTCTTACCTTCTTTTTTTTTTCTCTTTTTCCTAAATTTCTGCCTAATTTCACACCTGACCTCCTCTACTAAAATTCAAAAAGTTGGCTGGGCTTGTCTAAGATGTGGAAGAGGAGGCTAAGGGACTATCTAATAACAGCCTGCGACTTCTTGAATGGGTGCTACAAAAATGAAGGATCCAAACTATTCCATCAGTTTGAGGACCATGAGCTGTGACTCGGGAGGTTCATAGTGGATGTCAAGAAAATAATCTTTGTGAGGAGGATAGTGTAGCACTGGCACAGGTTACCCAGAGAGTTGGAGGGACAACTGTGCTGTCAGGTTTCCAAGAGCTGGTTCAACAAAGTTTGAATCTTAATGTCATTATTCAGTGATCACGCAGGGGGACAGGGTTGGAAAGAGTACTTCATCCTGTGTCTGACCTTCAGCTGTTTAACAGTTTATAACTTGAGCTTTGAACTAACATAGCAGCCTGTTCCAGCTGGTTCATGCCATGAGGTAGTTCCTAATGCAGATCGCTGAATGTGCTTCTGAAGGCTTCTCACGACAATTCTTGTCTGCAAATATTGACATAATATAATTTCTTTGTTACACAGTATCTTAATGGCGTACTATAGACCACTGGTCTGTCTTCCCATTAAATAAAGCCATTGTATTGTAGAATGCCTCAAACTTCACATTTTCCTTAGTTTTTTTACTTTTAGGTTGCCTATATTCTATGCTGGGCTGATACTCTGGCTCCTAAAATAATCTTTTATTTCCCAATACAACAGAAACATTAGGGACATATACCTTTAAAACGTCTTAATCAAGGTCACCTTTAAAAATCTCTGTAGAGCTACAAATCCCAAAATAGTCCCAGAACAGAATTCTTCCTCTTTTTGCATTCCCTGATTGTGTGAGTATAAAGTTTTGCTGAATTTTCAAACCCCCCTTACTGTAAAATTAGCCCATCTCACAGGGATGAGAGTCTTTCCCTCTATTACTTTGAAGAATAACATTTTACTGCTAATAATCTCTTAGCACACTTTACCAGGACACTACCCTGAGTTTCTTGCTAAAGAGTCTGTTTGTGGAGAAAGCTGGCACAGGAGCAGGATCAATGATGGTGGCTTCTCAAAGATCATCTGTCATGAAGGAACTGAGCTGCTTTCTTGGTCAGGGAACACATCACAATGCAGTGACCTTGGATGAGAGAAGATACATCTCCCATAACATCTCCACAGAAAAACTGGTAAAGTATGGACTAAATAAGAGGAGAGTGAGAGGGACTGAAAACTGGCTGAACTGCCAGGCTCAAGGAATTGTGATTGGCGACACACAAGCTGGAGGCCAGTCACTAGTGGTGTACCCCAGGGGTCAATACAGGGACCAATATTATTTAACATTTTCATTAATGGATGGAAAGAGTGCACCCTCAACATTTCTGCAGGTGATACAAAGCTGGGAGGAGTAGTTGATAGACCAGATGGTTGTGACACCATGCAGGCGGACCCTGACAGGTCAGAGAAATGAACTGACAGGATCTTCATGAACTTCAACAAAGGGTGATGCAAAGTTACACCTGTGGAGGCATCAGTACATGTTGGGGTTCAACCAGCTGGAAAGCAGCTTTGCAGAAAATGACCTAGGATTCCTGGTTGACAGCAAGTTGGAGATCAGCCAGCAGCATGCCCTGGCAAAGATGACCAATAGCCCCCTAGGGCTGCATTAGGCAAAGCATTGCCAGCAGGGCAAAGAAGGTGAGGCCACATCTGGAGTGCCAAGTCGAGTTCTGAGCTCCCCAGTACAGGAGACACATGGACATACTGGACCAAGTCCAGCAAAGGGCTTTAAAGAAGGTGAAGGGATGGAGCATCTGCCATTCAAGGAGAGACTGAGAGAGCTGGAACTGTTCAGCCTGGAGAAAGAGATGGCTCAGAGGGATCTCATCAATGTGTATAAACAGCTGATGAGGGGGAAGTAAAGAAGACAGAGCCAGACACTTCTCTGTGACAGCAAGTGACAGGATGAGAGGCAATGGGCCCAAACTGAAATTCAGGAAATTCCATGCAAATGTAAGATAAAACATTTCTTTGTAATGTGAGGATGATTGAAGATTGGAACAGTCTGCCCAGAAAAGTTGTGGAATCTGCATCCTTGGACATATTCAAAACTCGTCTGGATAGGGCCCAGAGCAACCTGCTGTAGGTGACCCTTCTTTGAGCAGCGGTTTTGGACTAGACGATCTCCAGGGGTGCCTTCCAAATCCAAGAATTCTGTCATTTTGTGATTCTACATATGTAGCATATACAAAAGAAAGGTTAAATAGTAGAAAGGCAAATTTATAATTGAACCCAGACATATCCCACTCTCAGCTACAGCTGACCTGTTGCCACATAAAAGCTAAATTAATGGAAAGATGCCATACTGTGGCCACAGATTAGGATATTATTGCTGGAACAGTAATGAATGGTTATTAACTTTTACCCATGAGGTGCTCATATTTCACCACCATGTGGGTCATACCCTGTACAAATACAGTTGTAATATCGCTATCAGAATAGTTAGCTGGCTATTTAAGCCAATTAGAGTGACTTAAGGCAACGTGTACTTAAAGTCCTGTTTAAACGTTATGGCCTGGAAATGGTAAGCACACTCCCGCAGGTGGTGACACTAAATAAGCAGTATCAGTCACAGGGAGCTGATAGGAGGATGGGTGTTCCCGCTCTCCTCCTGGCCCAGTTCCAGCCATTGGTGTGACGATAACGTGGCTCTATCTCAGCATTCAAATGCACAATGCTCCTTTAAAACTACTTTTTTGGTAGCTGGCATAAGCAACGTTATCCCACATCTTGTGAAATACTTAGTTTAGAGTGGTCCAAGGGCTGAGATATGTTTCAGCTACACTTAGCATAGAGACTCAGAAGCCAGGACAGAGCAGCCAGTTCTCATTTCCCCTCCCTCCCCATAAGGTCATTCCAGCAGCTGAGAATGGCTGAAATAGAAGTGAGCTTAGGCAATGTGGTCTTTTTGCATCCAGCTGTTCCCTGTGTCCAGCTGTATCACTTGGAGATTCCCTGGGAGGCAGGGAATTCCCACATAGTCAAGTCACAGGTGGTCTAATCTCTACATGCCAGTAAAATTGGGTGGGAAAGATGGACATGGGAGCGTGATCTGAAAGCAGAGCACTTAAAACTTCATGAGGAGTCATATATATGTAAAATTGCACATACTAGAGTTGCAATGTCAATGATCTGTTAGGAGCCACTTACGCTTTTAACATGTCTGAAAAGAAAAGATGAAATAAGGTGTCATTTCTTGTTTTCTGTTGAAAGACCTGTCGCTATCCTACTTTGATTAGCCAAGTTTTCAGAGTCGAATGCATTGAGTCATTACAAATGCCAGCAGGCTGGGGCTTCAGTCCCTGTACTCCTGTTTCGTAGCAGGCAGCTGCTGGAGCTGCAGAGCAAACAGGCAGCTGGCGGAGAGCTGCCTGCGACCAGCAGCCTGTTGTGTTCTGCAGGTGTTGCTGGGCAGGAATAACCTGGGGCCAATTGGTAGCACCCACCCGCTTTCTGGCATGGAGGGGGATATAAATCAGCAGCACAGTAGGGGGAAATGTCCATTTATGCTTGGTCTCTGCTTAGTGAGTGTGAAGCTCTGGTGTCTGCTGCTTTGGTGTATTGGCTAGCAGCGCTGAGATCCAAGTTGCTAATTCAATACACGGTACTGCTCCCTCCACTGACTGTAAGTTTTAAATGTCAAATATCTTGCTAACAAGCAAAAATGCCAAACAAATTGAAGGTAATGAATAGCAGAGTCAGGTAAATTATGTCAGTTACCTGGAGATAAGCAAATAATCTATGCTATACTCTTCAGTAATGTGCAACCATGTGGGTGCCACGTGCTGAGAGACCACAGGCATGGAAGACCATAAGTATTACTATTATTTTCATTAAAAGTTTATATGATAGAAGTTACTTTCATTTGTCTCATATGATGATCAAATAATAACCTGCAAACAGCTGGTAGGCTTCACCATCTCTTCTAGCTCCTTATATTTTCTATTTTAAAACCCTGAAAGGAATAGGCAGAGATGTCATCTAAAAGGTAGGAATGATTTGCAGCTTTAGATGAGCTTGATGTGGACACTTGGATGTTGCAAATGTCGTGCTTGTGGACCTGTTGAGCTGTGCTCTATGGTTAGGACTCACGATCTCTGGCATGGTCTCCTATGAAATCTTTCTCTTCTCTCCTCTTTTAGAAGAAAATGATAATCTATCAGGCAGTAGGTCCAACTCAGGATGCCTTCACTGCTGTTTTATTAGAGGTGTTCATTATACACAGGTTTCTTCTTTCTATTGACCAACAAGATTGTTGCACCTGTACTTCCTTGCCAACTTCCTGCTTGATGTGTGCAATATATCAGCATCAAGGTTGCTTGATTTTGCCTCTCATGTAGGTGTTCTGCAGGACTAGTCCCGCTTTCTGCTTTTACTGTCCTGGCTCAGCCCAAAAAATAAATAACATTCTTGGTTAACCTGGTTAATTAGAGCAATCATAAAAGCTTAAGAATTGATGTAAAGAAGTAGCAAGCTGCATCTTGAACTAGGAGACCATCCTTTTGGTGATTGACACTGCTATGCCAATGAAACTTAAGCATGAGTGCACCATAGTAATGGGAATTTTCCAACTGTCTCTTTGAGGCAGTCAGCTTGGTTTTGAAATAAAACCACCTCATTTCTTCTGTTAAATACAGGAAATGTAGGAATATGAAACTCCTAATGCAAGTAGCTCTACCTTTTAACTTTAGTCTCAGTGCAGGCTGTAAGAATTTCTGGGAGCTGCCCTATTGTTTGACTCTATCTATCTGTGTGAGCTTGGACTGCTAGAGCCTGGGCTGTGAAAATGCGTTGTACTGCATATGTTGTGAGGTGCTCCAGCAAAGCCAGTGGGACCATTTGCCGCATGTGCATTTGGCTAGCAGAGCTCAGGTCTGAATTATTCACAGGTTTTTTGCTTCCTTCTGATTCAGAAAATGAGGAATAAAAAAGATTTTAATTTAACAAGTATTTTCCAGATAACTGGCATGTGCCTTGGAAGACTAAAGATACTTAAAGATGTTCATTTAAGGGAAGAAGTGTTAATTTCACAAAAGCGTAGGCAAAATGAAACTGGTGCTTTGTGTTTGCAGATAATTTAAATTGAAGAGAAAAATTTTTCCAGAGGTATTATTTTTACTGCATGATCATGAGGTTTTCTTCCTGTCACTAATGTTGCTCATGTAAAATCGAATGACTCCTTTTGCTCCGCAGCACCCGATTTTATCAGCAAGGTGAATCTATTAGCAAGGACCCCTCCAGGAAAGTCACAGAGTTTTTTGCCTTCGTGAGAGCACACCATGTTGCCATGTTTTTTTCCTGTTGCCTGTTTGGTGAGCAAACAAACCTTCTGTGAGTTCATTCAGTGATCCGGTTCATACCAAGCAGAGAGGCTTAAGCTTCCAACTTCTCCATGCAACTCTCTTAAATCTATCTTAACACAATTTCTAAAAAATCGTTAGGTTAAAGCCAAGCTCTGCTCTTGACCACTTGTCAAAAGATCATTTTTATAAAGCAATGCTACTGTGATGATCTGTTAGGGAATTCGAGCCTGAAAATGCTTCCATTTTTACACATCAGCCCTTGTCAAGCACATCTCAAACTGAACACCCCCTGTGTTTTTCTGTCTACATCAGCTGGTCTAATAAATTAATTCACCTCTCCTTGCAAACTGGTTTATACAGAAATCTTGCTTGACAAAATGCTTTGGTTGGAGGTGGAAGATACATCATGGCAGGAGCTCAGTTTTGTAAAACCTTCTAGCCAGTTGCATGACAATACTGCTCTCCAATTTCCTTTTTTTCCACTGAATTCTGCCTGGTGAGGGAGTCTCGCCCAGGACAACTTGCAGGGCTGGCAAGCAGGAATGTCTAATAGCAGCAGCCCTGGGTGTTGGCTCGCTGTGGTATGGCACCATAGCAATCTGGGAGCGGTTTTGTTTAATGAGTAATCAGAATACTCTTCTTGCTGCCTTCAGTTTTATTAGGGAAGGAAGGGGGCGGGGGGGGACGCGCACCTGTGGCTTATGGCACTAATGAGCTTTAAATGTTATGGCAGATAAATGGCAAAGATGTTCTTCTGTCCATGAAGGAGGACATCCTTTTTCTTTCTCTTTGTGTGTTTTATGCAGGGTGGTATTGCATTCTGAACGTGCTGGAGAGGGCATCCTAAACCTGAGATGGCTAAAAGTTAATGCTGGGTTTATTGTGCTGGTTAAACAATAGCTTGCAGCTAAGTTGTACAAAGAATGTTACCGCAGTTTTACTAATAGGAAGTGAACTGGATATAAAACTAAATGCAAATAAAAACTCCACCCTACAATTTTTGATTTTTGTTATATCATTTGCCATTTTTAAGATTGCATTATTCTCCAGTTCATGCTAAGTCGATGTTAAAGATATTAATGAAAGACCCAGCAACATTTCTTTCCCCATTAGCTGCAGGTACCAGTGTTGATATTTTGGAAAATAAATGCATATTTGGAGGCTGTAATAATAGCACTAGTTCCTTGTTTTAGTGAAGATAACCCCCGCCCCATGGCCTATTCACAGCTTCTGCACCATGTACAACTTCAAAGTAACAGTGGCGTCAGATTCAGGACGCTTTCTTTAAATCATTCATTTTTCATTTCATTCAAACTTTTGCAGAGGGGTCAAAACTATGACTTAGTTAGGCAATCTTTTTGAAAGAGCAGACTGGAGATCCAAAGAGTTATTTGCCATCAACCAAACACCTTTAAAATACTACTAATAAAGAAATCCCAACAAAGCTTCCCAGTACTTACTTCACAGTGTAGAGCTACAGCCTGAAGCATAATGGCTTTACAGTGGTATCATTAAAGTGTTTGGGGAAATGCTAATGGGTTTGTGCCTGATCAAAGAATAGAATTTTTGTTGTGTCAAATTGTCATTTTGGAAAAAGAATAATAATCTATTTGGGAATGAAAAGTAAGACTTTTTCAAAATTTCTCATGCAAAAGAAATAAAAATTGTTTAGAAAAAGCAATTATTTTGGCTTCACTTCCCAAAATTAAATTGTGTTGCAGAAAATTGCCTGTGCTGCCTTTAACTTGTGGAGATCCGGTAAGAACTGGCAGTGTGAAGAATGCGTTAAGTGAAAGCATGACTCAGTTACAAAGTCGGGCTCACAGCATAGCCACATGAATGTTTGGAAAAGTTTCTGCTTTTGAGTGAGAAATCTTAGCTTATGTGATACAGGGAAAAACTTTTTAGCATGGGGAAAAAACTTTTTCACAAAAGAAACTTCACTTTTGTGAAGTTTTTCACAATGAGGGTGGTGAAGCACTGGCACAGGTTGCCCAGAGTGGTGGTAGATGCCCCATCCCTGGAAACATTCAAGGTCAGGCTGGACGGGGCTCTGAGCAACTTGATCTAGTTGAGGATGTCCCTGCTCATTGCAGGGGGGTTGGACTAGATGGCCTTTACAGGTCCCTTCCAACTCAAACTATTCTATGATTCTATGATATGATACCATGAGATATTTTAATCCCCAAAGGAATAAAATTGGCCTATGCAGCACTGTGGTTATTTGGGAGATAGCAGTGATCGTACTGTCATTTTGACAGATGGAGTGCATCGGGTTCATAATTATGGTCGATCAGTTAACTGCCTAGCCTGGTGCCTTCATTCCTACACCGTCCCTTTCTCTCAGTTGCTGGAGAACTTCCCCTTTCTCCTCGTGTGAGCTTTGCTATATTGCTGAATACACCTTCCTTCACCAGGACTATATGAAGGGTCTCACTTCTACCAGACATGGTTTTAACGTTAAGCTAGCTGAGGTATGCCTGTGTGTCATGCATAAATGCTCTGTTACGTCCTGGTTCCTGTCCAGTTCCTGGGGACTGGCTTTGAAATGAGGCACCAACTTAGAGTGAGATCTCAGCCCGCTCCCTGAATGACCTGGGGGCATGATGATGCATCTATGTGTGATTATAACTCTTGGTTTTAAAATAATGTGGCAAGGCAACTTTTTTGTTACCTGCCTCAACTTTTTTAATTCATTCCTTCATTTTTCATCTTTCCCAATTATGGACATGCCAAGATTTAATAACCTTTGAAACACTCTCCCTGTGGCACAGAATGTGGAAATATAAATCACACATGCGATGGAGCGTGCATGTGTTCAGGCATCCTGAACCGGACGTGCTGGCAGAAGTGTCCTGGAACTACCTTCCTCTTAATTCCTGCTTTTAGCTCACTTGCAAAGCTAATTGGATATAGTTTCTCCGTGTAAGCTGTAGCTTGGCTTGTATTTATACTTGGTTTAATGACTAATCCCCCTCCAATCTATATATGTTTAATCAGGAGATGACCTAGGTCAGATAATATGTCTGCTGCAAATGTTGTTCTACTTGCAGCAAGTTTCACTAAGCGATAGCAAATCTGTTGAGAATTCCTGTCATGCAAATCTCTTTCAAAACACTTTTACTGAAGGAAAGCATACGTGTCAGATTGTGAATGGCTGCCTCCCTATTCCTTACTGCCTTGATGTTTTCAAGAACAGCTTCAGGGATACAATATACCCATTCTATATTTATCCATGAAGGTTTCCGCTTCTCAGGCTGCTGCTAATTTAAGTTTCAAAGAACTTCCTTTGGTATTATGCAATTATTTACAGGTTGGTTTGTCCTAAATCTCAGACCTGTCCTAACTCTTGTTTACTTTCATTCCTATTATCCTTCATGTTTCTAATAAATGCAAATCTCTATATATCATTAAAATCTACTCTACAAATTTCAAGTTGCTGTGTCTGTCTGTCAAATCTACATTTTTTTTAACTTCTCTCTGTCTATGGCTATACACATACCGACTCCAGAAAGGACAAAGGGTCTTGCTGAAGGAGTGACACAGTAGGCCTCTTTTTCAGTTAATATTTGGGAACAGGAAACAACCTTTTTTCATGGCCATTTCAAACATTTGATATGCATTAAGACCACTGCTTGCTGTTGCAAAACTGAAGAGCCTCATGGACTTTTCCGCTTGTTTTGCGAAGAGTGACGTCAAGGCTATCCATCTGGTCATCTTTGCATTGTATTCAACAGCCAACGTTTAGCACGAACAACACTGCCACCAGTGATACTACCTTGGAGAAGAAATGCCAAGGCAGAGCCAATGCCTGCTCTCCTATGGGTGGATCTATTCCAAACCAATAAGCCATGCCAGGGAAGGGGGACTGTTCAGTTGAATGAATCTGCCCGTTGACAAAGGACGTGCTGTCTTCGGCGGGTGGTCAGGCCTCCCGTTACAGTGCCTGGTGTGACGTCCACGGCGCGGTTGGTGCTGAGTGAAATTGCTGCCTCTCCTGCACGGGAGAGGGCAGGGGCTCAGCTCTGCCAGCCCAGGCTGAGGAGCGCTTCAGTGCTGGCTCTGATTGTATTCCTGCCCAGAAATGAGAGACCGAACAGCTGCGCTAAGCTGCTGCACTGGGGGAAATACAGGGAGGTTTTCCATGTGGTAGCCTGTTCAACCAAGCCCCTAAATATACCCTCATGGGGAAATAGCTGTCATCCTAACCCTAGCTATTAGCTGCTTTCTTGCCCAATAATTGCAGCCTAATATGCTGCCTTTTCCCCCCCTGTAGTATCCTGGGCTTGAGGGAGCATAGGAAATAGCATATCCTGTCAAATAAAATGGCAGGGAATTGTTCTGGAATGCTTGATATTGTTTGTATACTCTTTTTGTGTGGTAAATGCTCAGTTAGATCTTTGATCCCTAAGCTGGTCAAGTTCATTGCTCAGAGTGAGGCCCTGCTGTGCACTCAGTGAAGTTACTGTGTCTGTGAAAGAGAATTAAGGGACACGGGCTACTTTGTATAAAGCAACCTGGGAGGATAGGTGTGTTCTGGAAATTAAGGTTCTGCATCGCTACCTCAGCCGTGCCTCCGCAGAGGGAGCGGCATCGCTGTGCAGGCTGGCTGCTGCAGCCGAGCTCACAGCTTTGCCTTGCTGTGTTTGCCTAGCTGGGCGGATGCTGGGAGACAAGGGGAAAGCGGATAGGAGCTCTGACTGGTTTGCCTGTCGTGCGTAGGATCCTTGACGAAACACAGGAGTCGTCACGCAGCAAAAAGGGAAGAAACCTGCCCTGTGCTGAAAAGGGAGGGTGTGACAGTCACCGACAGCCCTTTCTGGCTCTTTCCTCGCTGGATGCAGCTCTGCGCTGGAGGAGGAAGCGAAGAATCAGGGCGGTGATGCACACGCTTACGGTGTGAACTTCCTGCAGCGCAGGAAAGGATGCTGTTATCTCCCACAAACCCTGTAGGAACAATTGCGACTACTCTTGACATGAGTAACCTTGAGTGACTGCTTAGCAGAGCCCACGGTGAATAGCTGCGTTGTGACGGGTTTGGCTCACTTGTGTTCTCACTGGTGTTTCAGAAAGAAGGATCTCGAGGTAAATGAAGATGGATAGAATGAGTAATATAATAAACCAGACAATGACAAAGAAGCGTTGAGCATCAATCAAAATGCTATGCGGGGACCAAAAGTTTGCTCTCATGGATACATGCACGTTTCTGGGTTATTTTATTTGTGCAGCTAACTTTATAATACAGAAAAAGACAAAGTGCTGTTTCAGTGAAAAAACCCCACTGTATCATACCTATCATTTTACCTAAAAATAAATGTGTCAGTTACAGTATTCTTTTTTATTGTGAAAATTCCTTTGGTTTATGAATAATACTTAGATTATCTGTCCTGGTGATAAAATAATATTCTAGTCACTTTTGAGAGAAATCAGCTGGAGGAGTATTTCCTTATTTGCACTCCTTGTTGTAGAAACTGGCACTCTTACCTTCTTTGATTCACTTACCAGCTCAACTAATCCAAGTGGCCTTTCTTTGGTCATGCCTGTAATTCCTTGTCCTGGGAAGGACCGAGAGGCAGGCACAGCCTGCCTGCACGAGGAGGCTGCATGGGCTGGTGACAGCAGAGCGGGCAATGGGTAATCGCTGTCAATGGGAAGGCTAGATTCCCAAGTTCCTTCCCTTGCAAATCTGTGCTGGAAAGTGGCTGCTTAAAATAACTCAGACCAGCATCTTTGATGGAAAGAATGTATATTTTTACTTCACAGGTATAGACTGACATGTACGACCCTCCTTCCCCCTGGCAGCCACTGACAGCTGACTCCTACTTCCCTCCTAGAGAATGACAGCCTCAAGGTTTTAGTCCCTGTCTTGATTCTGGCTCAAGTTTAGGAACATATAATTTAAGCTATACAGGGGAATTTCCTAGTGAATAGCTTATCCACTGTTCCTCTACTGTCTTCCAGATTCAGTCTTGCCTTTGACATTGCTTTATTTCTTGTTTTTCCTCTTAAATCATGGGAGGATGCAAATTTTGTGCCATCAGACAAGGTAACAGTGACCAGGAAGATTGAGATGCATGTGCTCTTTTCTAAGATAAATTAACAAATATATAACTTTCATGTTCCTTAGTATCCAATGTTTTGCAGTAAATTAACTAAACTAATGGTTTATTGGCATGGGTTACTGAATACTTTATGCCCACCTATAGTCTCTCTTGCTGTCTTACCCAGAGAATAAGTTGAAATATAAAGATAAATTTTAGGTCCATGGGGTATATGCGGTTTTGTCAAAATGAAAAAGAAAAAAAACAGCTGTAGAAAGAGAATACATTTTTCAAGCTTAACTAATGTGTACTGTGGCTACATTTATATAACTTACTCATATAAGTAATTTACCCATATACTTATATAAGTTACTACTTATTTACATCAATTTGTGCCTAAAAATAAAGAAGAAATCTGTACTTTAATTCAGGATCTATTCTTGCCTAGCATTATGACTTCAGCCGTGTAAGCTGTCCTTTTCTATTAAACAAGCTAATCTCTATCTGCTGTTCTATTCTGGTTGCACAAAACCTAGCTTATATAGCAGATGAGTTTGAAAATTTTCTGATTTTCTGTAATCATTGCACAGTAATTGCCTTGGTAACTACGTGGATAATTAGAGATATATTTTGTTCCTCTAAGAGGTGCATAAAGTAGCAATTAAAGCTAACACATCAGGAGGACACAGCCTTTCTATATCAAGTTTTTTATAAGAAGAGATTATAATCACCCCCACAATTTAACTGCAGAAACGCACTTACGATGTGTTGGATGTTTCATTTACAATAAGTTTATATTCTTCTTGTAGGCAATAAAATTAGTAATTAAAAATACAACCACCCATTAGAGGAGAGACAACATGTTACAAGTATGTGCTTAAATTGCATTATACCACTTGCTGTGTAGTTAAGTCGCATAGAGTGCTAGGTCCTTGTATGCTTGTGTACACTCACCTTCGGGTACAAATAGGGAATTCGGTGCGTCTGTTCTAATTGAGGCACTTTATGCTAACAGTTATTTTGATTTTAGAGTACTACTGCTAACGTAAGAGAAAAAAACTTGTAAGAAAACTTCAAGACTTGGTTGGTAATCAGCTGCATGCTGAAGACCAAGGCTCTAGCCTGAGGCGATCACTGTTGTCCAAACAGAAGTTAGCTTCCGTATGTGGTAGATACAGTGCTGTCCCTTTGCTGCTGTGGCCTGCCTCGAGCTGTAGTGGGTACCCTGCCTTTAAACATAAGCCTCTCCCCTTAATTTGGACAAGGCCAACTAGCGTTTAGCTACTTGATAAACTTCTGATAAACTTGTAACAACCAAGGGATTATGATTATTGTTTAATCATGTGTCAAACTGAAGCAAGAAGTACAATAATAGCACAGCAGCTACCATAGCTTCCGTCCATCTAAGCAAAGCCAGTATTGTCTCCCAGGAAAAGCGCATTTTACTTGTGCAGTGAGGCAGTCTCTCACAGGCAGTACCATGTGAGGGGTATAGTAGCCAGAAAGGGGACATGTGTTCACATCAGCCTAAATGCTGCTGTTGTGGCCAAATTCTGTCCCCCATTACAGTCCTAGTATGAGCAAAAGGCCTGGACAGGCCAAAGTTTCTCCTCCTGAAGACCAGGGCTGTGAGCTGCTATTGCCTTGTTTCCTCCTCACAGGATCCTGAGCTCCGCAATGCCATGGTCACTGCAGCCAAGGCTGTCTCTGACCTTCACATCCCCAACCAGTTCCTCCTTGTTTGCAAGGATGAGGTCCAGGAGAGTGTCTCCTCTCATCACCTCCTGGATCACCTGTGTCAGGAAGCTATCAATCATCCATGCCCTCCAGAAACCTCCTGGATTGCTTGTGCCCTGCTGTGTTGTCCCTCCGGTAAATACAAGGGTGGTTCAAGTCCTCCCTCCATGAGGGCCAGGGCCTGTGAACATGAGGCTTCTTCCAGTTGTCTGAAGGGGCCTCATCTACTTCTTCCTGATCAGAGAGGTAGCAGACACCCATCACAACATTGCCTGCACTGGTTTGCCCTCCCATCTTGGCCCATAAGCTCTCAGCTGGCTTGTCGTCCAGCTGGCTCTCCTCTATAAAGGGCAGGTCCCCCTCCTTGCCAGCCCATCTATCCTTCCTAACGAGCCTGTACCAGCCCTCGCAGCGCTCCAGCCGTGTGAGCCACGCTGCCGTGCCTCTGTGATCCCAACGAGATCGTAGCCCTGCAACTGCACGCGGACCTCTGATTCCTCCTGTTTATTCCCTGTGCCATGTGTGTCAGTGAAGCACTCCAGAGAGGCACCCGGCTGTGCTGGTTACCTAGAAGAGGCATGGGAGCCATAATGGCGCCCTGTCAGCACCCCCTTTGCTTGATGCCTACCCTTGGGGTGGGCCCCCTCCAGCCCTGCTTTGTCGGTTTGGAGGTCACTCGCTTGTCTACTTCACCCGACATGAACAGATGTTAATTAATATAGCATTTGTATTCCAAATTCATTTTTTTGAATACAGAGAACAGTAATGTGTTATGGGACAATATGTTGTTAAGAAACTATAGCTTTTATTAGAGTATACTTTGTTGTGGTGGGGGAGAGCAGACTATGTAATTTTTGGAAAGCTTTGGTGTTCAAGTAGTTTCTACTGAGGACAGTTAACGTCGGTCCTAAAGAGCAATGAACTCTACTTTCCCCCCTCCTGCCCTGTATCGGCATGCAAAGCAATCTACCCTTCTATAAATGAAATACCCTTAGAAGTATATTTTTATTTAGTCTAGGTTTCATAAGTGAGTTTTGCCAATACATTCAGAATTTATGCATAAGTTTTTTATTTTTCCCCATACTGTTTTAAATTATTGTAATTATCTTTATGGAAGATTTCACTTGTTTTTCAACTTTGCTGTTTCAAAATGTGGTTATCAGCCTGACATCTTTTTGGCAACTTGCTCCTATAGTCGCTATGTAGCTTGAACATTTCCATGATTTATCAACATACCGCCACAAACATATTGAGACTACATGACTGAAATATACACATTGAGTAATGCCAAAGTACTTACTGGCACTGGCAATACTTGCTCTTGTCAGCCTTGGAACCACAGTTTCTTCTTTAAATTAATTTTAACTTTACCTGGAGACATGGTAGCTTCTGTAAGACCTCTAGCACTGCAGCTAAAACTGTGGAATTATCTGTTTACCACAAATATTTCTGGAATTTAGTCTTTCTCAAAAACATTGTTACTTCTGGGTTTGTTTACGGCTCAGTAGAACATGTTATGAAACTATATAGCACAGGGAGAATTTTCTTTAGCTTTCTTGGTGAGTCATCCTTTCTCCTGAAGGACACGTATCCCTTGATTTGTTTCAGTGCAGGAAGGAAAGGCTTTATGTTTTAAGGCTCATGCATTGGTTATAAAAGAATGGATGCTCTCTTTCATTTATCTTAGCACAATGCCTTTTCCCCCTTAATTTCAAGAATTCAAATGACCAAAAGAACACGTTTCATGGTCAGAAAGAGGCAGCACTAATTAGTTTGTGCTTATTTTCGTTCATATCAGCTGGATAAATGCGCCTTCAGTTCCTTGCCCTGCCACGTGCTTTGTGTGTGATCTTAACCTGCCTACGTTTTAGTTCCTTCTGTACAAAAATATGGAAAGCTAAATATCCTTAGCTCCTGTGACTCTCTTCAGGGTAAATAACTGAAGGGTCTGTCAGTCTCTTGAATGCTACTCCTATATCATAGGCAACCTTCAGGCAGCATACCAGCCTGTGGGTAACAGCGTTGCCTAATGCTTAAGCTGTCTGGTTGGTCCTTTGTGCTCCAGAGATGCCCTATAGCTGCACCTGGGGCTGTCCAAGTTCAGCTCACCATCTCTGCAGTCAGCACATTTGGTCAGGAACGGCAGCCTCGAGATACCCCCAGCAGTCATACCTGATGGTGTTAATATAGTGGGTACTACATAAACACTTAAGATATAGGTTCACATTTGCACTGTTGCCATCTAGAAATACCATATGAAAGAATACTCATTCACTTAAAAATCTCTGTGAGACATCAACAAAGTTGTTTCTTGACTTTCATAAGCAGCAAACAAAACCTAAAGCTTTCTTTCTCTTTAAAGGAGTTGTTCCACATCCCATATCTTTAGTCCAAGAATGGAGAAGAATCGCTAATATGTTTTCACTGGAGTGTGGCTATGTATTAATTTGTTTGGTTAGTAAATAAGAAAGGGCATTTTTCCAAGGAAGGAAAGATTGAGTTTCCAGGCCCAGGGTAACTGCTACTCTGAATCTTTGAATTCCCTTTTGGAAACTCATTATGGAATTTAGGAGTTTTTGTCTTTTTTGTCAAGATAGACAGTATATGAATTAATGAGAACTAAAGCCACCGAGGCCATGAGGGAGTACTCCTTTCAATTAGGGTGAGAGTACTCCTCAGTGGGCATGTGTATGTGAAAATATTTGATAACAGTAACATATATCAAGTGTGAAGTTGTCTTCCAAGCGAAGCAGTGCAGGTCTGGGAGATGCGGACTCTTGTTCCGCTCTAACGGTGCTCTGATACAAATGCTCAAGAGCTGTGTAAAATCACAGCCCCACCTGCTTCTAGACTTGAAGCAAAAAATACCTTAGCAGATCAAGGCTCCTCTTCAACCCATCCTGTACAGTACACCTCACCTTAGGGTGTAGCTTCTTCTCTAGGCAGTCACTGACATCTTCCCTGTATGTGAACGTAACAATGAAGCCAGTGGTTTGTATATATCCGTGAACATAGTTCTCCCCAGCTGGCTGAGTGCTAAATAGCAGGGTGGGTTCATGTGTGCCAACCTTTCACAAACAATCCCTTGGGGACAGGCAGCTGGGGTGTGCAAAGCAGTAACGAGTGATCCTCAGTGTGCACAGAAAGGTAACAGAAGACACAGTAGATCTTTTTGAAGTATTTTTAGGCTCTTTCCTGAAGTAATAACCAAGTCTGAACATCAAAACCATACAGAAGAGTATAGTCTTGTGAGCATGATAAACTTGAAAAATTATTGTATATCTTTTCTTTATCTCACAGGTCACACATAGACATGTACAAACAGTGACTTGATGAACATCTACTTAAGAAGAGCTGGAATTATAGGGAAATTTCAAAATGCAGTGCTTGATATGGCAGTGTGAACTAAAGGATGGCTCCACTGTAGCTGGGTTCTTTCTTATTATGCAAAGGTAGGGGAAGCTGTTGTTTGTGTGTCTTCCCGTATTCTAAAGGGATCGGCAGATATCTGATACCTCTTAAAAGAAAACGGTCTGCTGAAATGGATCCTCTTTTAGTGACTAGTGGGTCAGTTAATTTACAGTACACGCTAGCAACCCGAGATGGTAAGTGATGAATAGCATGAGCACCTCAAACAGCAAGCAAAAGGTATGAACATATAGATTGCAAATTCTGGAGATTTTCTGGTGGAAGAAAAAACATTCCTTCCCTTCTCATTGGTGTTTTTGGGCTTTTTAATTGCCATGGAGACTGTTTATTTCCACCTGACTCGTACTGTGGATCTATGCATCCGTTTGAACAAAGAAACAAAAGGCAGCAGACCAGTGACTTGGCCAATCCTGCGAAGGACACCTCAGCATTTGGAAATTTCTCTGTGTCAGCCTTTGGCAAGAACACGTGTAACACATGAAACAATCTGCAGCGTATCAGCCTTATTCTGCAAGATCAAGTTACTTTTGCATTTTAAGTGCTGAGGTGTCCCACAGTCTCTCACCTCCATGGTACATAAAGGTATGGTGGCTTTTCTTTTGTTCTGGTCAAGCGCAAATATTTGCGCACAGGAAAACGTTTTAGCTCTGCAGACCAATACATCAACCATCTGCCTAGAAAAGCCAACGCCTTTCTGCGCTGAGACGGATACATAGGGGAGGATCCTGTTCTGTCAGTTCTCAGATTCCTGTGCCTCGCCTCACCTCACTGACATTAAGTCTGCGTTTGTTTGACTGCCCTTGGTCTGATTACAGCAGATAAGTTCAGACAGCGAAGCAGGCATGGATATGTGAACAAGTGGCAATAAAGTTTGCTTCCCGGAATGTGTCGTGTTCGTAGCAAAGGCAGAACTCAGAGAAGTCTTTTATACAAAACATGGACTTCCACAGGTGACGCTGTATTATGCTCATGTTAATGTGAGCATTCATACATATAGTATACAGGTTATAAATTCTGTAAAAGCATAGTCTACACACGTAGGCTTTCTCTGCTCTTGGTCCTTATATAGCAACTGAATTTATTCTGTGTAAAACAACTGCTGCTCTCACATTCACATTTTCAGTCTTTTATTTTCTTCCTTCAGCTCTAGCCCAAAGAGCAGAGGTCAAATAAACTTGGTTGGTTTAGTTTCGGTTAATACCAAAGAACAAAAGGAATAGTTTTCCACTCTTTCTTAAGAGAGGGAAGTAAAGAGTGTGAATAAAAATCTGCCCACTAATATTGCGAATAAAGCTGTGTGGCATGCAAGCAGCCAAGAAGGGAAGAAAAGAGAAAGTAGAGTAGTGTCTCGTGTCATTCATTTCAGAGGAAAAAAAGGGGAAAGAGTCATGTTGTGTCTGTCATTGCACAGGCTACAGACTTAGTATCTTATCCCAGAGCAATGAGACTTTAATCTGAGATCTGAGTTTCTGTTCCATCAGGAGAGATATTACCTGGTAAAATAATCTTTGAAGAGGAGAAGGCAGAAAGATAGCAGCAGCTCTAAAATTAAGGATGAATGTTGAACTAAACTGTGAACAGAAAATATGTGTGCAACATACAGGGTGGTTTTTACCTGAATATCTAGCTCCACCAAAAGGACTGGATCTGAATCTTTAAGAATCACAAAGATTCAGTCCCTTTTCTCAAAGCTGTGGCTGAGGACAGATTTCAGCCTGGTACCCATGGGGATTTGAGAAGGGAACGAAGAGGATGAAATCCCCTTTAGTCACTTCACAAAGAAACCTCGTCTGACACAGAGGAATTCATGTGCCCGTGACATTTTTGGAAAGTGGCAGCTGTCTGCTTGGATTGTGTTTTGTCAAAGCTGTCAAAAACTTCTGCAGTGGAAAATACTGTTCTAGATTACAGATGCAACCAGTATCAATAACACCTTTGGAAATTAATCCAGATTTTCTTTAAATGTTAAAATAACATGCATTGCAGTGTAGATAACCACAAGAGGCTAACTTTCATTCGAGAAAGAAAGTCAGTGATCATTGTCTTTTTCTGCAAATTTTGTTATTTATAATATGGTATTTTATTTAATTCACATAGTTTATTTCCTGTCTTCTGGCTCAATACCAAATGCCCAAAATAAGGAGAACAACTCTAGGCCCAGGGCTTGCATTACTTGTTTCTTCCACAATCCCAATAGTGATAATTCTGCCACTTATTTCCTGTTACAGCACTGAGGTCAGTCAGACTATGGAGTTTAGCATTCCTGAGCCCAGGCAAGTGCTGGACTGAGGTCCTGGATCAGAAACCTTTTGGGATTCCATCTTTGTGGATTCTTGACAGCCACCTCTTTGCTTATGAATGGATCCACTAAAGAAGTGACCCAAATGTAATCCCTAAGCATGCAAGAGTTTGTGTAAAATAATAGTCAACATACAACTTTCAGATCAAGCAAGTTGACATCCATCTGCTCAGAGTTGAGTAGAGTGTAGGATGTACACAGGAGTTCAGTGTTTCTATAAGGACCGAGATGTATTTGATTTAAGTATCTAGTCTTTTAACTTGATAGATCATAGATGCTAAGAGGGAAGCATGACAATACCATCCATTTTAATATAAACCTGCACCAGCCAAAGTAAACATATACAGGTGTGTATCTTATTAGCAATTGTTATCAGCAGTGAAGAATGAATAAACTTGATTTTGACTGAGTGGGGATAGCCAATATGTGACATCTCCAGAGAAACCAGAGCAAAGGCTACACAGGATTTCTCAGGACAGTAAATTCACTGAGGGCAGCCATAGGTATGAGATAACGGTTGAGTTTGGTAACCTTATCTCAGAGCAACTACAGTGTGTCCTGATATATAGGAATAGCTCTTGCACATTAGCTATTCACTTGCCGTGAGGGCCACCCCTCATCTCTATAACCCTGACAGTTTAAATTGTAAAAGTAAAGTAAGACCCTGTTGCTGTGAATTATGTTGCTTTTGCAATTTTGCTCCAGTCAGTTGAACAAGCAGGTCTTGTTTTCTATTCACTGAAAGCAGTGACTTATATTTTTAGCTGCTAATTCTCTAAAAGCAGTTAAGTTATAAATCCAGGTAAATAATCCCACTGAATTGGGACTGCTGACTTCACAGAATGGATGGATGGAAGGGACCTCAGGAGGTCTCCTGGTCCAACCCCCTGCCCAACCAGGGCCACCTAGAGCCAGTTCCCCAGGACTGTGTCCAGACAGCTTTTGAATATCTCCAACAATGGAGACTCCATCATCTCCCTGGGCAACCTGTGCCAGTGCTTGGTCACCCTCACAGTAAAAAAGTGTTTCCTGATGTTCAGATAGAACCTCCGGTGTTTCAGTTTGTGCCCATTGCCTCTGGTCCCGTCACTGGGCAGCACTGAAAAGAGCCTGGCTCTGTCCTCTTTTCACCCTCCCTTCAGGTATTTATACACATCTTCCCTGAGCCTTCTCTTACAGAGTTACATTGATGTGACATCAGACTGTGTTGGTGGCTTCCCTCTCTTCAGTATAGAAAAGTATTAACGTTTCAGTGTGAAGAGTGACAGCCATTGGCACAAAAAGGACATCATCCCTGGGTTTGGACTGTATATACGTGCATATATATCTACTTAACAGGAAAGAAGAATTAAAGTGCTCATCCACTGTATAATCCCAGAGGATCCCTCAGCATATTTGTACTCTTCAGTGTTTGTGTGTGTGAGGATGCCCTTCTTTTACTGTAAGGCTGATGGAATATCTGGACTGACTAGGGTAATCCATGAAAGCAGTCTCTTATGACAGACACTGTCATCTTTGCAGTTAATGTAATAGTAGTAGTAGTAGGCAAGGAAACAAGAATAGCATGGACAAAGATGTAATTACTAGAGTTGAAGGGAGGACAAAAGGTTTATCTTGCAGCTTCTTTGCAGATCGGAAACGGAAAGTTTTTGTTTCACGCTGGAATGAAAGCATAGCCATGCAAACACTTCCACAAGTGCAGCCTTCCTTCAAATATCCGTCCAGCGCCTGAAACCTTAGTCTTCTGAATCTTAAGTAGGTGAAGTAGGCTTTGGTTAATAGTGTAACTATCCCACATTTGATTTCCCACCTGGGTTAGAGCAGAGGTTGTTTCAAGCCAATGTCTCCCATGATCTCGGCTGATGTTGAAAGTGAACGTAAGGAAGGAAAAAAATTCCCTGCAATATGACAGCAAAGACCCACCACTTGCCACCTAATCTTTTGGTAATATTTTGAATCTACCATACTTAAGCATTTCCTGTTTTGTGCTGTGCTTCTCCCAAAAGTAAATCTCTCGATCCTACTTTGAAAATGCTGCCATGGCTATCCTGGGTCATCTTTGGCAGCTAGCTCACATCCCTTTCTCCTGAACATCGCTGGCACGTTCGAAAGGGGGTATGCCCACAGACTGCGAAATATTGCCAAATCTGGAATAGATATGGACATAAATGAGTAGAGCTAAACACAACTCAAAGGAATGTGATTACCAGTTTAATTTTATTTCTAGCATTTTCCCATAGGTTAAAAAATCATTTAACTAATTATGAAGACAATATACTGTTAATGACTAATACAAGATTGTTTTTTCTTTTAGTCTACAGGTCATTTATCACCACTCTGTTGGAATATACTCTTACATCCACATTTTACATACTGTAAATTAGTAAATATGTCCTGCAAAAATCCTTCCTTCATCTTTTATATGTGTGTTTAGGCAGCATCGTAGGAAAAGGTAGCACAAACAAGCGACACTGATGCTTTGCACATAACACAATATGCGTGCTTTTACTGCAGATGAATCGCTTACTGTCTTGCTCTAAGGAAAAAACACATTACTGGGATAACACACTGTTTCAACTGGCTTCAGCTTTTTGCTCAAAACAGACATCTGCTTTTGCATACGGTGATCCTGGGGAAATTTTGCAAAGACTTTGAATGTACAGATGCCCTCACTAAGCTGCCACCATGAAGTCTGGGTTGGGGTGCTACAGAAAAAGAGGGAATAACCTGGGATGAGCTTCACATGACTCAAGTGCCATTTAAATGAAAAGGGCTAGGACAAACCTGCTCATTTTTCCCATACCAGGCTTTACAAGCATCACTTACCCTCAGGTGTGGAGTTCTGGGACTATCTCTCTCCTTCCATCTCTCTTGCTTCATTGTATCTTTATCGTAGCAAAACTTGTAGTTGCTACTTGATGATTATCACCTCACTGAGACCACATGCTCAGTGTGAAACGTCTGTTCTGTTTTCAGCTATCAGAATGATAGTTAAAGAATTATACAGAAGAAATCTGAGCCCAGATCACTGATTTTTTTTCTGTATAAGCTATTCCAAAATCTATAGGAAGAGCCTTCCTGTCTGATTTGCCAGCAACGTTTCTTTTCCTTTAGCAAGAAATAAGTGCATAAAGCAGAGTTACACTAGTGACTTACAAGCTTCTTGCAATAAAAATAAAAATTAGGAGCTGAGATGCAGCTATTAACTTACATAACAAATTGGAAATAGACATCAAAAAGATTGGTTATAACTCTTGGTTAGAAGTCATAGCTGACTTAACAAAGTCATAGTTGGATTGATAAAATACAGCTCAAAGTTGCTGCACCTTAAGCCATCACTTTCAGTTTTTCAGATAACTAATTTCAAAGTGTTTAACGGATTTCTCCGCTTGTTTTCCAAATGGATGCAATAGTCAGTCTTTCTATGTTTGTTCTTCAAATTGTACATATAAATTTCTTAGAAATTTGATATACCAAAGCTGCTTGGTAAGAGTTCAAAATGCTAGTAGAGACAGAGAGATTAACTAAAATATTTTAAAATGTTAGTTTTCCTAGTGCAGCTTCACCTCGCAGAGGCTATGGTCATTTCACTGTTGCTGGTTACAGTTCTGTCTGAATGAGGCGTAGTGCTTTCTTCATGTTCTCTATTACTGAAAGAAAAATAAATACGAGCTGTAAAAAAGTATTTAAAGCGCATTTGTACGATTAAAAAGCTCGCCTATTTTGATTAGTAAATTGTTCACATTGAAATTAATTTATGGTCACACATTATATTTTAGAGCTTTCTATTGTGAAAATGCTCACATTGACACTAAAGCAGAAGGTAAAAACTTTCATGAATCAAAACGTTTAACTTAAAGGGATTTGACAAGACTCCTTTCAACTCCCTCACTTTCTCAACAGCAAGCCTGCTAATCAGATGTGAAGTGCATATTTGTGGTGAGATACTGCATTGGTGTCAGAGAGGTGGTATGGAAAGGACTAGCTCAACCTGAAAAATCACATTCCTTTCTGAAATACGGGTGTTAGGTGGTACCCAGGTAAGCACCAGCATTTCTTTTCTGATTCCCTCACACCACTGGCTGTTTACATGGGGCAGTTGAATACCTTTGAGCATAGTGACTTTCGCCATTCTCCAACAAACTGCTCAATCTTGATCCTGAAAGTTCTCACCCGTGATCTTTCAACTTGTCTTACCTGAGTAGTCCCAATAAATTCAACGGGACAATAGGTGTGCTTAAGTGTTTTGCTGGAACAGGTTAGACTATTATAATTTATTGCAAATGCTCACGCACAGTCCTTAGTCATTACTTTGAGATCTTAACGGGTTCTCAAGCACAAATGATTGGGATGGGGCGCATCTGGCTGCTTACAATGTGAAATGCAAAGTAACACAATGAAGGGGGCACTTACAGAATGGTATGTCTTGTGGTTCGTAAGTGTAAAGCCGGTTGGAGTATCTTCCTGTGATATCAGCTCTTACTGTGAGAGACGGGTCTGAAAAAGTAATCGTATAAAAACACTGCTTTCCATTCCCACAACAGCTGAGGGTGATGCGAGTGGTGCTACTTTGACAGCCCTGTTTCTGAGGTGCTCTGATTTCATCAACGAGGCAATTATGAGGCCGTTACACTCTGTTCCAACAAATTGCTCTTGGAGAAATCCTGAACAAAAGCTAATGCTCATTTTTATATTATGCAGCTATTTTTAAGTGATAGATTAAACATGCATTTCATTCATATTTGAAGAAAAATATCCTGTTTTACAAGTTCTGGAGTTACATCAGAGGAGGCCAGTTTGACTAGATGCACGCGTAGTGAGGGTCATGTGTACATAATGCAACATTAGCATGACCTACCTAGAGCCTTCAGAATGAAAATCTTATGATTCTTAATGTTTCCATCATAGGAGCAAGTCGTTGTGGACATCTCTTCTCCCAGTTCCCCTTCCAAGCTTTTTGTTAACTAAAACTGACTCCTGTTACTACATTGCTCTCTGTCTCAGTGTGGGCTTCATCTCACCTAACTTTGGATGCCACCACAGAGCTAGTCACTCTAGGATCCCTGTACAGTCAGTGAAAAGGAATAGGCACTCTGGGGTATGACTCATTCAATCTATTCCAGAAGTCAGCTTTACGATGGGATAAATCATTCCTTAGATGCCACTGACTATTGACTTGCTCTGTGGTAATGTCCACACTGTGGACATCTACATTCAATTAGATATTTGACTGTTTTCAGTAAACTTTGTCTTATAACAGCACTAGCAAGAAGCACTGAGAGCAAAAGCCCAGATGCTAATGGACATTTAAGCATCTTGCTCCCAAGCACAAATTAGGTATCCTCCAGAACGTATCTGTAACCTGAGGCGGTTTACGAGGGTGAAAGCCTGCGATAGAGGGAGAACTGAACTCAGATCTGCCAAGTTCCAAACTAATGCCGTGGCAATGATAAATTTTGAGCTGTTTTGTTTTTGCAAAATGAATCATTTTGATGTCCCCAAAGGAGGACACTGGCATAGATTCAGATATCACATCTTTGAAGATACATAAATATTGCACATACCTACAAACATGATTCGAGGCACGTATTGTCCATCAGGTGACAAGTTTTTATCTGTGGTTTCATGCTGGTAGAGAAATTAAAGCTAATTATTAAAATATTTCTGTAAATTTTGGTGAAGTATTACCACCTGTGAATAGTTCTGTACCAGAGGACAAAACCAAAAGAGGTACTACTTGTGTGTGTATACACATGCACAAATGCCTGTACTTACATGTAACTGAAATGAGATATTTAGCTAAAATGAGATGAAAAAACAAGACAAAGAAAGAGAAAACACAAGCCAAAAAAAGATACAAGTCAAACCTCCCCAAACCCTTCATACCATGAGATTCAGCATAACGAAGTTATTTTGGGCCATTTCCTGTATCTCTTCATTTTCTGCAAAAGCTTTCTTCAGTGCTAGAAAAGACACGGTCATTTTGAAGTCCATCTCAAATACTGCCTTTCCTTCTGCGTTTAGGCACCACGTTGGCCGGAGACTGGCCATATTGTTCCTGTCTCTGCTGCTTCACATTCCTGAGGAGACACTTAAGGGCTCTATCACTGTTTTCTCTTTTTTTTTTTTGACCCATGTCAGTACAACCTCCCGGCTATGAAAATGGAAGCTCTCTTCTGTTATTTATGAAGCCTGTCGTCTCAATGGATACCATGTCTCAGCTTCACAAAAGTGCATTATTCTCAGAAAATTCTTATTAGATCGATTTCAGCAGCCCTGTCCTCGTCTCCTTCTCTAGTTACCAGTTCAGGAGGGCCAAACAATATTAAATCTGTTCAATGAGTCAGTAGCAAATCTGTGTTTCTTAATTTAAACTGACAGGAGAGCAGCACTGAGTATTTCTCGTGTTCTTTGTTGGGTAGGTTCATAGTTGAGTTTTTGTAAATAACGGTAATAAATTCTTAGCTTTTCAACTACATTTTAATGTACCTATTTCTTTAAATAATTTTGAGTAAGTACAGGGTAAATATATGGATATTTGCAGTTTCTAATAAAAACATGCACGAAATTTTAACTCTCAAAAAATCAAAATTACCTTGGCAGTATTGACAGTCTTCCAAATGATGAATGACCATCAGTGGCTTGTTACTTTATTAATAATAATAAAACACGTAGTTAGATCATTTGACAAGTATGCAAGTGGGTGATTTTACTAGCAGACTGGAAAAGGTAAATTACATTTCATTTTATGTTAACCCACAGTAAAAGCATACAGACGTTCCATAAAGAATTACAGACATTTTTGAGCAAGGCAAAAGAACATAGTTCCTTCATAAAAGAAAGAAAGAGAGAAATACAGTTTCTATATCTAAATAGGTTTTCTAAAGTAAAACATTCTACAAGAAAGAAACAACAGTGTCATCATCATTTCATTCCTAGTTAGTACATAATCGAACTGAAGAGGTATTTAATACTGCTTAGGTGTGAAGTTCTCCATGATGAAGAAACTAAAAATAATCTGTATAAATTGGAATAAAATAATTTTTATAAAATTGGGTTTATCATCAAATACTTGTATGTTTTTAAGCTTTCTTGAACAGATATGCAGTAATTTTTTTTTCCTGTAAACAGTTTGATAAAGTATCAACATTTTATATTTTTGGGTATCAAAACACAAAACAATCCTGTGCATTTTCTCCTGTATTTTTTAAACTACTGTTACTGTTCAGCAAGTCAGTTACTAATGTTTGATCTGCTATCACTGCCAAGAACGGGTCAGTTTATTGCCTTTTATTTTAAAAATAATTTGCCTTCAATTTAACAATAGCTCATGCTATACTATTATGGTCTAAAATGAACTGTAAAAGAGATTTAAATGAGTATTGTTATGAATTCTCAAATATATTTTCAGCTGAATCCCAGAGAAGATTCAGATTGTAACTTTCCTTTCTACCAGGATAGTGAGAAACTGTGAGTACATCGTGCACATACGTCAACTAATAAAGTGTTGGGGAAAACATCAGAGGCAGATCACCATGCAAGAGCAAATGTAACTGATTTCCAGCTGTTAACTAAGGAATTAATCAGAAGTACATGATATTAAGAAAAAAAATGTATTTTTGAATTATAATATCTACTTATCATTGCTTATTGAAATGACAACACTATTATAGTGACAAAGAAATGACAGCATTAAATGCAGACTTTCCTATCAGCCCATGATGTTTCTTCAGAGTCGCAAGACCCCTACAATGGCTTTTATTTACAGACACAAAATCTGTTTTATTTAACTGGGTGGTCTGCAGATCAGCTGTCATGGTGTTTCTTTGTTCTGTTTCATTATAGTATATTTAGGCATGACTGACTAACCACTTTGTCTTTCAAACTATTTTTTAATGTCTTACCTTTTTTTCGCTTGATAAAGCCCTTCTTCATAAGTTTGTACCCAGGTAATTTCATCTCCCCACCCTAGAAATATAACAAAAGGATTAACTGGTGGCCAGGCAAGTAACTCAGAACAAATTCCTTTTTTTATGTCTATCAATAGTTGTACACAAATAGGATTTGAGTTCTTTAGCCAAATGTTCCCAAACATTGTGGATATACAAATTCTACATCTCCTGATAGGTGCACTGGAAGATTAAACACAAACAAACAAACAAAAAACCCAAACCCCCCAAAACCTCAGCTGGTTGCATATCCAGTTCAAGTCCTTTGACAAACCTGTTAAATATCTTTCTAAATACTCAGAGGTCCCTAAATCAGCACCCAAATCCTTTATATCTTTATATTGTCTGCTCCGTATTTCATGTAGACCCTGGGGCTTAAAGAGAAAGTTGGCTTATAAAGTTAGAGAGAAAGATAAAATATGACAGCTCAAATAAGATTGACTTTAATGTGAATGTCATTAGAACAGTCTGCGGTTATAAACTTAACTCCTGAGTAATGAATTTCAATCCCTGGAGTTGCAAGTACTTAATTTAATTAAATAATTTAATAAAAGAATGACTGTTAAATAAAAATCTCCACCAAAACAGAATCCTAATGAATCATCAGGTTCATAGCTCATCCATAGCTGGTGATACACTGATCTCCAAAAGCAAATTGTCTAGTTGGTTTCATGCCTTCAGATCCCAAAGATGCCGGCCCCTGTGTAGCAGATCCCTGCCTCCCAGACAGTGTTGCTCCTTTCAGGAC
Source organism: Phoenicopterus ruber ruber (assembly GCA_009819775.1). Taxonomy (NCBI): domain Eukaryota; kingdom Metazoa; phylum Chordata; class Aves; order Phoenicopteriformes; family Phoenicopteridae; genus Phoenicopterus; species Phoenicopterus ruber. The sequence goes on from CM020216.1 coordinate 33,671,406, forward strand.
GGCCCTCATCCAGCTTCTGGACCTGGACCAGCTTAAGGCTCCATTTCTTCTGCACTGCCTGGACGGCACTTGGACCAGACCGGTTACGTGGAAGTTTGCTGTTAGCTTTCTCACGGGACAATTTCTTGCGACGCTACTAGGTCATCTCCTCTTTCAGGAGAATGATTTCGATTAGAGATCTGTCTGGTTGATGCTGGGATTCTGGCGTGTTGACCAGTGCGCTCCCAGCCCTGGCTGAAGTCAACTGCTGCCGCAGGTAACTGCGCAGAGGAGGCAGCTACGGTCATTTTACTGCAGGTTCAAGTATTCCCCTTTGATCTGTGAAAATTACAGGTAAAGCGCTCAAGGCTCTACAGCATCCCAAAAGGCCTGAAATCAGAATTAGAAAACTGACACTTGCTTTCTGTGACTATTTTTTTCAGAATTGCCAGAATGGAAGGGATTTTGTTATCTTTTCATGCATTTAGGCTTAGTGGGAAAAATAAATCCTGATCTAGGAAGATAAACAATAGATACCAGACTAGGTATAACCTTTCTCCAGGGATACCACTTACAAGAAGTGATTTGCAATTTCTCTTTGCTTAGTCCAGGTGTTGCATGATTTTGTCTTAGGTATACAGTCCCTTTGCATACGGAAAAATATTTATCCTTGTTCCTGTTATTTTGTGAGGCCTTCCGACTGCCCAATAATATTTTTCTTGCATAGGGACTAACTTCAAAACTTCAGTACAATTCCTGCAAATGTTTTTTTTCCAGCATTTCTTCTTTCGCTGCCCAGATGCCCCCTGAGTAATTGGCCTCAGACGGGACCTCTGTGGCCGGCGGGGCTTTGCCAGGGCTTTGTATGGGAAGACCTCAGAGGTGAGCTGTGGGGTCTGCAGGCTTTGCACAGCTTGCAGAAGAGGTCAGGGAAGGAGCTGGAGATTTTTTGGGGTGAATAGGCCTGAAAGGAGAAGGAAGATGGAGAAGAGGAAAAGACCCCAGTAAGCCATTTCTCTGCTTGTATTTCTAAGGATTGATCAGACATAAATAACTTAAAATAGGGTCTTTAGTTAACATTCAGGTTGAAAATTATGCACTGCAAGGAAGTGAATTATTCACTGCAAAGCATCACTGTGACTATTTGACGAAAAAAGAAAAAGATGTCTACCTAGAAAAAGCCACCAGCGGCTCAAACTGTTGTTCTGTGTATAAAAATGGGTCCGTAAAAAAATTGTTCCGTAGGAAGTGACGTTATGAAACTGTGTTTCAGTAGTTAGTAAGTTACCATAACAAAATATCTTTTAACTGGTAAATGAAATATTTTTTCACTGATAGTCCCACAAGTGCATCCTGATTTGAGAGACTTAGTTTAGGTTATTGGCTTCTACTAGGTCACTGTGAGTTATATCAATTTTGCAGGTTGTATGAGGCCCTCAGCCATATCCTTAAGAACAAACGGATGAAGTGACATGGAATAAGAAGATGCACTGCTTAGAGTGTCACTTAACACTAGAGAAACACACCTCAGTAAGTATATATGTGCTTTCAGGTATATTCTAAATAAAAATATTTGCTGACCTATATGGGAAGATGAGGAGATAACCGCATAAAGTAAATATACAGTACCTCTTGACAGTGTCTGAGGTGCTCTTTTTTCCTTTTTGATTGCCATCGCAAGGTTGGAAGAGACTGCAATTAGCAGGAGGGACAAGGCCAATGTGGAATGGAGCATTATTTCTTTCAGAAGATCTCTTTCAACGCAGCAAGGAAACTGGAAAACAAAGCAACAGCTTTAGTCGCATGGATTTGTCACCTGGTGCAGTGCAAATCAATGTGTTAGTGGTATCCTAATAATCTATACTACAGAGACAATTTGGGTTATTTCTAGAAATGCCTTTCTTTGTGAGAAAAGTGCAAGATGGAGGTGCTTCATTTTATCATGCAGCACTGCTTTCAGCTGTCGAAATTAGGCTGCAGAGGACAGTTCTCACTGCAAGTGTGATCAGGGGAACAAAGTTCATTTCAGTTCATTTCTGGTCACCCAGCATTTGATTCTTATGAACTAGTACGATGTTGTAATACTGGATTATGAAAATTTCAAGACAGTGTTACTTCTTGTTCCTTCTGCTAGTTTTTTAATTTCAGTGAAATGTAACATCACGGGATCTTTTTCATGGATAGTAGGTTTTTTGGTCAAAAGGTGTCTTATGATATCCTCCATAATAAAATAAGAAAATTGACAAATATTTGCTTCCAGGTATAATACATTTTAAATCAACACATCCCTCCAGAATGTTGAAATTGCCATCGTTTTTTTAGCCTGCATTCTGTGAACCAGAATGTTAAAGATGATTGTGGAGTAATGTCAAAGAATTTTCCAGCTGTTTCTCACAATGAAAACTCAAAAAATTTCCCCATTCTTCATGGCATTTTTAAACTGATTTTCAGCCCAAGTCCTGCTTAATAAAACAATCTATCTGTGCTCCTGGCTGTTTCAGTATTCTGAAGGTGTTTGCTTCTCTTCCTGACAAAGAGCATTGTAAGAAATTCAGTAACTTCTGGTCTTCATAAAAGTCAGAGAACAAAAGTGGTAGTTGAGGAAAGGCATTATGAAGCCTTTTTTTTTTTAATTGATAAGTCTTCTTTCTGCCTGGTACAATCATCTTCAGGCATTAAAGCTCTGACAGTCAGGTGGATACTTGATGATTTGAACTAAGTTAAGAAATATAATGCATGTAGCCCAGGATACCACCCAGTTGGCTTATCATTTCTTGCTGGAGATTCCACTTTTCAGAGGCTGAGCTTTAGGAGTTACCAGGATGACCTGCTGAGAAAGTGCTTTGACTTAAATATACAAAAAAAATAATCCCCTAAAGCACTTGTGCCTGTATTGATAAAGAAAATTTCAAACTTGAATTTAAAAGTAATATCTAGTATGGAATTACAGCCCTGAGCACTGGCAAAAGAAGATGCTTCATGCTTCTTAGAACAGAGAGGCATGAAAAGCGCAGCAGCTCTTATCCTTACCTTAATGAATTCCTCAACATTACTAACATTACTGTTAACAGTTCAGTTTCTAGTGATCAAATTCAAATACTGCTGCCAGTAGCTGGCAATCTCAATATAAGAAAAGTATTCTACTCAAGTGACTGGAGAAAAATTTGCACATTAAAATGTGCAAAATTTTAGAAAAAATGAAGTATCATAGTAAGAATTCTATATTTCTGAAGGTTGCTAAAATAATGAATATGTCTATCATAACATTTTTCTGCTCAATCTTGTCCACAACAGTTCCCTTTCCCCCACGTGGCATCACAACTCTAGAACTGTTCTTTGTTTCACGTACTTTCCTCCTTAGGCTCATTCATGTTAGCTATTGTTGATTGAGTCTTAGAAGGGAGTTTCCTTCGGAGCTTATTGATTATGCCCATTAATTTGATGATTGGAGATTACGGATGTTTAATAAGAAAATGTGAAGTTTCCCAGTGTTTTCTAAGGAGAGACTATAACTTTTAGTTAAGTCTGAGGGATGAGGATTTTTTGGTAATAAAAATTCCATTTGAATTTTCCCCATGTTTGTGCAGACCACTAACTTCAATCAGCAAAAGCAGATCGTTGCACCCTACTACTATACTCTTGACAAATGAGTATTTGTAGCAACTCTATGTGAAAGTTAGTAATTACCTTTAGTATCAGTTTACCTATTAGATGTTAACACTAAAATCTAGCATTTATATTAATGTGTTAAAACGCTATTTAAACATAAATAGTTATGGCTTTGAAATCACACCAGATAATGTCTCCATAAAGCAGGTATGGAAAGCGTGAATCAGTTCTTTCTTTTATGATGTAGTCATGAAAAAATCAAAGTGTAAATCTCTTCAAGTCACAAGATTAATTATCTGAAGCTTAAATAATTGATTATCATCTTATTGAAAACCAATAGGGTTTTGGAAGGATAATTTATGAAGCTGTAGCTGGAGGCAGTTTAAATTCAATATTCTGAATTTTTGATGTTACATGATCCAATGTTAGTTAATTGATTAAGAGAAAAATGACAGCCAACACCATATAAATTGCCTTCATCTCTCTGTCAGAACAAATGTTTTGCTAGCTAATCTCTAAGCATCTATCATTTGTCTTTTTTGTATAACTAGGCTTGTAATGCATTTGTCAACCAAACCTCATTGCTGTATTAAAGGAAAGTTAAGAACAAGAAATACTTTCTCACCAGCAGCGATCAATTCTCCTGATGGAAGGTCCTTTTCCTGGAACTGGTCAGTTAAAAATCAGTGTGATTTAAGCACAGAACACCTGAGCTGCCCAGGTCTCTGTGTTGCAACAACAGCACATTCACCTGGGAAAAAATGAGAGGAACCTTTTAGCTGAAAACCAAATTCACGTGTTTCTACCCTCCCCCTTCCTTTTCTGCCATCCCTCCAACTTTCGCTTTTGTGAGTTCCCATGCTGTACACTGAATCCTTGGATTTCTCTTCATCTTGGCTTGTATCGGGTGTCTTGTATGAGGATTGGAAATAAATAGTGGCTTATGTGTCTGCTACTTCCCCCCTCAAACAGTTTCAGCCTGGCTTACGTCCAGTGAAAAAAGAAACCACCAATGAAAGCTGGAACTGTAGGTGCTTTTGTTCCCAGTGAATGGCTGGGTTCACTGGTGCTTGAAGACAGGTATGAACCTAATAGGAAGATACAAGGGTTACTTTGTGCAGAGGAATGTAATTAACAAATAAAGGCAACTGGTTTTTGAGGGGGAAATGAAATTCTTTTTATTTAAGGAATATGGTTTAAAGTGTCCGATTATTGCTTCTGTGACTTGTAGTTTAAAAATGGTCTGATTCTTTGGACATGATGTTTGATATAATTTTCACCTAACTTGACTAATACAGAAGTCCTTTACTCTTCGTCTCTACACAAAGAAGGAATTGGATCACCTTTTCCCTCCTCCTTGGATAGCTTTTGCAAGGGAATTGGAAGCAATCCTCTTGGTTCTTCCTCTCCCATGTATTTGTTTATGCAGACTGTATGGTTACTCTTTTTCCTCCTCCTTTTCATGTAAAGTCTGAATTCTTATTTATCTTTGATATTGATCTATTGATGTTTGTTGTCGCTGACATATATATGATTAATGATGTACGGTTCTTGTATTATGTATTATCAACTATTTTGGTACCAAAAAGTGCAAAATGTCACTTTCTGTATTTTTAGTGCTGAGTTATCTTTAACATTTGTAGCGGAGAGTTCAAACTTGTATTTCTAGTTAAAAAAGTATACTAATTGTATTTAAATACAATTAACTCAGCTGCTCAGAGTCTAGTTGGAGGTCTGTGGCTAGTGGTGTCCCCCAGGGGTCAGTACTGGGGCCAGTCTTGTTCAATTTATTCATCAATGACCTGGATGAAGGCACAGAAAGTTTGCTGGTGACACAAAACTGGGAGGACTGGCTGATACCCCAGAAGGCCGTGCTGCCATTCAGCGAGACCTGGACAGGCTGGAGTGTTGGGCGGAGAGGAACCTCATGAGGTTCAACGTGGGTAAGTGCAGGGTCCTGCACCTGGGGAGGAATAACCCCATGCACCGGTACCGGTCAGGGCCTGACCTCCTGGAAAGCAGCTCTGTGTAGAAGGACTTGGGAGTCCTGGTGGATGACAAATTCACCACGAGCCAGCAATGTGCCCTTGCGGCCAGGAAGGCCAACGGCATCCTGGGGTGCATTAAGAAGAGTGTGGCCAGCAGGTCGAGGGAGGTTCTCCTCCCCTTCTACTCTGCCCTAGTGAGGCCCCATCGGGAGTCCTGTGTCCAGTTCTGGGCTCCCCAGCTTAAGAAAGACGAGGAGCTACTGGAGAGAGTCCAGTGGAGGGATACAAAGATGATGAGGGGAGTGGAGCATCTCTCCTGTGGGGAAAGGCTGAGGGAGCTGGGGCTGTTCAGCCTGAGGAGGAGAAGACTGAGAGGGGACCTCATCAATGCTTATAAATATCTCAAGGGTGGGTGTCAAAAGGATGGGGCCAGACTCTTTTCAGTGGTGCCTAGTGACAGGACAAGGGGCAACGGGCACAAACTGGAACATGGGAAGTTCTGTCTAAATATGTGGAAAAACTTCTTTCCTGTGAGGGTGACAGAGCCCTGGCACAGGCTGCCCAGGGAAGGTGTGGAGTCTCCTTCTCTGGAGATATTCAAAACCCGCCTGGATGCAGTCCTGTGCAGCCTGCTCTAGGTGACCCTGCTCTGGCAGGGGGGGTGGACTAGATGATCTCCAGAGGTCCCTTCCAACCCCTACCGTTCTGTGATTCTGTGATTCTGTGAAATCCATAATATGCTTAGCTCCTGGAATGGCTGAAAAAGAAAGGAATGTAGGTTGGTTACAAAAGAAATGCAGGTGGATATTTAAATCAAAGTGCTATATCACATTTATTCATTTAAATTTTAAGCAAATAAAAAATACTATCTGAAGTAAAACCAAGGATGATTTAAAGAACCTCCATCCATCCAAGCTATCCATCCATATCTCTGCATCGAAGCTTTGGGTTTTCACATAGAAATTCCAGGCACTGAAGCTTTAATTCTTCTTACTCTTCAACTAATTACAGATCATTAAGTAGTTAGAAATATAGAAATTTTCCAAGTGGACTGAAGTGTATTGCTGCTCAACCCTGAGATACTGTGTTCTTCAGCGCTGGGATATTGTGTTTTTCACTGCACAGGTTTCTTATTGTAAGGAGTAAAGGGGTAGACATTCAATAAAATAGATTAAAATTAGTGCTGACCTACCTGCAAGTGCCCTTTGGCAGGATGATGTTCAGCAATTTATCCTCTGTGCTCTATATTTGAAGATAGAATTTCAGCCTTTGTCCATCTTGCCACGCAGAGGTTGTCAGTCCTGGTCAAATAGACCTTGTCAAGGTTTAATACTGGAAGAAAATGACTGTAATACTTTATAAATCCAAGCTGGATGCCTTCGCTATACCTATTCAGTCACCTCTTGTTAGGCTTGACCTTATCAGCTCTGTCCATTTTCTTCTGCATGTGTTCAGCATCCACACCTGAACCAAGCATGAAGCGAGAGCTCGTGCTAGCAGAGATGCCTTCCACCCCAGCCACCAGCTGCGCTGCCTGACATTCAAATCACCGACCTGTGCAGCAGCAGTTACCAGCCAAATATTGAATCTGTGCACTGAGCACACGTTTCTGCATTCATTCATTGAACTAGCGTGCTCTCTTTCGTTGAACTCGGCCAGCTTAGTTGTCAGGGTAATGTGGGCGGAAGGTGTTTCCATTTTTCTCTTCCAATCTAAAAGATCCATTTTGGAGGTACAGGTAACTATGGGTTAACTACGCATATACAGTTCTATCCAGGTCAAAATTAGGAAAAGTAAGAATTAGCTAAATACAGGGCAGAGCAAGGCAGCAATAAAGCATGTGAAGAGGATAGACTTAGAAAGAGAAAGGCATTGGAGAACAACTGACACTTGGAATCGCTTGCCGTTGCTTTTGTCAGAGTCATGCAACAGGAGATCTAGGTACCTGTCAGCCCATTTCTGAAATGCAAAACTGACTTTTAAATTTTGCTTTACACAGTGCTGCACAAATGCTAATTCAGAAAAAAACCCAACCCCACTGTATCGATCGATTCCCTGACCTCACCCTTCCTGTGACCTCATGAGTGTTTGTTCTGGCGCAAGGCAGGGGATACCCTGATGTAAGGAACAACAAGTTGATCAGGGTGTAACAGGACAATCCCATGTGACATTTACTCTCACTTATGCATAAGTTTAAATTAAAGTGATCATGGACCAACTGTGTAAGAGAAACACAATATATTCATATAAAATTTTACTGAGTTAAAGCCTAGACAAAATACTTACCTGGGTAAGTTGCACAAAATCTTCAATGTCAAAAGTAATACCATGGTGATAACTCTGTAGACAGAAAAGCCAGTCTTCAAACTGAAGTAGCTTGCCGCAATCCGCAGCACGAGTCAGTGACAGAGGATGAGCATTGCTACTGGTGTAAACAGTCTTTCCTATCCCCAGGCTGCAGAGATCCCTAGGCCTAGGTAGCTCAGCTTACCATGTCTTTTCCAGTAGTTTTTGGACAGGTACGGCTTGCTTACGTGATTCAGTTACAACAGTGTAATGAGCTACTCTGCGTCCGCTGAGCTGCAAGAACTGTCTGCTCTGTGGCCCACGAGCACGAGTTGCCTCGGTTAACGTGATAACCACATCAGACTTGTTAACCTGTGGGAACTTATTTGTTTGAGCCCTTAAGCTGAGTAGAAATCTGAATTTGCTGAGTGCACAGTATGAAAATTCATAGTATGAGAATAGAAGATAAAAGATAAAAGTCATCATATGAGAGAATTTCTAGAGAAAAAGATCCCACAGTGACACATCTTTACTCTGTGTGGTTTCTCCTGGGTTATGTCTTCTCCTCATGAGGGTAAGTGTGAAATCCCCTGAATTACAGCAGGCTCAGTAGAAGAAACCCCTATTATAAGTAAAAAAAAGTATATTCAATTAAAACAAAAATTTTCACTTTTGCTTTTGACTATCAACAATCTCCTCTTTCAGTACTTGCAGAACTGAAACACTCCTGTCTGATACCTCCTCTCTGCTGCTCCTGTCTCTTTGGGTCCCACGGGGACTGGCCTCTTTCTGCGCTCAGGGGAGGGTATGAAGGGCATGATGATGTGAAGCACATCTCCACTACAGTAATAAAAAGGAACATTAAGACCCTTTAAAAAGCTTTTTTTCTGTTTTAGCATCTACGATGTAGACACTTTGTTGGGTCTATCAGTCAAAGTATCCTAATTTTGTAAGCGTTACAGCTTAAGAAGAAAGAGTGGAGCAGGCCTGGTGAAATGTGTTGGAAGAAGCCTGCTGGCCACGCTGTCTGCTGCTGCAGGCAGGCTGGTCTCGCTGTGGGAAACCAGGGAAGACTTCCAGCTCAGTTGCATTAAACTCTGACCGCATTTTTTCAGCAGATGAAAACAAATGGCTTGACCCTTTGTTTTGTAAGCCCGGCAGTATCAGCTCCCTCCTTTATGACAGTAAGACAAAAGGCTCTGGGTTTAAAAAGAGAAGCAAAAATGCACTAGCGTCACTGACGGAGGAAAGAAAAGGGAATGAAGGATTCAGGTTTCGGTGATGAGTTACCCCCGTATAAAAGATTTCCTTCTTTTTCCTTGTGAGTTGTTCTACAAAGGTCCTAGCATCAAGACGGGTGTGGATTTTTGATGGTGCTGCTGCTTGTTTTTATTTGGACCACACTGTGCTGAAGCCAGGGAGTGAAATTCCCTGCCCCATGGAAGTCAGTTGGCTTTTGCTTGGATGGTGCTAAAATTTTCCCCTGGAGTTTTAAAGATTGCTACTTGTGCGAGGCATTGACTTTCAGGAGGCACTTGAGCAACCTGGGAACCTGCTAGTAAACTGGGACACTCAACTCTAACCTTAGTGGGGTTAATCTTATTGCTATGGAACTCTACGCTCAGTGTATAGTATGTGTCCAGTCACTTTTTGGTTCATTGGTACCTTGGAGTGGTATGGCGGGGCAGAAATAACCATTACACCCTCCTGAAACAGTATGTCCTGTGCAAGTCACAAAGCTCCTCGAAGCCTGACCACCCCTCTTGCATCCACCTTTGGGCAGGCAGAAACTGAGGCCCATTGGCTGAACTTCCCACAGCAGCAGCTCATTCGCCCATGTGGAGCTCAGCTGTGGTCCTGCACGGCGGAGCGTGTCCGCCTTGGGAAAGCAGCAATTACAAAAGCTGTCCTTGTTCTTCATCCTATCCAGTGAACCAAGCTGTAGGGAACACCTCTCCTGCTTTGGACAGGCAAGATACCAGCCAAGGTCAGGCAAGTTATTAGGCTGATAAGATGAATTCTCAAGCTCAACTACCTTCACAAAAAACAAACCACAACCCACCAGGGCAAAGACTCGCAGAGGGTAATACCATTGCTTGTTTCACTGCATCAGTAACTAAGATGGCATGAAAATTCATTTGTAATATGCACCTACTACATTATCCTTACAATTTTAATTGCACAGGTGTATGTGTGGAAAGACTTATAATGAATTAAGTGATGATGGACAACATTGCAACGTTTGACTCTTAGAGTTTTTTTACTTTGGAGAGTTGATATCATAGAAAGTTCCTAGTTCTGCTTTTAAAAATTCTGTGATGCCTTTGTACGGATATTAACCAGGGCACAATGGTAAGTAGATTTTTCTTCTTTGTTTTTGAACCTGCTAAAGATAACTGTCTTAAGAATGTATGTAACTCAAGTGTATGCTGGAGCAAGCGGAGATTTTCAGTAGTGCCATTTTTCAAGGCCTTATGAAAAGAAAATCTTCAAAACACCAGAAGGCCTTTTGTTTTTAAATATTACAAAGGAAAAGTCCCTTGACAGTCGGAATGTTTTTTTCTCTGTCACAATATAGATGTAAATATAAGTAGTTTTATTTCACCCTGGCATTCTGAAAGCTTTTTTTGCCTTGTTATAATTCTTCTGTTAAAAGTTTGATTTACTTCTGACTCATTACGCCATAACATTGAGGTGAGCTGTGTTAGTTCAGAGAAAAGCTAGTGATTACAATGAGTTTTAAAGGCTTTACCTCAGTAGGCTGCTTCCGTACAGGTAGGCACGTCAGCAGCCCTTGGTGGCAATGAGAATATGGCTGTGGCCCCCAAAGAGCTGCCGTGGGAAGCAGTGAGCGGGGACTGTTGGGCTGTGCCGGAGGTGTCTGTGAGTGAAGGCTGGTCTGCTGGTGCTGCTTGCTCAGTAGGAGTGCTGCCATGTATTTTAACTGTTGGAATAAAATAAAACAAAATAAAATATAAACTAAAATAAATAGGAAGGGAAGGAGGAGAAGGGAAGGAAGGGAAGAAGTTGGTCATGGAGACCAATCAGCAGACCTGAGGACAGGGAAACTCAGATTCACAAGGGTACGTAGGCGCTGTAGTTAATTGCCTTTGCTTTGGCAGTGAAGCTCCTCAGGCAGCCAAGGCGTTGCCACCAGCAGTGGTCCTGCAGGGCTGAGCAGCTTTGGGCTGATTTCTGGGTGAGGTCAGCGAGGGGTCCCACAGTACCTGTGCCTGTGCCCAGGTCTGGGAAAGGGCTTCATCGAGCAGACGGGCTCTCATAACGATTGCGCGCCGCCAACCTGGTCCCCAGGTACGTACGTGCCAGGATGACACTGGAGGATATGCTTTCTGCCTGCGTGTGTGGGTTTCCTTGAGCAGACAATTTTTAAATACCAATTCCTTCTGTGCATTTAATCCTATGTTACTATCTTTAGGAAGCATTTTGTACCAATATGATGATAAATTAATTCTCAGGTATACAGCAAGTTTTTCAGTTCAGCACAGAAAAAAAGGAGGTGGCAGTTATCAGAGTGACATATCTGGCTGCATGAATCCTGGAGCACTTGCTCAGTTATTATACTACCTTTCTAGGATGTGATATTATAATATTTTGTGTCCACATATATCCTTTCAACATGCTTGACCCCTTTAAATGATATACAAACCTGACCACTGTCTAGCAAGTGATGTACAAGGCTTGGCAGTGAAATCCAGCTGTATCTGCAGGACAGTGGACTAAATCCTGATGAGAAAGCTGTCTTGTAACTCCCCAATTTGGAACAACATGTACGTGAATATAAATATGGTTCTCATATGAAATGTCCATTCATGAAAATATAAATAGGCAGCTCATAATAATCCTCGAAACAGGACTTTAGGATTAAAAAGTGTTGACGGCAGGAAGCTGGGGAGTCCTTGGGTCTGCCTTACCTAAAGATGGTACCTCCAGCTAGTGCTCACTAGCAGCAAGACTGATCATCATAGGCTGATTTGGAGGGTTAAACACTCGCTGTTGATCTGCTTCCCCAGATAGGGAGGTTGCTGATGAAGTTCTTACTCTGTCCAACTCTGCCTTAGCTCGTGTGTGAGAAAGGGATGAGATCACAGCTCCTGTGACAGCTGTAATTCAGCGTCATTTCTGCAACACCTATGGATAAATCTGCAAAAGACTTTTACACATGCCCAATGTGCCTTTGCAAATCAATACAAAATTCATTAGGAGATTACACAGACACAATATCCAAACAAATTTTAAACTGAACAATGTCAGAAAGCTTCACAGAGCACATATTTTCATGGGTGAGAGGTACTTCTGGCTCCATCACAGATTATTGGTGTGCAGTGAGTCTGGACCTCAGGGCACAATCAAGCAGCACATAGTACCAGAGCTGAGAACTACGCTTCGGACTTAGAGTGCTGAGCATGAGCTTTCACTGCCAAACAGAAAAATGAATAAATGGAAAAACCCTGCAAGTGTCTGTTGGGTTTAGGTTTTGACTGACAGCCAAAAATCATCATTAGAAAATTTCTGGTTCATTCAATAAAGCCATTTAAAGAAATCTAGACATGACATGCTGCTTTGTTTCTGTGTGTGTCTTTCAAAACAGTCACTATAGTGGAAGTGTTGCTTCTGGTATTACAAGCTGATTCACAACAGATGCACTTCACCCCCCCCCCCCGCCCCCTTCCTAAAAGCAGAGCTCTAGGTAACACTCAAGTGAACAAACTACTCCAGTGTTGCCCGAGCCCCAGTGGTTTGCTTCCACTGGACCACTGTGCTTTTTTAGCTTTGTATTCCTGTAAAGACATTGTTATGGAACATAAGCATAGTAATATAACTAGAAAAACATTTATTGAATTAGCTTTTACAGTGGTTTATACTGGCTGCAAACCATATTCTCTACTTCCCAGGCCAATGTCTGTGCTTTCACTTCTAAGCCTTCATCTTATTCCAGTACTGTCACCTCCAACCCCCTCCAGTGTTTTCTCTACTTTTTTGGGACACTCTGGCTCCTCGTCCTTAAACTGCCCTGGGGTACAGTCCCTGGAAAACCTGGTTCCAGGCTTAATCGACAGCTTGCTGTCAGCTGCTCTGCAGCTCTGTGCCTCTGTGAGTCACTGCTGTCTATTGGCTTCCACTTCCTAAGCAGATTATTTTCCTGCCCTCCAGGCTTCTCAAATTTCCCAGCCACTTTTATAGATATAAAGCTTTAAGGACTGACAGGGGAAAAAATGTAATTTATTATTTTTCATGAATTTTGCTGAGATTTACAGAATAAATGTGTTTTGGTAAATAAAAGGAAACCAACACTGGATGTTGTTGGCTCTTCCCTTCCGTCCAAAAGTACAAACTGTTCTGGACAGTATATTTAATGCCACGTGAGCTCTGACAGGCAGAGCTTGCCCTTCCACCAGCAGATCTTCCTCTTACACTGTGGTTCTAGCCATACAGTTTTCAATCCACTAGGCTTCTGCTAAAGAAAAGCCATGTTTATTTAGATCCCGGCATCTCTTCATCGGAATATCAGTGCAGAACAATGGCAGGTGGAAGCCTTGGAAGCCATTCTGGCCTCCCGAGCTCCTGGTGCACCCCAGGGCACGCACTGCCAGCCAGGAGGAGGGGTACAGCGCACTCCTTGCCCGTGGCTGGGCAGATCCCGACTGCTGCGAAGGAGCACAAAGGGTGGCCACTTACCTGTTTTTATTTTGCCATCTCAGAAGAGTCCCTTGGAAACAGGTTTCCAAAGAGACCTGGTACAGGTACAGCTCTCCAAGCTGTTTTCTGTTTGCAGTCTTCCATTAGAAAAGGTGAGAGTTGTACGTCCTGCAGCCTGTAAGTCTGGAGCACAGCAGATAAGCCTGGAAGTATTGTGCGTTCTCAGGCCTCTTGGTTTTCTCCCCACCAGCAGACTCTGCCTACGCGTAGGGTTGTGTTTGATTTGGTGATATGGCAGAAGAGGGACGGGGGGTAGCTGCAATGAGCCTTTCCCCAAGGCTTTGTTGGACCTCGGTTGGCACGAGGACCTGCAGAAGGTCCTTGTCTTCCTCTGCTCCGGCTCCCTCTTGCTGGACACTGGGCAGCTGCACGCTACTGTGCTCTACCATCATGGGCACGGCAGGGAAGAGGGCAGGGACTGCGAAGCGCGGCCCAGGCGGCTCCGGTCTGTGCATGGTGCATGAGAATCAACAGCTTCGTGTTGAGTCTCTTCTCGTACAGTGATCTAGCAAGCACGTACGCGTCAGGGAATCGCATGCGGCAGGCAGTAACTAAGCATTTCTGGTCAAGTGCATGTTTTCTCTATTTTCAATCTTACTGCTTCAGCTGTGGACAAATACCTTCCTCCTCAAAGTGTACATCATCTTATAGAGCTATAAAACTTACAGAAATCATTTTTTAGCCAACCTGAATAGAGAGTATGATTTCTTTATTTCAATAGATTATGAGGTCTTATTTAAATTGTGAGTTGAGAAAATGATATTTAGGATTTGTTTTGCCTTCAGAGTGATAAGTTTTCAATTTTTTTAATACTTGCAATGTCTTGTGGAGGTATATTTGTAAAAGCTGTTGGAATGGCTCAATAAGTCTTCAAGGAACCTGAACTAATTTGAGATCTGACTTGATTATATTTCTGGATGATGTGATTTTTAATAGAATAATAACGCTTGTGGTGTTTGGGTTCCATAAATGACTTGCTGAAATATCAAAATCTAAAGAAAATTAAATGCAAACACCACTGTAGTTGGAGGCTTTGGGTGGGATTTCTGTAGAGCAAATATGATCTTTCAGTATTTATAGTTATACAACCCTTTAAGTTTATTGATGTGGTCGATAAGCCAAGAATTTGATCGTTCCCAATGCCTCTAGTTGGCAGTGTTGCATTACTAATAGCAAAAGGACAAACGTTTTTATTTTAACTTGCTGGATTCCAGTGATAAGTTCAGAATACAAATCATTTAATTATAAAAGTGATTGCATATAAAAATTCACAAAGAGTGGAAAAACAGTTAAAAATCAATTTTGAAAAATCAGAATGCCCTTTTTTTTTTTTTTTTTTTTTTTTTTAATTTATGTGCACATAAAGCAATTTGAGAGAGGACAGGGGTAGAAACCCAGACCAGATTTTAAGGAAGAGAGCCAGGAAATTCAGCATGTGTTTTGGAAGAGATTGAGAGCTCAGAAATATTCAATGAAACTTTCTGACTGCCACAAGAAATGAAAAGCGGCTGCATTCCCCTACAGTCAGAGTGTCCCAATAAAGACTTCACAAGCAAGAATGCTCTCCAGAAACACATTGGACTACTTTGCTGCAGCTGTGAGAGTGAGTCAACCAGGCATCTGTTGAAAGAGATGCCTGTTGCTGCAATGTTTTTGTGATGTTTTCCTGCAGTGACATCACTGTATCTGCTTTAAAACGTAATACCATCTAAAAATCAAAAGACATTGTGTGCTGTAAAATGAGAGTGTTTACAGTATCTTTCAGTGTTTAAGATTTCTGTACAGGTATTTAACTTTTACTGTAATACGGGGTTTATCTCAGGGCTTGCTTCCACGAAGGACTGACGCAAGAGGGCATGAGAGCAACTCAGTATCTCTCAGCTTTTTTCTCCCTTTTTACTCTCTGTTCTTCAGCCAAACCTTGATCCTGCAAGTTTTTGAGTCCTTGGCCCCATTCCAGCACAGCACTTGATACATATTTAACTTTAGGCACATTAGCAACCCCATTGATGTCCATAGGGCCACTCATATGCTTAAAGTTAAGCATGTTCTCGAGTGTCTATACTGGATCAGAGAATATGGGATTGAGGTCTCTGGCAAGCCTCCAGGAACGCTTCTCCTAAAGAAGCCAGACAAGCTTCTCTTCTGATGCGGACCTGTCCTGGTGCAGCCATGTTTATCCCCAACAGCCCGTTGCCAGAAAGGGGCTCTAGCTGGTCACTCCTCACCGACTGAGCAGACCACGCTGCTTTACCAACACAAAGGTTTCAGCTTTGCCCATTGCAATGTAGAACTGCTCGCCTGAGCACCTTGCAGGGCCGCAACCTGAGGTCCCTGCACTAACCCCTTCGATGGTGCTCACCCATTACCCTGTCTGAGATCACTCACTGTGGTTGATCCATGGACCCGTCATCCCTTCATCTGCAACCTGTTGTTATCACATGGAGCACTTTTCTTTCAGTCTGAAAAAGATAAGTGACAACAGACTTCCACATTCCTAAAAGAGAAAGCTGCTTTCTTATATATTATCCTCCATACTATATGTGAATATTTAATATATTCAGAAAACGTGAATCAGAATTTTTTTAAAAGAAAAAGGACGAACAAAACTTTTATGGATTGCTATATCCTTCTGTTGTTACAATTCACATCTGAGAAGCAGGACAAAGTTAGAATTACTTAATTGAAAACAATTTCACTTTGAGTAGAGTGGCAGAGATGAAGACAGGGGACATATAAAAGATGGGAGTACCTTGAAATGTTGACAGGTATCCCAGGGGTTGCTTTTGTTTTATCTCCATGGCCATTAAAAACTGTTAAATATCACAGCCTGGCTTCCACTGAGTAACAGTTCACTTTTAGTGTTGGAATATATTTTTAGCCTGGCCAAACATAACCTTTTGCTATTTTGTTGTTACATTTATAGCCCACATAGTTGATGCAGAAACATCTTTAGCTTCAGATTAGCTTCTAGCTACAGTATTTCCTTGCTGTTGCTTTTTTAAAGCCAAGGATTAATAGGAGACAGACAGAAACATAGGACTGAGTCATCGAGTGCTGTCCTCCACTCCTGCAGGCAGCCACATTATAGTATTCTGCTTATATATGCATTAAAGTTACTTAGGAATTTTGCCCATTCTTCTTTCTCAAGCCTGCCTTTGAAACTCACTCCTTTGAGAGAAACTCTGATTTAACCAGCCTGAACTTACACTTGGCAACTTCTGATCAAGTGTTCTTTTGCCAGCATTGCCCTAAATGATTCTCTCTCTCTCTCATAAGTATTTCAGCAGGGAAATCATATCTCAGCTTGGTCTTCTTTCTTCTGGACTGAACAAAGAAGGGATTTTGAGTTTCTCGTTGCAAGAAAACTTATTAATTCACCACATTTAGTTGCCCTTTTCTGCATCTATTCTAGTAGGAGTTCAGGTTCCTGAACAGAAATGTACCACTATATTACAAATATGGTCCTATGAGGGTCTGTACAACTACTCTGTCTCTCTGGAAATATGTTGTCTGATACCTCCTAATGTCACATTTGCCTTGCTTACAGCTTTTTTTTTTTTTTTTTTTTTTTAATATTAGTTACTAATGATCAATCATAGTATGATCCATCCTAGCTGACCATGATTATACCCACATCTTTGTCTTCCAGGATCTTTTCCAATTGACAGGCCTCAAACTTTGAGCAGAAATGTCTGCCAGTAGTCTCTGTGAAAAGAATTTTTATACGACTACCTTTTCCATCTTCAACAATCTTTATAAGATGTGGATGAGCTGGCCTGTACAGTGAGGAAAACTGGAACAACTTGCATTTTTCTCTGTAGGAGTATTGACTCAGGCTACACCTAGCCTAAAGCAGTTAGTCTCCCTAAAGCCACCGCTTTAGGCAATGTAGATGAACAGAGATGACTGCAAACATATAGGTTAGGTCTACTCTAAATCACCATGTGGAGAAGCCAGATGGGACCCAGATGGGAGGCACCAGATAAAGAGACCTTAGGAGACTGGCTCCCACCAGCTGATGTTAGTCCCTTTAGATATCTTTCCAGTCACATCTTTGGAAGATCTCGTTATATCTGCATTCTTCCTTAGCATATACATCAAAATAGATGATGTTAGATCTCAAAAAAAAACTCTTAACAGATTTCAGGCCCAAAGATCTAGATATTTGAAACACTAAAATCTGTGTTACTGATACTGAAGCTAACCTTAATGAGTCTATTATGTGCCCTAGCCATCACCATACACCTGTTTAACTGATATTCTGCTGACAATCATTTCCAAGGCCTGCATAATAGCTTCCAGCTGTGGCACATTCCCGTAAATGGTTTTTTTCAGAATAAAGGATGATCTTTTGTTTGAATTAGTGAGGTGTCTCAGTAGACAGGTATAACCTGGTGGTTCTTTGTTATCGATGATGGTGATGTTGCACAAAAGACATTTTAAGAGATTCCAGTGACTTTCTCTTTTGCACTTTCTTGAATAACAAACATGTTATTGTTGCATATACATGTAAAGCGTTGCAACTGATATTTGGCTGAAAGATTTTGGTGCAGTGTTTCAGGAAGCGTGGTTTGTGGTGAGGTGCACGTTGCAACTACCCTGTGGTTCTGCTCAGCTTCTGCCATGTTGCATTTCCACGATGAAGAGGAAATTAATGAACTTTCTCTCTCAGCTTACACTACTGCAAATTGGAGACAGCCCACAGAAGGACCAACGTGTTCAGATTAAAGGTTGTGAAGTGGCATTCACATTTCTTAACTTTATGTGTCTAGTGAGGAAGACACTTTGTCTAGGCTAAGCTAGATTAAGCTAGACTCCTGTTCTCAGTCACCCTCTTGGGAGATCCCTTCTTTCTCGCTTGGCTGAAGGCAAACACTGAGGACACTGCCCTCTTCTGTGAGGCGAGGTGCCTTGGACCGTCTAACTGTAGATTCCTCTATATTCTGCAAGGACTATTACCAAGGACAAATATGTTTGGGAAAAACACATGGTCCCCAAACCGGTGGGAAAACATAGATCATTGGAAAGTGTGTAGGTCTTGTATTTATCTTAGATATCAACTTTACGCAAGATTTTGAGACTGTTTTCCATACTTTTCTTTCTATTCAACAAAAAAGAGCAAAATCTGGATGTCGCTGCAATAAAAGGCAACTTTCTCCTTTATGTTAACAGAGGTGCTGTCACCTCCAACAGTCTTTTTCTTTTGGAAATGAGATAGTATATCTTCTGAAACATAAGCCCATCTTTTGACATTAAAATTAAAAAATGAAAATTAAAAAATGAAAATTAAGAAATTTCTTTTCTGTCATGGTTTTCCTAAGGGATGAATAATCCTTATTTTAACCATAGTTATTCAGGATAATATATAAGAACAATTCTAATGCTGGTCAAAAATGTGAGGGGACATTTTTACTTATAAACTGAGAAAATTGTTCATAGTTTGTCATTTGAGAGGTGCATACGAATCACAGAGTGCTCCGTTACATTCCTTGAGGGATGGCGACAGAAGCAAAATTACCTAGTTTTCACCAGTACTTGTAAGATTTCAGTGGTGAGACTGGAATGAAAAAGAAGGTCTGCCAATGGCCGAATTAATTTGCCCATATTGCAGGAAAGACAAATTCAAATAAATTAATAAAAAAAGAAAGAAAATATTTAATTACAATATTTAATTAGGGTAGGAAAATCCAACACAAATGACATAGCAAAGATCAGTGGAAACTTGCTGGAAAGAATATCTGTTGTTTGTCATGAGAGCATGAACTAGACTGAATGCTGAACTAGGTCCATGATGCAGCGTTACTGCAGAGGTAACCGGCACAGCATCTCATCGGTGGGAACTGGACGGCTTTGGAGAATGCTAGTGGCTTACAAATACTTTCCCCTTCTCTTGCACATTGATTTAATTTTAGCTTAGCTTGCCAGTAGCCATAAATTGCATGAGAGTGCTATATGGATGCCATAGCACAATTTACTATGCTTTCGTATTCTAGCTGAGATGAAAGAGCCAGTTCCAATATGAGCATAATGCAAATGCCATGGGGATTTTCCCTCTGGCAAATGCAGACACCTGCACTACGATTAGTCTCACTCTAATGCAGAAGTCTAAAATAGGTTGGTGGATATCTCCAAATTTTGTGTTTCCACTGATCATAAGGCACTTCCATGGAAGATACATTGACTAGCTCAGATATGGAAGTCTGCACTGTAGACATCTGCAGTAAAGTCATGTGTGGGGACATCAACCCCATATGTTTCGGTTGGGGACGACAGAGGGAGGGCACAGTGGAGGAGCCACTGGAGGAACCAACTGCCAAAACTAACCTATCCTCACGGACAGAAAGCTGTCCCTGGGCTGTTACTGAAGGGAGGTCTCTTACGTTGACAATGTCCACCAAAGCTAAAAGCAAGCATAGGCAAAACATGTGTCATGATAGGAACCAGAAAAATCAGCTATTGCTTGTACTACACTGAACACGTTTTAGAGGAACACTTCAGAGGGGCATCATGAGGCTCAAATTAGCTACAGGGCTGAGATGGAATTTGAGTAAGAGGATGATGCTCTAAAACCTAGTAATTTCTTGCCTGTTTGTTTATCTTCTTCTCATCTTCATAAAATTCTCTTTCTTGGCCAGCAGGTCATGCTATTTTGCTTTCTTCCAAAGCATGCTTTTAAAAATGGAGAAATCAATGCTTTCCTCAATTATTTTAAGAGATATTTATTTTGTGTTTCCTATCTGACTCCAAATTTGTTGGTGGTGTTTAAATACAGAAACATTCAAGTTGGAAAGGACCTTGAGAAGTCTCTAGTCCAATCTCCTGCTCAGGCAGGTTTGACACTGAATTCAGACCACATTGTTCAGGGCTTTGTCCAGTTGGGTCTTGAAAACTTGCCAGGAAAGGGCTTCCATGGCTTCTCTGGGTAACCTAATTAAATGCTTAATTATCTTGAATGAATTTTTTTTTGTCCTTGAGTCCAGTTCCAGTTAACAACCATCATCCTCCCAGTGAAAAACTTGCCTCCTTCTTCTAACCTCCCAGTCAGCACTGGCAGGCTTCTGTTAGGTCCCCCCTAACACATCTCTTCCCCATGCTGAACAAGCCCAAACCCTTCAGCTTTTCCTTACAGGATAGTTGCTCCAGCTCCTGACCATCTTGGTGGCTTCTTGCTAAATACGCTTGCTAAGGTCTGTCTTCATCTTCCATGTATTTGGGCATACAAAACTGGATGCAGGTTTACATATGCAATCTAGTAAGTGCCAAGTAAAGGAGAATAATCGCTAGCAGGTCTCTTATTAATTCGGTCCAGGATGCTGTTGGCCGCCTTGGCTGCCAGGGCACACTGCTGGCTCATGGTTAGCATATTGTCAAGCAAGACCCCAGTCCTTTTCAGCAGAGCTGCTACTAAAGCTGGTCAGTCTCCAGACTACGCCACTGCAGTGGGTTAGCTCATCCCAGGTTCAGGACTTTGCATTTTTTCTTTCTGAATTTCCTGACGCTCCAGAAATATAATCACATTAAATTAGGCTTAGAACAAAGCACATCTAGTTCCTTACCCCACTCAAACCAGCAGAAATGGTTATAATGGAAAAGCAGAAATGGTTAGAATAGGATAACCACAGAATAAGACTATGTGATCAAAACCAGGCAGGGACCTAAAGGCAATCTCTCGGTTTCATTTAACAGTTCACAATTAAAGATTTAAAGCTCAAGCCTGCAACTTTACATCCTTAAGCATTCTATTTTCACAACTATGCCATAAAGGAAGGAAAAGTTCTTGGGTATGAGAAGAACCAAACTGGCTTTCTGTTTTGTCCATGGCACAATCTGTAAGCAACTCTTAAAACTACCTTTGATATGCTCATATGTCTCTGATATTCATAGAAACATCTGGAAAATGAGATTTGGAAATATATAAATATATGTATCAGAATTTATCCCAGAGGTGAATCTCAAAAGCATTTTTAACCTGCCGAAGAACAGAAAAACCTGGAAAAAATCATCCCAGTAGGCATAATTGAAACTAGTAAATTAACTGTGCTGAGAGAAATGCCATTGCAAATGCGTAAATGTAGGTATTAGATGGAAAAAAAAAGGAATTTTATTTAGACCTAGTCATCTCAGACTATCCTAAGTACCCAGTCTACATGTTTATGCAGCTGTATTAATCTTTCTTGGCATCTTTTCATCCATTCCACTATTCTTTGGTTCTGACTTTTGCTTTTTATCAAAATACTGTACACAATGTCTTTGGTGAGTGGTTTGTCTGAATTTTATTCATTTATGCAATAGTGACAATAATGTAACTTGATCTCTGATATCTTTAGTCATTACACGCAGCAAACAATGAAGATTTGCAAAACCACTGAGAAATTATATCAATGAAAAATAAACAGGGGAACATTTGGACAAAACGTGATAAAAACAGCAGAAGAAATAGGAGCAGGTCTTGAAAGTAAAGAAGGAGAACAAAAATGTCGAATACACCAGCCAAATTTCAGATTGCATGGTGCTTCACTGCCAGGGTGCCAGTACTCTGCTAGTAGGCTGGGATTGCCTCAGACACTCCTAAATAATGCAGAAAACAAAGTCACAGTATCTAAATGTAAAGTTGAAATAACAGAACTGTTCTATTTCTTCCCCAAGTGCAGTAATTTATTCTAAAAATAATGGTCTAGGTTAACCTGACTCAGGTTATCCAAGCCAGCTCTCTGGGTCTATCCAAAATGCACAAAAAAAGAAGTCTGGGATGCAAAAAGGTTCAAAGCTTTCTTTATGCTCTCCTAGCTGTCACTTTATTTTACGTGCAACACTCCTAACTCACAGGTGCCTGTGATACCCCAAGACTGAAACACAGCACAAGGTTCGCGTTCCCCAGTCTCTAGCCATGTCCCGTTTCTTTCGGTATGAGTTTCATCCGACACCGGTGAAGTCAACTGCGATGTGGAGGATGCCTTAAGTTGGTGACTGCTGCAGTACGTACGGTACTTGCGTGTTGTTGTACACCACATGACCACCGCAGGTATAACCCACTGCAGAACGAGCTGGTGGGTTGAGGAAAGCGCAGGCGATGCAGTCAATCGCACAGGGGGCGAAGATCAGGCTCTGCGTTTCCTTTGTCTCTGGGCAGGACTAGGAGGGAGAGTATTTTCTTTTATTCTCAGTCCTAAAGGATTGCTACATAACCCTGTACAAGATGAAAAACTTAAAAAATGTCTTTTGTAGCTGTGAACATAGACATGCGGACTTCTTCCATGATAATTGCTGCTGAAGAAATGTATATACCTCCATTGATTATCATTATTACTGAAAGATAACTTACATCAGTGAAGAAATGATTGAGAAAGTTGCTTTCAAAACTAATTTATTCCTGCATCTTCTCTATGAACGTTTTAATAATGCTTGAACATCTTGATAATGCTTCATCTTTTCTACCTTAAAAGTGAAGATCTAAGGTAGGTTACTTATGACCAACTTCTATGAATAAAAAAAAAAAAAGGCAAAAAAAAAGTTATGTAGATTTCTTGTAACCCCTTATTTTATTCACTTGCATAATTTATTTCATGATGTTTTATCAGATTTACCATTTGCTTTACATGCTTCTGATGCCTGACATCTGGAAAATACTTCTTAATCTCTGTCCATGTGACTTTGATGTTTTGCTTTCCAAAGTGTTAATTAAATCTGTCAATTTTTATGTCATATTTTAACCACTAATCAATATTTTATTGTCATTCCTATTGATTTCCCTGAGTATACTTTCTGTTGTATAATATTAGCTTGAATAATTTCCCCCATGTTTGCCTGAGCTTTACTTTCTGTGACTGTGGCAATGCTTGTTGGTTGTACTCATGATGAGTCTAAGGAGCTGCATTTCCCACTGCTTTTGAACTATCATTTTCATAAATTATTTTGGAAATACCCATTCCTATGTTATGGTGTCACAGTACTTTTGGTGTGTTTGTGCCCCTGCAAAATGGATTACAATACATTCATAATATGTGTGTTGTGATGATACTGTCTGCCAGTTCTAGTTATAATTATTTCATGCTCAGTGTTATGTCTATCAGAGCTTTCACTGAACAGTTCTGACACAGAGATGTAAAGTCCACGTGAGTTTTTATAGCACATTTTATTGTAGTTCAGTTTCAAGTCGGGCAAAGAGATGACTCCTGGAAAGCTGAAAAAAATCAGCAGCAATATTTTCATTATTACTGTTTTTACTGTTGTTATTATTATAACAGATGAACAGCAATAGTAGCTTTTCATGTAAAATGTTTAATTACTTTAATTTATTCCTCATCATGTGTGAAAACTTCATCCTGAATTATTGCTTTGTATTTTCATGGCAAATGGCTGTGATAAAAACAATTACATAAATATGAACTGTATGAAAAGATAAGCTTCTAGGAGACAATGCAGGTGAAAACCAGTGTTAGAAGACAAAGAGAAATGCAATCTCTTACATTAGTGAGATGGAGAATAAGTAGCAAAGTATTTTTAAGAAATCTCTGAAAAACAGTGTTACCTGGAACTTCCGTGTGCAGTAGGTTGTGCCTCTCTCCAGCTAGAAGTACGTTTCCTACCACAAAAAATTAACTTGGTTGAAGCTTTTTATAACTAGCTTTGCTTCATTCTTCTTTGGTTCAGAGAATAGGATGTGCAAGAGAAGTCTTACAAACCACTACCTCTATCAACCAAACTACACTTACCACAACGGGACCTAAATCTTTTTTCAGACATGAATAACGTATAGATACGCCTAAAAATGTCTAGACAGGATTTCCTTTTCAGAACTTTGGCGGTGTTGTGATGTGAAACTAACATTTTTTAATAGTTTTTTAAAATTTCATATTGCAAAAAAAGGAAGGACCATTTTAATTATTAATAAAAGAGTTTAAAGTTTGAGTTGATTTGTTTTAAAGCTATCAGTTATGGCAGTTCTCCCGCATTCTTTCACAAGTGGAGGAGATCCCTGGCATTGTTGTTGGTTTAGGTCATTACGTGCAAGAATGAGGAAGTTTAAGGTACCTACATAAGGAGGTCTGTACCTGCTGCTGCGGGACAGATTTCAGCTTCATGGAAACACCTTACATTACGACAGAGCGGGAAAGAGATTTTGGAAACAGACAATGAGGAGTTCTGCTTGTGGGATTATTCAGCTAAAGTGAAGTCCATGGTGGGGTTACAGAGATTATTCTTTTGAGCGAGCAGGAGGGTGTTTATTCGTGGACTCCCTTGGTTGTGTTAGAGGCTATAGATAGGGAGAGGAGTCTTCCTTCCTTTGTAACCACCTCACCAGTAAGCTTTGCGGCTGAACTGAATTATCTCAGTTTGGCAGGAGGTATTTAAATTAATGAACTAATGCAGGTTATGTAATACAAATGCATGCCTGCCTGGCAGATTTGGTTTGTATGGTGTACCACAGCAAGATTTCCTAGCCCTACAACACTGCTGTTTCAAGTTTCTAATGGGATGCATGTCTTCCAGACCCTTCTGACTCCAAGAATGAGTTTTTTAGGTAGAAACCTGGGGAATAAACTGATAAAGTAACAAAAAAGTGCTAGTATTTTGTACCTGGCCATCTGCAAGGCCTCCACTTACATGTTCTTTAAGTACTTGGCTAAATCACAGAAAACAATCACCTCATCCAAATTCTTCATCCTCCTTGATAGCCTTTCCATTGACTTTAGAAGGTGCTGCCTTTGGCTGTGATGAAACTACATCTATTAATACTCACCTGTCTTTGCTGGGAACATTGGCACAATATAACTATAGATCTTGTGCAGGTCTGGCCACAGTGACACACATCAAATGAAACTAAACTATCCACTACAGGCATATTCCTCTCAAGATTTCCATCCTTTCAGGGGTAGCCTATGTGCCTGAAGTAATTCTCACTATGAAGTGTTCTTTTATGTAGGCAGTCTGCTCTTCCTTGCCTTCTGAGACTTACACATACAGAAAATTTTAATAATCATGAAGTCTGGCTCTTGACGTGTAATGTGACCCAAGCAGCTGCCCATTAAGTAAGAAGTTGTGATTGAAAAGGCATCTTCTTGAAACAAGTAATTGAAACTATCTGGCCTCATTCTTGACATTTATGGTAGCATACTGGATTTTTATAGGAAACATGAAGGGATGACAGAAAACATTTTCAGATGTGGTCATGGACCTCTGAATGTATTTAGAGAAAAACAGAGTTCATAGAGTTCCTGCATATGGAAAACAAACATATTTTTTCCCATACTTCTGTATGCACAGAAAGTATAATGCATTTTGCATCTTTTTCAAGCCACATGGCAGTATTCAGGAAACATGCTGCAGTGTTGGATAAATGTGGAAAATTCTAGTTTACACTGGGATGTTACCCATAAGACCGATTCAGGCTCAAGATCTCTGTGTCCTAAGCTCAGAGACTTACCTTGAGAAGTGAGAGAGACCTCGTGCCAGCCAGTAAGTCCATGTTAGTTTGGATGGGGTGTTACTTCACCCCACATGAAAGAAAGGACTGTTAGAGGAGTGCTAAAGAGGAGCAAGACTGAAGGAGTGAGAGATGGAAGGGGTGGAGAATGCAATAGATGGCACTTAGCTGGGTAATCGTCCTGACAATTTGTTATTAAAAGGATGAATGCAAATATGTAACCTGTGTATGGTGTATAACAATACTGGATAGAAAGACACAAATCAAAGTAAGATTTGTTTTGTGTTTAACAGTTATTTGAGCTTCTGCCTACACCTTGTGCCTACATAATCCTATGGGCCAGTGCAGTTGGAATAGACTAGTTTATGCAGTCCATAGCTCATAAGGGGGTGGCGCAGCTGACATTAAGTATAATCACTTCTGACCTTCTGACCTGAATAACCGGGTAGCCATTTCTAACTTGGTTGACTATGGTCAAAGGCTTTAACTCATGCTCTTAGTTCTTGCAGCGAGACCTACTCTGCTAAGTGGATTTATAAATACTGCAAATCAGAAGAGCAACCTCTTGAGTGTGATAAGAAAGCAGAGAATCTGCCTGTTCTGCCTGTCCTGGTTTCTGTGGGTATAATGCCTTCAGATGCTGCAGACCACCAGAACTTCCCAACTCTCCGCTCTGTTCAGGAGCTCTGTTATTGAGCAGAGATCTCAGCAAATGTGTTTGGCCAATATGCATCAGTAGTCAGTAAAACAAATAGGATGCTTGAATGCAGTAAATTATGGCTATGAACTAACAGAGAAAGTGTTACGGACTCAAGTATCATCAATTCATGTGCTGACATGTGATAAATCTCAAGGCTCAAAGATTTTGCTAATTAAAACACATTTGGAAGGGGAAAAAAGGGAGAGAGACTGCTGCTCCAGATTTTAGTAATGCTAAACACAAGGCTGGAGACTGTTCTAGAGGGGATGGCAGGATAGCATGAAATATGTGCAACACTTGATAAGAGTTGAAAAGAAAGAAGGGAAAACTGATGTCATTAATGCATTTATTTAGATGACTTCTTAGTGGTTTAGCTTACACATTTATTAACCTTTAGTGGCTGGCAGAGACTGAGAAGAGATCTGTATGTTTGAAACACCTTGTGTAAAGGAACTCATGTTTTAGCTGGAACTTTGAGACAGTAGGGCAATGCAACTGATAGTAACAACAGAAAGGTATACAACTATGGTGGGTTGACCATGGCTAGCAGCCAGACACCCCCTCAGCTTTTTACTCACTTTCCCCCCTCAACAGTGCAGAGGGAGAAAATGGGATGAAAAAGCTCATTGATTGAGATAAAGACAGGGAAATCACTTCCAGTTACCATCACGGGCAAATCAGACTTGACTGAAAATTAGTTTAATTTATTGCCAATTAAAATAGATTTAGATAGTGAAAAGCAAAACAAAAAATTAAAGCTACACCTTCCCCCCTTTCCCCCATTTTTTCCTACGCTCAACTTCACATCTTCATTCCCAACTCTTATACCTCCTCCCCACTCCAAGCGGTGCAGGGGGGATGGAGAACTGGAGGTTGTGGTCAGTTCATAACAGTTCTGGATATCTGCTCCAACATGGTCTTCTCCACAGACTGCAGGGAAATATATTCTCTAGCATCTGGAGCTCTTCCTCCCTCTCCTCCTTTGACCTTGGTGTTCACTCTGCTGTTTTTCACTTTTTTGCTCACTTCTCTCTCTGTCTGGTGTCTCTGCCCTTTCTTAAATAAGTTTTCCCAGAAGCACCACCAGCTTGGCTGATGGGCTCAGCTGTGTCCTGCAGTGGGTCCATTGGAGCTGGCTGGAACCAGCTGTGTCCCTGGTCTCTTCTCACAGGGGCCACACCTGTATCCCCCCCTATGACCAACACCTTGACACCTACACCAAGTACAACAACCCAACAACCCTCTCCTTCTAAATAAGAGCATGTCTAAATGCACACAGATAATTGTAGCCACTGTACCTGTATGGACACCATCAGGAAACCAGATGTTTAATGTTACTACAAGTGTGTTTCACTTATTGAGAGCAGATCAGTGTTATATAGGCTTGGAGAAGAGTGGCTGGAAAGCTGCTC
Source organism: Phoenicopterus ruber ruber (assembly GCA_009819775.1). NCBI lineage: Eukaryota > Metazoa > Chordata > Aves > Phoenicopteriformes > Phoenicopteridae > Phoenicopterus > Phoenicopterus ruber. The sequence goes on from CM020216.1 coordinate 33,699,525, forward strand.
GGTGGAAAAGAACCTGGGGGTGTTGGTCTACAGCCGGCTGAATATGAGTCGACACTGTGTCCAGGTGGCCAAGAAGGCCAATGGCATCCTGGCTTGTATCAGAAATAGTGTGGCCAGCGGGACTAGGCAAGTGATCGTCCCCCTGCACTCAGCACTGGTGAGGCCGCACCTTGAATACTGTGTTCAGTTTTGGGCCCCTCACTACAAAAAAGACATTGAGGTGCTGGAGCGTGTCCAGAGAAGGGCAACGAAGCTGGTGAAGGGTCTAGAACACAAGTCCTATGAGGAGCGGCTGAGGGAACTGGGGTTGTTTAGCCTGGAGAAAAGGAGGCTGAGGGGAGACCTTATCGCTCTCTACAACTACCTGAAAGGAGGTTGGAGCCAGGTGTGTGTCAGTCTCTTCTCCCAAGTAACAAGTGATAGGACAAAAGGAAATGGCCTCAAGTTGCTCCAGGGAAGGCTTAGATTGGATATTAGGAAAACTTTCTTCACTGAAAGGGTTGTCAAGCATTGGAACAGGCTGCCAGGGAAGTGGTTGAGGCACCATCCCTGGAGGTATTTAAAAGACGTGTAGATGTGGTGCTTAGGGACATGGTTTAGTGGTGGACTTGGTAGTGTTAGGTTTACGGTTGGACTCAACGATCTTAAAGGTGTTTTCCAACATAAATGATGCTATGTGCATTGTGCTTTCCATTGAAGGGGAAAATTACACAGAAGCTCAACAAGGTGATATTCCAGGTATTACGGTGGAAGATGGAGACTTGCTGTGAGTATTTTAATGTTTTTCAGAAAATTGAATGGACAGATGAGGGAAGAGTCATGGACAGCTCTGCAGGCTGTCATGAGTGACCATGTTTGGTCCCCATATACTCGCAGCTGACCAGGAAACAGCTGATGTTTTCTGTTTCTGTTCCACTGTAATATTTGTTTGAAATCTATCATCAGTTCTACCAACGTATTTTAAGACTTTCTGAAAGTTTTCCTTAGACTCCATGCAGTATCATTTCTGCATTTCTTTAATCTATTTGTGTGCAACATCAAAAAAATCAAAGGAGATAGAAGTTACTTGCTGGGACAACGAAGAAAGTAAGAGAATTGGCCAAGCTGCCCACCTCTGGGGTCATTTGTCCCCTGCTTCTAGCAGGCATCTAGTTTTCCAGGTGGGCCAGCTCTCTGATCTGACCACTGTGTTGCCTTCTTGAACTCTTCCCTGCTTCATGCTGTATCTCATATTTGTTTTCCAGTGAAAAAGAAAGAAACTAAATTTAAAAGTTTGGGGGATGGGTGAGATGAAAAACTATTTATTTATTTATTTCTAGCCTGCTCCACCAAAGAGAGAAAAATGAAAACAAATGGTCCCAAGAGAATTTCACTGTTGTTAAAAAGCTATTTTTCATTAAAAAAGCCATTTCACGGAAAAAAAATTTCAGCATCTGTAATTGTGCTTTTGTTGATTCAGAGCCTGCTGAAGCCAACTGGGAGCTTTCCCACTGATTTCACTGATTTTGGATGGGGTCTCTTATGAGCTAACGATGTGTTGTTGATTTGGTGTTTGTTAAAAGAGAAGCCAGGACTTTCTGAAACTTTTCCTCAGACTCATTATCCTCCACTCAATTTGTTTCTGCGTTTCTTTGATGAATGTATGTATGACATCAAAAGGGACAAGGGAGAGTCGAGTATGAGTTTACATTTCCCTTTCCCAGAACTTGCATGGTAACTTCATTTGTTGTCTGTTGTTTTAATGTATAGCAGGCTCATGTTGCTTTCAAGATGGAAGCAGAGATTTTCATTATTCTATAGGAAGCATTTTCATGGCAAGATCCTTTGAACATTTTCCATTGCAGACTAGTGGAGAATACAAGAAAGCCATGGGATGCCATTAGAAAACCTGATTTCATAACATTTTAAAAAGAAGCCTGTCTTCTTTTTAATCAATTTCCTAGGATCCTGCTGAGAACCCCTTCTGACATTTTGCCATCTTGTCAAAAATAAATTTTCTTTTCCCTTTGCTCTGATGGAGGTGGGGCCATTTTTACAGATGGCTTGGTAAAGTGAGTAGGAGCCCAGAAAAGGGGATAATTATTCATAAATGACATTTCCCATTTCTGTGGGTTTTCTTGAACAGGACAGATACTCTAATGTTCAGTTCTAATGACAGGGAAGGATTTATGGTGTCTCTGTGTTGTCTCCTGGGAGTATAAATGCTTTACTTTAACTCTTCAAGCTGTTTTGATTTTTTTTTTTTTTTTTAAAATCCCAAATGCATCTTACTTTATTTTGGCATTTAGCTCCAACCAGTATCCAGAATCCTGACTATGTAAAGATAAAATGTCAGATAACTGGACAGCTACTTAGCTGTTTAACATATGACTTTCATAACAACCTCCAAGAGCACATCATTTTAATGATATCATTTCTTAAGGTTAGTTTGTACTGGGTGTGAGCATTAGGTCACACTGTATGTTTGTTTTTGAGCCCAGGAGGTGTGTGACGGGACGCGTTCCCTTCTGGGGCTATGTAAAGCAGTTACATGGTCATGGCAAGACAGCCAGATGGGTCACAGGTGGGAAACCACCATGACACTGAAGAATTTGACTGCAGCCACTTTCAATGCCACCTCAGGTTGAGGAGACTTCCTCTACCCACACTGGGCTGTTCGCTTCTGACTCGCCCTCAGTCAGACAGATAAATCTGGGAGTCACCGTACAGAGTCTGTTGAGTTAGAGCAAAGAATACATCACATTTCTAGGTACATGCAGCTCACAGGACTCAGCACAGCTGTTTTCTCCTTCAAGATGTGTGGATTTAACAGCCAAATTAGACCAGAGGGAAGCGGATGAATTAAGTGAGGTTTAAACTTTTGTGTAGCACATTGACTAGAGGCATGTTGCACTTGGGGAAGCCTGGAAGGTCCTTGCAGGCTGAGCATCTTCTCTGTAGGCTGTCAGTCAGGTCTCATCTTTTACTCCAATGAAAAGTCTAGCTTTCTTCTTATGGCATATTATCCACTAGTGGGTTGAGAATGGTCTAAAAGACTCAATGATGATGAATAAGGGATAGGAACCAGGGAGCAGTATAAACTTATTATTGAAAGTTGAATTTAGTAGAATAGCAGTATCTCCCCCTTTCTCTTTCCTTCAAAGGAAATGGTATATTCAACGTTAAATGGCTCTATGACACCTACACACAGGGGACTTTCCTTACTTTCTTGTGCACAAGGAACTCGGAGATCTCATGTGAAAATCTTCTCTCACCTAGCAGACCTTGCAGAGTCTTGGGAGTTTCCGGTAACTAGCTTGAAAGTTATAGACAACATCGGTAAAGCCCACTGATGAACTGTGGGAAAATGGATGCAATCCTGTGTGTCTTAAAACCCTTTCAAAGAAAACCACAGGGCATTATCACTGCTGATTTCGAAGGGGAACTCAGGCAGAACAAGAGAAATACCCACTTCTTCATTCCAAGACCATGACTCATTTAACTTTCTTTTCTGTCTCCTCCTTATATATTTTTTTTTTCTTAAGGTAATTCTTTCTTCCTGAAAGACAGCTCCACTCCACAGTTTGCTATGTCCACTACACTGTGATTTTATTTTGATCTAATTGCTGAACTCAAGGTGTCCAGAATGTTTTGTTCTCCTCATTTTAAATCTTTTTCCTACATAAAGTACCTGTAGGGTTCAACTTCTGTAATACAATCCTCCTGCTTGGTGAAAAAATGCCTACATGGTGCTCTGCCAAATATGCCATCTTATATTTGGCAAAAACATCTTCTCAGAACTATTTTCAAGGAAAAGGATATGGCTGAAAAAATAAAAGAGCCAGAGAGACATGAGCTACATTATCTCTGTGAGAAAGGGGATTTTCATCACTCTTTCAAAGCCAGCTTCCTACGGCATGTGTGATCAGCACCTGCCAAGCACATGGAGCATGTATGAAGGGAGAGTTTTTTCAGTGCTTAGTGAATTAGCTGCTCATGAAAGGAGGCACAACAACATTGTACTTACTCAAGAAACAGGTGTAGTAAAGGCAACCACAGTGCAAATGTCCCTACTCCTCCGGTCGTCTTAACCTGTGATGTATGCTCTTCACCGCTAAGGCGGAGAGACAAGCTCTGCTTCAATGCTCGCTTCAGCTCTGGCCCCTCAGCTGCCCCTGCCAACCAAATAACTGACTATCAAATTCCCTGGCTTCAGGGAAATGCATCTGTGAGAGGCTGGATTGTACCTATAACCACATTTCACATAAATCACCATATTACCAACAAATACCATTCACTGTTGACACAAGACAACACCTTGAAATAAAATTGTTTTAAATGTAGGCATTAAAAAAGGCTTTCAAGATATATTGGTAAAGTACAATGACTGCCTTTTTGCTAGATTATCAGAGCAGGCTCCGAAGTACAGGTTTAAACTAATATGAGTTTTTAAAAAACTTTTTTTTTGTTGTTTTAGGTGTCCACCTAGCAAATTTAGGTGTATTCGCTCTGATTGTTCCTAAGATGATGGCTTTGCCCTAAGCAGCAGCGTGCTTGCTGTAATGTACCTATAGGTAATTATGCATTAAGCTCATTAACATGGATGCGGTAGCCAGCAAAGCTAGACCACAGCTTTGCTGCTGGCAACCCCTGAGAGGATCCTACCTCTAGCAGCCTTCTTAGGGTGCCCCGTAACTTGCCCAGCTAACAACTGTGTTTATGCACAGTGAGTTATGCTGTGCAATGAGTAAATGATGTAGCCAGCAGAGGGCAATGAAGGTCAGTTTTTGGAGAGGTTACATAAAACAATCTCAAAGTGGTCGAAAATGTAGGGCGAAAAGGTCAAACAAGAGCATGTTTTGAACTGCTGCTATACATCCATTTCTATTAGTTGCTATGGGACCTAAGTGAACCCTTGCGATCAAGTGATGTATAAACCTCCTTTTTAATGGCCATATTAAACAATGTAGTTCCTTATTTATGACAATGTAATTAATAGTCTTTTCAACAGGGGGGAAAAAACCTAATAAAAATGATACTCTCCTAAAATAGGACAAACAGCTTAAACCGATAGCCAATAAACCCATAGCTCCCCATATAAATCCTGTTTTATTGGTCTGTTCTGGAGAGCAGTTGTTTTGTTTAACTTGATAAACAGGTCATTTTTCCCAAGACAATTAGGTGCCTGGACGAAAAAGAGGGAGGGCTGGAGAAGTCAGCTGTTGCTCAGTTCAGAGGAAAAAAGCTGCTTCTTTCAGTCAGATGCAAAGCTCTTTATCACAGATACTAATCCAATATGCTGGAAATAATATGAACTTATGGTAGAGAACAACATTTTTTAACTTGGGTGACATCTGCTAGGGATGTAACTCATATCTAGGCACTTGGGCAAGGAGTTGGTGCCAAGAGAGTGCAAGCTGCAAGTGTTATTTGCCTCTGACAATCTGGGCAACACCTTTTTTGAGCCTAATTGTGGCTCTAGGTGCCAAATATTTTAAAACTGATCTCTTGACATTGCTATGTTAACCAACAAAGAGCTTAATAGCAGGAAATGCCTGGAGTGTTAGTGGGAAATTGTATTCATTTATTCTGTGGAAGATCCTAAAGGAGCCCTTCAGGACTGGGACCCTGTTGCAGCTCTGCTATGTGCACAGGAAAGCTCCTGTGGGCAGTAGACCTGGGTTTCACTACTATATGTGTCATGCCCGCACAGGATCTGTGGTATGTCCCTTGGATTCTCTGTACTGAGCTTCCCACCTCAAAACAGTGTTAGTAATTCCTCCTATTTAAAGTGCTATCAGAGCCATACCTGTAATCGACGACATGAAAGCTAGATTGTGTTCTGAGATGGGATAGGAGAGAGAAAGAAATATCTATTTTACGACTGTGGTAAGTCCGAGAGAAAGGTCCCGGGCTATTTGACTGAAATTGATAGATCTTTGCCTCCCAAAATTTCAGCAGGAAGCTGGGATCTGTAATTGTCCCAATGAAATTCCTGTCTGACCATTCAGAGTAACAGAGCATGGCAAGGATGCTACAAGACCCCATGCAGGAAAGAAAATACTCCTTTTAAAAAGGAAAAAAATGGAAAGCAAAACCTTGTGATGATGGTGTGGACGTCAAATACTCAGGAGAAGGAAGAGCAAAGTCCCAGAGGAACAGGGGGATGAGTCACCCGCCTTGTGCTCCCGGCAGAGGTTCCCAGGCAGGGAGCAATCGGCTGGTGGTAAGTGCCCTAGTGTTCCTGCTATTAGCAGTAACAGTAATTATAACTAAAGCTCTCAGTGCCTCTGTGTACTTATTTCAGAAAGAATATAGGACACGTTATGCTGTGTCAGACCCAATAAGGAGACGTTAATAAGTACCTGTTTGCATATGAGGTAACTGTTGCTTCTGAGTTTTTACGATGTCTCGTCAGCTAACAGCCAGGGGCCCGGCTGGCGCCAGCTCGGACGTCGAGTGGGATCTAGCCGAGGAGATGGCAAATATTTGACTTGGTGCTGATGAGCTAGATTTCAGTCATGGCTCTCTGCTCCCCATCAAGTGAATCATGGCAGAGGCAGTGGGTGTGTTTGAACCCTGATGAGTCTTCTTTTAATGGCTGCTGATTTTTGCCTTTTCACTGGTCTGACCATTATAATGCAACCAAGCAGTTACATTCATATCAGCACATCTGAAGTGCAATCACAGAGTGGCTCTGCTCGGGGCTCTGTGACTGCTCCCTTGAGAGCAAAGAGATGCTGTTCCCAGGTGGACAACGTCCCTGGGAGGGGAGCACGGGTCCCCTGATGGGGGGACTTGCTGGGGCCTCTTTTTGGCGAATGCAGGCTTCCAGGCGTGCAGCGGAGGGCAGCCTGCCTGCGCTTCCCTCTGCTAGGGCTGACTTCTCTCCCGAGTCACCGGGGCCAGCTGAGGATTCGATAAACACAGGGTTGCCCCAGTTTAGCTGCTGTGTAGTGTTTTAGTGGAGTCAGTGCGCTGTAATGTAGCAGCACGTCTGCCAGGCTGACGTACTCCACCAGCGCAGATCGAGTGAAATCAGTGAGCGCAATAGTTGTAGGCAAGTCACAAATAAAGTATATTCATAGGCTTTAAATATTTTATTATTAATTTTTCCTGAGGCTAAGGGGGGGCGGTAATTCAGTCTCCTATGTTTCTCCCACAACACAGACTTTCACCCAGCTACCCTACCCTTTTGAGGACAGATTTTAGACCTTAAAGAAAAATGTCAGCATTCATTGTTATCTGCTTAGGTGTGTACAATAAAAATCCCTATCTCCTCACCCATTGAATTAATCATCAGGGGATTTTCTTTCATGTTCCTGTCTTGAACTGTAGGAGGAAGAAGAAAATACTGAAATACTTTTTTTTTTTTCTTTTTTTTTTTTTTTTCCTTTTTTGAGGTGTTCAACCATTAGCGCAAAATGAAAGCACTAATCAAGGAGTGGCCAACCTTCCTTCGTGTTCCCATTTCTTCCACAGCCAGACCAGTATCAGCTGTTTGGGGAATGGAGGGGACGGGCAGCTCGGAGAGAAGCAGTTCACAGCCAGGGGAGTGCGGCAGCGGCCTCCTGGGGCCCCTCCGGCAGGACGTGGATGAGGTGGAGGACAGCTGAGCCCCGCGTGGACTCATTGCGTGGGCATTTAAGCACGGCGGCACCCAGCGGGGCTTTGCGGCTGGTCATCTGGCCTCACCTTTGAGTTGCATACAGATCAGATAGCATGGCCGGGTAGTCCCTGTGCTGAACATTTAATAAGAGAGCCTGTTAGAGGAAAGTAATGAAGAAAATTTTGAAGTCCTGCGAGTTTATGATAAAAGTGCAAGTGTTGAAAGCATTGGGAAGCATATTTGGAAGAAAGTGAAAGTTTGCCACTTTAAAGAAAGCAAGATCTAAAGTTTTAAAACTTGTCACAGAATCACAAATTCTTGAGGTCTGCTTCTTTCTCTATCATTCTCGCTTTGGCCTTGGTGAATCACAGCCGGTCCTGTTTTTAGATGTGGAGAGTAATTTCTAGCACCCTTTTAGATCCAACCAAAAAAGTCTTATGCAAACCACCTGCATTCTCTCTGAAATATCTAATATTAGGATTCTTTGCTCATAAGATCAAAGTTATGCAGTTTAAAGAGAGGAACAGAAAATAACAGAATAAATAATAGAATATCACAAATGAAATGAATTGTTGATTCTTTTTGTATTCAAAGACCTGAAAGTGAAAGCTTAATTGATTTTATAAGCCATTTTCTGCCACTGCAGCTACAGGAAATGAGATTTAATTGAATAAGGTAGAATAATGAAAAAACCAAAAGAACAGTTGATCAGAGAGGTGAATGAAGTTTTTCTGGTTTTGACATTAGGGAAACGGGAAGTTGACAGTGATGAAGAAAAACATCTTAAGGGAACAGATTTGTTAACATTCTAAGTATAAATTCTAGAATGTTTTACATCTTTAAAGAGCAAATGCTGCTGTACAAGAATCAGCTACAACATTTTTACAACTTTCAGCAAGGAAGTTGTATAGTTTATGAGTGGAGAAAGCAAGATATAGAGGGGTAAAAATATTTTGTAACCACACCACAATAGGGAGCTAAGAAGTGAATTAGAGTTTTCTAAGCCTGGAAATATTCATAACCAAACATAACCAGTTTATTTGCAGGTAATTGGAATTTGTTTGTATAAAGAATTCCCCATAATCTGATAGAGAAACTAGCAATGCATGCATTCTTTAAAATGAAAATGCATGCCCTTGGTTTAGGCTTATTAAGTCTCATGATGTACCTTTACACTGATTTATGTTTCTTAATAGTGAATTATAATATGTCTTCTCAGCTGAGAGCGATTTCCCACTCTCTGGTCAAAAGGTCAAAAACAGACTGGAAATTTCAATGTTGATGAGGAAGCCTTAAAACAAAAAATGGCATAGGTGTGGTAACGCAGAATGTACGTTGCTGTCATGGGCTCTCAGCCAGACCTGTTCTGAGCTGATCCTACCTTTCTTCTTCCCTGCTCTCTCCTTTCCCATCTTTTTCTTCTTTCCCATTCTTCATTGCTCCAAACCTAAAGATGGCCAGATATGAAATGCTGCCAGTCAGGGTTTCCAAGCTTCAAAGGGATCTCTCAGCAGCAGAGACAGAGGCTCTTTTGTGTAGCTGTTGGAGAGCGGCTCTGGCTGCTTCCGCGCAGGCAGGGAACTCCGGAGCTTCTCTTCACTCCAGCCTCTCACTGCACCATCTGGATGTTGCGGGTTTTTTTTTGTATGTTTTCCTCAAGGCTGCAGACGAAGTAAGACTGCAGTCAGTGCAATGGTCTACAGGGAGATGTCATTCTACATGAAAGAATGCAAAGAAACGGGTCTCTGCGTTTTGGTGCAATGGGCGAGGAAGCCTCTCCCCACAAGGTGCTCTTGGCCTTGTGTTTTGCCAGCTCAGAGCACTCTTAAAACTACAGGAAACTAATGCTAAACTTGTCCTGAGAATTCATCACCAAATGGAGTCCATGGGTACAATAACAGAAAAACTGTGAAAAAGAAATGACATAGAAGTAATATTAAAATCTTTAGTTTGCTACCGTTGTCATGAGGTTCTGAGGGTCAGGGAATACTGCTGTGCTTTCTGAGAGGCGTCTGGGATTTTACCGGAACTGTCAGCTTGATTTCCCAGGGCTTTGCTCTAATTTTGCATGTCCTGCTCTGTGAAAATGTGAGTGCAAAGTTCTGCTGTACTGACAGGTCAGGTTAATACCCACTTACCAAGGTGCAAATAATGTGCCAAGTGCAAGAGCCAAGGAGAGGTGACCCTTCTCTTTTGAGCAGGTGATATGAAATGGGTGAGAAGGCAACATAAGAACAGCCACCGTGAGTCAAACTTCTGATCTGTTTAACTCAGTATTTTATCAGCTAAGGTGGGTAGCAGAGAATATTTAGCAAGAATATAAAAAATAGTGTAAACACAGAAAGTGTCTGCTCTGGTGGCCCCAAGGCGATGTCTCCCAGAGCAGTCAGAAAAGTGAATGCACAACAGCAGCAGTATTTTACAATAATTTATGTGAAAGAAACAGAATGACAGAACTGGAGGTTACAATGAAAACAGATGAGATTTTATTTCCCTAGTGCTAGTGATAGTGAAATAATCTCTGTAAGAATTTTATTGAAACTACATCTTTTGGGGAGAAAAAAAATGATCTGGTTTTATCCTTTCCTTCTTTTTCCTTTTTTGTTCACTGTCATTTGAAGAACAGCTTCTCATCTTCTTTAATAGGCTTTATACAAATGGTAGAGTTGATTCATACATAGAGAATACAGAAGGCATATTAAATTTCCTTATAATATATCTCACTGTCCAAAGTAACTGAGAGCTTTTCGCCATTGCTTTCACTGCGACCGATTTGTAGCTGGATGGATGGCGAAACCAACTGCAGCATGTTACCTTTATAGCGTAAAAAGGCTGAGGACCATTTTGAAAGATGGTTACGGTCACCACATGTAATGTGCTGCTCAGCAGCACCCTGGAGACAAGGAGTCTCTCACTCTGTGACTCAGCTCCTCCCAGGTATGTGCCTTGGCTGCCTCCCAGCTCTGCAGCAAGACCTGGGCATGCACCAGCCCCAGTAAGATGTGCCTGCTTACCCGTGGGGTGCAGCTGTGGGGGCTGAGGCTCTGAGGGTACCATGACATGTCACATGCTATCTGGACAACTGGGGAGCCCGTGCAGAGGGTGGGGATGGAGTAAGAGAGTCTACAGTCTAAGCATTAATGTATAACAAAGGCTGAGACGTATCATACAAGTGGCTCCAAGCAACTGGTATCAGAGCCTCCTAAAGGTACTCCTCCCTCCACCTTCTTTTCTCTCAGAAGATATAAAACAATTATTAACTAACAGTGGGCATTGCCAGGGAAGGGAATTTCAAACACTCACAAGATCTCTGTCACCCAGACCAGTGTGGCCCAGCAGAGCTGGCTGGGGGCACCCCTCTGTGGGTGCCATTGCAAGGAGATGTTGAAGAGCTGTTGGGATCCAGCAGTCAGTACCTTCCTCTGCATTTGCAAATAGCCTGGGACAAAGCAACCAAAAACATTTGCTGCTTTTGCCTCTACATTAAGGGGATGGAGTGGGAGGCTGAAGACATGTAATATCTGATCCGTGCGGTGCATGGTGCAGAGGAGTCAAGAGTCATTACTGTCCCAGTGGCCTAAGGCAGCAGAGAGACATTCTGGGAACCAGCTGCAATGGCTACTGTGGTTGAGCTATTTGGATTTTAGAGTAGTGACGTTTCTGTGATGCCCAGTGTTTTAATCCAGATTTGCAGGTCTTTCCTACAGTGATCTGCAGATCTCTATCAAAACTAATGTAATCCCTTCTGCTTTCAGTGCAAAAGAGTAGTTTGATAATATCCTGCTGCAATGCTGCTCTTTATTATAGGAGTAATTACCCTGACCTAGCAATTCTGATGCCTTCTGTATTTACCCAGGTTTTGCACACTTGAACGGTAATGCAAACTCAGGCAAAGAGATATAAACCACTGAGCTTCTTGTATTTTTCCCAAACATCACATGTCATCTTGCTGTCTGCTTTTCCTCTAATTTGTGGGACTCCTTGTGCTGTGAACATGGCCTTGGAGATTTTTGCCTCAGGTTTCTTGTGGTATTTTTGATCCCTCCTTGTGTTCACAATGACAGAGCCTCTTTCAAGATTCAGTCTGAACTGGCAACTTTTTTTGCTTGTAATATTCCAGTTGCTTTGTAGAGGCTGACTTCAGGGGCTTGCCATGGTCTACTTAGGCGAGTGCTTGTCCCCAGCTCCTAGGCATGATTAACAGGGTCCCCTCGTGTCTCAGCCACAAAAATGCATGATCAGATCCAAGTCTGACAAAAATACTTTGCTAGCTTCTGTGATAAAAACTCATCCCCACAGACATGAAGGAGTTCAGGGGCACGATGGCAGGCGGGGGAACCCCATAACCCAGTCAGAGAAAGGGACACGGACCCTCCCAGGGCTCTCCCAGCAATGCCATCAACCTCCAGATGGGAGGTGACACCCAGCACCGCCAACAGCTGCTCTCCAGAGCACCTTTTGGACTGAGGGGGACATGGCCTGGGGGTACGGGACACACTATGGGATGCAGGTGAAAAGCATTTCAAGATTGCACAAGATTTATAATGGGAGGTTTAGGGGAGCAACCAAAGGCAGGAAAAAGGAGGGATCAAGACAGTTTGGGGAGGAAGAAATATGGGAAAATAGAGTCAGGGCTGGCCATATGTAAACAGGCTGCTAGTGAGTACACTTATCTGGCTGTGCCCTGTGCCCACCCAGTGCAGTCCGTCCTACCTTCTTATTAAACTCCATTTCTAACTACTTCCCTGGGTGAGGGGACTGTCTTCTGTGTGCACGTGTGTTTGGAGGTCTTCGTGCCAGCAACTGGAATTGGGCCATGGTCAAGGGGACCACATGGCTGTGGTGCCAGCAACCACACTGAGTGAGAGTACATATGCTAGTGTGCGATAGCTGGCAAATATCAAACCGGACTAGCCAGCAAGTAGGATAACTGTCTTGGGAGCCAGATTTCAAAGCAGCCACAAGATATGTGTGTCGCTGTGTGTGAGACCACCAGAGGAGCTGGCTGCCGTGGGGACTGGGAGGTCCAGGGCGACTGCTGGAGAGACCATGCTGTCTGGGGCTGACTGAGAGGTGTGTGTTGGTGTGTGCAAGAGGGGTCTGCACCGGGGCTGCGGCCTTGGGGGCTTGTATGCACCGGTGCCAGCAACTGGGGAGGCTGGGATCCATGGACAGCTACTGGGCAGAATGAGTGTCTGGGCTGGACAGCTGCTGCAGGGATCCACCTTGTACGTATGCACGTATATATTCCTATTAATGGACCTTCATCCTGGTCGGTCAGAGAGGTGAACAAGATGAGGCTGCTGTTTACATTCGTGTGTGTGCTGACTGTGCCTGTCTGTGTTGACCTGCGTGGCTGGCTATGTATAGATGTGTAGATGTGGTGTTTCTGTGAGTGCCCACTGGCCTCGCTGGACCTAGGGACATGCCAGGGATAGCCTTGCCTTTCTTTGGTTGCCGGATTCAGCAGCTTCCTAACAGCCTCTTTTTTTTCCACCTTCTGTTAAAAGTCATTCTCACGTGGAGTACACTACTCAACTTGCTGCAATATAATTTCATAACTAACCTTCTCTTGTTAACAAAAATGTGTTAAAGACTTGGTTTGACAGACAGTGCTATAATCAAAAAGCTGCTTTCTAAGTCTTTCTGGCTCTTCCCCGTTTTTGCAGGAACCCACTGCTAGCAGACAATATGTGAAGCCTTCCTTTGAGACTTATTCTGATGTCCACACCATTTCAGTGTTTCAACTGGCTTCCTAGCATTTTCATAGCCCATTTGGTCCTAGCAAGAGATGTTGATCAGCTGTCAGTTAGACCGTAAGAGGGAGAGGGAGACCTGGTGCACACACACCGATAAGCATTGCTTACCTTCTGCATAAGACAGAAAGCATTTCTAACTGACTGACTGACTTACACTAAAGCTTCCTAAGAACGTAGCTCCTTGAAAACTTGTCTTTTTTTGCCTACTAGCTTTTGTTGGTGGAGCAGGTCCAGGATAAAACACATAATTAAAACTTGTCATGCATCAATCACTTCAGGGCAAATAATCCAGATAAGTATTTTGGTTTTACTAGTGGGTAAGTGGGTAAGTTTGGTATTTCCTGTGCCATAATTCAAATTTATGGCAGCAGACTAATTTGTATGCCAGATCCTGTACAGGGAGTAGTCAATTTGGTGCCACAGCTTTACTTGAAGATGATTCATATCAGACTTATAAACATAACACATTATCACATCAGAAGATGTCTGATATCTATTCTTGGAAATGAACAAGACTGATGAGATAAGGACTGTAACAGAACATCACAGATTTCAGGAAATTAGCTCTTTTTCACCAGAAGCCAAAAACTAAGTCTAAAGACTAGGTTTATTTAGGCCTATATATATATATTTTCCCCAAAGAATCTCTCAGGAAATTATTCGTATACTGTTTCAGATTTAATGTGATTTTCTGAAGCAATAACCTGTGGTATTGATCTGTCATACCTGAATAGAAAAACTAAAGAGACTTAACTGCAGAAAGCTTTTATCTAAGAAAGGTACATGGTAGGTGGATACCATAAAACCAGTCAGGTGCAGTGTGGGAGTTAAAATACAGCCAGACCTGAAAACTGAGCTGTAGCATTGCTGAGTTAAAAACAAAACCAAACATAACCTTGATTCAACAGAATTGACTCATCTCAAGGCAGACGTGGGGTATGCAAACAATCCTGGCTGACATAATTTCTGAAACTGAACGGATTCTATCCAACTCGTGATAAGGGAGCACTGAAAGAGGGAAGATATTTTGATTTATTTTGACTATTAGCTGAAGGCCTGCTATTCATACAGGAATTCATCCTAACCAGAGTGTGTTCTCACCTTGGTGCTTGCACAGAACTTCTTTTAGAAGAACACCGTTAGCATTTCACTTTGCTGTTCAGCGCGTGACACTGCCTTTGTCACTCTACACAAACTTCTTATGGAAGACCAAATTGTTTATTATGTCACAGGTTCTCTATATTACTGTTCACAAAGTTGTTCCATAGGAAGGGGCTGTTTCAGATTCAGTCTTCTTTCTGTATTCCCAAGTGCTTGACTTTTTGCTGTATTTATCATCTTTTGATGTGATTGTGCCTGTGTGAAAGGGCCAGGGAGCAGGAGGAATGGTGCTGCCCAGGAGGGGGCTGGAGCTGGGAGCCGAGGGCGAGCCCAGACCCGGCTGGGCAGCGCCCTCGTGGGCAGGACACAGTCTGGGAGAGCAGGAGACAGGGCTGGAGATCGGCATCTTATGATATTACTGGGGCAGAGACTGAAGGCCCTGGGCTGACCTGAAAAGGGGCTCCTGGTCCATAGGCAGGGGTGGGTAGAGGGTCCAGGTGAGGCCAGAGGGGCCAGTAAGGTACTGAGGGCCCTGACAGCAATTTCGTTGTTTTTTGATTTAACAAGCAAGCAAATAACTCCTAAATTCTGCCCCACAGTCTTCCATAGGGTTGCAACATTTAAGCCTGTGCAGGCACCTCTGAGAGAGGAACTGATGGAAGGAGGAGGTGGTTGTCTCAGGGTGGAGGAGGAGCAGCATGTTGCATGAAGCCGTTCCATGAAGCAGCTCTGGAATCAGCCCTGGCCTCTGTCGTAGGGAATACAGATTTTTCTCACTTTTTCCCCAACTTCCTAACTTTGTACCTTTCTCACTCTGATTCTCCCTTCTACTTCCCTCTTCTTAGCTAGCCAGGCCCACTCCTCCTCCCAGGAACAGACGCACACCTAGAGGCACCCTGCTCTTACCCAGTATGTCTGAGGGTAACCTGCCCAGCTCTTCTGTCCCAGTTTGCCTTCGGCCACCTGCCTTCTCTCCCATCTAGCCCCTGGCTCTGAGTCCCCTTGCCTAGCCAGTTCCTCCTCCTCTGCTCCTGGTTTCCTTCAGTCCTGGGCTCTTCTGTCCTCGCTCCTCACCCTCGCTGGGTTCCAGCAGGTACCCTTTCTCAGGCTGCATCCAAGACAACTCTAACTATGTCCAAATTAACTTTTACTATACAATATACAGCTGTGTTCAACTCAACCCTAATATCAAAGTCCCAGACTAAGGAATTGATTCTTATAATTGAGAGAAGACAATTGCCAAGGTTGATGTGATCTATTGTGCGAATTATTTGTTAGAAGTGCCACAGAAATGAACCCTTTCCACAGCAAGAAGAGTCAAAAATGGTTAAAAACTACTTGCTGATTCATTTTCACAGAAAGGGTGGGATCCTAAAGAAGATTACACTGTTTATGGTGTTTCCTTCTGACCTTCTGCAAATTAGAAGCTGTCTTGTTAGAATGACATTTTTATTATTTGCTGTTAGATAGGCCCAAATGGATAGAAGCCAAATCTTCATTTTTTTCTCTGCAACTGTGAGCCATGCAACTAAAGTGGCAATATCAAAGCAGAAGTTCCAATTATTCTCCAGACTTTACATGCTAACTTGGTACTCTCAGAATTTATAGTACAAAATTAATCCCACTCCGGAAATTGCCATCTTTTTTCAGATATTTTAAAAACATCGTTGAATCTTCTGTTTAGAAAGTGGATGTCATCCACGGACTAGCAGGACAAACTCCAGCGCAGGATGCTAGCTCAGTCTCTAGTCCTCCTTCAGTGCTCTCACAAAGCACGCTGGCTTGTGTTTAAAGGGATAAATTGGAGTTTTGTCTGAATAAAGACTTCATCTGAGTAAAGACTTCAATTGAGGACTTTTTAGTCCTACAATTAGGAGCATCTGTTCCGATGTAAAGCTAACATGATTATTGAAGCAACCTTTGATGACCAAAATTCTCAAGACTGAAATGAAATTAGTCTTAAACAAATTTGGTTTGCTGCCCAGGGTATAGCTGAGCAATCAGATTTCAAATGATTGGTCTAAACCTTTATTCAGCTTGAAAAATTGGGGGGATTTAAAGGCTAACAGCTTTAAACTAAAACATTAT